>JAUMJM010000148.1:0-600000 GCA_033558235.1 Neomorphus geoffroyi
ATAGTTGAAATCAGTAAGCGGTCGGGAAGACTGTAAGTTTCCAAATACCCAATTAAGGGAAGAGGAGACAGGGTTTTACACGGTCCGTGTGAAAGATGGGATAAAGCAAGGTGTAAATCAAGAAGGAGATAGGGAAGGCACAGGATGGAGGGTGGAATCTAGCAAAGCTGTAAATTGGGGCTAACTGTGTAGATAACGGTCTCCTTTCCTTTGAAAGCGGGGGAGGCTTCGTCCGTCAGTTTACGGTTAGTCAGGGTGAAGGAATGCAGGCACAGGAACAATGGAAGGGAGGGGGGTAAATGAGGAAGACTGCCTGTTTTTCTTCAGCGACCCCCTCCAGAAGACCCTCTGGGTGATGGTATGCATGTATGGCTGAGGGGGAGTAACAAATGTAAATGAATTACTGGAACTCAGTTGAATATGTGTAAGTACCCCAAATAAATGTATGTGAGCGGGACCAAGAGGTGTGCATCAGGGAGGGTCCATCCTCTTATGCACCCAGCGCTGTAAATAAATTTCTTTGCTTCCAAGACTTTGTCCTTTCTAAAATTTTTTCTGTGAGCTGGCTTTTTCTCACAAGTATATTTTTGAGAGGGCTTTTTTTCACTATAGTATGATTATCCTTGATACATATGCTGATATGAAGTGTTTCATCTCCAAACTACTAGCCAAGTATTCACTAATAAATGCCAGAGTAGGTAAATGACCTACAGCTGTCCTCAGAAGCTCAGGCCCTGCATATGGCTTGGATCCTTGCACCCTGTAGCATGTGTCTCTGCAGCCATGTCTGCACTTGGCTGGTTGCCTTGGTCTCATGGGGATTTTTTTTATCTGTGCTGGCAGTTTACAGTGGTGGACTACACCCATCCACATGACATAAGATATTCCTGCAGAAAAGAACTGCCTCCTCCACCGCACTTCCTCACTCTGTGATCTCAAGCTTCTCCACAAAATTGATTTTGGAGAGAGGTGGATACTGGGATTAAAAAACAAACAAACAAACAAAAAAACCAACAAAAAAAACCCCAAACCAAAACCAAAACCACAAAAACCATTATATTATAGAACCCCTTCAGGAATATCCAAAACATCCCACCGCTTTTTCCTTAATGTGTCTGAAAGTTGAATGAAAATGAATTTCCATTCACTAGAGAAGTTTGCAGAGAAGACTGTGTCCCAGACATTTCTATCATATCTTCACGCTGGACACATGCAAGGGATGGAGATCTATCATGTGGATGTTCAGTGGCTTGCAAGAGTTGCCATCTATTTAGCATCTTTTCTCCTCAGGGTCTGAATACCTGAGAAGTCAGTAAAGAGAGTCCCATTGACTTTGGTGGACTTTGAATCAGACTCAAAATCACAAATGGGTTTCACAAAGCAATTTAGATTTTGATTTGAGCTTTCTGTTTATTTGATAAAGAAGAAAAGCACTGTCATCTGCCTGAGTATGAAGTCCTCCCTTCTCAGGAAGTCTTTTGTGGCATATATAACATGCTAACGGTTTTTAACATCATACTTCTGAGAAGGGGGTTTGGGGGATTTTTGTGTTTTAGAGCTATAAGGTAGGACAAGAGGTAGTCATTAGTTAACTAGGTAAGAAACTGCACCTGCATGTTCGAAGAATAGACTATTGTCTGAAATCACTGAAGTAAGGGTTTTATGGAACGGTTCCTGAAAAGGGGGTAACATTCTGCCTTGAAGACCAATTGAAATTGGCTCAGCGGTCTGACAAGGAGCCAAGGAACAACTGAGCCTGCGCAGGGCTAAAAGGTAAAAAGTTCAACCTTGAAGATGACTACTTACTTCATCCTCACGACCACCGACGACCACCACCAGGAGGCACTGCGCAAGCGCGACGGGGAGGAGACTTAATTTTAATATGAAGCGGGGAGAGGTTATGCTTATGTATAGGCGTATTGGGAAATCATATGAATATGTAACATTTTACTGCATTTAAACTGGGATGAGCTGCTGGAAAGTTGGGCACGTTTGTGGAGGAGCTATCCCCCATGTCTCCAGTGCTGCAATAAACATACCCTTCATAACCCACCAGGTTGTGAAGTCATTACTCCGCGTGTCACTTGCTCTGACTCAAAGCCAAATAAAAGGCCAATGATGCCCTGGAGGAGGGAGAGAAGATACATGCCAAGTGTCCTCCTCTATGTATGGTACAGAATGGCTTGACCAAGAACATGCCTGCATATATCTGCAAGCCTGCTCTCCACTCTTCACCTCTCTGTAAAATCTGTTTAATGTCATTCATTCACTGTTTTCTTACACCATAGAGGAAAAATCACACCCATGGTCATTATCTAAATGTGCTCGGTGATTTGGACAGTGGACATCTGAAACCTTGACAAACAGCCGCCAGGGAATTTGGAGAGGTGCTTTGGTCCTGTTTGATACTAGCAATAAGGCAAGAGGAGCTGAAATTGTTTTGCGGCTCTTTATCTAGACACAGCAGAAAAATGTGTCAATCTCTATTGTTAGTTTTTAAATAGTTGCCAATCTGGAGTGTATTAATGTATTCTGTGTGAATATATTAACAAAAAAGGAGTCTCTACCCCAGAGCATCACTCCTTCTCTGATCACAAAGCACAGGCAATTGCATTTTTTCACAAGATAACTCAGTGCAGTTAGTTGTCAGCTCAGCTCCAGTCTGGCAGTAAGGACTAGGGACTTTTGCAGAGCAAAACAAGGTCCAGATCTGTGATGTGACTTCTCTAATGGAGGTGTGGGAAGAGGTGGGTGCTGCAGAGCAAGATTAATGTTATTCTCCTGCCCACGGTGCAGTAAAGAACAGCTAAGCCAGGCTGCAAGAAATGCCAAAATGAAGCACGTTTGGAACCCAACTCTAAACTGGCCATCACCAACTAACAGCTCAACAGTAGCTCAATAGATTCCTACCTTGTTCCTTTTGGTGTGAAGAGTCAAGTCAGTCTGCGTAACACCCAAAAAGCAAGGACTGGGCTCAGACTTACTGTGGTTCCATAGTCCAGAAGCCATCTCAGCTGGTGGGGTTCCTTTGCCTGGAGAGCACCCAAACCATGGGGCTGCCTGCCCTCTCCACCCAAGCCTGCTAGAGAAGACCCAAAGGTGCCACTCTTAGGACATGGCATGGTTCTGCAGTGACTCCCGAGTGCAAGCTACAGAGGGAGTTTTGCTGTAGGAATTCATGCCATCGTAGCACACCAGAAGGGATCCAGTGCCCAACAGAAGCCCTAGCAGGTTTCTAGGTGGAGTCCAGCTGTGTCTCCTGCTCCACCAGAAAGATAGCGAAAGGAATTGTTTTGGAAATTGGCTCAGAGAGCAAGGACACGGGAAGAGCTGTGCAAGTCAGGGTCAGAAGATTATACAGCCGTGTAGGCCAGGGATAGAACTTGTCAAGGCAGCATAACTTGGCAAGTTGGCAAAAACAGTCTGCCCTTGAGAAAGAGATAAACAACTAAAGAGGAGCTGAGATCCGGGAAAAATAACATAGAAGCTGTAACCGCAAGTAGGAGGAATATGTTAAGGTTACCTTAGAGCTTGGCCAATAAGATAATGACTAGTAGGCATAATTAACTGATTGTGTATATAAGTGATGGTTTGCAGCAATAAAGTTGAAGCTTGCTTTATCATTCATATTGAGTCAACTGCCTGCTTTCCCGCGCCGATCTGAAAAAAGGTTACTCATGGACCCAGCAGAGGGGCCCCCTCTGCAGAATTGCTTAACAAAAGGATGGTGAGTAAAGCCTCTTCTTGATCCACCTCCACACTTTATTGATGACTATAAAAGTAAGAAATTATTCTGTCCTAATAAAACCCATGGAGAGACAAAAGCAATCAACAGGGGCAAATGAAGTGAGCAATTAGTCTGAAACCCTTCAGATCAACTCTACTTTCCTGCAAGTTCTTAGCAGCATGATATTGACGGAAGAATCTCCAGTAGTCCAAAGGTAATCCAGAAATTTGTAATCTTATTCTGCTCTAGATTTAAATTACCATGGTTTATTTTCTTTTTCAAGCTGAAGGGTGAGATTGAGGTGCTCCTCGGGACATCTTCCTGATGTGAGAAAAAGAGACTGTATCATGGGGGTTGGAGGACTCTGTAGTAAACAAGTGATCTTCCATTTTCAGTAACAGCTCAGCTCTCCTTGCACCACGGGAAATTTCACATGAGATCCTGAAACAGCTTCTGGGACAATATTCCAGTTTATTCACAGGCATGCACTAATGGATAAGAGGCAAAGCCTGCACAGTCTACTTAGCTACAAAATTATACTGCCTGTTTTTGGTGAAGTTAGAAAACTGATTCTACTTTAGCTCAAACCAGAACACAGACCAACACGGAGAATCACATATAGGAGCTTACATGAGCATGTTGGTGTCACAGTGTGTACTGCTGGGGACAGACTCTCCATCAACAGCTTCCCCAGTGAATGGGTGGCCCTATCTAAGCCTGGAAGAGGAGGAAATTCATAGGCTGTAGCCTTCCTGTTCATACATTTGATGGACCTTAGGTCTCCCATTTGAAAACATGAGACTTGAGAGCATTACTTCCACCCAGGTTAGCTAAAGCCGTTAGCTAAGGCATAGTCACTGATGCCAACAACCCTTCCAACCTGTTGGTGACTTCCAAGTGCCTTGATGATCCTGCAGATACTTTCAGTGCTCTGCAATGTGTGAGCGCAAAGGAGGAACAGACCATGCCAGACACCTTTTGGGAATGCCCATTAGTAAAAGGGCTTTTTTCATGCTTCTTTTGACTTTCCATCTAGTTGTGTGGAAAATATGCAGGAGGTAGGCCAAGAAAGTTGATAAGATAAATGGAACATTATATACCCCGCAGCTTTCAATGTGCCTTTGTGGCCAAGAAGGCCAACGGTATCCTGGGGTGCATCAAGAAGAGTGCAGCTAGCAGGTCGAGGGAGGTTCTCCTCCCCCTCTACTCTGCCCTAACGAGGCCACATCTGGAGTACTGTGTCCCGTTCTGGGCTCCCCAGCTCAAGAAAGACAACGAACTACTGGAGAGAGTCCAGCGGAGGGCCATGAAGGTGATTAGGGGACTGGAGCATCTTGCTTGCAAGGAACGACTGAGAGACCTGGGTCTGTTTAGCCTGGAAAAGAGAAGACTGAGAGGGGATCTTGTCAATGCTTATAAATATTTAAGGGGCAGGTGTCAAGAGGATGGGGCCAGACTCAGTGGTGCCCAGCAACAGGACAAGGGGCAATGGGCACAAACTGGAGTACAGGAAGTTCCACCTGAACATGAGGAAAAACTTCTTTACTGTGAGGGTGACGGGTGAAAACCTCCCTGGGCAACCTGTTCCGCGCTCCGTCACCCTCACAGTAAAGAAGTTTTTCCTCATGTTCAGGTGGAACTTCCTGTACTCCAGTTTGTGCCCATTGCCCCTTGTCCTGTTGCTGGGCACCACTGAGTCTGGCCCCATCCTCTTGACACCTGCCCCTTAAATATTTATAAGCATTGACAAGATCCCCTCTCAGTCTTCTCTTTTCCAGGCTAAACAGACCCAGGTCTCTCAGTCGTTCCTTGCAAGCAAGATGCTCCAGTCCCCTAATCACCTTCATGGCCCTCCGCTGGACTCTCTCCAGTAGTTCGTTGTCTTTCTTGAGCTGGGGAGCCCAGAACGGGACACAGTACTCCAGATGTGGCCTCGTTAGGGCAGAGTAGAGGGGGAGGAGAACCTCCCTCGACCTGCTAGCTGCACTCTTCTTGATGCACCCCAGGATACCGTTGGCCTTCTTGGCCACAAAGGCACATTGAAAGCTGCGGGGTATATAATGTTCCATTTATCTTATCAACTTTCTTGGCCTACCTCCTGCATATTTTCCACACAACTAGATGGAAAGTCAAAAGAAGCATGAAAAAAGCCCTTTTACTAATGGGCATTCCCAAAAGGTGTCTGGCATGGTCTGTTCCTCCTTTGCGCTCACACATTGCAGAGCACTGAAAGTATCTGCAGGATCATCAAGGCACTTGGAAGTCACCAACAGGTTGGAAGGGTTGTTGGCATCAGTGACTATGCCTTAGCTAACGGCTTTAGCTAACCTGGGTGGAAGTAATGCTCTCAAGTCTCATGTTTTCAAATGGGAGACCTAAGGTCCATCAAATGTATGAACAGGAAGGCTACAGCCTATGAATTTCCTCCTCTTCCAGGCTTAGATAGGGCCACCCATTCACTGGGGAAGCTGTTGATGGAGAGTCTGTCCCCAGCAGTACACACTGTGACACCAACATGCTCATGTAAGCTCCTATATGTGATTCTCCGTGTTGGTCTGTGTTCTGGTTTGAGCTAAAGTAGAATCAGTTTTCTAACTTCACCAAAAACAGGCAGTATAATTTTGTAGCTAAGTAGACTGTGCAGGCTTTGCCTCTTATCCATTAGTGCATGCCTGTGAATAAACTGGAATATTGTCCCAGAAGCTGTTTCAGGATCTCATGTGAAATTTCCCGTGGTGCAAGGAGAGCTGAGCTGTTACTGAAAATGGAAGATCACTTGTTTACTACAGAGTCCTCCAACCCCCATGATACAGTCTCTTTTTCTCACATCAGGAAGATGTCCCGAGGAGCACCTCAATCTCACCCTTCAGCTTGAAAAAGAAAATAAACCATGGTAATTTAAATCTAGAGCAGAATAAGATTACAAATTTCTGGATTACCTTTGGACTACTGGAGATTCTTCCGTCAATATCATGCTGCTAAGAACTTGCAGGAAAGTAGAGTTGATCTGAAGGGTTTCAGACTAATTGCTCACTTCATTTGCCCCTGTTGATTGCTTTTGTCTCTCCATGGGTTTTATTAGGACAGAATAATTTCTTACTTTTATAGTCATCAATAAAGTGTGGAGGTGGATCAAGAAGAGGCTTTACTCACCATCCTTTTGTTAAGCAATTCTGCAGAGGGGGCCCCTCTGCTGGGTCCATGAGTAACCTTTTTTCAGATCGGCGCGGGAAAGCAGGCAGTTGACTCAATATGAATGATAAAGCAAGCTTCAACTTTATTGCTGCAAACCATCACTTATATACACAATCAGTTAATTATGCCTACTAGTCATTATCTTATTGGCCAAGCTCTAAGGTAACCTTAACATATTCCTCCTACTTGCGGTTACAGCTTCTATGTTATTTTTCCCGGATCTCAGCTCCTCTTTAGTTGTTTATCTCTTTCTCAAGGGCAGACTGTTTTTGCCAACTTGCCAAGTTATGCTGCCTTGACAAGTTCTATCCCTGGCCTACACGGCTGTATAATCTTCTGACCCTGACTTGCACAGCTCTTCCCGTGTCCTTGCTCTCTGAGCCAATTTCCAAAACAATTCCTTTCGCTATCTTTCTGGTGGAGCAGGAGACACAGCTGGACTCCACCTAGAAACCTGCTAGGGCTTCTGTTGGGCACTGGATCCCTTCTGGTGTGCTACGATGGCATGAATTCCTACAGCAAAACTCCCTCTGTAGCTTGCACTCGGGAGTCACTGCAGAACCATGCCATGTCCTAAGAGTGGCACCTTTGGGTCTTCTCTAGCAGGCTTGGGTGGAGAGGGCAGGCAGCCCCATGGTTTGGGTGCTCTCCAGGCAAAGGAACCCCACCAGCTGAGATGGCTTCTGGACTATGGAACCACAGTAAGTCTGAGCCCAGTCCTTGCTTTTTGGGTGTTACGCAGACTGACTTGACTCTTCACACCAAAAGGAACAAGGTAGGAATCTATTGAGCTACTGTTGAGCTGTTAGTTGGTGATGGCCAGTTTAGAGTTGGGTTCCAAACGTGCTTCATTTTGGCATTTCTTGCAGCCTGGCTTAGCTGTTCTTTACTGCACCGTGGGCAGGAGAATAACATTAATCTTGCTCTGCAGCACCCACCTCTTCCCACACCTCCATTAGAGAAGTCACATCACAGATCTGGACCTTGTTTTGCTCTGCAAAAGTCCCTAGTCCTTACTGCCAGACTGGAGCTGAGCTGACAACTAACTGCACTGAGTTATCTTGTGAAAAAATGCAATTGCCTGTGCTTTGTGATCAGAGAAGGAGTGATGCTCTGGGGTAGAGACTCCTTTTTTGTTAATATATTCACACAGAATACATTAATACACTCCAGATTGGCAACTATTTAAAAACTAACAATAGAGATTGACACATTTTTCTGCTGTGTCTAGATAAAGAGCCGCAAAACAATTTCAGCTCCTCTTGCCTTATTGCTAGTATCAAACAGGACCAAAGCACCTCTCCAAATTCCCTGGCGGCTGTTTGTCAAGGTTTCAGATGTCCACTGTCCAAATCACCGAGCACATTTAGATAATGACCATGGGTGTGATTTTTCCTCTATGGTGTAAGAAAACAGTGAATGAATGACATTAAACAGATTTTACAGAGAGGTGAAGAGTGGAGAGCAGGCTTGCAGATATATGCAGGCATGTTCTTGGTCAAGCCATTCTGTACCATACATAGAGGAGGACACTTGGCATGTATCTTCTCTCCCTCCTCCAGGGCATCATTGGCCTTTTATTTGGCTTTGAGTCAGAGCAAGTGACACGCGGAGTAATGACTTCACAACCTGGTGGGTTATGAAGGGTATGTTTATTGCAGCACTGGAGACATGGGGGATAGCTCCTCCACAAACGTGCCCAACTTTCCAGCAGCTCATCCCAGTTTAAATGCAGTAAAATGTTACATATTCATATGATTTCCCAATACGCCTATACATAAGCATAACCTCTCCCCGCTTCATATTAAAATTAAGTCTCCTCCCCGTCGCGCTTGCGCAGTGCCTCCTGGTGGTGGTCGTCGGTGGTCGTGAGGATGAAGTAAGTAGTCATCTTCAAGGTTGAACTTTTTACCTTTTAGCCCTGCGCAGGCTCAGTTGTTCCTTGGCTCCTTGTCAGACCGCTGAGCCAATTTCAATTGGTCTTCAAGGCAGAATGTTACCCCCTTTTCAGGAACCGTTCCATAAAACCCTTACTTCAGTGATTTCAGACAATAGTCTATTCTTCGAACATGCAGGTGCAGTTTCTTACCTAGTTAACTAATGACTACCTCTTGTCCTACCTTATAGCTCTAAAACACAAAAATCCCCCAAACCCCCTTCTCAGAAGTATGATGTTAAAAACCGTTAGCATGTTATATATGCCACAAAAGACTTCCTGAGAAGGGAGGACTTCATACTCAGGCAGATGACAGTGCTTTTCTTCTTTATCAAATAAACAGAAAGCTCAAATCAAAATCTAAATTGCTTTGTGAAACCCATTTGTGATTTTGAGTCTGATTCAAAGTCCACCAAAGTCAATGGGACTCTCTTTACTGACTTCTCAGGTATTCAGACCCTGAGGAGAAAAGATGCTAAATAGATGGCAACTCTTGCAAGCCACTGAACATCCACATGATAGATCTCCATCCCTTGCATGTGTCCAGCGTGAAGATATGATAGAAATGTCTGGGACACAGTCTTCTCTGCAAACTTCTCTAGTGAATGGAAATTCATTTTCATTCAACTTTCAGACACATTAAGGAAAAAGCGGTGGGATGTTTTGGATATTCCTGAAGGGGTTCTATAATATAATGGTTTTTGTGGTTTTGGTTTTGGTTTGGGGTTTTTTTTGTTGGTTTTTTTGTTTGTTTGTTTGTTTTTTAATCCCAGTATCCACCTCTCTCCAAAATCAATTTTGTGGAGAAGCTTGAGATCACAGAGTGAGGAAGTGCGGTGGAGGAGGCAGTTCTTTTCTGCAGGAATATCTTATGTCATGTGGATGGGTGTAGTCCACCACTGTAAACTGCCAGCACAGATAAAAAAAATCCCCATGAGACCAAGGCAACCAGCCAAGTGCAGACATGGCTGCAGAGACACATGCTACAGGGTGCAAGGATCCAAGCCATATGCAGGGCCTGAGCTTCTGAGGACAGCTGTAGGTCATTTACCTACTCTGGCATTTATTAGTGAATACTTGGCTAGTAGTTTGGAGATGAAACACTTCATATCAGCATATGTATCAAGGATAATCATACTATAGTGAAAAAAAGCCCTCTCAAAAATATACTTGTGAGAAAAAGCCAGCTCACAGAAAAAATTTTAGAAAGGACAAAGTCTTGGAAGCAAAGAAATTTATTTACAGCGCTGGGTGCATAAGAGGATGGACCCTCCCTGATGCACACCTCTTGGTCCCGCTCACATACATTTATTTGGGGTACTTACACATATTCAACTGAGTTCCAGTAATTCATTTACATTTGTTACTCCCCCTCAGCCATACATGCATACCATCACCCAGAGGGTCTTCTGGAGGGGGTCGCTGAAGAAAAACAGGCAGTCTTCCTCATTTACCCCCCTCCCTTCCATTGTTCCTGTGCCTGCATTCCTTCACCCTGACTAACCGTAAACTGACGGACGAAGCCTCCCCCGCTTTCAAAGGAAAGGAGACCGTTATCTACACAGTTAGCCCCAATTTACAGCTTTGCTAGATTCCACCCTCCATCCTGTGCCTTCCCTATCTCCTTCTTGATTTACACCTTGCTTTATCCCATCTTTCACACGGACCGTGTAAAACCCTGTCTCCTCTTCCCTTAATTGGGTATTTGGAAACTTACAGTCTTCCCGACCGCTTACTGATTTCAACTATCACAATCTGGCTGAAGCAAAACTTTTATTTACCTATTACATACTGAATAATCTAAGCTGATTGAGTAAAATTGTGTCAAAATACATTTAGAATCATAAAATGACAGAATGGTTGGGGTTGTAAGGGACCTTAAAGATCACCTAGTTCCAATCTCTCTGCCATGCATAAACTCCATTGACAAACCCCCTAAAGGAAAAGAAAAAGCTAGAGATGATGATAGGAAAATAGTGAGACATCATACAAGAGCTCTGCTACCAGTTTTGCTGAGCAGAGTGATTCTGCTTTGAAAGCCCAGAAGGTAAAAGTGATTATCCAAAAGGGTCAGAGCAAATGCTGGGCTTTGTTTTTGTTAATTCCTTGTTGATATAGCCTAAAAAAAATACAGGTTTGCTGTGAAGGTGCTATTTTTTGTACGCTACAAAATTTATACAAAACTTATGGCACATCTGCCTTGAAGTTTTACATAAAAGTTATGAAAAAGGAAGAACAAATTTTAAGGAAATGGGAACTTTAATCTCTCACAGAAGGCAAAAGGCACAGGAACAGTCAAGAGTTGATTGGTAATGCATAAAACATGGAGAGATTTTACTTACTATTGATTAGCAGGGCCTTATCCTCCTTGCCATACCCAGTTCAGACAAAACTTCCATTCTAACACCTTTAATTGGCCCTATTCATGGAGAAATAACTTTTTTTATAATAATCAAGGTATTTATTTGTCAGTATGATCGATCTCAAGAGCAGTAAATGCTGAGATATGCTGTCTGCTTCAAATAACTTGTTCATACTTCACTGAATTTCTCCTGCCATTTTAGAACAAGGTCAACAAAAGGTAAATAAAAGTGTTTGAAGGCACCTAAAAGTACGGTCCTGGGAAAAGGCCTATTCCTATGCGCTCATGTAACAGAAAAGACATACCTTCATGCTTTTGTTTGGTGCCCTTCTTCATCAGCATAAATAACTGTGCTAAAGTATCTCAGAAGGAAATGAGATCAGTCATAAGTCCTGCAGAAGCACCACCACGTCTGAAGGACTGAGCTCAAAGTGGTTTGGAGATGTTGTGGGCAGTACAGGGAAACCCAACTCTGTGGAAAAAAAAAAGGAATGTCAATCGCTAATGAGCTTTCTGTAGCTATTTATTGTTCATTCAAGCACTCAGGAAAATTCAAATCACAGTATAGCCTGTGCTGTGGGTTTTGCCATTCTCGGGGGATTTTGATGAAAGGCTAAAACTAAGATCAGTAATACAGCTATTATCTTTTTGCCTCTCTTGTGGTAACAGCTGTAGAAGTAATATTTGGTCAACCACGCAGGTTTCTTAAAGGTGTTGACAAGCTGCATGTCATGTAAGAAAAGCTGAATGTTTATTTTATACTCTAACATGACATTAATTTTATATTAAGGACAGCAACAATATGGGCTATCCTACGCCAGTAAATTAACTATGGCTGGGACCGTTCCCACGTGGTACCAAAGAGCTGCACCGACACCACAAACCCCTTACCTTTCAGCTCAGGGTGGCCGCATCCAAATTGCCATTGGGAAAGACTGTATGTCTGGGTTGACTCACCATCCATGCCGGGAACTGCTCCCCAGGACATCGGTGGGCTCAAACATAATGCTGCCGGGGCCACTGCAATGATTTAACTATATAGGTGAGTTCAAATACAGGGAAACATTAGTATAGACACAGCCTTAGGGTATGAATATTGCATATACAACTGCATCAACTACGGGGTAAATCTTCCAGTATCCTTTTTTAGAATTTTCTTTATGATGCCAACTGGTGGAAATGTTGAGGGTTGAGTCTGTGAAACACAAGCGTTTAACAGGATCCTCATCACTGTAACGTGTACAAACTTTGGCACAAGAGGAAAACAAACAAAAAGCAACCACTGCTAAGAAGTTTCCTTGGAAGTAGATTTGTTTAGGCAGTGGCTGTTTTGTGTTTGTTTTCTAGAATCCTGTTCTTGAGGTTTATCAACGTGGGGGATGATTTTTTTAATTCAAAACACTTCATTGGTGCTTAATTATGAGACATATGTTCCACTTCAACATTTGCAGTTGTGGTCTGCAGATCAGTTACAAACCAGACAAGTGATGTTTCCATTTCCTGTCTGGGGAGTTTAGCATAACTAACCAAGTGCAAATTGGACATTTCAAGTTTGAATGTTCAATTTGAAACATATTTATCGCATATCCATTCTGTCATTTGTGTGAACTATGCATTTAATACACAGTTTCACAATTTCAACAACATACAGACGCACTACTTACTTGCTGTGGAAAGTCACTGGTGAACACAATGGTCTGAACGCTGCTGAGCAGGGAGTTAGAAAACAAATCTGCTGTAGATCCTTTGTGTCTGTTCCTGGGCCTGAACAGTCTGATTCTCAAACAGCAATGGCACTCAGAAGCCGTTAGAGTAGTAATTTCTTATCGAGCCAACGGGATTACTTTATGTGTGAGCAAAATTTTGGATCTATAGTGGTAATGCATTTTACCATCACATTACAGTCAAGTTCATTCATCACGGAAATTATCATCATGTCACTCTGTACTATAATCTGTATAGTAGCCTGTATCCCAAATACTCTACGCAGCTAATTATCCATCTCAAAAAGGATATAGCTGATCAGGAAAAGGTACATGAAGGCTAAAAAGCTATGAGACTGCTTCTATTGGAGGGATGACTATGACTCTTCAACCTGGAAAAAAGCTAACCGAAAAGGCTTGATAGATGCCTATGAAGTCACGACTGGCATGGAGAAAGGGGACAGGGATTGCCAGTAGTCAACTGGTCTCATTCTGACTTGCGGAATAAAGACCCCCCCCCATAACTCGCAGAGAGTTATGAAGTCAGGTATGTTTATTACACCGGTGGGCAGCAGGCTGGATAGTTCCAAAAGGCCCTGCTCCCCGAACAAAGAACAGGTCGGCATTTATTGCCAAAGGACATACATATTCATTACGTTTGTTGATCAGTTCTAGGACATCATTAACATAAGTTCCATCCCTCTCATGCGTGCGCAGTGTCCCCTTGTGGTGGTCGTGCAAGGATCCTTTGTGCAGTCTCAGTTGACCTTTTGCCTGGGGTCCTGGACATTCCTGTCAAGGGTGCTTGAAACTTCCTCCTTATCAGCGCAAAAGTTCTAACCGTCTCCTTATCAGCAGATGCTCCTAGACCAGTCCCTTCTTATCAGCGGATGCTCCTAGACCACTTCTTCCTTATCAGCAGATGCTCCTACAGAATTCCATTGTGAAACCCCCCTCCTTGCGATACGGTCCATGAGAATATACAAAGGCTTAAAGTCCCACATCATTCCCCCCTATCTTTTCATCCTAGGCAGATTCTTTTGCCTTCGTACATAATCTGTCTCTCAAGGGGAATTGTATGGTGCACAGCATTAATTACCAATGTTAAGTGTGCCACTCTTTTCATCATTCTCCAATACAAAACGTATAATACTGCAGATAAAACTAAACAAATCAAAATTAATATCAAAAGAATGACAATGGGGTGATACAGCCTGTTCAGGACGCTGGTAGCTGTAGGGGACCATCCGAAAAGTGTGTCCCACCATCTATTTTCTCCGTCCGTTTCTACTCTCTTCAAAACACGGTGTATTTCTTCCATATTGTGGTGAACAGTTATCAGAGTCCTTTATCCATTCTCTCGGATCTCCTCCAAAGTCCCGATTAAATCTGGACGCTGTATCAATTGCTTTACTAAGGAAAGGTTCATTCCAATAGAAGTAGGTAATAGCTCATGGGACAGTGTGTAATTAGATTGTAGGAGATGGTGAGATATCACCGGTGCGGAGTAAGAAAAATCACACCCTTGGATTTTAACAAAATTACATATACAGAAATTGGAATGGTTCCTAAGTTCTACCTTTACCATATCTACTAAAATAACGTTACACATAGTCCTCAAACACACGCAGCTCTTACCAATATCACAGTATCGTAAGGTTGGAAAAGACCTTTGAGATCATCGAGTCCAACCTATGACCCAACACCTACACCTACACCTACTCCTACTTGTCAACTACACCATGTCACTAGGTGCCTCATCCAAATTCTCTTTGAACACCTCCAGGGATGGTGACTCGACCACCTCCCTAGGCAACGCATTCCAATGAACAATTACCCTCTCAGTGAAGAATTTCTTCCTAATGTCAATCCTAAACCTCCCCTGGCGAAGCTTGAGACCGTGTCCTCTCGTTCTGTCACCGGTTGCCTGAGAGAAGAGTCCAACTCCTGCCTCACTACAACCTCCCTTTAGGTAGTTGTAGAGGGCAATAAGGTCTCCCCTGAGCCTCCTCTTCTCCAGGCTAAACAACCCCAGCTCCCTCAGTCGCTCCTCATAGGGCTTGTGCTCCAGCCCCTTCACCATCCTCGTCGCTCTCCTCTGGACACACTCCAGCATCTCAACATCCTTCTTAAACTGTGGGGCCCAGAACTGCACACAGTACTCGAGGTGCGGCCTGACCAGTGCCGAGTATAAGGGGATGATCACCTCTCTAGTCCTGCTGGCCACACTGTTCCTGATGCAGGCCAAGATACCATTGGCCTTCTTTGCCACTTGGGCACACTGCTGGCTCATGTTGAGTTTCCTGTCCACCAGCACTCCCAAGTCCCTTTCCGCCTGACTACTCTCCAGCCCCTCTGCACCCAGTCTATAGCTCTGCAAGGGGTTGTTGTGTCCAAAGTGTAGGACCCGGCATTTGGACTTGTTAAACCTCATGCTATTGGAATCAGCCCATCTCTCCAGCCTGTCAAGGTCCCTCTGCAGGGCCCTCCTACCTTCTAGCAGATCGACACTTTCTCCCAGCTTGGTGTCATCTGCGAACTTGCTGATGAAGGAGTCGATCCCCTCATCCAGATCATCAATAAAGATATTAAACAGGACCGGGCCCAGCACCGAACCCTGGGGGACGCCACTAGTGACCGGCCGCCAGCTGGATGGGACAATTGGTTAACTTCCTAGGACCACGCACTATTCCACACAGGAAACATGGTATAGCCCTCATGTGACCATCAATACTGTGATTTGAGGAGGCGTCTGGGACGGGCTGCTCCCACTCTAGAGCTACTATCCATCTGGCAGGAGCCAGATAGACCCCTCCGAGGTAAACCCTTTTACTCCCCCCCTTCTTACCCACTCCCCTACCCTAGTTAAAAATTCCCAAGGTTCGAGTCCGAGCCACTGAAGGAGCACTGACTCATTTGGTTCTGCTAGTCTGTTATCGCAGCTTTAATTTCAGGGGATGCAAAGCTTCTTCTACTTCCCACCGCGGAGCTGGATCATCCACTGTACCCTTTATACGAGAGGCATGCGTCCATTCTTTTTCTCTGGTTTGAACCGCCGACTCTGTTGCCAGGAGTACCTGAAATGGACTTTCCCATTCAGGTGTTAGTGATTGTTCGTGCCATGTTTTTAGAAAAACCCAATTCCCTGGGTTTGTGGAATGCAGTTTAAAATCTAATGGGGCCGTGTGTGAGAGCAGTCCTCGGGATCGGAGGTCTGCTAACTTTTCCCCTAGGTTCATAATGTATTTTCATATTTTTTCCTGTCCTATGAGTTCTGGTGTTCCCTTTGTATGGGTTAAGCAAGGTAACCCAAACATCATTTCATATGGGGATACACCTAGGTCCGACCTGGTTCAGATTCCAAGAAGGGCCAGAGGCAAGCACTGTATCCAGGACAATTGAGTTTCCACCATTAACTTTGTCAGGGTTCTTTTCAGAGTTTTGTTCATCCGTTCAACTCGACCAGAGCTCTGGGGATGCCAAGGGGTGTGAAAATCCCAATTTATATCTAGAGAACTCACTAACTGTTGTAGTTTTTTTGCCGTAAAATGCGTTCCCTGATCCGAGTCAATCCTCTCACTTATCCCATACCTTGGAATGATTTGTTCCAACAAAAATTTTGACACTGTATGCTTTGAAAGGGTTTTACTGTGAAGGGCCTCCACCCTAAATCTTGTTTTAAACATTTGTCAGTAATCTGCTTGGCTATTTCATAAACCCCAACACATCCGTATTCACTGAAACACTGGTCACGCAGCGCTTGCCTCTTCCTTCCGAGTAAAAACTGGGACTTCAGCAATAGCCTCGTTAGGAGTCAGGACCAACATTATCCTGTTTTCTTGTCCCAGGGCTGCCTCCCGGGCTGTCTGGTCGGCTAGGTTATTTCCCCTTATTCCCTTCGTTACTCCTTTCTGATGCCCCTTTACGTATACCACGGCTATTTCTAAAGGTTTTTTTGGTTTGGTTTGGTTTGGTTTGGTTTTGGTTGGGGTTTTTTGGGGGTTTGGTTGTTTTGGGTTTTTTTTCAATGAGTCTAATACTTCCCTAATTAATTGTTTGTGCACCAATTCTTGTCCCCTAGAGTTTAAAAGTCCCCTTGCCTCCCATATTTTCCCAAATGTATGTACTATCCCATAAGCATATTTTGAGTCAGTATAGATAGTCCCTTTCTTTCCTTCCAACCAGTCTAGAGCTTGTTTCAGAGTATACAATTCACAACACTGGGCAGACCAAGAGGGTGGCAAGGCGCCTTTCTCAATGGTCTCCATAGTATTTCCGTTAATGACTGCATATCCCGATAACCCGTTTCCCACACACACACCGGGAGGATCCATGTACAAAAATCTCTTCCCCATCCGGGAGTGGAGTGGAGTTTCCTCCAAGTCCTCCCTAACTTTGATTTGGTAATCAATGACATCTAGGCAGTCATGTTGGAGGTTCTCCCCTGGTTCTCCCTAGAGAAACTGGGAGGCATTTACGTTTTGACTTACTTCTAGGGTCAAATCCTCTTTATCTATTAGTATGGTTTCGTATTTGAGGATTCTAGAATCCGTTAGCCATTTTTCGGCTTTTTGGTTCAAAATGTTTCTAACTGCATGGGGGTTTAAACGCTGTCAGACTCCTCCCAAAGGTTAATTTCCTACACTCCTCCACTAACAGGGCGGTTGCTGCCACTGCCTGTATACAGATGGGCCATCCCCGACTCACGGGGTCTAACATTTTAGATAAGAAGGCCACTGATTTCTTCTTTTCCCCCCCATTTTGGGCAAGGACTCCATATGCAATTCCCTTTTCTGCATTTACAAACAGGGAAAAAGGTTGATTTAGGGAGGGTAAACTCAGGACTGGAGCAGATATTAATTTATCTTTTAATTTCTGAAACTTGTCTTTGTCCTCAGGAGTCCAAACCCCTTCCTGGTTGTTTACCAGCTTTTCGTATAGGAATTTTACAGATTGTGTGTACCCCTCTATCCATAATCTACAATATCCAACTAATCCTAAAAACTGTCTGATTTCCCTCTTTGTTTTTGGTGGTGGTACCTGGAATCCTTCTCCCTTTGCCCCAACAACCCTCAGTTCCTTTCCATTAATTGCACATCCCTTTGGTAATTTTCTCTACACGTATTCTTTCTGGCCCCGTATCAACTAGAAATACATATTTTTCCTCCTGGGGTCCTACTTTCAGGTTTACCAAGGGCTCTTGTCGATGTTCTTGCTCCAGGAGATAGAGCCCTCGACCTCGCTATTCCCTCTCCTCTTTTTGTTGCTCTTCAAAGACCTGTAGGTCTCTAATCCACCTCTGACATTTCCTTTTTAAATGCCCTCCCTTTCCACAATAGTAACAGGCCCTCTCGCACTGCCCACAATTTCCACCTCCTCCACAGGGCAATCCCGGTCCTTTTCCTGGTAATCGGGGATTCCTGAGGATGCAACCATCTGAGCTACGGCCTCATCCCCTTCCCCTTCCCCCATCCTTTCCTGACTGTCCCATGAAGGGTGAGTAGAGGTGGGCTTGTTCCCATTTACCGCTCGAATAGTTGCCACCATTATCTTGGCTTTTGCCTTTGACTTCGCTTCGTCCCTCCTAACATACACCTTCTGGGCTTCCCTGAGCAATTCATTGAGCCCTCTGATGTGCCAATCCTCCATCTTTTCTGATTTCTTCCAGATGTCCGGCCAAGAGTGAGTCACAAAGTTCATTCTTAATAGCGACTGCCTAGCCTCAGACTCTGGATCTACCCACAAATATTGTTGGATACTCCTCCTCAATCTTTCTAACCATTCTGTTGGGGTCTCATCTTTACTTTGTTTAATATCAAACACTTTGCTAGCATTTACTCCCCGATCATAAAGGTACGATAATCCCCTAAGTTGTTACAGCCCTCCGGGGTATCGTGATTCCATTGGGGGTCAACACTGGGGTGGTTTTGTTTTCCATTAAGTTCCCCCTGTTGGTTTTGACGTTCTCTTTCCCAAATCCTCATCCCTGCTGCTCTTATCATCTGCCTTTCTTCAGGCAAAATCAAGATGGAGAATATGTATTGTAGTTCTTCCCAAGTGTATAAATTGGGGCCCAGGAACTGGTCTACCTGGTCTGCGACCCCCACTCCACCAAAAGCCCCTTTAACTCCTCTTTAAATTGCCTGACTTCAGTACAGGCGAGTGGGGCCACTACCAATCCTATCCTTACTTCTGCTCCTCCCAGTGGGACTTCCTGCAAGGGATATAACCCCGGATCTTGATTCCGGTCCCTTCGTCTTGCCCGGGTTTCGGGACCTCAGGGCTGTTCCCCCTCCCAAAGGCTGCATAGTCAATTTCCTTCTGACAAAAGGGTCCTTGAGCATTGACATATAAATTCAAGGCTTGACAAACCCATTCTTCATATGATCCAAATTTAGGTCAATACAAAGAGTCAGATCTAATTGGCTCTTCGAGCCATTTGATCATACAATAATCGATAATTTTTAACTTATCTTTTTCCCTTTGTTGTCCCCCTGTGGGGTCTCATAGAGGGCCGTGGATCCTGAAAAGGAGACCGTTAGCTCCGACCTCAGTAATATCAAAGTATTCCTGTGAGAAGAAGGCCATGAGAAAGAAGAAAAGGAGGATTGCAGGTGTAAAGATTAGAGGAGCTGGGAAAGCATGAGGGAGGAAGTCAGCACATTAGAATGTGTACACAAGTAAAGCAAGCTAATTAGCAAGTAGAAGCTATGTATTCACAGCGCGCGGATAAGACTATATAAGAAAGCTTGGCACAAGCAATAAATGTCAACTGCACATCATATTGGTGTCTGTGTCGTCCATTCCTCGCGGCGCTGCAGGCAGGCGCGAGACAGTTGTGCTACAGGCAGGCGCAATGAACTGCGCCACAAGGGCGCAACATCCCGCTCTTTTTTTTTTTTGTTCCCATGACCTTAACATTTCCCCCAAAGGGCTGTCTGGGGATATCCCTGCCGGCAACTTTTGACTCCCCTTTTTCCCGGGACCCATCCTACTGGATCCTTGTCCCATTTTCCCCGGAGGTTCTTACGGCCACCAGTCACTCACTTCGTCCCTTCAGCGGCTAGGTCCCTCATGGGCGACTAGAAACGTGAGCTTAGAAGGACTCCTCACTCACTTCCCGAATCCGGCTACCGATTCAGGTCTCAATCACACACATCCGTTCACCTCCAATTTTCTTTAAATTTTTTTTCCCCAGAGGGTTTCATGGCCAAAACCGCTCACCTCTGGTCCCAGAGGGGTCTCGCAGTCAAAATCGCTCACCTCTAGTCCCAGAGGGGTCTTGCAGCCAGAACCGCTCACCTCTAGTTCCAGAGGGTCTCGCAGCCAAAACTGCTCACCTCTAATCCCGCCAAACCGGACAATACTCACCAGCCCATTTATCGTCCAGATCTTCGTGCACAAGAATTACAGGTAACCGCGGTTATAACCTTTAACCTTAGGGAGTCTCCTTGGATGTATTACCTTGCTTTGTAAATGTACATTCGGGAATCCTCGAGCCACTGACCACTCGCTCCCCTCTGGTCACAGTGAACCACGAGAATTTGTCGTGGGGTGCACCGTTCATCCGTGTCTCACGGGGAAGCAGAGAGAGACAGGTCGAAGGATCCCGGACGAGCCCCCAAAACTGTCAAAAACGACTGAGCGAAGTCATTTGTGATAAATAAAGAATAATTTGCTGATTAAACAAAAGGATACAAGGAGAAAATGGCCTCACTGTTCCAGGCACAAATCATCCGGTTTAAGAAAGAATGTGGCGGGGGCCTTATCTCAAGGTTGTAGTGTCATCTGTCGAGTGAAATACTATGTTACCATAATGACCTTTGCCTTTGCTTTATCTTGCTTAAGATTAACAGATGTTGTTATCTTGTTTGTGTAACTGCCGAAATCAACAAGTCGGACTTCAGGAAGGGTATAAAAGACTGCCTAAGTTACCCAAACTTTTGTGAGCCCCGGTGAAGCTGCGACATCCCGGCCGCCCAGTGCTGCTTTTGCTCTCCTATCTTAAATAAACTTTTAACGAACCATTTGAGACTTTATTTGTCTTAATTCAACTATAACACATTGAGGAAAAAAAATATTTGTAATCTTTTTGTTGTTCGTTGTGAGGTAGTTATTTGCAAGGCAAGGTAGCAGCGCTGGGCGGCTGGGCGCATAGCTAAGGATAGCCAGAGGCCCACCCGGCCTCAGCTGGCATGGGTTAATATACAGTTGGTACATATTCATTACATGCATATATTCATTACATGCACATATTCATCATATTTCCAGGAGTAGGCTGAGTTATGCCAAAGAAGGGACCATACATAAATAACGAAAGGGACGGACCCCGGAGGGGCCCGGCAGACATGAGAAGGAGGCCCTGCCTGCCAGAAATCGATTGTTTTTATTGTCACAATAAGGGACATTTACAAAGAAATTTCCGGAAAAGGTTGCAGGACGAAGAGATTTTTTTAAGGAAGACTAGAGGGGTCAGGGGCTCTATTTGCTGGGGACCCCTAAGATTACTGAGCCCTTGATAAAATTAAAACTAGGTCCCCAGCATGAGGTGTTCGAGTTCCTTGTGGACTCGGGCGCCGAAAGATCTACTGTCCAAAGATTACCTTCTGGATGTCTTGAGTCAAAAGATACGCTCCAGGTAGTAGGAGCAAAAGGAGAACCCTTTAAAGTACCGTTAATAAAGAATGCAAGTATAGAAGCCCCAAATAAATACGGGGAGGGAACATTTTTATTGGTCCCAGAAGCTGAATATAATCTTCTGGGACGAGATCTGATGGTAGATTTAGGAATCAATTTAGAAGTAGATCAAGAAAAACTGAAAGTTAAATTATGTTTATTAACTGCAGAAGATGAAGCTAAAATTAACCCAGACACTTGGTACACTCCAGGGTCAGTGGGTAGATTAAATATCAAACCAATCACGGTCTCCATAAAAGATCCCGATCACCCGATTAGGGTAAAACAGTACCCCATCTCCAGGGAGGGGAGAGAAGGGTTGCAGCCGGTCATTGAGAGACTTTTGGCCCAAGGGCTTTTGGAACCCTGCATGTCTCCCCACAATACACTCATATTGCCTGTAAAGAAATCGGATGGGACATATCGCTTGGTACAAGATTTGAGGGCCGTGAATGAGAGAACCATCACTCGATTCCCTGTGGTAGCCAACCCGCACACTATACTTAATCAACTAAGTCCCGACTAGAAATGGTATAGTGTCATCGATCTGAAGGATGCCTTTTGGGCTTGCCCCTTAGAGGAGAAATGTAGGGACTATTTTGCTTTCGAATGGGAAGACCCCAAAACACATAGAAAACAGCAACTACGATGGACTGTGTTGCCTCAGGGGTTTACAGAATCCCCGAACCTGTTTGGACAAGCTTTGGAACAACTATTAGAATCCTATGAATTGGGGCAGGAACTAGTCTTAATACAGTATGTAGACGATTTATTAGTGGCTGGGAGGACTCAGGAAGAAGTTAGGAACGAGAGTATCAAGTTATTGAACTTTTTAGGCTTAAAGGGACTGAAAGTCTCTAAGTCCAAGTTGCAGTTCACCGAGGAGGAAGTGAGGTATTTGGGACATTGGCTCACAAAGGGGCATAAGAAATTAGATCCTGAAAGAGTAAGGGGAATTTTACCGTTAACTGCGTCTAGTAATAAGAGACAGATAAGACAACTGTTGGGATTATTAGGGTGTTGTCGACAGTGGAACGAAAATTATAGCAGCAAAGTAAAGTTTTTATATGAAAAATTAACCAAGAACGGGTTGATGAAATGGACCCCTGATGGTGAGGATCGCTTGGAAAAGATAAAAAGAGACCTGGTAGAAGCATCTGTCTTTGTCTACCCGATATACACAAACCCTTCCAACTTTTTATCAATGTAGACAATGGGACTGCTTACGGGGTATTGACCCAAGGATGGGCAAGCCAGAGAAAGCCCGTAGGATATTATTCCAAATTGTTGGATCCTGTGAGCCGAGGATGGCCCACTTGCCTACAGGCGATCGTGGCTACCGCATTGTTAGTAGAAGAAGTCACACGAGTCACCCTAGGGGGAGAATTAAAGGTATATACTCCCCATAATATTTGTGGAGTATTGCAGCAGCGAGCTGATAAATGGCTTACCGATAGCCGACTATTGAAGTATGAAGGAATTTTGATTAATTCTCCCAAATTAGAGATCGAAGTTACTTCCCTCCAGAATCCGGCCCAGTTCCTATATGGGAAACCGAAAGAAAAATTGACACACGACTACCTTCAACTAATAAATTTACAAACTAAAATAAGAGAGAATTTAGAGGAAGACGAATTAGGTGAAGGTGAAAAATTATTTATCGACGGGTCCTCACGAGTAATTGAAGGACAACGGAAATCGGGATATGCTGTTATAGACGGACATACGTTACAGACAAAAGAAGCAGGACCACTAAACAAAACATGGTCCGCACAAGCATGTGAATTATATGCCCTGTTACGAGCATTAAAGCTCTTAGAAAATAAAATTGGAACTATATATACAGATTCAAAATATGCCTTCGGGGGAGTGCATACCCTTGGGAAAATTTGGGAAGAGAGAGGTCTAATTAATACCCAAGGGAAAGGATTAGTCCATGAGAAACTAATCCTGGAAGTTTTGAAAGCATTAAGGGGTCCGTTAAAAATAGCGGTTGTTCATGTAAAGGGACATCAAAAGGGAATTACCCATACGATAAGAGGAAACAATTTAGCCAATGCGGCGGCCAAACAAGCTGCGTTATTAACTTTAAGAGAAGAACCTGAGAGGTAAAAGCTAGACAAAAGCTTTACCCTCCAAGAACTGGACAAATTAAAACAAATTGGGGCAAAAAGAGAGGGGGACAAATGGCTCTTGCCCGATGGTCGAGAAATCCTTCCAAAGGGGTTAGCTCGAGAAATATTGAGCAAGCTACACCACAAAACTCATTGGGGGATTCAAGCCTTAGTGGATCAATTTGAAATAAATTATACTTGTGTGGGAGTATATGGTTTAGCTAAGAAGATTTTAGAGGGTTGTTTGACTTGTCAGAAAGTCAATAAACGACAACTCAGGGAAAAAGTACAAGGGGGACGGGAATTAGCAAAAAGACCTTATGAGAAAAATACAAGTGGATTTTACAGAATTGCCGAAGGTAGGGAGATATCAGAATCTACTAGTCTTGGTGGACCATCTTACGCATTTTGTAGAAGCCTTCCCGGTAGTGAGGGCCACTGCAAAAACAGTCGTTAAAATTCTCATTGAAGAAATTATCCCTAGATACGGAATCATTACTGTAATTGACTCAGAACCGGGGGGGACCGCATTTTACCTCCCAAATAATTAAAGAAACAGCCGAATTGTTTGGCACAAAATGGGAGTATCATACCCACTGGCATCCACAAAGTTCGGGAAAAGTAGAAAGAATGAATGGGGAAATAAAAAAGCATTTAACCAAACTTATGGTAGAAACGAAAATGAATTGGGTCAAATGTTTGCTGTTAGCTTTGCTTTATATTAGGACTCAACCAAGAACAGATACTGGTATATCCCCCTTTGAAATGTTGTATGGAATGCCTTATGATTTTGGGATATTAATAGAACATCCGAAAGTTACAGATAAAGTTTTGACTGAGTATATTTTAGAACTCACTAGGAGGAGACAGGAATTAAGAAAGAAGGGCTTAGTGGTGTCATAAAATGCGTTCCAAATAATTGACAGGAACCAGCTCAATTAAAGCCAATCAAATTTATTCAGCAAGCAGGCAATAAACAAAACAGCGCTGGGCGGTCGGGGAGTCTTTGCTCCGCCAACGACCGCGCCCTCTTCTTTTTCTTCTTCCTTTTTATAGCGTTGTCTTGGGTCTGGTAGTCCACTGTCTCAATGCCACGTTGCGTTGTGGGGTAAATTTCCAGTATTCAGCGGTTCCGGGTGCTCATCCGGCTGAGTAACTTGAACCCTATAGTTAAACCTTTCCTCATTTTACACATTCTTTAGGCCCCAGGCTCTTCTTTACTTATGCTAAGCAAGTTAGTTGGGCGGTGGCTCCTTCTTTACTTATGCTAAGCAGTTTAAGCTAAAACGGTTTGTGCTAAACGGTTTAATGAACAAACCTTTATCTTTCACAAGTGGTACAGAGGCCGCCTTTAGACTTATCCCTACACCGAATCCAGCCTGGGGATCAAGTACTGATAAAAACCTGGAAAGAAGCATCTTTGACACCTCAGTGGGAAGGCCCTTTTGTTGTCTTACTTACTACAGATGCAGCAATACGGACTGCGGAAAAAGGATGGACACACGCCAGTCGAGTTAAGGGACCTCTCCCACCAGAAGGATGGACTGTGATATCTGAACCGGGAGATCTCCGACTAAAGATAAGGAGGGATAAAACCTGTGAATGAATCACTCCAGGAGGGAAGTAACCAGGAGGGAAGTAAAAGCTAGCCTATATCGGTGGTTCCAGGTACCGACCGGAAATCCATTAAGAAAGACATTCTTTGCACCTTGGAGGGAAGACAGGATACTCGACCAGACTGGGGAGGCGGGATTATATAAAGTTGTGGGAACTCCTAAAGTGCTTCCCTTTTGTTGTGACATAGAAACTGAGGTATCCGAGATCCCAGGGATAGAAGAAATTTGGAGAATACCCTGTATAAAACACCCTCTCTCTGGACATTTCTGTTGGGTTGTGTGTGAATGTTTCAATCGTAAAGAAAGGTGGGCTTGTATTTTTCCTAGAAAACAATCTTATCGTATCAAGTGTCGCCGCCATTTTGGACAAAGAAAGCGGGCAGAAATTTGTAAACTGTTCTGTGGATGGGAGCTGTGGATACCTGAGATGTGGGACATATATGAAACAGACTGGCATAAGGTTTTAGAGAAGTGTGCTAAGAAATTCGCCTGGAAGGGGGCCCGGTCGTAGGACAAACTTTTATCTTTATAGCAGCCAGAGAATTTCCCTGAAGGCTACCTACCATTGCTGAGAAGACATTAATATCCCGTTGCTCTCTGCAAAAGAGTAGACGAGGAGAGGCAGAGAGGTATCAACAGTGGGGAAAATGAAGGTTGCTATTTTAGTGGTAGCGTTATCTACCGCCGCTCTAATTCATGGGAATGAAAGCCCCCATCAACCATTTAAATGGAGCTTGATCCGATGGGAAGATCAGCAGACAATTCAAACAATTACTGCACCTGGGAGTCCAAGTTTTACCCCAACCTTATGTGAACTTGTACCTATAGAACCACGCCTGAACTTAAAAGGGTTTTATTTTTGTCCTAGTCTTAATCCGGAAAAAGGCTCTGTGTACAAACTCTACCCAAAATTTTGCATCAGATGTTAAATGGGTGATACCTAATGATGGAGCCTGGTGCATTTGCTCCCTGACTGGATTAACTCCTTGCGTGTCTACTGCTATCCTTAAGAGGAATGAATCAGCATTTTGTGTTCAAGTCACGGTGGTGCCCCGAATTCTCCTACATGGAGAAGAAGCCATGTATTTGCATTGGGGTAATACAGGACATAGGGTTAGCAAAAGGGAACCAATAACAGCCATCACTATAGCCGCCCTACTCGGTTTAGGAGTTGCTGGGACCTCTACTGGCGTGGCATCCTTAGTGCAACAACAACGAGGTCTAACATCTTTAAGGGCTGCAGTAGACGAGGATCTAGCGAGAGTAGAACAGTCTATCTCTTATTTAGAAAAATCACTAACCTCCTTGTCTGAGGTTGTTTTGCAAAACCGACGGGGATTAGATCTATTATTCCTGCAGCAGGGAGGGCTGTGCGTGGCCCTAGGCGAAGAATGTTGTTTTTATGCTGACCACACTGGAGTTGTAAGGGACTCGCTAGCTAAACTGAGAGAGGGACTAGAAAAGAGAAAACGGGAACGGGAGACTCAGGCCTCCTGGTATGAATCTTGGTTTAACCAATCTCCCTGGCTAAACACGTTGATTTCTACTTTAGCAGGACCTGTCATAATGTTATTATTAGCCTTAACTTTTGGTCCCTGTATCATTAACAAGTTTGTAACCTTTGTCAAGAACTGACTAGATAAAGTACAATTGATGGTGTTGAAACAATCGGAATTAGAGATGAAAATTTTGCCAAATGATAGTCTTGAGTTAGAAGCGGCTCATGAGGTTTTGAACAGGTTTAATCAGCAAATTACTGGTAAATAAAAGAAGGGGGGAATTTGTGATAAATAAAGAACAATTTGCTGATTAAACAAAAGGATACAAGGAGAAAATGGTCTCACTGTTCCAGGCACAAATCATCCGGTTTAAGAAAGAATGTGGCGGGGGCCTTATCTCAAGGTTGTAGTGTCATCTGTCGAGTGAAATACTATGTTACCATAACGACCTTTGCCTTTGCTTTACCTTGCTTAAGATTAACAGATGTTGTTATCTCGTTTGTGTAACTGCCGAAATCAACAAGTCGGACTTCAAGAAGGGTATAAAAGACTGCCTAAGTTACCCAAACTTTTGTGAGCCCCGGTGAAGCTGCGACATCCCGGCCGCCCAGTGCTGCTTTTGCTTTCCTATCTCAAATAAACTTTTAACGAACCATTTGAGACTTTATTTGTCTTAATTCAACTATAACACATTGAGGAAAAAAAATATTTGTAATCTTTTTGTTGTTCGTTGTGAGGTAGTTATTTGCAAGGCAAGGTATCAGCGCTGGGCTGCTGGGCGCATAGCCAGAGGCCCACCCGGCCTCAGCTGGCATGGGTTAATATACAGTTGGTACATATTCATTACATGCATATATTCATTACATGCACATATTCATCACATTTCCAGGAGTAGGCCGAGTTAGGCTGATCAGTTCCAGGGAATCGTTAACATAAGCTCCCTCCCCCTCACACGTGCGCAGTGTCCTTTTGTGGTGGTCCTATGAGGGTCGTGAGGAGGGGGACTGGGGCCTTCCTTTTGACCGGGAGTAGCCTCTGTCACCTGCGCAGGCTCGGTTGGTATCTTGCCATGGGGGTTCTGGAGATTCTTGCCAAGGGTACGTTAATCCTCCTCCTTATCAGCACAAGGCAACCCTTGACTTGCGGAATAAAGACCCCCACAACTCACAGAGAGTTATGAAGTCAGATATGTTTATTACACCGGTGGGCAGCAGGTCAGATAGCTCCAAAAACCCTGCGCCCCGAACAAAGGACAGGTCAGCATTTATTGCCCAAGGACATACATATTCATTACATTTGTTGATTAGTCCCAGTGTGAAAGATAAAGGTTTGTTCATTAAACCGTTTAGCACAAACCGTTTTAGCATAAACTGCTTAGCATAAGTAAAGAAGGAGCCACCGCCCAACTAACTTGCTTAGCATAAGTAAAGAAGAGCCTGGGGCCTAAAGAATGTGTAAAATGAGGAAAGGTTTAACTATAGGGTTCAAGTTACTCAGCCGGATGAGCACCCGGAACCGCTGAATACTGGAAATTTACCCCACAACGCAACGTGGCATTGAGACAGTGGACTACCAGACCCAAGACAACGCTATAAAAAGGAAGAAGAAAAAGAAGAGAGTGCGGTCGTTGGCGGAGCGAAGACTCCCCGGCCGCCCAGCGCTGTTTTGTTTATTGCCTGCTTGCTAAATAAATTTGATTGGCTTTAATTGAGCTGGTTCCTGTCAATTATTGGAACGCATTTTATGACACCGGGACATCATTAACATACGTTTCATCCCTCTTGTGCGTGCGCAGTGTCCCTTTGTGGTGGTCATGCAAGGGTCCTTCCTGCAGACTCAGTTGACATCTTGCTTGTGGTCTTGGACCTCCCTGTCAAGGATGCTTGAAACTTCCTCCTTATCAGCGCAAAAGTTCTAACCATCTCCTTATCAGCAGATGCTCCTAGACCAGTTTTCCTTTATCAGCGGATGCTCCTACAGAATTCCATTGTGAAACCCCCCTCCTTGCAATTTGGCTCGTGAGAATATACAAAGGCTTAAAGTCCCACATCACCCTGATGGGCTTGTAAAATCTGCCTCCTTATCAGGACAAGGCGACTCTCATGAGCTTGCAAAAACTGCCTCCTTACAAAGTTTTTACAAAATTCCCCCTGCTTGCCCATCAAGCTTAAACAAAGCGCAAAGCCAATAATTTAATTGCCTACTTTCACAAAGTATTCCCATGAGAAAGAAGAAAAGGAGGATTATAGGTGTGCAGGCTTGAGGAACAGTTGGCACAGAATGTTAAGCAAACGGTGTTGAATATTATCCAGTAACATGTCTGTTTATACTATGGAGAGCATATAAAAGGCAGCCATTTTTTTAATAAAGTGGTGCTTACTTTTGATCTGCAAAATAGGAATTACTGTCGTTCTTTGTCCATCTTGACCACGACAATTGGTGACCCCGATTTCCTGTACGTTGAGACGGCTGGGAAGAGGCCATGGAGACGGAGCCCAGCATAGCTGAGAAGCGGCGGGGAGAGCTGCTGAATTGATCCGGATCGTTAAAGACACCTTGGAAAGGTGAGCTGCTGGGAACATGGGTGTAAATCTCACTAAGGAAGAGATCGTTGTACTTTCTATTTGGAAATTTGTATTAGAAAAGTGAGGAGTTAGTTTACCAGAAATAACCCTCAGGAAAATATTGCTATGGAGCAAGAAGCGAGGCTTAGCAACTAATAGCTAACAGCCTTTAGTGTTTCAAGTTGGAAAGACCTGGGAGATAATCTGTTTGATAATGCCACTCGCAAGTCTAAAGACGCTATGGAGTTGCTAATAGCCTGGCGATTGTAATTTGAAACGCTAAAAGACTTAAAGGAGCAGTGAGCAGCTGGAAGCAGAAATTACTAAGGGGGCTGCAGCGCTTCAAATTCCTGAACCAGAGGCTGAAAACGAAATTAAGGTGGCGCAGCCTCAGGGGAAGGAAGAAATTAAGGTAGTGCAGCCCAGGCAAAAGGACAAACCAAGGAAATTTTTATTTACATGTGACGATTCTGATGATGAGATCGTCTCTAAAAACCATGTACAAGCCTCTACATGGTCTTATGTGCTTCCGCGAGATCAGGTACCTTCAGCTGGGTCAGTAGCTCCATCCTTTTTATTACCTCGAGATATGCCACAGAACCCTTTTAGTTCTGTTAAGCCTTCTGCCCCCCCTCTGCCTTCTATGCAGTCAGCTGAAGCAGAGGTTCAAACTAATCCATCTATAAGTACTCCTTTACCAGATAGTGACTCCGAGGAAAGGGATATTGTGGCAGAAGACTCTCCGGAGTATACACAGTCTGATCCTGTTATAGTTGAATTAAGACAAATAAAGTCTCAAATGGTTCGTTAAAGATTTATTTAAGATAGGAAAGCAAACGCAGCGCTGGGCGTCCGGGAAGTCGCAGCTTCACCAAGGCTAGCAAATGTGATAAATGACAGATGGAGTTCCAAAGAACCTCTTAAAAATTTTCTTAAAAATTTTGTTAATAAGGGCAAGCAAAGCAGCGCTGGGTGTGCCGGGAGTCTCCGCTCCACCGAGACACACACCATTACATCCCGAATTCGCATTAAATGCAACAGGTTCATACATATTCGTAGTTTTTCCGAGAAGAGGATTGGGATATGTTAATCATTTCTTGGAAGGGGTGGTCCGCATACTTCAGTTCCTTACTTGGGTCTTTCTTGATGAATTCAGTGCTTCTCGCCGAAACTGCAGATCCGGCTTAAACCAGCTTCTACAGGATGTTGGCCAAGCTGCTTCTTAGAGAGATAAGTACCATTCCCTCCTCCCTGGGCCTCCTATTGTTCAAACAAGATGACTGAGGGATTCCCATTCACACTGTGGTTCTGTTATCGTCCCGCATTTGCACGAATCAGAGATACTACTACCAATTTACAAAACAGGTTTGACAGAAACTGATACAGAGACTGGTAATGTTTAACAAAAGGACACTGTGGCTTGACATTTCACATGGTTACCCAAGCTCAACGTTCCTGCCTTGCACAATTCACCAAATTAATACATACATTTATTACAATTCCCCCCCCTTTATGTTTCACTCACTAATTTGCTGATGAAATTTAAACACAGCTTCTTTGGCTGCGATTTCGGTCTCTAGCTCCTCTTGAGTTAGACTGGTATATTGTTGTCTCAACACCATCAATTGAACTGTATTCACCCTATCTTTTACAAAACTTACAATTCTGTTTAAAACGCAGGGACCAAAAGTGAGGATTAACAATAATATAACTAAAGGCCCCACTAATGTCGATATAAGAGTAGTTATCCATGGTGATTGGTTAAACCAAGATTCAAACCAATTTTGCTGGGCCTCTCTGTCCCTTTTCCTTTGTACAATTCCCTCTCTCAATTTGGTCATGGATTCTCGCACTACTCCTGAATGATCTGCATAGAAGCAACATTCTTCCCCCAAAGCTACACATAGCCCTCCTTGTAGGAATGTGAAAAATAAAGGTTTGTTCACTAAACCGTTTAGCATGAGCAGGAAAAGGCCTGAGGCCTGACTAAACCATTTAGCATAGCAAAGAAAGGCTTGAGGCCTAGAGATAACGTATAGAGTGAGGAGGGGGGTTTGAAGTGAAATAGTTTGACCAAATATGGTAAAGTTTGTTTACAGTGCAGTGTTAGGAAGAAGATAAGACTCGAGCTGTGTAACTTGATCAGCACCCGGACAATGGATTGAAGGACTGCCCTAGCCTAAGATAACGCTATAAAAGAAGAGGAACAAAGGAAAAAGAGCGCGGTCGTTGGCGGAGCGAAGACTCCCCGGCCGCCCAGCGCTGTTTTGTTTATTGCCTGCTTGCTGAATAAATTTGATTGGCTTTAATTGAGCTGGTTCCTGTCAATTATTTGGAACGCATTTTATGACAAAATTGGTGCCGTGACTCGGATCGAGGCTACCTGGAGTGGATCCCGGGTAAAGGGGTGCGCCCCGTTGTGAAGTGGCCCTTACTTGGACGGACCCATCCAGCCCTCGACCCGACGAACCTAAATTTGGGCAATAAACAAAAGAACTCCGGGAATCCCGTAATCTTTGTGCACGAAGCCCCGAACGAAGACGCTTGGGACGCGTAAGTAGAGGCCTGTTATCCGTTCGGTTGGGATTGGGTATCCCGAGGTGTGCCGTGTGAGATGTCCAATTGCGGACGAAGCGAGTGCGGACCCCCTAGTAGTGCGGTTCCCAAATCCCGCGAGGGACTGGGCCACGAGCGGGGGGAAGGGTGTGTGTGTGATTGAAGGCACCTCGGAAGATGGGACAAAGGAAAAGCAAGCCCTTTGGTCCCATGGGTGGGGAGGAGAAAGTGAGTCTCCCCAAGATCCCCCCAGACAGCCCCTTAGGGTTAATGATAACCTATTGGGATGATTACCCCTCAAGAAGAGGAAAAAGTAAAGTAAAAATGATACACTTTTGTATGGAAGTCTGGGGAGGTAAACAAATCAGAGGGGATCATTTGTATTGGCCAGTTTTTGGCTCATTTGAGGATTGGATTTGTCAGGCATTAAATATATATGTTAATTCGAAAGAACCGTTTTAATTGGAGGAAAGTGAGTATGCGGCTCTCTGGATAGTAGCTGAAACTAGAACTGGGTTATTCCCCTTGAGGGAAAAGGGAGAACTAAAACGGAGAAGACAGAAAGAGGAGAAAATATCTGTATTACCCCCCGCTTACGTCCCACCCGCACCTAATACCCCTCCTATACCGCCCCCGGATCCAGTCCCGGAGGCTACAGCCCCCGAACTTCCCCCAGAATCCGATCAGCCCCCAGAAAATACGGAGTGTGAAAAAAGAATTACTAGAATTCAAACAAGAAAAATGCAGGAACCTCCGCAACTATATCCGCTAAGAGAGGTGGCAATGGGAGGTCCCGCTCCTGGGGTAGGATATGTCGCCATCCCTCTTAACTCAGGGGACGTGCGAGAATTTAAAAAGGAAATGGGGACCCTGCTACGCAATCCCCTAGGGGTCACTGAGAGGCTGGATCAGTTCCTCGGCCCCAACATTTATACATGGGATGAGATCCAGTCCATTATGGGAATATTGTTTACTGTAGAAGAAAGAGGAATGAGATTATGGGATCAGCAGCACCAACAAGGACCGCCAGCAGATGTTAAATGGCCATTACAAAGGCCTAATTGGGATAATCAGAATCCAGTACATCGGATTGAAATGCAAGATCTGAGAAATATTATAATCCAGGGAATTAGGGAATCAGTTCCCAGAGGGCAGAACATCAGTAAGGCCCTTAATGAGCAGCAGAAAAAGGATGAAACACCTACAGAATGGTTAGAAAGGTTGAGAAAGAACTTGCAGTTGTATTCAGGAATAGACCCCAATACCCCTGGGAGAGAGGCTCTATTGAAAACGCAGTTTGTGGCTAAATCATGGCAAGACATCCGAAGGAAATTAGAAAAAATTGAAGATTGGCAAGATCGTGGACTAGATGAACTTTTGAGGGAAGCCCAAAAGGTATATGTTAGGAGGGAGGAAGAAACACGTAAAAGGCAAGTGAGAATGATGGTAGCTGCGGTGCGAGAAGGACAGAAAGCAGTCCCACCCCGGAGAGGAAACACCTCTTCCCGCTGGGACATGGGGAACAGGGGACGAGAGAAATCGGTGGAAGGAAAGGGATGGACGTGTTTTTATTGCGGAAAGCCAGGACACATGAGAAAGGAATGTCGGCAACGAATGAAAGATGAGAGGATGTTTAAAGAAGATTAGAGGGGTCAGGGGCTCTATTTGCCGGGGACCAGGAACTTTACAGAGCCCTTGATAAAATTAAAGGTGGGTCCCCAGCAACAAGTATTTGAGTTCCTAGTGGACTCAGGGGCGGAAAGATCTACCGTCCAGAGGTTACCTCCAGGATGCAAAACATCCTCAGATAAAGTATAAGTGATTGGAGCTAAGGGTGAACCTTTTGAGGTTCCCGTAATTAAAAATGTGTTATTGGAAACAGATTCTAAAATGGGGGTGGGATCTTTATTGTTAGTACCAGAGGCAGATTATAACCTCTTGGGAAGGGACTTAATGATAGAATTGGGAATCAGTTTAGAGACAACAAAGGATCAGATACATATTAAATTATGTCCCTTGAGAGCAGTAGATGAGAGGGAAATAAACCCAGAAGTATGGTATACTCCAGAAACTATTGGAAAATTGGATATCGTCCTGTTTGCAGTCACGATACGAGATCCGGAAATACCATTTCGGATAAAACAATATCCCTTATCTGAAGAATGAAGACAGGGATTGAAACCTGAGATCGACAGGCTAATTAAGCAGGGATTGTTAGAACACTGTATGTCCCCATATAACACACCCATCCTACCTGTAAAGAAATCAGATGGGAAGTATCGTCTAGTGCATGATTTGAGAGAAATTAACAAGAGGACGGTGGCCAGATTCCCTGTAGTGGCCAATCCACACACCTTATTGAGCCAATTAGGACTGGAGGACCAGTGGTATAGTGTCATAGACTTAAAAGATGCATTTTGGGCTTGCCCCTTGAGGGCAGATTGTCGAGCTTATTTCGCATTTGAATGGGAGGACCCGGATACTCACAGGAAACAGCAATTAAGGCGGACTGTGCTCCCGCAAGGGTTTACGGAATCCCCTAATTTGTCTGGACAAGCCTTGGAACAAATATTACAAAACTATGAGTTAGGAGAAGGAATCACTCTGGTCCAATATGTAGATGATTTATTATTGGCAGGAAAAGAAGAGGACAGTGTTAGAAGAGAAACCATTAAGTTATTAAATTTTTTGAGCCTACAAGGATTAAAGGTGTCTAAGGCTAAATTGCAGTTTGTAGAAGAAGAAGTGAAATATCTAGGACACAGATTGAATAAGGGGAGCAAGAAACTAGACCCCGAGAGGGTAAATGGAATTTTATCAATCACAGCTCCCCGAACCAAAAGACAGGTCCGACAGCTGTTGGGACTGATCGGATACTGCAGACAGTGGATCGAGAACTTTAGCGGAAAGGTAAAGTTCCTTTATAATAAACTATCAAAGGACGGACTATTGAAATGGACCCCTGAAGATGAGGAACAGCTTAAAATCTTAAAAGAAGAATTGGCAAATGCCCCTGTTTTAAGCCTACCAGATTTAAAAAGACCTTTTTATTTATTTGTAAACTCAGAGGAAGGTGTAGCCTTTGGAGTTTTAGCCCAAGAGTGGGCACAGAGCAAAAAACCGGTAGCATGCATATCTAAGCTTCTGGACCCAGTGGCGAGGGGATGGCCGACGTGCCTGCAGGCCATAGCAGCCACCGCCTTGTTAGTAGAAGAAGCCACTAAAATCACCTTTGGTGGGGAATTAAAAGTCCTGTCCCCACATAATATTCGAGGGGTTCTACAGCAAAAGGCTGATAAATGGATCTCTGACGCCCGACTTATGAAGTATGAAGGAATATTGATAACATCACCTAAACTAACCCTTGAAACTTCCACAGTGCAGAATCCCGCTCAGTTTTTCTATGGAGAACCAAGTAAAGAACTGGAGCACGATTGTCTCCGGAATATTGAAGAACAATGTAAGATAAGACCAGATCTTGAGGAAGTGGAGCTAGGGGAAGGAGAAAAATTATTTGTAGATGGGTCCTCCAGAGTAGTAGAGGGAAGGAGAAGATCAGGGTATGCCATAGTCGATGGAAAGTCCTTCAAGGTAATAGAGTCGGGCCCTCTTAGCCCAAGTTGGTTGGCCCAGGCACGTGAACTATACGCAGTGTTAAAAGCTTTACATCACTTAGATGGGAAAAATGGGACAATATATACAGATTCAAAATATGCATTCGGAGTAGTGCATACCTTTGGAAAAATTTGGGAAGAAAGGGGACTAATAAATTCCCAAGGAAAGGGGCTGATACACCAAGAGCTCATAATCAAAATCCTAAAAGCCATAAGGAAGCCCGAGAGAATAGCAGTGGTACACCTAAAGGGGCATCAAAAGGGGTTAACCCCGCAGGTTCAAGGAAACAATCTAGCTGACCAAGAAGCTAAAAGAGCGGCTTTGATGCCCCAAAGGGGGTCAGGCCAATGTGAAAATCACAAGACAAAACCAAACACCCTCGATGCGGAAATGTGTCCCGTATTAAGCTTTACAGTACAAGAAAAAGAAATATTAACTCAGATGGGGGTCCTAGAAAAGGCACAAAAATGGGAACTACCTGATGGGAGAGAAGTCCTCCCCAAATCAATTGCGCTAAGAATAATGCAAAAAATCCATGAAAAGACCCATTGGGGAACCCAAGCCTTGGTAGACCAGTTTGCAATCAAATATATGTGTGTTGGAGTTTATAATTTAGCAAAGCGAGTAACGCAAGATTGCCTCACTTGCCAGAAAACTAACAGGAGTCAGTTCAGAGAGAGAGTGCACGGGGGGAGGGAACTAGCACATAGACCTTTTTCACATGTCCAAATTGACTTTACTGAATTACCCAAGGTTGGGAGGTATAAATACCTCCTTGTGATAGTGGACCACTTAACCCATTTTGTAGAAGCATTCCCCACGACTCGGGCCACAGCCCAAACCGTGGTGAAAATACTTTTAGAAGAAATCGTGCCCAGGTATGGAGTAGTGGAGGTGATTGATTCAGACCGGGGACCCCACTTCACATCTAAAGTGGCCCGGGATATGCTCTCAGCTCTGGGAACTGAGTGGCAGCATCACACTCCTTGGCACCCCCAAAGCTCGGGCAGAGTAGAAAGAATGAATGGAAGAATAAAAGAGCAATTGACTAAGTTAATGTTTGAAACTAAAATGTCATGGATCAAATGCCTCCCCCTTGCTCTGTTAAATATAAGAACGCAACCTCGGACTGACACAGGGATTTCCCCTTTTGAAATGTTGTACGGAATGCCCTATGATATGGAGGCTCCTAATGAACACCCCCGATTACAGGATTTTTATTTAACACCATATTTGACACAGTTGATGAATAGGAGAGAAGAATTAAGAAAAAAGGGTTTATTAGTGCAAAGGCCTCCCTTAGATATGAAAATACATATGATAAAATCTGGAGATAAAGTTCTAATAAAATCATGGAAGGAAACGCCTTTAACTCCTCAATGGGAAGGGCCATATCTTGTTTTGCTCACTACAGAAGCAGCCGTCCGGACAGCAGAACGCGGTTGGACTCATGCAAGCCGAATAAAAGGATCGATAACAGATCCACCTTGGATGGTTACGAGCTCACCAGGGGAATTAAAGCTGACCATCAAACGAGCCTCAACTTCGAGACTGAATGACAAACCCCCCAAGGGAAGTTAAACAGAACTTATATGAGTGGTTCCAGGTAACTCCAGGAGAGACATTGAGAAGAGTGTCATTCGCTCCCTGGCACATAAACAGAATACCGAATCAAACAGGAGGCGCGGGACAGTATAAAACATCTGACGGGAGACTTTTTGCCTGCTGTTGTGAGGTGTCGCCGGATATTGCGGATAAGAGACTAATAAGCCGAGAGGGATTTTGGGGAGGGTTGATACCCTGTATAAAACACCTGTGGATGAGTCATCAGGGACCCAAAATAACTGAAACCTCCTGAAGATTACCCTTGCTGCTGAGCAGATGAGTAACACCGGGGCTCGCAGCACTCGAGTCGCCGAGTGGAGGCAGAGGGGTAAGAGCAAGTGGAGGAAAGAATTCTGGAAACAAAATTACACGAGCCCTGATCCGGGAATTAATTTTATAAACTGGCAACCAGAGCGAAAAACATGCCACTCTAGACTGATCATAATATGGTGCATCTTAGGAATATGGTGTAGTCCCACTAAAGGGAATATACACCAACCTTTTAAATGGAGTCTAATTAGAAGGGAGGGACTCGAGAAAAGGAAAAAAGAAAGAGAAGCACAACAGAATTGGTATGAGAAATGGTTCAACTATTCCCCATGGTTAACCACATTGCTTTCTACTATAGCCGGACCGTTAATGCTTTTAGTTGTGGGGCTTACATTTGGACCGTGTATTTTTAACAAATTAATTAGCATTGTCAAGAAGCGATTAGAAGCTGCACATTTAATGCTTATCCGCGCTAGGTATGAACCTATCGCAGAAGAAGAAGAAGTACTAGGTGATGCATTTGTGTTAAGTCACCAGGAGCTACTTTACTGAACAAAATGCAGGAAAGTGAAAAAGGGGGGATTGTGAAAAATAAAGGTTTGTTCACTAAACCGTTTAGCACGAGTAGGAAAAGGCCTGAGGCCTGACTAAACCATTTAGCATAGCAAAGAAAGGCTTGAGGCCTAGAGATAACGTATAGAGTGAGGAGGGGGGTTTGAAGTGAAATAGTTTGACCAAATATGGTAAAGTTTGTTTACAGTGCAGTGTTAGGAAGAAGATAAGACTCGAGCTGTGTAACTTGATCAGCACCCGGACAATGGATTGAAGGACTGCCCTAGCCTAAGATAACGCTATAAAAGAAGAGGAACAAAGGAAAAAGAGCGCGGTCGTTGGCGGAGCGAAGACTCCCCGGCCGCCCAGCGCTGTTTTGTTTATTGCCTGCTTGCTGAATAAACATGATTGGCTTTAATTGAGCTGGTTCCTGTCAATTATTTGGAACGCATTTTATGACAGGAAGACTAAGTCTAGCCCTCTCCTGTTTTGTAATACTACTTCCTACAATGATGTGAGGGATTTTTCCAAATATGAGATCGATTTCTCAATTCTTTCTAAATCTTCATCTATCGCTGCTCTAAGGGACGTAAATCCCTTATTTTGTTGAACTAGGGATATGATTCCTGTTGCTGCTCCTGCGGTTCCTAAGCCGATGAGTGTTGCTATGGTGATTGCGGTGCGAGGTTCTCTCCTCTGTAACTTGTGCTCTGGGACATCCCAATGCTCGAAAATTGTTTCTTCAGAATGGTAAAGGCTCCGAGGTATTATCATTATTTATACACAAAATTCTCTACTTGCATTAAACACCTCTAAAGATAGACAGGGGGTCAAACCAGTTTTTGAACAAATCCACCGTCCCCCTGCTCTAGGTATCACCCATTTGACCGTTTGATTCATGATAGGTATAGTTTGATTACACAACTCTTTTTTTCTTCTCGGTATTGTCCCTATACAAATTCCAGACCCGCTAATATGTTGCATAGTAAGCCCAACCTTTCTTTCACCCCACGTACACTGGGTGGGATTATCTGTTGAGCTCAAATTGAATGTATCATTCAATACAACTCCCTCATATAAGAGTGGCCTCATATCAAAACATAACCAACATTTTGAGTCGCGCTTGGATTCGTATAATTTAAAACTTGAAAAGCGGACTGAATGAGTTTCCACAAGGGATTCGTTTCAGCTAGCTCCGCAGTCTTGTTTTCATACTGAATGTCTGTAACGTAAGAATTATTAATTTTAATTTCGTCTTTTAGCGCTTTATTTGGACCTATTGCTTGGGGTATGGTTGCGGTTCGAGCTTCTTCTTTTCGAATTGTGATGAGACCCCCCCTATGTCTCTTCCAGGTAACCATAACATGACACTCCATGTCTTTCCTATTAACCACCCTAAGTCATTTTGTCATAAAATGCGTTCCAAATAATTGACAGGAACCAGTTCAATTAAAGCCAATCAAATTTATTCAGCAAGCAGGCAATAAACAAAACAGCGCTGGGCGGCCGGGGAGTCTTCGCTCCGCCAACGACTGCACCCTCTTCTTTTTCTTCTTCCTTTTTATAGCGTTGTCTTGGGTCTGGTAGTCCACTGTCTCAATGCCACGTTGCGTTGTGGGGTAAATTTCCAGTATTCAGCGGTTCCGGGTGCTCATCCGGCTGAGTAACTTGAACCCTATAGTTAAACCTTTCCTCATTTTACACATTCTTTAGGCCCCAGGCTCTTCTTTACTTATGCTAAGCAAGTTAGTTGGGCGGTGGCTCCTTCTTTACTTATGCTAAGCAGTTTCTGCTAAAACGGTTTATGCTAAATGGTTTAATGAACAAACCTTTATCTTTCACAATCCCCCCTTTTTCTTTTTCCTGCATTTTGTTCAGTAAACCGTTGCAGTTCTTGGTGACTTAATACAAAAGCATCACTCACTACCTCTTCCTCTCCTGCAATAGGTTCATACTTAGCGCGGATAAGCATTAAATGTGCAGCTTCTAATCGATTCTTTACAATGCTTATTAATTTGTTAAAAATATATAGCCCAAATGTAAGCCCAGCGATTAAAAGTAATATTGGCCCGGCTATAGTAGAGAGTAATGTAGTTAACCATGGGGAGTAATTGAACCATTTTTCATACCAACCTTGTTGTGCCTCTCTTCTTTTTTTTCTTTTTCGCTCGAGTCCCTCCCTTACCTTTGTCATACTGTCTTGTACTGGCCCAGTGCGATCTATGTAGACACAACATTCTTCTCCTAAGGCCGCACACAGCCCTCCCCTATTAGTGCCTGTTTCCCAATATCTCATACCCCACGTCCTCCCTATTAACCATCCTGGGTCGTTTGGCTGGGATACATTTACATATATAAACTGGCAATTTCCATAAGAAGGTTGGGGTTTTATCTCTCCACGGGGGGCTAAAATTATACCGCTGCTGGAGTCTGGTTTAGGTGGAGTGCATCCCCAGCCTACTTCGAGGAATTTATCAGGTCCTGCCTCCGGCTTCCAGGCGGATGCAATGGTTTCGCAACTCCAATATGAACAATAATACTGATTAGGACTATTACAATAACTTCGCCCTGGGTTGGAGGCTGGGCAAAAAATAAAATCCTTTTGCGTTGGCTAGATTCGCATTTTTGCAAAAATTTATGTACACAATCTGACACAAGGTAGGTGTAAAACTGGGAGCTCCAGGAGTGGTAATAGTCTGGATTATGTGTTGATCTTTCCACCTAATCAGGCTCCATTTGAATGGTTGGTGGGGGCTTCCTTCAATCTGATTACACCACATTCCCAAGATGTATAGTATCATGGTCAGTCTAGAGCGACGTGTCTTTTGCCTCGGTTGCCAGTTTACAAAATTTATTGCCGGATTAGGGTTAGCGTTGGACAGTGCATAACTCTGTCCCCAGAATTTTTCCCTCCACTGGTTCTTACTCCTCTGCCTCCGCTCGGCGACTCGAGTGCTGCGAGCCCCGGGGATATTCATCTTCTCGGCAGCAAGAGTACTCCTCAGGAGGCTCCAGTTATTTCGTGTTCCCTATCCGGGAAGGTTCACCAAGGCAACTTAAAGTCTCTCTTTCTTCTCGAGGCAAAAACTCCTGCCACTCTTTGACTGACTTCTTCCCATGAATCTTTAACACATTTGCTAATAGCTCTTTCCCAGTGAACAGCTCTAAATTCTCGATGTATAGGAAGGTACAGTTCCCAACCACAAAACAGTTTTTCTACGTCTGCCTTATACCATTGGCCACGACCTCCCCCAAAACGCCTACAGTCACTACAACAAGGTTGTCTTCTTGTTGCAATACAAGCCCAAGTATCTTCACATCTGACACATCTACAAATGACCCAGCACTCGTGGTCTTCCCACAGGTGCTTTATACAGGGTATCCCAGTTCCCCAAAAGGGTCCCTCTGGAGGTAAAAGTCTCTCGTCAGTGATATCTGGTGTTACTTCGCAACAGTGTGCAACGAGTCTTCCATCTGACGACTTGTACAGTCCTGCACCTCCTGTTTGATTCGGTGTTCTACTCAGGTGCCAGGGCGCGAATGAAGCCCTTCTCAATGTCTCTCCCGGGGTAACTTGGAACCATTCATATAAACTTTGTTTAATTTCTCTTGGGGAGTTTGTCATCCAGTCTTGGAGTTGCAGTTCGTTTTATTGTCAACTTTAATTCTCCTGGGGAACTCGCAACTGCCCAAGGTGGATCTGTTACTGGTCCTTTTACTCGACTTGCATGAGTCCAACCGTGCTCTGCTGTCTGGACGGCTGTTTCTGTGGTAAGTAAGACAAGATATGGTCCCTCCCAACGAGGAGTTAAAGGTGTTTCCTTCCATGATTTTATGAAAACTTTATCCCCAGGTTTTATCATATGTATTGTCATATCTAGAGGGGGCCTCTGAACCAGTAAACCCTTTTTTCTCAATTCCTCCCGCCTACTCATCAATTGGGTCAAGTATGGTGTCAAGTGGGAATCTTGTAGTTGAGGATGTTCATTAGGAGTCTCCATATCATAGGGCATCCCGTACAACATCTCAAAAGGGGAAAGCCCTGTGTCTGCCCGGGGCTGAGTTCTTATGTTTAACAGGGCTAGGGGAAGACATTTTATCCATGACATTTTTGTTTCATACATCAACTTAGTCAACTGTTCTTTTATCCTCCCATTCATTCTCTCTACCCTGCCCGAGCTTTGGGGGTGCCAAGGAGTGTGGTATTGCCACTCGGTACCCAAAGCCGAAAATATATCCCGAATTACCCTAGACGTGAAGTGGGGTCCTCTGTCAGAATCAATTACCTTCACCACTCCATATCTAGGCACAATTTCTTCTAAAAAGATTTTTATCACTACTTGAGTTGTGGCCCGGGCCGTGGGGAATGCTTCTACAAAATGGGTTAAATGATCTACTAGCACAAGAAGATATTTATATCTCCCAACCTTGGGTAATTGAGTAAAATCCAATTGGATGCGTGAAAAAGGTTTATGTGCTAACTCTCTCCTAACTCATAACGTTGCAATATTTGTTCCAAAGCTTGACCGAATAAATTGGGTGATTCTGTGAACCCTTGTGGGAGCACGGTCCATCTTAATTGCTGTTTTCTGTGAGTATCCGGATCCTCCCATTCAAATGCAAAATAATCTCGACAATCTGCCCTAAGGGGGCAAGCCCAAAATGCATCTTTTAAATCTATGACACTATACCACTGGTCCTCCGGTCCTAATTGGCTCAATAGTGTGTGTGGATTAGCCACGACAGGGAATCTGACCACCGTCCTCTTGTTAATTTCTCTCAAATCATGCACTAGACGATACTTCCCATCTGATTTCTTTACAGGTAGGATGGGTGTGTTATATGGGGACATACAGGGTTCTAACAATCCCTGCTTAATCAGCCTGTCGATCTCAGGTTTCAATCCCTGTCTTCCTTCTTCAGATAAGGGATATTGTTTTATCCGAACTGGTATTTCTGGATTTCCTATAGTGATTGCAAACGGGTCAACGTCCAATTTCCCGACAGTTTCCGGAGTATACCATACTTCTGGGTTTATTTCCCTCTCATCTACGGCCCTCAAGGGGCATAACTTAATATGTATCTGGTCCTTTGTGGTCTCTAAACTAATTCCCAATTCTATCGTTAAATCTCAAAAGGTTCACCCTTAGCTCCAATCACTTGTACATTATCTGAGGATGTTTTGCATCCTGGAGGTAATCTCTGGATGGTAGATCTTTCCGCCCCTGAGTCCACTAGGAACTCAACTACTTGTTGCTGGGGACTCACCTTTAATTTTATCAAGGGCTCTGTAAAGTTCCTGGTCCCCAGCAAATAGAGCCCCTGACCCCTCTAATCCTCCTTAAGTATCCTCTCATCGTTCATTCGTTGCCGACATTCCTTTCTCATGTGTCCTGGCTTTCCGCAATAAAAACATGTCCATCCCTTTCCTTCCACCGATTTCTCTCGTCCCCTGTTCCCCATGTCCCAGCGGGAAGAGATGTTTTCCCTCCGGGGTGGGATTGCCTTCTGTCCTTCTCGCACCGCAGCTACCATCATTCTTACTTGCCTTTTATGTGCTTTTTCCTCCCTTCTAACATATACCTTTTGGGCTTCCCTCAAAAGTTCATCTAGTCCACGATCTTGCCAATCTTCAATTTTTTCTAATTTCCTTCGGATGTCTTGTCATGATTTAGCCACAAACTGCGTTTTCAATAGAGCCTCTCTCCCAGGGGTATTGGGGTCTATTCCTGAATACAACTGCAAGTTTTTTTCTTAACCTTTCTAACCATTCTGTAGGTGTTTCATCCTTTTTCTGCTGCTCATTAAGGGCCTTACTGATGTTCTGCCCTCTGGGAACTGATTCCCTAATTCCCTGGATTATAATATTTCTCAGATCTTGCATTTCAATCCGATGTACTGGATTCTGATTATCCCAATTAGGCCTTTGTAACGGCCATTTAACATCTGCTGGCGGTCCTTGTTGGTGCTGCTGATCCCATAATCTCATTCCGGCCCGCCTTATCATTCCTCTTTCTTCTACAGTAAACAATATTCCCATAATGGACTGGATCTCATCCCATGTATAAATGTTGGGGCCGAGGAACTGATCCAGCCTCTCAGCGACCCCTAGGGGATCGCCTAGCAGGGTCCCCATTTACTTTTTAAATTCTCGCACGTCCCCTGAGTTAAGAGGGATGGCGACATATCCTACCCCAGGAGCGGGACCTCCATACAATAGTGTATCATCTTTGCTTTACTTTTTCCTCTTCTTGAGGGGTAATCATCCCAATAGGTTATCATTAACCCTAAGGGGCTGTTTGGGGGGATCTTGGGGAGACTCACTTTCTCCTCCCCACCCATGGGACCAAAGGGCTTGCTTTTCCTTTGTCCCATCTTCCGAGGTGCCTTCAATCACACACACGCTCTTCCCCCCTCTCGTGGCCCAGTCCCTCGTGGGATTTGGGAACCGCACTACTAGGGGGTCCGCACTCGCTTCGTCCGCAAATGGACGTCTCACATGGCACACCTCAGGATACCCAATCCCAACCGAACGGATAACAGGCCTATACTCACACGTCTCACGCGTCTTCATTCGGGGCTTCGTGCACAAAGATTACGGGATTCCCGGAGTTCTTTTGTTTATTGCCCAAATTTAGGTTCGTCGGGTCGAGGGCTGGATGGGTCCGTCTGAGTAAGGGCTGCTTCACAGCGGGGCGCCCCCCTTTACCCGGGATCCACTCCAGGTATCCTCGATCCGAGTCACGGCACCAATTTGTCATAAAATGCGTTCTAAATAATTGACAGGAACCAGCTCAATTAAAGCCAATCAAATTTATTCAGCAAGCAGGCAATAAACAAAACAGCGCTGGGCGGCCGGGGAGTCTTCGCTCCGCCAACGACCGCACCCTCTTCTTTTTCTTCTTCCTTTTTATAGCGTTGTCTTGGGTCTCGTAGTCCACTGTCTCAATGCCACGTTGCGTTGTGGGGTAAATTTCCATTTTTCAGCGGTTCCGGGTGCTCATCTGGCTGAGTAACTTGAACCCTATAGTTAAACCTTTCCTCATTTTACACATTCTTTAGGCCCCAGGCTCTTCTTTACTTATGCTAAGCAAGTTAGTTGGGCGGTGGCTCCTTCTTTACTTATGCTAAGCAGTTTCTGCTAAAACGGTTTATGGTAAATGGTTTAATGAACAAACCTTTATCTTTCACAATTTGGTTGCAATATTGTTAGCATTAAATGTTCACATTTCCCTTTAGTATATACCTTTCCATTGGAACAGTAAGTTGGAGCTTCACACCCTTTCGGTCCCCAGGTAACCTTAAGATACTTATCAGATTCTGATATTTTCCAACCCGTGGCTATCGTTTCACTACAAAGACTGGCCCAGTTAACGTAAAATTATGCCAGCACTTCAGTCTTCTAGGACAGGGAGTTCCAACTCTAGGTGAATATCCATCTATCTTCTCCACAGCAACATAGGTGCCTCCCGAGGTTAGGGTCTTATCTTCATGGTGCGACGAGCAGAGGAAAGCAAGACGTGTATTCAATGTGAATCATAAGCAAGCTTCGAATTTATTGATGTGACACAGCTTCTTTTATGCTCCTTTGCTTTAATTATGCACATGTGTTATAACATAATTGGCTACCTTTACTTTAATTATGCATTCGTATTATAACATTACTGGCTACTGGTGACTTCATCTCCCGGCCGTAGTTTGTCTCCCGGCCGCAGTTAGTTAGTTTCCCGGCCGCAGTTTGTTTCCAGGCCGCTTATCCTTTCCATGCTGGCTCGTTACCAGGAATGTTGCTTACTCCTTGCTCAAGGTTATCGTAATCTTCATGGGCCTCCTGCATAGCTCCCTTATGCTAACCTAGCTCGCTTATGCTAACGGAGGCCTAGGCACACCAGCTCAGGCTTAACGCTGTTACATGCTGCAAACTAACTCGTCCAGGGACCCATGTCCCTGTTCCTTGAGACATTCCCCAACAATTCCCCCTTTTTCTTTTTGAACTACTAACACTCGATTAGTGACATGTGAAAGGCAACGCTTAATACAAGAAAAACAAAGTGACAAAATCAAAAATATAATCATGAGAAAAACAAGGAAACGTAACAGCTCTACAATTAAACTACCCAGCCATCCGGACACGCCCCATCCCTGTAGAACACCCTGAAACCAGTCACTCAGACTGTCGCGGTGTTGCTTGATGTGCTCCACGTTTTTCTTCAGGAGCGCTAGGGTTTTATGGGCGGATTCAGAGTGATCCGAGAGATTCATGCAGCACATGCCCTCGAAGTCTTCACAACCATGTCCTTGGGCTAGCAGCAAGAAGTCAATGGCCGCTCGATTTTGTAGCACGGCGTGTCTGATGCTATCTACATCTGTGAGGAGAGTTGCAATAATCTCAGAAGTAAGGTTAAATTGTTTAATACTCCAACAAGCAAGCTTTTCTAAATTTACTAAGGCATTAGCAGCAGCAAAACCAGGTGCAAACACAGAAGCAAAAAATACTTCTACTGGTGACATTAGTTTAACATTATCCTTGCAACTACTACTTAGCCCTACAATACTCATATTTACTAAATCTATTTCTATTTTCATTTCTACACTTATTTTTTATAATACCCACGGCTCACAAGTGGAGCAAGAGAGACAGGTCGTGGGGATTCGGAGGGATGTTTTCATCTGCAGCTGTCATGTTGCTGTTCCCCACAGGTTCCTTCTTTAACGCTGGTTTCGTAAATCTGGCAGGCACCCACAGAAGACCTTTACCTGTAACGACACACATATAACCTCTCCCCAGATACTTCACTTCTGCTGGCCCTTTCCATATTCCAGTTTCCGGTTCCTTATACATCACATACATGGGATCCTTCTCACGCTTACTCACTGCCCCCCCATGTATCATTGCGGGAGGCAATTCCTGATCAGAAAAAACACACAAATGATTCAATACAAATACAGCACGCAATACTCGTTCTGCTACATCACTAACATCCTGAAACTTTCTCAAATAGCATTTCAGTGTCTGATTTTTCCGTTCTACAACGGCCTGACCAGTTGGTGAATGCGGTATTCCCATTACATGCTTAACAGCTAGTAAGGTGTCATATCACAAGTAACGCCTTCTCTCCTGCTTGGGGGGTTGCCCATATATACCGGCTGTAAGTATCAAGGGTGACATAAACATATTTTAAACGTCCGAATTCATTGACGTGTGTAACATCCATTTGCCATAATTCACAGGGACCTAACCCCCTAGGATTTACCCCAAGCCCAAGCCCGGGGCCATGATGGCCGCAGGTAGGGCACGCACGAATAATACCACGGGCTTCTTCCATTGTAATATTAAATTGTTGGTGTAACCCCCGAGCATTCTGGTGAAACATAGCATGTGACTCTCTTGCTTTTATAAAGTCACTGACAGGGGCCACCACAGACACCAGCTGGTCAGCTCGTTCATTACCTTCCCCCAAACCATCAGTCCATTTGTGACTTCTGATGTGAATCACGCAATAAGGCTCTGATCGCTGCCTGATCGCCGACTGTAATTGCTGCAGCAAGGTGAAAAGTCTTCTGTTCCCTATATCGCGTATCCTCGCATCCTCTATTCGGTTGACGATACCTGCAACATACAATGAGTCTGTAACGATATTCAACTTTCTATTAATCCAACGGCCACAAGCCCAGACTACCGCTGCTAATTCCAAAGTCTGTAGAGAGTCCTCCGGTTGTGCTTCCAATTTTTGATGTTTCCACAACCCCCGTTCTCTCCAGGTAGCAGCCGCACGCCGTGATCGTTTTCCGGCGTCAGTATAAACCGTAACCGCATCCTGCAACGGTCTCTCACTTATTTTTTGGTCTTTCCATCCAAGCATGCAAACTCATCCACTTTAACACTGGGGCTTTCGACGATTCAAGTTTTATGTCCGCCGAGCTAGATAACAAGCTCAGCTGCAATTCTGGCGAATTTTGCAAATACCAATCCAAGTCTTTCTTCCGAATCGGAACATACATTGTTCCTGGCTCCGTCCCTGTAATCTGCACCGACCGTGTTCTGCCCTTCTGTATTAATTCGGCTAGATTGGAGACCTTCTTCTGCAGTGTTGTTGCTGGTTGTATGGTGGTAAACACCCACTCCAATACTGCTATCTCCCCCTTTTTCTTTTTATATTGGGTCAGTGTCCCAATAAATTGTCGAGGGCCTGCCAACACTGTAAAGTCAAGGGGGTAATCTAAATCAAGGCGGTCTACGGCCCTTTTTACAGTTTGATCTGCAATGGTTTGAATAGTCTGCCGTTGATCTGCAGACAGGTGTACTAATTCAGCAGGGTCATTACCTTTTAGCAGCGGCCATAGACATTCAAGTTGGTCATTGTCAATGCCCACTATTGGGCGCAGCCACTGCAGGTCTCCCAGTAATTTCTGCGCATCTGCAAGCGTGGTAATGTTGGTATGAATGGTCAGTTTCTGGGGACGCACCTGTGATTCATTGATTACCCAGCCTAGATACTTCCAGGCGGGGAATCGCTGAATCTTTTCCGTTGCGATGACTAGAGAATGCTGTTCCAGCTGTTCCTGTAGAAATTGTTCCTGTGCTGGGGTGAAAGGAGCCTGTTGGGCAAACAGAATGTCATCCATGTAATGGTAAATGATAGTAGCAGGCCAAGTTTTACGCACGCCCTGAAGGGCAAAATCTACAAATAGCTGACATAGTGTAGGGCTATTTTTCATTCCTTGCGGCAACACAGTCCATTCAAAATGCATGGCAGGGGCTTCTTTGTTAATAGCAGGCAGGGTAAAGGCAAATCTCTGGGTGTCTCTTTCGTGTAGTCGAATGGTAAAGAAACAGTCTTTTAAATCTATAATCAGAAGGTACCAACCCAGGGGAATTACAGCTGGATTCGGGAGGCCTGGTTGCAGCACTCCCATCGTCTGCATTTGTTTGTTGACAGCTCGGAGATCATGTAGCAGACGATATTTACCAGATTTCTTTTTAATTACAAAAATCGGTGTATTCCATGGGCTCACTGATGGTCTCAAGTGCCCTTGGTTTAGCTGTTCCTGCACTAACAAATGTGCTTGCTGCAGACTTTCCTTCTTTAACGGCCACTGCTCAATCCATACAGGAGAATCAGTTAACCAAGTCAGTGGGATCGAGAAAGTCCACCCTGTAGTGACCATTACTGAAGAACCTTGTCTGAGGTCAGTACCGCTCCAAATTGAGTTAACACATCTCGGCCGACAAGTGCTGGTACCCCTGTGGGCAAGGGCATAATAGTAATATAGAGACTGGCCACTTGACCATCTAGCAGAAGCTTAATGCGGTTGCAGCTCCGTTGTACTCGAGCTGTTCCACCAACGCCCTCTACATTCCCTAGCATAGGCTGACAGGGCCAATTCGTCGGCCAATCGTGCGAATTTATGATGGTAATATCAGCTCCTGTATCAAGAAGAGCTGAGAGGGTCTTTCGTTCGCCCTCATGGACAATACAAATAGTCACCTCCGGCCGTTTCACTAGAGGGATAGTTAACAGAACGAGTCCTCCAGTTGAGCCAAAACCACCAGACCCATGTTCGGAAGCTGAAGCAGAGCGGCTGTCTGTGATTTGAGGCAGAGGTACAAGCTGTGCGACCCTACTGCCCTTAGGAATATGCATAGGTGGAAAAAATGTTTGAAGTACTATATGGATCTCACCAGTAAAGTCTTTATCTATAACACCAGGTAACACAGACAACCCTTTAAGTCCACTAGATGATCGCCCCAAAAGTAAGGCACCAAACGGCTGATCGTTGATTAAAAGGGGCCCCACAACGCCGGTAGGTACCTTTTGTGGGCGATGATCGAGAAGAGTTATATCTACTGCTGTTGCCAGGTCCATGCCGAGGCTCCCTCTGGTGGCAGGTCGCAACTGGCCTGGTTGGCGTTGGTGCTCGGCGGCTGGGTGTAAGTCGCCGGAGCCGCCATTGGGGTCTGCGCTCTGCGGCTCAATGCGCTCGTCTGTCCGTTTCCCGAACGCCGACAAGCTGCGGCGCTATGATTGTTCATGCGACATGTTGGACACCAAACACGCTCTTCTCTACAATATCTCTTACTATGCCCTTCTCGGCCGCATCTACAGCATTTAAGAGTTTTCTGCCTATTTCTCCTTGGTGCCGAGATTTTTAACGGCGCCAAAGCAGCTAACACCTGCTGCTGAGAGGAGGACAGCGCCTGTCCCAAGTTATTTATAGCATCCACCACAAATGCTTGAGGACCCACCGGCACTCTGCTCATTCTCTCTAACATGGTCTCAATAGAGGCATCGGCTGGGAGAGTAACCAGTATGGATTTTGTAGCAGTATTACAATTCTCTAGAGCACACTGTCTCAGCATGGTTGCTTTCATATGTTCAGGTATGTCAGATTGCTGAATTGCCGCAGTAATGCGGTCCACAAAGGTGTTAAAAGACTCATCCTTCCCCTGCTTAACTGACATATAGCCTGGAGAAGGAGGTTTCACTCTAGTACGTTGCAGCGCCTCTCTTGCAAGGCGCATAGACTGGGCAAGGATATGAGGACCTAGCCGCATTTGCATATCCACGGTAATAAAAGCTCCAGTGCCCGTAAGTTGTTCTGCTGTTACATGGGTTATGGGATCATTTATATCGCGCAGTTGCGCAGCCGAGATTTCGCAGAGGCGATGCCAATGTGCCTGCCACAGCAAAAGCTGAGACTGCGTCAATATAAGGCGCATGATACCTTTAATGTCCTCCGGGCATAGTAATCCTCTACCCCAGATATAAGTTAGCATTTGCCGAGTGGGCTCCCCATGCAAGCCCGATTCAGCTACAGTAGCACGTAGCTGGCTTAATAATTTCCAATCAAGGGGTTCATGGTGAGCTTCCATTTGGCCCCCATCGACATCCCATGTTTGGTAAATGACGGGAAAGGCGTGCGAATTCATTGACTCTAGTATGCTGGATTCGCCGTCTTGCAAGGCCTGTTGTACAACTTTATCCCAATCGATAAGAGATGGCTTCTGAATTTCTCGAGTAACAGAGGTAGGACGGGGACAGTCCGCACCGCCAGCAGTGGGGACAGTATCGGACTTCTCAGGTGAAGTCGGGGCTATGGGGGGGGCAGTGGGAGCGGGGGTTGAGGGAGGCAAAGTCGGGGCTATGGGGGGGGGGGTAGCAGCGCGGGGCCTGTGAGGAGGAGGAGGAGGAGGAGAAGGGGGGGGTAGTGGGAGCGGGGATTCCCGGTATCGAGGTAGATGAAACAATAACAGACTCTCCCGTGGGAGGACTAGAGAAATAATCTACACCAGGTGTAAATTTTCCCGGGGTCCCGAGATCTCCTTTAACACTTTCACTACCCAGCTTTACTGCCGCTGCGCTAGCAACCCGTTTTTCTGCCTTATGTTGTTTAATAGCATTCATGACTTCTCGCCATGACTTCATTAGTTTCTTGGCAGCTTTATCATTATCAATAACCATATTCCATAAAGTATCCCCATAATTTCGCCACTCACTCTCATCAAACATATCATCAGGCTCTTTAAAATGTCCCTTAGCCTTTCCCAAGGCAAGAAGTGGTGCAAGATCCTTAACAGGACCTACACCCCGCTTTTCTAAAAAGCATTTTAATAGTCTTTGTGCTACCTCTCGCTCCATATTAGCAAATTACTCACTGGCCAGTGGTTTTCAGCGGCGTTTTTTGGCGACTTTCGGTAGCTTCTCGGATTGCAGTCAGACTCCGGCTGTACCTATTGGAGCTCTGGAAAACAGAACTTTCGGCCCCCTGACGACCCTGACCCTCACTTCTTACGAAGTCAACGGATTCTTCGGTCGCTGGTGCGCCGTCACCAGTGCTTCTCCGAGTCTGCTCGTCCGGGTGGTAGCGCATCAATGCGTGTCCGAATCGAACCCTCCGTGCGTGTTCGAACCGCGTTCGGTGGAATCACGTCGATGGTATCACGTCGGTATCAGGATCACGTCGGGGTCACCACTTGCGACGAGCAGAGGAAAGCAAGACGTGTATTCAATGTGAATCATAAGCAAGCTTCCAATTTATTGATGTGACACAGCTTCTTTTATGCTCCTTTGCTTTAATTATGCACATGTGTTATAACATAATTGGCTACCTTTACTTTAATTATGCATTCGTATTATAACATTACTGGCTACTGGTGACTTCATCTCCCGGCCGTAGTTTGTCTCCCGGCCGCAGTTAGTTAGTTTCCCGGCCGCAGTTTGTTTCCCGGCCGCTTATCCCTTCCATGCTGGCTCGTTACCAGGAATGTTGCCTACTCCTTGCTCAAGGTTATCGTAATCTTCATGGGCCTCCTGCATAGCTCCCTTACGCTAACCGAGCTCGCTTATGCTAACGGAGGCCTAGGCACACCAGCTCAGGCTTAACGCTGTTACATGCTGCAAACTAACTCGTCCAGGGACCCATGTCCCTGTTCCTTGAGCCATTCCCCAGCATCATGGTAAATTCTACACCCCACTTTTATCTCATCTCCCATCTTTCCCCATGCCCGGGAAACTCTGTCCCTATCATCCCAGCCCCAATCAATTCTCCGATATGTCGTCTTCCTGTGGAGAATCACTATAGCCAGCTTCAGTTTTGGGTCCACACTTTCCATTATTCCAGTATGGCCTTTCAGAGCGTGATTCCAAGGCCAGGCATTAGGCTCTTGGTTGCAGGCAAGAGAAAAGATAGAAAAAAAAATTTAACAGTTCAAATTCTCCCCTGATAATTTTGTAGTCCTAATCTAGGTTTTCCCCCACCAACACGTTCCTGAGCCAAAGTTTACTTAATCCCTCTTAGGTTTTGGCTTGGTTCTAATTCGTAACAGAGCTAGGGGTAGTGACTGAGGCCATGTTAATCCGGCTTCTTGGCCTAATTTTACAATCTGTAATTTGAGAAGGTGGTTCATCTTTTCCACCTGACCACTCGCTTGTGGTCTATAAGGGGTATGGAGTTGCCAGTCTATTCCCAAAAGCCTGCTAACTCCCTGTGTTACTTTGGCCACAAAATGAGGGCCTCTATCTGAGGATATTACAGCTGGAACCCCAAATCTTGGTATTATTTCTTGTAATAAAGCCTTAGTCACTTCTCTAGCTTTGTTCGTTCGGCAAGGGAATGCTTCTGGACATCCTGAAAAGGTGTCTCTTAGTACCAACATGTACCTGTATCCCCCTTTCCTAGGGAGTTCTGAAAAGTCAATCTGCCACCACTGCCCGGGGAGATTTCCTCTCCCAATTTGTCCCAGTTCAGTTTTTCGCGTAACCTGGGGATTATTTTGTAGGCAAATCTCACACCGTTGTGTTACCTGTTTAACAGTGGTGTATAAATTCCGAGCGATCATACTATTGCTCAGATATTTATGTAAAGCTTTGGCTCCCCAATGTGTTTTCCTATGTTCAACCATAATTACTGCCCAGAGTAAAGTATTAGGAACTATAACTTTCCCTTGTGGTGTGCTAACCCATCCATTTTCACTCTCTTTCCCATTCAGATCCTTAATCAGTTTCAAATCCTCCTTTGTATATTTAGGAACTTGATCAATTTGGATTTTACCATCTGGAATTAAAGATTGTACTTCTGTCACAGTTTCCTCTGCTGTTCTCCTGGCTTCACGGTCTGCCACAGAATTACCAATCTCTTGGTCCGTAGTTCTTTACAGTGCATGACGGCCGCCTTTTTCGGTAGCTGAATTGCTTCCAACAATTTAAGTATTTCGTCAGCATGTTTTATGTGTTTTCCCTGTGTGGACAAAAGTCCCCTTTCCTTCCAGACTGTTCCATGAGCATGAACCACCCCAAAAGCATATTTAGAATCAGTCCAAATGTTGATCTTTTTCCCTTTTGCCAACTGTAAAGCTCGGGTCAGAGCTATGATTTCTGCCTTTTGGGCTGGCATGTTAGCGGGAAGAGCCTGGGCCTCGATTACCTGGTCAGTAGTAGTTACTGCATACCCAGCCTTCCGTTGGTCTTGCCAAACATAACTGATACCATCTGTATACCATGTGGCTTTGACGTCTTTTAGTGGTTGTTCCTTTAAATCCAGCCGACTTGAATATGCTGCTTCAATTGTCTCCAGGCAATCACGGGTTAAAGGCTTCCCTGTCGCTCCACTGAGAAAAGATGCTGGATTGACAATGTTAGTAACCATTATTTGGGCATCATCTTGCTCCACAGCAATGGCTTCGTATTTCAGGAATCTTTGTGGGGATAGCCAATGTCCCCCTTTTGCCTCTAACACGGCAGAGACAGTATGTGATACCAATACAGTCATCTTTTGGCCCATGGTGAATTTGCGGGCCTCCTGGATGTTAGTTGAGACTGCAGCTACTGCTCTTAGGCAACTCAGCCATCCCTTGCTTACTTTGTCCAGTTGTCTGGAGAAGTATGCTACTGCTCTTCGGTCTGGGCCAAGGCTTTGGGCCAAAATTCCCAATGCAGTGCCCTGCTTCTCATGGGAGAACAGCCAGAAAGGTTTCGTGGGGTCTGGTAACCCCAAGGCTGATGCCCGCATGAGTTCTCGTTTTAAGTTGTAGAAAGCCTGCTCAGCTCCTCCATTCCAGATAAGGTCTCTTGAGCTAGTTTTAATAAGTTCATAAAGTGGTCTTACCAGGAGTCCATAGTTGTAGATCCATAGACGGCACCAACCTGTCATTCCCAAGAAGGTTTGAAGCTCCTTAACCATCTGTGGCTTGGGAGTTTGACAGATAGCTTCCTTCCTTGCTGTCCCCAATGTTCGTTCACCAGCCGCGATTTCATATCCTAGATATGTAACCTTCTGCTGGGCTATTTGAGCTTTCTGTGGAGAGACTCGGTAACCACTCAGTCCAAGAAAATCCAATAAACTCACTGTCCAAGCTATATTCTGCTCCTTTGTTTCAGTGGCTATGAGGAGATCGTCCACCTACTGCAACACAGTCCCCGCTCCAGGCGGCAAGTCCCATTGTTCCACATCCTTTGCCAGCTGGTTGCCGAAGAGGGTAGGGCTATATTCTGTGGAAGTACAGTCCATGTTATCTGCGTTCTCCTCCCAGAATCAGGGTTTTCCCACTCAAAGGCAAATAACAGTTGGCTCTCTGGGCTTACAGGTAAGCAGAAGAAGGCATCCTTTAAATCCAGAACGGTAAACCAAGCCAGTTCCTATTTCAGTTTAGTCAGCAATGTATATGGATTGGCCACCACAGGGTATATGTCCTCAGCTATTCTGTTGATGGCCCTGAGATCCTGGACTATTCTATATTTTCCATCCGGCTTCTTTACCGGTAATGTAGGAGTATTATACTCTGACTCACATTCTATTAATAATCCATGTTTCAAAAATCACTCTATGATTGGACGGATCCCTTGTCTGTCCTCTAACCTCAAAGGATATTGCTTTATTTTCACTGGCTTAGATCCTGGTTTAATTTTAACTACTATTGGTATGTCTGGTTTTGCTCTACCAGGTATTTCAGTGGCTCAGACCTCTGGAAATGTTTGGTCCCGAATCTCTCCAGGCACCTCTGCCTTTTCAGAGGGGCTTATCAAGGCCAAACTTAAGAGCTCAATTAGTTGATCATCACCCACCTTAAACTCTATTCCTTCTCTCCCAAACCTTATTTCTGTTCCTAATTTTTCTAATAAATCTCGTCCCAATAAGGGCTTTGGTGAATTTGACAAATAGAGGAATTTATGTATTCCCAATTGTTTTCCCAATTTAAATCTCAAAGGTTGGAGGAAATACGCCTTTTCGCTTTGGCCAGTAGCCCCCTTTACTTGAGTCTTCCCATTCAAAGATAAAAGTGTCTCGGCTTCCCTCTGCCAACGGACAAGCCCAAAGGGCATCTTTTAAATCCACCACGCTAAACCAGCTATGATCTCTGAGGACCTTACTCATGAGCGTATAAGGATTTGGAACCACTGGATATTGAGTATGGGTCCATTTGTTTACCTCCTGCAGATCCTGAACTAATCGGTAGGTCCCATCTCCCTTTTTGATCGGCAAAATTGGGGTGTTGTGTGGTGACATGTAAGGTTCTAAAGTTCCATCCTTGATCAGTTCCTCTGTCACTGGCTTTATTCCTCTCCTCCCTTCATTTGAAATAGGATACTGTTGAACTCTAATTGGTTTTCCCTCATTTTCTATGTATATTATAATTGGGGGAATAGCTAAGCTACCTCGATTCCCCTCAGCAGCCCACACAGCTGGGTTAATCTTCTTTTCATCTTCTTCTCTTAGTTGCATCAATTTCACTGCCATTCAGTTTGTGTCCAGTATTACCCCGATCCCTAATTGAATTTGGAAATCCTCTCCTAATAGGTTACATCCTGCTTCTGGGACTAATAACATATCCCCCTCTGATACCTGTTACCCTCCCTGTTCAACGACTGCTACCTGGAATCCTTCTCCCTTTGCCCCAACAACCCTCAGTTCATTTCCACTAATTACACAACCCTTTGGTAATTTCTCTACACATGTTCTTTCTGCTCCCATATCAACTAGAAATACATATTCTTCCTCATGGGGTACTACTTTCAGGTTTACCAAGAGCTCTTGTCAGTGTTCTTGCCCCAGGAAGTAGAGCCCTCGACCCCCCTATTCCCTCTCCTCATTTTGTTGCTCTTGAAAGACCTGTAGGTCTCCAACATTCCATTTTGAAATGTCCTCCCTTTCCACAATAGTAATAGGCCCTCTCACACTGTTCACAATGTCCACCTCCTCCGATCCTTTCTCTGATAATCGGGGATTTCTGAGGATTGGGTTGTCTACACCACGGCCTCATCCCCTATCCCCTTCCTTGCTTTCCCGACTGTCCTATGAAGGGTGAGTAGAGGTGGGCTTATTCCCAGTTACCGCTTGAATAGTTTCTACCATTATCTTGGCTTTTGCCTTTGACTTCTCCTCATCCCTCCCAACATACACCTTCTGGGCTTCCCTGAGCAATTCATTGAGCCCTCTGATGTGCCAATCCTCCATCTTTTCTGATTTCTTCCAGATGTCCGGCCAAGAGTGAGTCACAAAGTTCATTCTTAATAGCGACTGCCTAGCCTCAGACTCTGGATCTACCCACGAATATTGTTGGATACTCCTCCTCAGTCTTTCTAACCATTCCGTTGGGGTCTCATGTCTCCTTTGTTCAATATCAAACACTTCTGTCTTAGTTTGGATGGAAAGAAAACCAAAAATACCAAACCAACCAAAATATGCTTAAGTGATTTTAATCAGAGATTGTGCAGAATAGATAACAGTTCTTTGCTACAAGTGTATGTGTGCACAGAACAAAGTCAACAACAAGTGCGACTGAGATATGAATACGGATCGAGTCCTGTACCCGAGCTCTGGTGGTGCTGGTCACTTTAAGCTGCAGCTCCGTTCCAGGCAGCCCTGGGGTGGGGCGCACAACTTCTCCTAAGCCACAGCTCCGATCAGGGCAGCCTCCTCCTCCAACGTCGATCCAGATGGTTATTGATCACACTCGCACTCACACACACACAGAGGGAAAGGAAAATAAAGATGGGGAGATAGAGAATATAGCAATGCAAGCAGAGATAGCAAAGCGCGACTATTCTCTATGCAGCAAGATGGTGAAAGAGGCGGAGACCGGAAAATAGCCAGCAAAAGGAATGTCCGGGCAAACGGGACACAACCTCTGCCCCGGTCTCCCCGGAAACGGCCCCTTCCCCCCCACACTGCCAGCAAAGGAAGAAAAAATTCCCTGAAATAAAAAAACAAAAACAAACCCAAAAACCCCAACCTGAAACTATAACAGCTTTACTAGCATTTACTCCCGGCAGTACAGCCTCACAGACCCCCGATCATAAAGGTACGATAATCCCCTAAGTTGTTACGGCCCTCCGGGGTATCGTGATTCCATTGGGGGTCAACACTGGGGTGGTTTTGTTTTCCATTAAGTTCCCCCTGTTGGTTTTGACGCTCTCTTTCCCAAATCCTCCTCCCTGCTGCTCTTATCATGTGCTTTTCTTCAAGCAAAAACAAGATGGAGAATATATACTGTAGTTCTTCCCAAGTATATAAACTGAGACCCAGGGACTGGTCTACCTGGCCCACGAACCCCACCGGGTCTTCCAAAAGCCCCTTTAACTCCTTTTTAAATTGCCTGACTTCAGTACCAGTGAGTGGGGCCACTACCAATCCTATCCTTACTTCTGCTCTTCCCAGTGGGACTTCCCGCAAGGGATATAACCCCCGATCTTGATTCCGGTCTCTTCGTCTTGCCCGGGTTTCAGGACCTTGGGGCTGTTCCCCCTCCTCTTCTCTAGCTTCTTGGTTTTCATTTTGCCCTGGATTATCTTCAGGATTGTACGGGGGTGGGAGGTGGTCTAGAGGATCCCACGTTTTGTCCCTGCTTTACTTGTTCCATCCTTAAGGGCCATTATTTGAGCAGGACTGGTTAGCATCCCCTTCCAACAGGCTGCATAGTCCATTTCCTCCTGACAAAAAGGTTCTTGGGCATTAACATATAAATTCAAGGCTTGACAAATCCATTCTTCATAAGATCCAAATTTAGGCCAATACAAAGAGTCAGATCTAATTGGCTCTTTGGGCCATTTGATCATGCAATAATCAATCATTTTTAACTTGTCTTTCCCCTTTGTATCCTTTTTTTGTTCCCATGATCTTAACATTTCCCCCAAAGGGCTGTCTGGGGGTATCCCTGCCAGCAACTTTTGACTCCCTTTCTTCCTAGGACTCGTCCTGCTGGATCCTTGTCCCATTTTCCCCAGGGGTTCTTACAGCCACCAGTCACTCACTTCGTCCCTTCAGCGGCTAGGTCCCTCGCAGGCAACTAGAAACACGCTTAGAAGGACTCCACACTCACTTCCGGAATCCGGCTACTGGTTCAGGTCTCGATCACATACATCCCTTCACCTCCAATTTTTTTTTCCCCAGAGGGTTTCACGGCCGAAACCGCTCACATCTAATCCCGCCAAACCCGACAATACTCACCAGCCCGTTTTCGTGTCTGGATCTTCGTGCACAAGAATTACAGGCGACTGCGGTTATTACCTTAGGGAGTCTCCTTGGATGTATTACCTTGCTTTGTAAATCCCAATTCGTGAGTCCTCGAGCTACTGACCACTCGCTTCCCTCTGGTCACAGTGAACTATGAGATTTTGTCGTGGGGTGCACCATTCATCTGTGTCCCAGTGGGAAGCAGAGAGAGACAGGTCAAAGGATCCCGGACGAGCCCCCCAAAATTGTCAAAAACGAATGAGCGAAACCATTGGAAAAAAATATTTGTAATCCTTTTATTGTTCGCTGTGAGGTAATTATTTGCAAAGCAAGGTAGCAGCGCTGGACACGTAGCTAAGGATAGCCAGAGGCGCACCCGGCCTCAGCCACCATGGGTTTATATACAGTTGGTACATATTCGTTACATGCATATATTCATTACATTTCCAGAAGTAGACCGAGTTAGGTTGATCAGTTCCAGGAAATCATTAACATAAGTTCCCTCCCCCTCCTGTGTGAGCAGTATCCCTTTGTGGTGATTGTGTGAGGGTCGGGAGGAGGGAGACTGGGGCCTTCCTTTTTACTGCAAGTAGCCTCTGTCATCCGCACAAACTCAGTTGGTGTCTTGCCATGGGGTCCTGGAAATTCTTGCCAAGGGTACCTGGAGCATCCTTCTTATCAGCACAAGGCGACCCTCATGGGCTTGCAAAAACTGCCACCTTACAAAGTTCTTACAAAATTCCATTGCATACCCCCTACTCGCCCATCAAGCTTAAACAAAGTGCAAAGCCAATAATTTAATTGCCTATTGTCACATAAACCTCATGCAAGATCATTACAACCTCAGTACAGGCAGGGAGCATCTCCACTATCTGCACTCGCTACTGCTGCAGATGCAGGACCAGGCTGGGACAGGTTTCCCAAAGGCAATAAAGCATCATCTGGTGAAGTGTGTCTCCTGCTAAGGATACTTCTCTGCATCCTTGATTCTGAGGGACTGGTTTGCAGGGATGCATTTCTCATGGTGTGGTCAACACTGGCATGCTGTTGGTCATGTCACCGAAAACTATTTCAAACTACACATGAACATGGTGGCAGAAAATAGTGCAAAGGCTGCACCTTGCAAGTTTTGTGGGCTTGACCTGCCAGCATAAATAGATTTTTTGGGTGCTTTATGCTTTTATTTACATGCTCACATATTTTATATATAATAATGACATGACTCCATATTCTTAGCCATATTACTAATGTCTTGGAGGGATTATACTGAAAGCATAAAAAGTCATTTCAAAGTCATTTCAAACCAAAGAGACAAAATGCACCGCCGCTGACCATTCTGAAATGTCTAGGGTTTCTTCCTTAATTCCTCTTAATTCATATGTATATTTTTATGGCAAAAAATTACAAAACACTTGAGTGTCCCCAAATCTGCAATGTCAGTGGAGAAAAACTGTGCGTGCAAATTTCTGTGCTGCTCATCTCAAAGGATCTTTGTGGATAAGGAGTCTATGAAACATTTCTTGCAGATGAGATTATTTACTTACAAGCAAGTAGAAATACTATTTCTTCACCAGTTGTTGGCTCAAAAGATGAGGCGATAACATATGATGGAGTGCTTCAAGCTGAAGGTTGCTGTAGAGACCACTACTTCTATTGTTGTCTTAAACATCGACTGATTCTACTTATATTGTCTTAAAAGTCTGACTCTACTTGTATTGTTGTCCTTAACAACTTCTTGAAGTGGAAGCCACCAGATAAGGGTCCTCCTCAAAATGAGGAAAAGCCTGCAGCCCTTGTGACAAAGGGAGCAGCCCTTCATTCATCTCCTGTGGGTGAGATTAACAACCCCTCCCCGGCAGAAAAAACTCATTGGGCAGCTTTTAAGTGGCCAGTGGAAACGGCTGCTGGGGTGGGGATACCCCCAAATCACTGCTTTTTCTTTTTAAAACCAGTCCTGTTTGGAGGAGATTTCTCTCTTTTGTTCTTTTTCAGGGAAAATTCAAAGATCCACAACAGAATTACATGGACTGGGGGCACCTGGTGCTATGCCCTCTGCTGCTGAAGAGGGGCTGAGATTTTTTTTGTTACACCTGTTGATTTGTCTTTTGTGTTTAAAGTAACCAATGTAACTTCCTTTACCTCTGTTAAGAACAGTTCCTCCCATTTGAATGTTTCCTTATTGAAGAATTTGTACTTCATCACTGTACACTTTTGTGAATTCTGTCCTTGGCATTTGAAATTCCATCCTTTGGATGGATCAGATTATTATGAGGCTTCATATGTGATTAAGCATCAAGTTTCCTAATACTCTGATTTTGAGCCCCCAAAATTTAGCTGATCCAGTGTGATTCTGATCACAAAATTCAACCTTAACTTTTTGGAGAACCTAAAAGCCAGGAAGGGGCACCCTTTTGAATGCTCCAAAATAGTGTTCTATGGATTCTGATTGGAGTTGTGTGTTTACCAAGGCTACTCATCCAAGGGATGGAAAAACAAGGATAAGAAGCATGATATCAACCTTCTGAGCTATTTGTGAAAATACTATTTTGACTGGTTTACTTAGCTATTGCTATACTAATCTTGATTGCTGGTTCATATTTGTACTGGTTGAGTTAGTTATTGATCTGTGTACGATTACCTGTGCCATCTCTTCCTTCCCTACTCTTTCCCTCTATCCATTATTTTCTCTTCCTTCTCTCTGTCACCACCATAGCACCACTAGAGACAATGAGGATTTGAGTTCTGCATCGAATGTTTAAGCCATGGGGTTGTAAGAAATGAGCTTACGAATAAACTTTAGTTGAGATCAAAGTCCGTGGAGCAAAAGTTTAATCACAGTGCTGGATGCATACCTCTAATGCCATATGCACACCTGAGTACTTAAAGATCACACTAATACATATTCATTAATAATGCCAGTAACTAATTGCTTAGCTCCACCTTTTCGGCAGACCCTCTTCATGGATGATACAATGTTTTGGTATTTTTAATTGTGCATGCTCTGTTAGGGTCTCCGGGGATCACTGGATGAAGGCTCATGGTCTTCGTTAGCAATAACCTTTTCACCCCCTCGGTTGATGTAGGTGCGTTTTCCCAAGTGATATACAATAGCCCTATTCACAACCGCAACATCCTTGGCATGAGCCCCAATTGGGGCCCAAGCCCTACATGCTTTTCATCGCCCTGCGTCCTAAAGATAAGCGATTTCCAGAGAAGGGTATAAACTTGCTGGCAAAGCATTTACAACTTACAGCTTAAGCAAAATGACAAATGACAATGCTTACATCACAGGGTGGAATGTAGAGACTAACTCTACTTCTATTGCTCTCTTAAACATCAACTGATTCTACTTGTATTGTTGTCCTTATCTTCTTGAGTGCTGTGGCTCCTGCTGGGCTGATTGTGCTGCTGCAGAGGAGGGGGAGGAGGTGCAGCAGCAGGTGCTGCCCACACACATCTACCTGACTGTGCCTGTGGACACAGAGGGTTCAGGTAGAGGTTATTCTGGCAAGGGTTTGTTGAACTGCCAGTGACCCTGGAGCCCCCAACCCCAATTCCAGAACCTTCACAAAGCAGCCTCTGCCCATGACCACCCCTCATGCAAGGGGAGGGGGCATGGACTTGTCCTATAAATAGAAGCCCATGAAGAAGGCGAGTGCCACACGCCCGCCACCCCATGGAAACAGCCTGAGAAGATGTTGCTGCATAAGAACCCCAGGACCATGTGCTCCTGAAGACCACGTTTTGCAGAGGTCCATGGAGTGGTGACTATTTTCCTTTCCCCTTCCCCTCCACTCTTGTTCCTCTCTCTCTCACTTTGTTCCTTTTCTTCTGTTTTCCATGGCACTACCATGCATTGGATCAGATGAGTTGTGTTGTTTTGTCCAGCTGCCTTGAGGGTATCAGATTGTGATCTAAACAGATTAGGATCTGGTTTTGCAACTTTTGGGAAGTTGTAACTCGGAGTGCACCCAAGTATTTGATTCGATATTTTTTCCGTGCCCAGAATATTGATTTGCTGTTTTGGCAGTGCCAAAAATAAATACTGATTTGTTGTTTTGGCTGTACCTAAAATAAGCACTTTTGGATTTACCGTGGGAGATTTGTAATCTCCAATTCGCCATGCAGACATCAAAGGACCTGTCCCTCCCTGACTCAGCAGGTGGGGGGTGGGGGTGGGGCAACCCAGGAGCGGACCCTGACAGCTGACAGTTGCCCATGGTGGCCACCAGGTCTGGGGTCCTCTCCAGCATCCCTGCAGATCCTGTCCTGGTCACCCTGTCTAATATTTCTTTTTAGGCCAAAAAGTGGCAGATTGGCTGGAATCATCCCATCAGCCTCCTTCAGCCCCTGAAAATCACGAACTCTCGAGTAGAAAGGCTTTTGATGACCATCTGCCTCCAATGGCTCCTCTTGTACGTGGTGGGACCCTAGTTTCACCACTGACTCAGGTGATTTGCGGTGGGTACCCCAGGCAACTGATTTTACACTAAACTAGCTCTCGAAAACATAAATATTACAAATTAGGGCTTTTTCTTTCTCTTTTTATATATACCTTTCGATGTTAGCAGAAACAAAGTGAACAAGAGAACCGCGGGTTCATTAATGTTTTGGTTTGCCCATTGGTGCTGCTGCTCTGAAGCGGTGACTGGATGAGGGTCTCCCCACCAGAGCATGGGGGGACACAAGGGGTCCAGGATCCAGGGTCCAGGATCCCTATGAGGACATGAAGGACTTCTGCTCAAAGTTTGCTTCCTCCTCCTTAAAGAAATCCATAAAGACTCCACTTGAAACAAGTCAATGGAGAAAAAAAAGACAAAAAAAGAAAATTTCGTAAAACTACGTTGAATTTTTTTTTTTTTAATCCATATCTACTTCTTAGACAAGTGATATTTCGCAGATGACTGGTTACTTCAGGTGTTTTCTTGTCTACAATTTGAAATCATTGTAAAATATCCAAAGATGCTGAGTACTGTATAATCTACAAGTACTTGAAGCAAGGTAGTTTTTCTGTCTCAGTATGTTTGTTGGGTTGGTTTTCATATTTGTCTGGCAGAGGAAACCTTTGCAATTTTTCTGTTTAGAATTATTTTTATGTGATTGCTTGATATACAAAACAATGGTAAAAAAATCAAAACAGAAAAAGGAGAGAGAAACACACACAAACAAATTTGCCTTAGTTACTTATGGGACCGTTAACTTTCATTGATGCTAGAAAGTGGATAGAAAAAGAGATTAGATCTTTTTATTTATTTATTAAACCATATGAATTGGTGCTCTTAAATTATTAGCAAGACTTGGTTCTCTTGCCTGTGGCCACACTGAGAAGGCTAAGCTGCTGCAGATGCCGAGCTGCATCCCTCCTCAGGCCAGCATGGTGATCCCTGTGGCCTCAGGTCTATGGATGTTTGCCGGATACACAAATTTGGTGCTTTCCAAAGACACCTTTTGGAAAGCCAAAATAATTACATATTAATTAAGCTTCTAGCTGGTATGGCTCCAGTCTAAGGGGGCTGGAGGCAATCAGGTTTTGGGGTGAGGAGGGAGAACTAGAGAAAACCCTATTTCTTCCCCCTTTGATGTTGTGCAGTGACTCCAGGCCACAGGTATTCACGTGGGAGCCTGGCTAAGCATGGAGGTTCCTTCCCAGGGTTCTGCTCCCCTTCTGCAGCTGGGATGGGCATGATGAGCACCAAACCTTGGGCTGGAAGGATGCAGAACTCTCTCCTAGCTCATGGTATGGTGGCTTCTTGTTCATCATCTTGCCATGGCTCCTAGGGCCTGGCTGCAGCAGATACTGATGAACACTAGGCTGCATCAAAAGAAGCACGGCCAGCAGGTCGAGGGAGGTGATTCTGCCGCACTATTCCACTCTGGTGAGACCCTACATGGAGTACTGCATCCAGCTCTGGAGCCCTCAGCACAAGAAAGACATGGACCTGTTGGAGTGGATCCAGAGAAGGGCCACAAAAATTATCAGAGGGATGGAATACCTCTCCTGTGATGAGAGGCTGAGAGTTGGGGTTGGTCAGCCTGGAGAAGAGAAGACTCCAAGGAGACCTTATTGATGCCTTTCAATACTTAAAACAGGCTTATAAGAAAGATGGAGACAGACTTTTTATCAGGGCCTCCTGAGAAAAGACAAGGGGTCATGGTTTAACACTAAAAGAGAGTAGGTTCCGACTAGATAGAAGGAAGAATTTTTTTATGCTGAGTGGTGAAACACTGATTCAGTTTGCCCAGAGAGGTGGTAGATCTCCCATCCCTGGAAGCATTCAAGGTCAGGTTGGATGGTAGTCTGAGCAACCTGATTGAGTTGAAGATGTCCCTGCTCACTGCAGGGGATATGTGTGTGTGGACTAGATGACTTTTAAGGATCCCTTCCAACACAAACCATTCTATGATTCTATGAACACAGCTGACGTGAACATGAGCCCTGTAATTCATATTGCCACTAAAGAGTTGTAGTTGTTATTTTTGAAAGAGGTGCAAAACCCTGGAAAAGGAGCCCCAGATAGGAATGATGGGACTCATCCCATGTAGTTCAGCCATTTAGAAGTGAAGTAACAGACACCTTGTGCACATGTTGACACTATAATTTTGTATATCCTAACCTGCAAAGAGATTTCCAGCCTTCCTCTGAAGCTGTCCTGGCTCTGGAGGGAGGCAGGTACTGCTCGAGGATGATTCACCCCACCCACACTAAACCTCACAAGGGTGGGATGAAGCACCTTCCATGGCACCTATCTATCTACTACCTACCAGCATGATTTGGAAAAATGAGTTTGGACTAAGCTGCTTTCCTTTTCATTCCCATAGCTACGGTGAGACAAAGTTAACCATGGGGAGAGATGTTCCTGGCACCACAGCTCCCTCCTCTGCTCAGCTGATGGAGCAACTCCTGACCAAACATTTTCCATGAGGATGAGATACTGGCACAGCCCAGGGACCATTCCTAGCTTGGTCAACTTAACTTCATCCTAGTCTGTTTTGACTGGTAATGTAATGGGAAATAAGGGTTCAATTCGATCCTTCTGGGCCCGAGGACCAGAGACTTGGGCTCATCAGTTGTATGCCCTACTGCAATCCCAGCAAAACATTACGAGCTCTCACAGCCACGTTATTTTCCTTCCCGCACACTCCCAAGGAGTGCTTCACAATATCAGGTGCTTGGGCAGGGATCTGCACCTGTGGGCACATTCAAAAAATGTGGCTTGAGAAGATGGAAATATCAACCTCCCTCCCAGTGCATGCAGTTGGTCATTGAGCATCTTTGTGCTTAGAGTCTGCAGGACTACGACAGGGTCAGCATATTCCATATAAACTGTATTTCTGAGCACAAAAAATACAAAATGAAAATTAAGTGAATTATTTTTTTACTATTTAAATACATTTTTTTTAGTCTTGTGGCTTTTAACCCCATTTTATGCTCCTATTCTAGTTTGCTAATAATGCAAAAAAAACCCTGAAGGTGAAAAATCTGAAAACTGCTCGGAGAAGCTGTGCACTAATCAGACTCATGGGAATCACAGAAAGAATCCAGCTTCAGTAAATGCTTGTTAGCAACAACATACAGCTACACTCTTGCTTCTGAATAGCTGTTGTTATCTGCTGGATCATCCAGACCACAGTGGCGAAAGCAGTGCTGGGGTGATGCTGCACACACAGCATTTGCTTGTGTCAGCTGTTGCTGCAAAAGAAGCATCTCCTGTGTATGAGCAGCATGGAGCTGGAAGGGCAACTCCCTGCCTTTGGCTTGAAACCCTTTGACAAGTGATGCAAGATCCTCTTCCTCCAGTTGTGCAGGAGAAATGAAATACCAAAAAAAATTTAAAAAAGAAAGAGCATGCCCTTTGGGAAGTGAGAGGCTTTTCCATTTGGCAGTCACCTGCAGAAAAAAAATGTGAATAATTTCTTAAAATACCCACTAAAATGCTTCAAAACTGAATGTGTAGTCCACAGCAGGACTCCCAATGACACAGTGGGGCTGCAAATACTTCCCCATCTCTGCTCTGCTCCTGCCCTGCCCGCAGCCCCATGGGACATGCTGTGCCCCCATCTCGAGCATTTTCACATCCATTTTGGAGGGAATTAGTGCTTTATTCATAGTCTCGGTGCCCTGAAGGTGGAAGATTGCATGGTTGCATAGGAAAGTTTTAAGATAAGAGAGTAAAATGAAGCAAGGCCTCAACAATCTCATTTTAAGAAAATGTGTTTTGCAGCAGGTCACCAATGGATGGGTTTTTAGGGTCTGCCATCGCCTTTTGGCACCTCTGTCAGCCTGCATCTCCTTGGTCCTTCACTTGGGACACAACAACCCCATGCAGAGTTACAGACTTTGGGAAGAATGGCTGGAGAGCTGCCTGGCAGAGAAGGACCTGGGGGTCTTGGTTGACAGCCGGCTAAATATGAGCCTTGCCCAGGTGGCCAAGAGGGCCAATGGCATCTTGGCCTGTAGGCCTGTAACATGGCCAGCAGGACCAGGGAAGTGATTGTGCCCCTGTACTCAGCACTGGTGAAGCCGCACCTCGAGTACTGTGTTCAGTTTTGGGCCCCTCACTATAAGAAGGACATTGAGATGCTGGAGCGCGTCCAAAGAAGAGCAACAAGGCTGGTGAGGTGGCTGGAGAACAAGTCCTATGAGGAGCAGCTGAGGGAACTGGGGTTGTTTAGCTTACAAAAGAGGAGGCTGAAGGGAGATCTCATCACTGTCTACAACTGCCTGAAAGGAGGTTGTGGCGAGGTGGGTGCTGGTCTCGCAATTGACAAGCGATAAGACAAGAGGAAATGGCACCAGGGGAGGTTCAGACTAGACATTAGGAAAAATTTCTTCACTGAAAGGATGGTCAGGCATTGGCACAGGCTGCCCAGGGAGGTGGCGGAGTCGCCATCCCTGGAGATGTTTAAAAGACAGGTAGATGAGTTTCTTAGGGACATGATGTAGTAGGGAGACAGGCACGGTTGGACTCGATGATCTCAGAGGTCTTTTTCAACCAGAAGATTCTATGATTCTATTCTATGTGGTTTTCTTTCCAAAATTAAAAAAAAAAAAAAGAAAAAAAAGAAATGAGAAAAAACCCCATCCACCTTTTTCGAAAAGATCCACCTACTTTCCCCATGTAACACAAGTAAATGCAGCTCTACTTCACCTCCCAGCCTCACCTCTGGGATCCCCACAACCTCGACAGCTGGAGAGAAAATACCTGTGGCTTGGAAATGCCTATTTTTTTTTCCTTGTTTTCCTGAGTTGAACTGATGTTTTACATGACTTGGACTAATTGCTGTAGGGCAGGATACTGTTAGGTTTCTTTCTTTTCGTCTCTTGTTTGTCTACAACTCCTCTTGTCTAAGAAAATATCAGTCTTATACACATACCTGCTACACATTTTACACCCCTGGAGAAAATAAACTGTTACCTGAAGCAGTGAGTGGTTCATGTATCCTTAATACTGCTGTTGGGCTGGGGGATGGAGAAGTTACAGTATCAAATGATGGTGAGATGGGTGATGGACCACCGTGTGGTGGTCCCTCAGGATGACCCTTCACATAGCATCTGGGCTGTCACCACGAGGGTGCTTGGTCTGAGGAGTAACCCCTGGTGATGTCTGATAACCCAGCATGAAATCTGTCTGCAGGAAAAAAACCCCATAAGCACAACTTGGGGCTTTTCTCCCCATTTCTGCTTATCTGCTTTGTGCAGCTCCCCAACACGCTCAAGCTTGCACTGCCCTCGTGTGGTGGCCTGGAGACAACTCTGCCACCTAAACGATGCTGGAGACATTAGTGGTTCAGTACCGGCATCTGGAGGCATTTTGGGGGGTGCATCAGGACAGACATGCTCCTCCATCACCTCCTGTCATACCCAGCCACATCTACCTGCCAGGCAGAGGAAATACGAAGCTCAAGCAATCAAAATGGAGTTTAAAAGTTCAACTCGATGATCTTCAGGATCTTTTCCAATCTAAATTATTGTAAGAGCTTTCTACACTCCAATTAACCACAACCAAATTAGGCCAGTGAGGCTGGGGACATCCCACCCACAACTGTTGGCAACCTCACAGTGACCCTAACTTTGAGAAGGTTATTCCCTGCAGCCGAAGGGTAAACTAGGACTGGACCCTCTGATATACAACATGGCCCCATCTGATATTTCCCTCTTCCCCTTATGGTACCACTAAGAATATTGCCCAGTTCAGGTGAGTAGAGGGGCCAAATATAAAACTTATGCAATTGTATAAAGTTCATTTCCTTAGGAACTGAGGCTAAAAAACATAAATGCAAATACCAAGGAAGAAGTCAAACAACAGTGCCAAGCTACAACCTCCCTTTCTAATTGGAAGTTTTATTTTATTTCTTTCCTCCTGCAGTGAAGAAGACACCCGTCTTAGTTTAGATGAAAAATAAGTTATCAAATATTAAAAGATCTTTAATCAGATAAAAAAAAATTGTATAGAAAAGATAACAGTTCTCAGCTACAAATATATGTATGTACGTACAGAATTAATACCGATCTTAATTAAAACCTTAAAATGGATTGAGTCCTGTACCCAAAATCTTGCGATGCAGGTCTCTTTAAGAGAGAGCAAGGCATCTGGGGGCGGGGGGAGGAGATGGAACTTAGTGTGAGTCCTGCAGGAATTTATGGCAGATCCAAATGACCAGTGATCTTTCCTTCAGAGACTACAAAACACACACACAGAGTAGCTGCCGCTGTTCTTGCTCCTCGCACCGCCAAGAGAGCAAGAGGAAAAAAACAGAACCTCTGACCCGTTTTCCCCAGAAACGTCCTCCCCCCACCTCCTCGCGTCCCACTCAGATCCCCTTTGTTGGCAAGAGAAAGAAAAATTCCCAGAAAAATCTGAAACGACAACAACCGGCTGACATGTCACAAATATGATCAGGTTTCCTTATAGTTCATGCAGTGCCTCGAGAATCAGGGGTCATCTTAAATTCAGGCAGCCAATTTGCAGGCAGGCAATGCAAAGCATGCAAGGCGCTGGCTTGCTCAGACCAGACAGCAGTTGAGGTTTTAAGGACAGACCCTGGCTGTCAGCTAAAACCCTCCTCTGTTCTCAGCTAACCTCCACCAAATCCTTATACCCATGGCTATAAACCTGTGGGAAGGTGTGGCTGTTAATTCAGTTTCCATTGTAAACAGGACAGTGTTTTCTTGGTGGGACCAACATCTGTAGTGTTAGCTGGTTTGCATCATTTAGGAAATATTTAAGGCTTTGTTCTTGAGTTCTCAGAACCTGGGTTCTCATTTAAGCAGCTTTTATGAGCTGGCCCTCACTGTTGCCAGGAGGTTTTGATGAAAATCACTGAAAAATAAGCTGGAAATACAAAGTTTTCCCCAGGTATTTTGGAGCCTAACAGCATTCTCAACCTTTATAAGACATAGTCCTTGGCTCTGAAGCAAAGGTGAGCAGTGATTTGCTCTGAGTGTTGCTGTAGGAATGAAGGAGCCGGGCTGTGGCACACCAAAATTCGAAGACAAGAGCTGGACAAGCAAAGTAAAGAGTGAGCAGAGGTTCCACAGGAGGTGGAAGATGATGTCCCATAGGGAGATGGCGGAGCTGAGGACAATTGCTGCTGCCAGAGCAGCAGCATCACGTAGACATGCTCCTCATCCAGCTAGCTAGTGTTCTGCTCTTTTGTGTTCAATCAGCTCAGCCAATGACAAAGGTTATTGTAGCTCCAAGCACCAGGGACGCTTTTTCCCTGGAGCAGAAATAGCTAAGCTGTATAATATATGCATCTACTTTAAGATAGATTCAACAACCCTAATGTATGTGTAAATACATATGCAGATCTATATACATATGTGTTTAGCTGTTATCCTCACTATATCACAGAGAAGACAATATTATTTTTCCTTTTGTGGGAGAAACTGAGGCATGGGAGGGCACAGAGATTTATTCATGGTTCCCTTGCTGCACACAGGTATCTGAGTGTGTGCTTCCAGCCTACCCTTTACACATGGTCCTTGCACAGGTGCAAATCATCACTGGGGAGTGGTCAACCTTGGCAATGGCTTCATCAGTCTGTTAAATTTAATGCTAGGAGGGAGCATCCCCATGCATCTTTGTCTCCTTTCCTCCAGCATCCCTATATGATACAGTGGACCACTGCACTAACCACCAGTGAGAAAGAAATTTGGAGCAAGAGGGAAAAAGAAAGTAACCGAGAGGACTTTTTTGAAGGAGGCCATGCTAAGATGAGCAATGAGAGCAGCAGGAGCCATCAGGGACCCACATGGCTGCATCTGCCCACTCAGTGATGCTCTGAAGCAACTGGGTGAGAAGGAGGGAGAATGAAAAGTAGGGATGACTCCGAATGCCAATGAAGAAGAAAAAACCCTTCCTGATGCCCCTACAAGTGGCATCAGAGAAAAACCCAGCAGTGGGGAGGGGATGCAGCTACCGCCACCAATCCCCAAATTGGGCAGGGATATCCAAAGCACAGGAAGTGGTCACATCAGGCATGAGTTTCTTGTTTGTAGCAAATGTGTACACCCACCACGCCGCAATGTGTTTGTCTAACACAGGTTGGCGGGATGTTGCACATGCAAAATTTATTATGAAAAGGGATTTTCAAGACATAAACAAGCTTTGAAAAATACACCTCGGAAATATGAAGGCGTTCAGTATTTCTGCACATTAGGAGCATCTCCTGCCTGGGTGGCAGCAATGGCATGGACGATGGAAAGGACAAGGGAGCCCAGTGTGAGAGCACACATTAGCTGTATTGATTGGGATGCTACTTCCCTGCCATGGCTGTAATTACTCCAAGGATGCAGTGGGATTTGCGAATGGAGAAGGGAAGGGAGGAATTTGGGCGCTAATTTTGGTGTCGGGGGAGCAGGTACATGCTCATCTCTGTTGTCAATCAGGGAGCTGCTGGGTCAGGCAAAGATGGGGAATTTTAACTATAAGGAGAGGCAAGTCCTACTGTGCTCTTAACCTGTGTGCACGTACTAATGCTCGTGTATGTGGATACATGATCAGCCAAGACATGGGAAACACCTCCAAGCGTTGAAAGGCATGAAAAGTGCAAAAACTGAAACGAGGAGATGACAAAGAAGCTGTAAGAAAAGGCAATTTGGAAGCTGGTGGGCCTGAAAAGGAGAAAATATCAGGGGATTAAGAGATGGCAGGGACATGCAGTGTCCCAGATTCATCTAGAAAGCATAAGCTAAGGCTTCCAGAGTCCTCTCTACCTCCCTGCCAAATGCTGAATAGAGACTTTATGTGGACAGGGATGTGCTTTGGTCTCAGAAGGGGCTTTGAGCTGGAAATTAACCCATTATTGTAGGCAGATCCCTAATTTCAGCCTACTTCATTGTACATGCCCAAGTTTAATGTTTAAGTCAGGACACCATCTTGTCTCCTGATGTTCTAGAGAAACCACAGGGGCACCTCTTGGACAGATGTTGAATTCTGGGTCAGTAGAAACCCCTTTGGGAGTTGCTCATTTCTCATCACCAGATGCAGGAAGGCAAGTAAAACAATAACTCAGAAGCACGAAGTGAGATGGGATGAGTGCAGGTCAGAGGTTTGCAGGGACAAGGGCCTGATGGAGGGATACCACTGAACATGCCAGACTGACCTGACATCCAGTCTTTTCTTCCCATTACTGACAACATTATCAATTAAATGATTAAACTCAAAACTTGTTTTCTTTCCCAACACAGTTGTCATGGGTAACCGGGTTGATAATATCCAGAATGAAACCAGTTTAGGTGCCTCCCATCAGTGCTCACTCTGGTTTGCATGTCTGAGGGGCTGCCATGGGAGCCATGCAGCTGGGGCAGTTTGCATTTTGAGTTCTCCTCCTGTAAATTAAAGAATCTAGCTGGGCAGCACTGTGAACATGTAAGCACCAGCCCTGCCAATGTGAAAGACAAAATCCAGCCATGCAAGTCTTGAGCTTGATCAAGGCAACAAGACGGAGCTGCTGGTGCAGAGCCTATGACGATGTGCATGTTCTGCATCTTCGTAATTCATCATGGTATGTCTGGAATAAGCTTCCGGCAATGTGATTTTGTTACTGCCCTTAAAATAGGATATGGAAGGAAAGGTTTATGGGAGATAATTCATTTTTTTGGCTTTTCTGCACCAGAATTAAATTCAGCCATATTTATTGTTCAGGCAAGTAGAGATGAGGTAGATAATGGAATGTCTTTTTTTAAGGCAATGAATAGTTTATGTTGTAAATTCACCAGAACCTTGAAATTTGAAGGACTGATTTTGCTTCCTTCTGTGTCCAGGGAGTGAGACTGAGCCTTAACCCTTGCGTGTGACTGATATTTTATGACTTTCCTGTCACTGTGATCATCTGCTCAGCTCTTCTAGAACACTAAATGTAGAATTTCCCCATGTAGGTTGACTTGGGCTACCTATAGGGTTGGCATCCAGGCTACTTTAGTGTGCAGTGGTGAGTGGTGTGTTCAAGGAATAACTCATCCTGTCCTATGACAAATGTCTAAGGTAGAATAAAACATACAACTAAATACAAAAGGAGCTTTGACAAACACCTTTGACCGCTAATTTCCCATCTACTAAGACAGGGATTACGTCTGTCACAGTTTAGCCCTGGCCTGGCCTAAATCAGCAGCTAAATGTGAGCAGTTGTGGTGGTCTCAATTCCCTTCCCCCCCAGGGAAAGGGAAACGAGAGGAAAAGACTTGTGGGTTGGAAACAAAAACTAAACCAGCTTTAATGAAACAATAATAATAATGAGGAAAATACTATTCATAAGAAAATAATATATACAAAATTCTTGCCCCCCTCAATGTCAATATCACCACAGATGCTGCAAAGCAGGCACAGGGAAAAGATCCCAGGCTGGACTCAGTGGCAGGAGGGAGCTGGACTCAGGAACTGGATTCAGGAATGCATGGATCTTGGGCAAACAGACAGACAAGGTCCTCACTGGATGCTCGCCATCGCAGAAGAGGATGACACCCTCTTGATCTTTCAATTTTATACCGAGTATGATGTATATGGGATGGAATACTCTGTTGGTCAGTTTGGGGTCACCTGTCCTGTCCGCTCCTTCCTTTTTCCTCCCCTTTCACTTACATTACTCCACCAGCTCAAGGATGGCCTTGGTTACTAGAGGAATAAATATAAGCAAAGGCCTTTCTGCATACCAATGCCCCATATTATCACTGCTAGAGAGAAACTGTCTGAAAAACATGCAGTTAGTTTTTCAGAAAATGCGGTTACTCAGACAAGATTGAGCTGAAGTTAGAAAACCATTTCTGCTTTAGCTCAAACCAGAACATTTATCCCTTACTCCATACCATTTACTCCATGTTCTGCCAAATGCTTATCCCAGATTTAAATGTGCCACCCCCCCCATTGCTTCCAGGGTAGTTTTTAATAGTCCATTATATCGCTCAGTTTTCCCTGAGGCTGGTGCGTGACAGGGGATACGATATATCCATTCAATACCATATTCTTTGGCCCAGGTATCTATGAGACTGGTTTTGAAATGAGTACCATTTTCCGACTCACTTCTATCTGGAGTGCCATGCCTCCACAGAACTTGCTTTTTAAGGCCCAGGATAGTGTTACAGGCAGTGGCATGGGACACAGGATATGTTTCTAGCCATCCGGTGGTAGATTCCACCATTGTAAGCACATAGAGCTTTGTCAGGGCCTGCTCCCTGCTCCTGGGTCGCCCCCTCTCACAGACCTGCTCAATCGGGGGCAGGACGGGAGACACACAGATCCTCTGATGTCTGCGAGGCAAATTGGAGATGACAAACCTCCCAGGGTAAATCCAAATAGTGTTTACTTTGGGCACAGCCAAAACAGCAAACCAAAATTCTGGACACAGCCAGAACAGCAAAAGTTGCTAAAAAACAGATCCCAATCTGTTCAGATCACAATCTGATACCCTCAAGGCACCTAGACAAAACGACACAACTCGGAACTGATCCGATTCACAGTAGTGCCATGGAAAACAGAAGAAATGAAAAAAGAGAGAAAGAGAGAGGAATAAGAGTGGGGGAGGGGGGAAGAAAAATAGTCACCACTCCATGGGCCTCTGAAAAACGTGGTCTTCAGGACCATGTGGTCCTGCGGTTTTTATGTAGCATCTTCTCAGGCAGTTTCCATGGGGTGGCAGGCACATGGTGCCTGCCTTCTTGGTGGGCTTCTATTTATAGAACAAATCCATGCCCCCTTCCCTAGCATGAGGGGTGGGCTTGCTGCGAAAGTTCTTGAATTGGCACATGCGCAGAGGCTTCTTTGTGAAGGTTCTGGAATTGGGTCTGGATGCTCCAGGGCCACTGGCAGTTCAACAGACCCTTGCCAGAATGACCTCTGCCTGAACCCTCTGAGTCTGCATGCGCAGTCAAGTGTGTGGGGGCAGCACCTGCTGCTGCACCACCTCCCTGTCCTCTGCAGAATCACAGTCAGCCCATCAGGAGCCACAGCACTCAAGAAGTTGTTAAAGAAAACAATACAAGTAGAGTCACTCAATGTAGAAGACAATACAAGTAGAATCAGTTGATGTTTAAGACAACAATAGAAGTAGAGTCAGTCTCTACATTCCACTCCACTAATTCAAATCCTCAGTTGTCTAAAGTGGAGCTATTGTGATGATCCTTATACAGAGAGGATAAGGAGAGTAAGGCTGACAGAGAGAAGGAAGAGAAAATGATGGATAGAGGGAGAGGGAAGGAAAGGAAAGGAAAATAGAACCTGGCACAAGTGTTCGTACATGGATCAATACCTAACTCAACCAGTACAAACATGAACCAGCAATCAAGATTAGTATAGCAATAGCTAAGTAAACCAGTCAAAATAGTATTTTCACAAATAGCTCAGAAGGTTGATATTATACTTCTTATCCTTGTTTTCCCATCCCTTGGATGAGTAACCTTGGTAAACACACAACTCCAATCAGAATCCATAGAACACTATTTTGGAGCATTCAAAAGGGTGCCCCTTCCTGGCTTTTAGGTTCTCCCAAAAGTTAAGGTTGAATTTTCTGACCAGAATCACACTGGATTTTTTTTTTTGGGGGGGGGGCTCAAAATCAGAGTATTAGGAAACTTGATGCTTAATCACATACTAAGTCTCATAATAATCTGGTCCCTCCAAAGGATGGAATTTCATATCTCAAGGATAGAATTCACAAAACTGTGTGGTGATGAAGTATAAATGAAACATTTGAATGAGAGGAACTCTTGTTAACATAGGTAAAGGAAGTTACATTGGTTGCTTTTGTCAAAAATGACCGAATGAAACCATTTGAAAAAAAAAATATTTGTAAACCTTTTATTGTCAGTTGTGAGGTAGTTATTTGCAAAGCAAGTTAGCAGCTGCTGGGCACGTAGCTAAGAATAGCCAGAAGCGCACCGGGCCTCAGATAGCATGGGTTTATAAGCAGTTGGTACATATTCGTTACATGCACGTATTCATCACATTTCCAGGAGTAGGCCGAGTTAGGCTTATCAGTTCCAGGGAATTGTTAACATAAGTTCCCTGCATGTGCGCAGTGTCCTTTTGTGGTGTTTGTGTGAGGGGCAAGGGTCGTGGGTTGTGAGGAGGGGGACTAGGGCCTTCCTTTTGACCTTTTGAGTAGCCTCTGTCATCTGCGCAGGCTCAGTTGGTATCTTGTCATGGGGGTCCTGGAAATGCTTGCCAAGGGTACCTTAAGCCTCCTCCTTATCAGTGCAACACAACCCTGATGGGCTTGTAAAAACTGCTTCCTTATCAGCACAAGGTGACCCTCATGAGCTTGCAAAAACTGCCTCCTTACAAAGTTTTTACAAAATTCCATTGCAGACCCCCTACTTGCCCATCAAGCTTAAACAAAACACAAAGCCAATAATTTAATTGCCTGTTTTCACAATCCCTCCTCTTCTCTTTTGGTCAGATATGGCTTGAGCTTCTACTACCTTCACCCACAATATCTATCCTATACCCGATGTATACATTTTTTCCAACCGCCTAATTAATATTGCAACTTGATTGAGACTCATACCTTTGCTCAAGTTTATTTAAGATTAATTGTAATTCTTTATCCTGTTGCTCCCTTTTCTTGTCTCATCTTCAAAGGATCATTATTTTCTGGGGTATTGGATTGGATCCAGCTACGGCGGCTCTTGGGTTCATTTGGCATACTGGTTGTCTGCATTCCTTCAACTACATATGTAACTAACCTTATAAAGCATGGAATCAAGTAGGGTAAAATTAATAAGAACATAAAAAATAATCAATACATAGCCGCCTTTTTAAACGTATATTTGCACTTGCTTTCCCCCACTAATGTTTCTTCTCTGTTCCCTGTTGTGAACACTTTATCTTCCACGGATCCCCATAATGGTAGAATCACAGAATCATAGAATCACTAGGTTGGAAGAGATCTCTGAGATCACCAATTCCAACCGTGCCTGTCTCCCTACTAAACCATGTCCCTAAGAAACTCATACACCCGTTTTTTAAACACCTCCAGAGATGGTGACTCCACGACCTCCCTGGGCAGCCTGTTCCAATCCGTGACCACTCTTTCAGTAAAGAAATTCTTCCTAATGTCTAGTCTAAACCTCCCATGGCGCAACTTGTGGCCATTACCTCTCGTCCTATCGCTTGTCACTTGTGAGAAGAGACCAGCACCCACCCCGTCACAACCTCCTTTCAGGTAGACAGTGATGAGGTCTACTCTCAGCCTCCTCTTCTCCAAGCTAAACAACCCCAGCTTCCTCAACTGCTCCTCATAGGGCTTATTCTCCAGCCCCTTCACCAACCTCGTGGCCCTTCTCTGCACACGCTCCAGCACCTCAATGTCCTTCCTCTAGTGAGGGACCCAAAAGTGAACACAGTACTTGAGGTGCGGTCTCATCAGTGCTGAGTACAGGGGCACAATCACCTCCCTGCTCCTGCTGGCCACGCCATTTCTGATACAGGTCAAGATGCCATTGGCCCTCTTGACCACCTGGGCACACTGCTGGCTCATGTTCAGTCGACTGTCAACCAACACCCCCAGGTCCTTCTCTGCCAGGCAGCTCTCCAGCCACTCCTCCCAAAGTCTGTAACGCTGCATGGGGTTGTTGTGACCCAAATGGAGGACTCTGCACTTGGCCTTGTTGAACCTCAACCGATTGGTCTCAGCCCATCTATACAGCCTGTCCAGATCCCTCTGCAGAGCCTCCCTTCCTTCAAGCAGATCCACACTTGCACCCAGCTTGGTGTCATCTGCAAACTTGCGAAGGGTGCACTCAATCCCTTTGTCGAGATCATTGATAAAGATGTTGAACAGGACTGGACCCAGCACTGAACCCTGGGAAACACTGCTCGTGACCAGTTTCCAACTGGATTTAATTCCATTTACCACAACCCTTTAGGCCCGGCCATCCAGCCAGTTTTTAACCCAGCAAAGGGTGTGCCTGTCCACACCAATGGCAGCCAGTTTCTCCTGCAGGATACTGTGAGAAACGGTGTCAAAGGCTTTACTGAAGTCTAGGTACACCACATCCACAGCCTTTCCCTCTTCCATTAAATGGGTAACCTTGTCATAGAAGGAGATCAAGTTGGTCTGGCAGGACATGCCTTTGGTGAACCCATGTTGGCTGGGCCTGATCACCCGGTTGTCCCACGTGTGCTGTATGATAGCACTCAAGATGATCTGCTCCATGACCTTCCCCGGTACCGAGGTCAGACTGACAGGCCTGTAGTTCCCCAGATCTTCCCTTCGACCCTTCTTGTAAATGGGCATAACATTTGCCAGTCTCCAGTCAAGCGGCACTTCCCCAGTCAGCCAGGACTGTTGGTAGATGAGGGAAAGGGGTTTGGCGAGAACCTCTGCCAGTTCCCTTGAAACCCTCGGATGGATCCCATCTGGCCCCATGGATTTGTGTATGTCTAGCTGGCCGAGCAGGTCACTAACCAAGTCCTCCCGAACAACTGGAGCTTCATCCCCACCAGCTGAGGGGGCTGGGTATCCCTAGCACTTTCCCCTTTGGGGTTAAAGACCAAGGCAAAGAATGCGTTGAGCACCTCTGCCTTGTCCTTGTCCCTCATTTCTACTGGCCCTTCTGCACGCAGCAAGGGAGGGAGGGTCTCCTTTGTCCTCCTGTTGCTGCTGATATATTTAAAGAAGTTCTTTTTATTGTCCTTGACTGAAGTGGCCAGTTGAAGTTCTAGTTGGGCTTTAGCCCTTCTGATTTTTTTCCCTACATGATCTCACCTCAGCTTTGTAGTCCTCCTGGGACGCCTGCCCCCTCTTACAGAGCTCATACACTTTTTTTCCTGAGGTCAATACTAAGCTCCCTACTCAGCCAATCTGGTTTTCTTCCCCTTCGACTCATTTTACGGCACACGGGGATGGCTTGCTCTTGTGCAGCCAGGATTTCCTTCTTGAGGAGTGTCCAGCCGTCTTGCACCCCTTTGTCCTTAAGAGCCACCTCCCAGTGGACTTTATCAAGCAGCCTTCTGAAGAGTTCAAAGTCTGCCCTACGGAAGTCCAGGGTGGCAGTTCTGCTGACCCCTCTCCTCACTGCCCCAAAAAGCGAGAACTGTACCATCTCGTGATCGCTATGTCCCAGGCGTCCTCCAACCGTCACCTCTCCCACAAGGCATGCTCTGTTCGCAAACAGCAGGACCAGTTGGGCACCCTCTCTAGTCGGTTTTGTTACCAGTTGTGTTAGGAAGTTATCATCCATACACTCTATGAACCTCCTAGACTGCTTCCTTTCTGCTTTGTTGTACTTCCAGCAGACATCCGGATGTTGCCAGATGTTGCTGGATCCATAATGGTTTGTTTGATTTGAAAGGTCAGTATAATTACTGACTATTTGACTGGGAGTGATTGGGACTGATGTCCAAGGCTATTCTGGGAGACCAAACGGCCCTCCACATACCCAACATTCAGTGAGATTATACACCTGGGCTATACCTTCTGCTAGAGCCATGAATGAATTCTCAGGGGGATCTGTCAATGTTGTGGCACTATTTTCTCCCCATGGCATTTCCCATAGGAGTATTGTCAACACCGCCAAGAGGTCTGGTATAACATGTCCCTTCATCTCTCAACACCTACTGGGTTGCAGCCAGCAGTGGAGTATTCTGATGACAGGGACAGAGGTTAATCCAGTCTTGCCCTCTCTGAGCTTGGCTTCTCGGGATGGCCACAACCAGTAACTAATCCAGTTCAACCCTTGACCTATTCCTCAGAGTTTGTCTTCGCTGCCTCCTTTCCTGTTTCCAAGTGAACCTCTTTTTTACAAGCCTGGATAGTTCGTTCCCAATCACTTTCCCAAACGTCCCAAATTTTGGGGACTAGCTTGCTTAAAACTGAGGAATTTGTGGGAAACACTTACTGCATTCAGCTCTTCTTTGTCTTCACTATACAATACCATTCTGAGCCACAGGTTTTACATTTAATAAGAACCCGAGCTGAGTGTCAATTGGTTAGCTTCCTAGGGCCACACACTATTCCACACAGGAAACATGGTATAGCCCCCATGTGACCATCAATACTGGGGTTTAAGAAAGAGTCTGGGTCAGGCTGCTCCCACTCTAGAGCTACTATCCATCTGGCAGGAGCCAGATAGACCCCTCCAAGGTAAACCATTTTGCCCCCCCTCCCCCTTACCCACTCCCCTGGGTTTGTGGAATGCAGTTTAAAATCTAATGGGGCCGTTTGTGAGCGCAGTCCTCGGGATCGGAGGTCTGCTAACTTTTCCCCTAGGTTCATAATGTATTTTCATATTTTATCCTGTCCTTCTATGAGTTCTGGTGTTCCCTTTGTATGGGTTAAGTAAGGTAACCAAACATCATCTCATATGGGGATACACCTAGGTCGGACCTGGGTTGGGTTCTTATTTGAAGAAGGGCCAGCCAGAGGCAAGCACTGTATCCAGGACAACTGAGTTTCCACTATTAACTTTGTCAGGGTTCTTTTCAGAGTTTGGTACGGGTCCATTTGTTTACCTCCCGCAGATCCTGAACTAATTGGTAGGTCCCATCTCCCTTTTTGATCGGCAAAACTGGGGTGTTGTGTGGTGACATGTAAGGTTCTAAAGTTCCATCTTTGATCAGTTCCTCTGTCAATGGCTTCAGTCTTCTCCTTCCTTCATTTGAAATAGGATATTGTCGAACTCTAATTGGTTTTCCCTCATTTTCTATGTATATTATAATTGGGGGAATATCTAAGCTACCTCAATTCCCCTCAGCATCCCACACAGCTGGGTTAATCTTCTTTCCTTCTTCTTCTCTTAGTTGGATCTATTTCACTGCCATTTAGTTTGCCTCCAGTATTACCCCTATCCTTAGTTGAATTTGGAAATCCTGTCCTAATAGGTTACATCCTGCTTCCAGGACTAATAACATATCCCCCTCTACCCACCTATTACCCTCCCCCATCTTTACCTTTTCAATGATTGTTTCCTGGAATCCTTCTTCCTTTTCCCCAACAACCCTCAGTTCCTTTCCACTAATTACACAACCCTTTGGTAATTTCTCTACACATGTTCTTTCTGCTCCTGTATCAAGTAAAAATACATATTCTTCCCTCGAGGTACTACTTTCAGTTTTACCAAAGGCTCTTGTCGGTTTTCTTAGCCCAGGAAATAAAGCCCTCGACCCCCCTATTCCCTCTTCTCTTTTTGTTGCTCTTGGAAGACCTGTAGGTCTCTAATCCACCTCTGAGATTTCCTCTTGAAATGTCTTCTCTTTCCACAACAGTAACAGGCCCTCTCGCACTGCCCACAATTTCCACCTCCTCCACAGGGCAAGCCCGATCCTTTTCCTGGTAATCGGGAATTCCTAAGGATCCAACCGTCTGAGCTACTGCCTCGTCCCCTACCCCACTCCATCCTTTCCTGACTGTCCTATGAAGAGTGAGTAGAGGTGGGCTTATTCCCATTTACCGCTTGAATAGTTTCTACCATTATCTTGGCTTTTGCCTTTGCCTTCCCCTCGTCCCTCCTAACATACACCTTCTGGGCTTCCCTGAGCAATCCATTGAGCCCTCTGATATGCCAATCCTCCATCTTTTCTGATTTCTTCCAGATGTCCGGCCAAGAGTGAGTCACAAAGTTCATTCTTAATAGCGACTGCCCAACCTCAGACTCTGGATCTACCCACGAATATTGTTGGATACTCCTCCTCAATTTTCTAACCATTCTGTTGGGGTCTCATCTTTCCTTTTTTCAATATCAAACGCTTTAGCAGCATTTACTCCCTGTGGTATGGCCTCACAGACCTATCTGATCATAAGGGTACGATAATCCCCTGCAGAGGGGGCCCCTCCGCTGGGTCCAAGAGTAACCCTTTTTCAGATTGGCACGGGAAAGCAGGCAGTCGACTCAATATGAGTGATATAGCAAGCTTCCCTTTATTGCTCCAAGCCATCACTTATATACACAATCAGTTAATTATGCCTACTAATCATTATCTTATTGGCCAAGCTCTAAGGTAACCTTAACATATTCCTCCTATTTGCGGTTACAGCTTCTATGTTATTTTGCCCGGATCTCAGCTCCTCTTTAGTTGTTTATCTCCTTCTCAAGGGCAGACTGTTTTTGCCAACTTGCCAAGTTATGCTGCCTTGACAAGTTCTATCCCTGGCCTACACGGCCATATAATCTTCTGACCCTGACTTGCACAGCTCCTCCCGTGTCCTTGCTCTCTGAGCCAATTTCCAACAATCCCCTAAGTTGTTACAGCCCTCCGGGGTATCGTGATTCCATTGGGGGTCAACATTGGGAAGTTTTTGTTCTCCATTAGGTTCCCCCTGATGGTTTTGACGCTCTCTTTCCCAAATCCTCATCCCTGCTGCTCTTATCATCTGCCTTTCTTCAGGCAAAACCAAGGTGGAGAATATGTATTATAGTTCTTCCCACTATATAAATTGGGGCTCAGGAACTGGTCTACCTAGTCTGCGACCCCCACTCCACCAAAAACCCCTTTAACTCCTCTTTAAATTGCCTGACTTCAGTACAGGTGAGTGGGGCCACTACCAATCCTATCCTTACTTCTGCTCCTCCCAGCGAGACTTCCTGCAAGGGATATAACCCCGGATCTTGATTCCGGTCCCTTCATCTTGCCCGGGTTTCTGGACCTTGGGGCTGTTCCCCCTCCTCTTCTCTAGCTTCTTGGTTTTCATTTTGCCCTGGATTATCTTCAGGATTGTACGGGGGTGGGAGGTGGTCTAGAGGATCCCACTTTTTGTCCCGCTTTACTAGTCTCAACCTTAAGGGCCATTATTTGAGCAGGACTGTTTAGCATCCCCTTCCAACAGGCTGCATAGTCGATTTCCTCCTGACAAAAAGGTTCTTGAGCATTAACATATAATTTCAAGGCTTGACAAACGCATTCTTCATATGATCCAAATTTAGGCCAATACAAAGAGTCAGATCTAATTGGCTCTTTGGGCCATTTGATCCATACAATAATCGATCATTTTTAACTTATCTTTTTCCTTTGTATCCTTTTTTTTTTTGTTCCCTTGATCTTAACATTTCCCCCAAAGGGCTGTCTGGGGGTATCCCTGCCGGCAACTTTTGACTCCCTTTTTTCCCGGGACCCGTCCTACTGGATCCTTGTCCCATTTTCCCCAGAGGTTCTTACGGCCACCAGTCACTCACTTCGTCCCTTCAGCAGCTAGGTCCCTCGCGAGCAACTAGAAATGCCCTTGGAAGGACTCCGCACTCACTTCCCAGATCCGGCTACTGGTTCAGGTCTCAATCACACACATCCATTCACCTTCAATTTTGTTTTCCCCATAGGGTTTTGCAGCCAAAACTGCTCACCTCTAATCCCGCCAAACCCGACAATACTCACCAACCTGTTTTCGTGTCTGGATCTTCGTGCACAAGCATTACAGGCGACTGCGGTTATAACCTTAGGGAGTCTACTTGAACGTATTTCCTTGCTTTGTAAATCCCAATTCGGGATTCCTCTAGCAACTGACCACTCGCTTCCCTCTGGTCACAGTGAACTATGAGATTTTGTCGCGGGGTGCACCGTTCATCTGTGTCCCAGTGGGAAGCAGAGAGAGACAGGTCACAGGATCCCGGACAAGCCCCCCCAAACTGTCAAAAATGAATGAGCGAAACTATTGAAAAAAAAATATTTGTAATCCTTTTATTGTTCATTGTGAGGTAATTATTTGCAAAGCAAGGTAGCAGTGCTGGGCGTGTAGCTAAGTATAGCCTGAGGGGCACCTGGCCTCAGCCGCCATGGGTTTATATACAGTTGGTACATATTCATTACATGCACATATTCACTACCTTTCCAGGAGTAGGCTGAGTTAGGCTGATCAGTTCCAGGGAATCGTTAATATAGGTTCCCTCTCCCTCATGCGTGGGCAGTGTCCTTTTGTGTTGGTCATGTGAGGGTCCTGAGGAGGGATACTGAGGCCTTCCTTTTGACTTCGAGTAGCCCCTGTCATTTGTGCAGGCTCAGTTGGTATCTTGCCATGGGGGTCCTGGAGATTCTTGCCAAGGCTATGTTAAGCCTCCTCCTTATCAGCACAAAGCAACCCTCATGAGCTTGCAAAAACTGCCTACTTACAAAGTTTTTACAAAATTCCATTGCAGACCCCCTACTTGTCCATCAAGCTTAAACAAAGCGCAAAGCCAATAATTTAATTGCCTATTGTCACATTTCCCTTCTCCAGCCCTAAATTTCCTGTGTGAAAATGGAAATAATTTTGGCTGTGGCTGGAAAGGGCTTTGAAATCTACAGATGAAAAGTGGTAGATAAGATGGCGCTGCAGTGTTCTAGTAACAGAGGGAGAGGGAAGTTGGTAAAGGGGAAAAAGCTCCACATAATAAATAATAGTCTATAAATAACATAATTTGAATGCATAAAAATCCAGTCCTCTAAGAAGCAAATGCTTCATTCTTTACTGTTGATAGCATCAATATCAGAGAAATTGCTACCTTGTATTCTGCAAAACTTCACATAAATTTCCCCAAACTCTAATGTCCCCTGATTGCAAAATCAATTTAAAATTTACCTTAAAACACAGAATCTCATAAACTTTAAAACCCAAATAACACTTGTTCAGTGCTTTCACCCAGATTAAACACATAGGCATGTGCTTCGCTCTCTGTCGCAGTTATATGACGACATGCTGCAGATGGTAGATGGGAGAACAGACCAGGGCATCATAGTGGAGATCTGCCTGTCCTGGCCAGCTGGTTGGAAAACAAAAGAAGTCAGGATGGAAAACAAACTGGTAAATGGCACTGTTGGAAGTACCCTCATGTAGAGTCTGACTCTACTTCTACTGTTGTCTTAAGCATTGACTGATTCTACTTGTATTGTTGTCTTAGTTTAGATGAAAACTAAGATATGTTATCAGATATTAAAGATCTTTAATCAGGAAAAAATCAGGGAGATGGAAACTTAGTGTGAGTTCTGCCGGAGTTGTGGAAGATTCAGATGACCCGTGATCTTTCCTTCAGAGATTGCAAAACATATGCACGCAGGGACTGCCGTTGCCGCCACTGCCATCCGAGAAGAAAACGGATGTCCGGGCACGACCTCTGTCCCGGTTTCCCCGGAAACGTCCTCTCCCCATCCCCCCTCGTGTCTGCTGAAATTCCCTTTATCGGCAAGAGGAAGAAAAATTCCTCGGAAAAATCCCAAACCACATTATCCACCCCGAACTTTTCTTCCATGCCAACAATCGGACTTAAACTTACACATACATATTTTGAACTATATGCATATACAGACAGATACATAGAATATACACAACTCATCCAAAAATAAGGTCCCCTTCAGGTATACATCGTGTTTCTCCATCTTCCTGCATCACCCACCAAGTGCAACCAGATCCTTGAGTAAAGACAATCCCATGAATGGGCTTGCCTTTGCTTGAGACAGGTTTAATCCAGATGGTTTTCCCAAACATCCCTCTCAGGTGGACCACAGGGACTTTATCTCCATCTACAGTATGAAGGAGTTCTGACTGGGCAGGGCTGGCTCGACTGACGGAGCCTCTAGTGTTGACCAGTCATGTGGCCTTTGCTAGATGTTGGTCCCAATGTTTGAAAGTACCTCCACCCAATGTCTTCAAAGTGGTTTTGAACAACCCATTACACCGTTCAACCTTCCTGGCAGCTGGTGTGTGGTAGGGGATATGGTACACTCACTCAATGCCATGCTCCTTTGTCCAGGTGGTAACTAAGCTGTTCTTGAAATGAGTTTCATTATCTGACTCACTCCGCTCTGGAGTGCCATGTTGCCACAGGACTTGCTTTTCCAGACCTAGAATGGTGTTCCGAGCAGTGGCGTGAGGAACTGGGTATGTCTCCAGCCATCCGGTAGTTGCTTCCACAATGGTGATCACATAGCGCTTACCTTGGCGAGTCTGCGGCAGGGTGATATAACCAACCTACCAGGCCTCTCCATATTTATACTTATCCCAGCGTCCACCATAGCACAGGGGTTTCACCCTCTTAGCCTGTTTGATGGCAGCACATGTCTCACAGTCATGGATTGTTGGAGACATTTTATATTAACAAGCAGCATGGTATTCCTGAAGGGCCTTGAACAGTGAGATATGAGGGATTAGGTGGTGAAGAAATAGAATTGTTTGCAAAGAAGTGTAAGATAAAGAGCAAGTTATCTAGCAAAAGAATGTTAAACTTGCTTCTTGCAGCAGGGCGTGATCATGTATAAGAAACCAATCACAAGTGTAACTTAGGCGCGTGGACAGCTGTGTGTATCCAATCATGGAAAAACATCCAGCGCGTGGTAGAACTCTGAAGAATATAAAAATGCAGCCTTCTGACAATAAAAGGTCTTCAATTCTGCATCAGAGTCTGTGTGTCAATCTCCGCAATGGATGACCTGGGAGATAATGTCCATGGTTAAATCCACCCCTCGGTCTTGTGCCAATCTATACGTGGCATCTCTGCCCTGATGGCCTGAGTCCTTCATCAGCAAGTTCGCAGATGACACCAAGCTGGGAGGAAGTGTCGATCTGCTAGAAGATAGGAGGGCCCTACAGAGGGACCTTGACAGGCTGGAGAAATGGGCTAATTCCAATAGCATGAGGTTTAACAAGTCCAAGTGCCGGGTCCTACACTTTGGACACAACAACCCCATACAGAGCTATAGACTGGGTGCAGAGTGGCTGGAGAACAGTCAGGCGGAAAGGGACTTGGGAGTGCTGGTGGACAGGACACTCAACATGAGCCAGCAGTGCGCTCAAGTGGCAAAGAAGGCCAATGGTATCTTGGCCTGCATCAGGAACAGTGTGGCCAGCAGGACTAGAGAGGTCTTCATCCCCTTATACTCGGCACTGGTCAGGCCGCACCTTGAGTACTGTGTCCAGTTCTGGGCCCCTCAGTTTAAGAAGGATGTTGAGATGCTGGAGTGCGTCCAGAGGAGAGCGACGAGGATGGTGAAGGGGCTGGAGCACAAGCCCTATGAGGAGCGACTGAGGGAGCTGGGGTTGTTTAGCCTGGAGAAGAGGAGGCTCAGGGGAGACCTTATTGCTCTCTACAACTACCTAAAGGGAGGTTGTAGTGAGGCAGGAGTTGGACTCTTCTCTCAGGCGACCGGTGACAGAACGAGAGGACACGGTCTCAAGCTTCGCCAGGGGAGGTTTAGGATTGACATTAGGAAGAAATTCTTCACTGAGAGGGTAATTGTTCATTGGAATGTGCTGCCTAGGGAGATGGTCGAGTCACCATCCCTGGAGGTGTTCAAAGAGAATTTGGATGAGGCACTTAGTGCCATGGTGTAGTTGACAAGTAGGAGTAGGAGTAGGAGTAGGAGTAGGTGTAGGTGTAGGTGTTGGGTCATAGGTTGGACTCGATGATCTCAAAGATCTTTTCCAACCTTACGATACTGTGATACTGTGATCATGGGCCCATCGAGCCAGGAACAACTCTCCTTTATGCTGCCAATCCAGATCTATCTGTGACACCTTGACTTGTGCAGCTCAGTCTGCCTGTTCGTTGTTGCGATGTTCCTCGTTGCCTCGATACTTGGGCACGTGTGCATCCACATGGCGGACTCTAATGATCAGCTTCTCCGCCTGGGTGGCGATATCTTGCCATATATCTGCAGGCCAGATGGGTTTCCCTCTGCGTTTCCAGTTGGCTTTCTTCCATCGGTCTAACCATCCCCACAGTGCATTGGCCACCATCCATGAGTCAGTGTAGAGGTAAAGCCTTGGCCACTTCTCTCATTCAGCAATGTCCAGAGCCAATTGGACAGCTTTGAGCTCTGCAAATTGACTTGATCCACCTTTTCCCTCAATAGCTTCTGCAACTTCTCGTCTGGGGCTCCACACAGATGCTTTCCATCTTCTATTTTTTCCCACGATCCGACAGGAACCATCAGTGAAAAGGGCGTAGCGTACTTCTTTTGGCAACTGATTGTATGGTGGCGCTTCCTCTGCCTGTGTTACCTGTTCTTCTTCCTCTTCATCTGCTAAACCAAAATTCTCATCTTCAGGCCAGTTCATGATGATTTCCAGGATCCCAGGGCAATTTGGTTTCCCAATACGGGCATGTTGTGTGATCAGAGCAGCCCATTTGCCCCAGGTAGCATGAGTAGCATGATGTGTAGGGGCTGTCTGTCCACTGAACATGCACCTTAGCACTGGTAATCAGGGTGGCAGGAGGAGCTGAGTTTCTGTTCCAATTACCTCTGAGGCAGCTTGAACTCCTTCATAAGCAGCTAGGATTTCTTTCTCTGTTGGGGTGTTTTTGGCTTCAGATCCCCTGTAGCCTCGACTCCAGAATCCAAGCGGTCGGCCTTGAGCCTCACCAGGCATTTTCTGCCAAAGACTCCAGGAAAGACCATTATTCCCAGCTGCAGAGTAGAGCACGTTCTTCACGTCTGGTCCTGTCCTGACTGGTCCAAGGGCTACAGCATGAGCAATCTCCCGCTTAATCTGCTCAAAAGCTTGCTGTTGTTCAGGGTCCCAGTGGAAATCATTCTTCTTACAGGTTACCAAGTAGAGGGGGCTTACGATCTGACTGTATTCCGGGATATGCATCCTCCAGAAACCTATGGCACCCAAGAATGCTTGTGTTTCCTTCTTGCTAGTTGGTGGGGACATTGTTGCGATCTTGTCGATAACTTCTGTCGGAATCTGGCGATGGCCGTCTTGCCATTTCACCCCCAGGAATTGGATTTCTTGGGCAGGTCCCTTAACTTTACTCTGTTTGATTGCAAAGCCAGCTTCCAAGAGAATCTGGATGATTTTCTTTCCTTTCTCAAAAACCTCCTCTGCTGTATCCCCTCACACGATGATGTCATCGATGTACTGCAGATGTTCTGGAGCTTCAACCTTCTCTAGTGCTTCTTGAATTACTCCATGACAGATGGTCAGACTATGTTTCCACCCCTGGGGCAATTGGTTCCAGGTGTATTGCACGCCCCTGCAGGTGAAGGCAAACTGCGGCCTGCACTCTGCAGCTAGGGGAATAGAGAAGAACGCATTAGCAATGTCAGTAGTGGCGTACCACTTCGTTGTCTTGGATTCCAGTTCATACTGGAGGTCCAACATGTCTGGCCCAGTGGCGCTCAGCGGTGGGGTAACCTCATTCAAGCCACAATAGTCCACAGTTAATCTCCATTCTCCATCAGACTTACACACAGGCCAAATGGGGCTATTGAAGGGTGAGAGGGTCTTACTGATCATCCCTTGGCGCTTCAGTTCTCGGATCATCTTATGGATGGGAGTCACAGAGTCTCGGTTCATTCGGTATTGTTGATGATGCACTGTTGTGGTGGCAATTGGCACCCGTTGTTCCTCAACCTTCAACAATCTGACAGCAGAGGGACTTTCTGAGAGACCTGGCAATGACTTTTACTGTTTAATCTCTTCTGTCTCTACAGCAGCTATTCCAAAAGCCTACCTATGTCCCTTCGGGTCCTTGAAATATCCATTTCTGAGGTAGTCAATTCCCAGGATACATGGGGCAGCCGGACCAGTCACAATGGAGTGTTTTTGCCAGTCTTGCCCAGTCAAGCTCACTTCAGCTTCCAGCACAGTCAGCTCTTGAGATCCCCCAGTCACCCCAGAAGTAGCAACAGTTTCCTGGTCCACATGTCCTGATGGCATTAACGTACATTGAGCGCCAGTGTCAACTAAAGCCTCGTATTTTTATGGGTCTGATGTGCCAGGCCACCGGATCCACACAGTCCAATAGACACAGTTGTCCCGTGCCTCCACCTGGCCAGAGGCAGGGCCCCTCTAACATCCGTTACAGTGACAGCAACTCATTAGTGATGGATACATTTTGGAGGTTCCCTTTAGTGAGTCAGATCCTTGGGAAACTGGCACTGCACTTACTTTTACCGTTGTTTTTTTTTCTCGTTCTTCTTCAATTCTTGTAGCTGGCATAGGTAGGTTTCCTGTCCCACTATCTCATATCTTCTCCATGGTCAAACAAGAAATACCATAGATCGGTTCGTGAAGTCTGTCCTTTCCCCTAGCCGGGAGGCGTCCAGCTCTGGACCCAGAGGCTTTGATTCGCACTGGTGCCACTTGAAAATTTTGAAGAGTTTCCATGATCTCCTTTTGCTGCTTGTCCATCCTCTTATCTATTCTCTCAAGTGCTGTTTCTACCACAGCGATACGTTCCTGCATCGGGCCTGAATTTATCTGCTGCAATGCCTCCGAATACATGGACACCACATAATGGGAGAATGCACCTGGTGCACCACAGGAAAGCTTCCACCACATTTCTGGTGTTCATCTAACCCTGTCTGGGTCGGTGAGGGGTTGCCCATCTCTTCCATAAAGTATTTCTAGCAGTGCCATTTCCCTCAGGTGTAAAATCAAGTCTTCCACTGTTTTCCAAGCTGTCTTAAGACGATGTGCCTGCAGGATATCTTTGTGAGGAAACCTCTCTCTCACACTGCCTAGAACTCGTGCCCAGAATGAAAGGGGTCTTGATTCCCTCACAAATACCTGTTCAATACCTGTATCTCGAGCCAGAGCCTTCAAATACTTGGCTTCAGAACCATCAAGTTGCAAACTTTCACCTATAAGATCCCAAACTCGGATCATCCAAGTCAGGATAGGCTCATCTGCATGTCGAGTAACGTTCTTTCACAAGCCACGAAGGTTGTCATTTGAGAGCGATTCAGTAACGATCTCTGGTTCTGGATCTGCAGTATGCGAAGGACCCGCTTCCCCGTCATCATCAACTGGACAAACCAATTTGGTCTTATATTTTCTTTTCTGGATAGGGGCAACTTTCATCAGCTCAGACTGTTCCTCTGGTTTAGCCACATCTTGAGCTACCATAATATCAGGTGTCTTTCTCTCTCTCTTCTTTTTTTTTCTTTCCTTGCTTCTGGTTGCATTCCTGACCACCCCTGTTCCTGGCTTCATACCCAAGATAGATCATAATGCAACCATGCAGACAAATCACCAAAAGTATGATATAAAGTAGGAGATCCCTGGCAAATAGCAAGAGGTTAAGCTTCCCAAAAGCTGCTGTAGCAAACCTAAAAGGTGCCTGAATAAAAGGTTGATATTAAACCCTCTCCTGTGTCCCTCCCTGAGGGCAGGTAACATTATCACTAGGTCCCCAGAGGGGGGGCTGGTGCAGGAGTACAACCTTAAGAACACATTCCAAATGAAACCCATAGACACCGAATCCATAACACTATAGATCCAAAGTAAGAACTCGATAATGATCACAACTGTCTGAGTTCTACTGGCCGCTGCACTCAGATGAATTAAGCCTGCCAGACCTTTCGGCATAGTTCTGTACCAACAGAAAGCAAATATGTAGTACAGTATGGTCCATATGGACTCTAAACTCACAACGAACATCATGATGCCAGAACTGTTATCCTTTGGTCTCAGCCCCACGTTGGGTGCCAATTAAGTGTCTTAGTTTAGATGAAAACTAAGATATGCTATCAGATATTAAAGATCTTTAATCAGGAAAAAGAAATTTGTATACAGGAGATAACAGTTCTTAGTTTCAAATATATGTGAACAGAATCAACACTAATCACAACTAAAACCTTAAAGCCTTAAAAAAATAGATTGAGTCCTGTACCCAGAATCTTGCGATGCAGGTCTCTTTAAGAGATGGCGATCAGTCACTGCCCTGCAGGGGGAGGCGCGCCCCTCCCCCCCTCAACCGGGGAAGGGCGGAGGAGGGAGATGGAAACTTAGTGCGAGTTCTGCCGGAGTTGTGGAAGATTCAGATGACCCGTGATCTTTCCTTCAGAGATTGCAAAACATATGCACGCAGGGACTGTCGTTGCTGTTGCCGCCACTGCCATTCGAGAGGAAAACGGATGTCCGGGCACGACCTCTGTCCCGGTTTCCCCGGAAACATTCTCTCCCCATCCTCCCTCGTGTCTGCTGAAATTCCCTTTATTGGCAAGAGGAAGAAAAATTCCTCAGAAAAATCCCAAACCACAACAATTGTCTTCAACATCTTCTGACTCTACTTGTACTGTTTTCCTTAACAACTTCTTGAGTGCTGTGACTCCTGCTGGGCTGACTGTGCTGCTGCAGAGGAAGGGGAGGAGGTGCAGCAGCAAATGCTGCCCCCACACACCTGACTGCACACGCGGGACCCCCAAAGGGTTCAGGCAGAGTTTATTCTGGCAAGGGTCTATTGAACTGCCAGTGACCCTGGAGCACCCAGACTCAATTCCAGAACCTTCACAAAGAAATTTCTGCGCACGTGCCAATTTGAGAACTTTCACAGCAAGACCATTCCTCATGCTAAAGGAGGGGGCATTGACTTGTCCTATAAATAGAAGCCCACCAAGAAGGCAGGTGCCGCATACCCGCCACTCTGTGGAAACTGCCTAAGAAGATGTGCTGTAGAAGAACTGCAGGACCACGTGCTCCTGAAGACCACGTTTTCCAGAGGCCCATGGACTGGTTACTGTTTTCCTCTTCTCCCCCTCCTCCCCCAACTCTTATTCCTCTCTCTCTCTCCCTTTATTCCTTTCTTCTTTTTTCCATGGCACTACTGTGCATTGGATCAGATCCAAGTTGAGTTGTTTTGTCCAGCTGCCTTGAGGGTATCAGATTGTGATCTGAACAGATTGCGATCTGTATTTTGTAACTTTTGCAAAGTTGCAACTCAGAGTGCACCTGAGAATTTTATTCCATGTTTTGGCTGTGCCCAAAATATTGGTTTACTGTTTTGCCCGTGTCCAAAATACTGATTTGTCGTTTTGACTGTGCCCAAAATAACCACTTATTGGATTTACCCTGGGAGATTTGTCGTCTCCAATTTGTCGCTCAGACACCAAAGGACACATCCCCCCCTGACAGAGCAGATCTGGGGTGGGGGAGGGGGGGGGTGACCCCGGGGCAGGAGCGGGCCTTGACACCTCAGATCTCCATGTACCAGAAGGATGAAGGGTAGCCAGAACTGTGATTTTTCGATGAGCGTGGTAAAACACTAGAGCAGGTTGACCAGACAGGTAGCACATGCCCCATCCCTGGAAACATTCAAGGTCAGGTTGGGACGGAGAGTCAGAGGAATCTGGGCAGGCTGGATCAATTGGACCAGGTAAATTGTATGAAGTTTAACAAAACCAAGTGTCGGGTCCTGCACTGAGGACACAACAACCCCATGCAGTGCTACAGGCTTGAGGAAGAGTTGTTGGAAAGGTGCCTGGCAGAGAAGAACCTGGGGATGTTAGTTGACAGCCAGCTGAACATGAGCCAGCAGTGTGCTCAGGTTGCCTAGAAGGCCAATGGCATCTTGACCTGTATCAGAAACAGTGTGGCCAGCAGGAGCAGGGAAGTGATTGTGCCCCTGTACTCAGCACTGGTGAGACCGCACCTCGAGTACTGTGTTCACTTTTGGGTCCCTCACTACAGGAAGGATACTGAAGTGCTGGAGCATGTGCAGAGAAGGGCCACGAGGCTGGTGAAGGGACTGGAGAATAAGCCCTATGAGGAGCAGCTGAAATGAAATAGTTAAGCATTTGGCTGTAGCTAGTACAGGGCCTCTTCTGCAAGCATAGGAATGAAGGCCGCTTCTGAGGACATAGATAAGGAGAAAGTTGATCTCAAGATAAGTGAGTACCATCTTCTGCAAACTGTGCTAATTCCCAGCCTTGTAGTTTGGACAACATGACAGCACGAGGCTGAGGCTGCGCCTGCGCAAGATCCAGAGGAGAAAAGTTCAACAGCGAGAAAGACTACTTACTTCATTCATCCTGACGACCCCAGAAGACCACCACCAGATAGCAATGCGCAAGCGCGAGTAGGAGAGAATTTATGATAACGATTTCCCAGAACTAATTATCATAACCCAGCCTATGTTTCAAAACTTAATGAATATGTAGGCTTATGTTCTCTTAGGTGTGCAAGATAAATGGAGCTATCCCCCTTGCACCCACCAGCGATTAAACATACCTGCTTTATAACTCTCTGTGAGTTGTGAAGGTTGTTTCCATACGTCAGTACCAGATGTGAGCAGTATAAACCCATTACTGTGGTGTTCATTTTGTGGGAAAAGGTGTTGGCCGGGTTTTGGATTTTGGGGGGAAAGTGTTTTGCCATAACTTTGAATTTTGGGGAGAGTGGGATGAGTTTGAAGGTGAAATTATAAAGATAAAATGTCGAATTAAGTCTCAGGAACAATCAGTTGTCATGCCAATTATAGTGGTGTGCATTATTATTTGTTATTGTTACAAGTGTGGTTTTGTAATACCGTGTATAGGTATAATGGGAGGTAAACAGAGTGGAAGAATTTTGAAGAGCCCTTTGGGTTGTGTTTTACAACACTGGAAAGAAGTAGGGGGACCGGTTGAGGGTAGTGTGGATAAAAAACCCTTGATAAAATACTGTAATCAGTGGTGGCCTCTTTATAAGTTGGATTCAGGAGAAAAATGGCCATTCAATGGTAGCCTTAACTATGACACTTTGTTACAGTTAATGCTGTTTTGAGATGCGAAAGTAAATGGGATGAGGTGACCTATGCTGAAATGGGGGGGATTTTTTATTGAGAAATCATCCTGAATGACAAAGGAAGTGTGGAATTAATGTAGCTCCCCATGACCCTTTGGTATTAGCACTGGAAAAGGAAAAAAAAACAGAGAGCAGAAGGAAATGAGGAAACTCAAGCATTGTTGTTCTGCCTGTAGTATAGGGCAGAGATGCTTAAAGCTAATTAATTGTGATAAAGAGCTGGAAGAAAGGATGGAGGATCTGATAGCACCCTTTCAGGGTTTAAAGGGAAATGAAGAATCCTCAGATAAGGAGGATAGTAGTCAAAGTAATTGTGAGGATTTTTTCCCGCATAACTTCACGTACTAGGAGTAAAGCAGGACCAATAATTCAGGCACCTTTGAGGCAGGCCATGGGACCCAATTGTCCTACTCAAATTAAGGTGCCTTTTTCAATGGGAGATTTAGATGCTTGGAGAGACTTTGTGAAGGAGTATAGAGATGATCCCTCTGGGATAGCAAAGCGATTTGAGCTTATTGTTAAAAATCAGGACCCTGATTTGGAAGGACATTGATTTGATGTCAGATGCCCTAACTGAAACTGAGAGGCAACTAGTAGTAAAGACAGCCCATACTCAGGTGCAGGCTGACATCACTGCTCAGGCCCTGCAGGGAGATAGATATTGAACGTTATGCCCCACAAACAGACCCTGAATGGGATCCTAATATTAGTGCTGAATATCAGCTGTTAAAAAAATATCAAGATTGGATAAAATTTGGATTAGAAAATGCCATCCCAAAAACCGTGAATTGGTCTGCTCTATATGCTATCAAGCAAGGGAATACGGAATCTCCAACCAAGTTCCTGGATAGACTTAGGGGGGTGATGCAGAAATTTAGCACTTTGGACCCTGCTTCTGATGCTGGGAGGACGCAGTTTCAAAAACCAGCAAACCACACCCTGTTGTGGTTTTGGATTTTTCCGAGGAATTTTTCTTCCTCTTGCCAACAAAGGGAATTTCAGCAAGAGGCAAGAGGGATGGGGGGAGGATGTTTCCGGGGAAACCGGGACAGAGGTCGTGCTCGGTTTTGCCTGAACAGCTGTCTTCCTCTCGGACTGTGGCAGCGGCAACGGCAGCAGCAGTTATTGCGTGTGTGTGTTTTGCAATCTGTGAAGGAAAGATCACTGGTCATCTGAATCTCCAGGGACAACAGCAGCAGCAGTGGCCTTCCTTCCCCTCCTGCAGGGCAGCAACCAATCGCCATTTCTTAAAGAGAACTGCATCGCAAGATTTTGGGTACAGGACTCAATCCATTTTAAGGTTTTACGGTTTTAGTTGCGATTAGTGTTGATTCTGTTCTGTATATACATATTTTTGTAGCTAAGAACTGTTATCTTTTCTATACATCTTTTTTTCCTGATTAAAGATCTTTAATATCTGATAACACGTCTTAGTTTTCATCTAAACTAATACACACCCCATTTTGCCAGTCAAAAAGCCAGATGGAAACAGTTACAGATTGGTACAAGATTTGAGGGCCATAAATAAAATTGTAGAAGATCTGTAACCAGTGGTAGCAAACCCATATACTTTGTTGACTAAATTAAAGAATGAGCAGGTTTGGTTTAGCATCTTGGATTTGAAAGATGCCTTTTTCTGCCTATCTCTAGCCACTGAAAGCCAAAAGTTATTTGCATTTGGATGGGAAAACCCTGAAACAAGTAGAAAAACTCAATTAACTTGGATGGTGTTACCTCAAGGGTTTAAGAACAGTCCAACTATTTTCAGGAATCAATTGGCTTGGGAATTGGAAACTTGGGAGCCCCCATTGCAAAGTGGAACATTGTTATAATATGTAGATGATCTCTTGATAGCCACAATAACAAAAAAAGATTGCATTCAGTGGACTGTGAGTTTGTTAATTATTTTTGGATTGAGTGGATATAGAGTTTCCCAGCAGAAGGCACAACTCATCCAACAGTGGGTATTGTACGTGGGATTTGAGCTTTCTGGAGGACAGCGGGAACTTGGAACAGATCGTAAGGAAGCTATCTGTCAGACTCCTACGCCTACGTAGGAGACTCCTACGTAAAGGAGCATAGAACCTTCCTGGGAATGACAGGTTGGTACAGACTGTGGATTTATAATTATGGCCTATTAGTAAAGCCGTTATATGCTTTGATAAAAGCAAGTTCACTGAGATTATCTTGAACAGGAGAGGCAAAAAGGGCCTTTGAACAGTTAAAATTGGAACTCATGAGAGCACCAGCCTCAGGTCTCTCAGATGCTTCAAAACCCTTTTGGCTGTTCTCCCATGAGAGACAAGGAATCACCTTGGGAGTTCTGGCACAGCAATTGGGACCCTACAAAAGGGCAGTTGCTTACTTCTCCAAACAATTGGATGAGGTAAGCAAAGGATGGCCGGGATGTTTACAAGCAGTTGCAGCTGTGGTTCTGAACATACAAGAGGCCCGCAAATTCACCCTGGGTCAGAGGATGACTGTGATGGTGTCCCACACAGTTTCAGCAGTATTGGAACAAAAGGGAGGCCACTGACTCTCACCTTCCAGTTTTTTAAAATATCAGGCAGTACTGGTGGAGCAGGGTGATGTAAATATAATCACCAGTAACACTGTCAATCCAGCATATTTCTTTAGTGGAGCTACAGTACGTTCCAGCCGTCCAGATCTAAAGCAAGAGCTGCTTACAGATGCAGAAGACTCATGGTAGACTGATGAAAGCAGTTTTGTGAAAGATGGACACCATAAAGCAGGGTATGCTGTGACCAACACTGAAGAGGTAATTGAAGCTAACCCTTTACCTCCAGGCACATCAGCCCAGAAAGCGGAAATAATTGCACTAACCCAAGCATTGGAACTGGCAAAGGAAAAGAAAATCAATGTTTGGACTGACTCAAAGTATGCCTTTGGAGTTGTACATGCTCATGGGGCGATTTGGAAGAAGAGAGGACTATTCACTACACAGGGAAGACATACCAAAAAACGCTACAGAAATGTTGAAATTATTAGAAGCAGTGAATCTCCCTACTGAAGTAGCTATCATGCATTGTAAAGGACGCCAGAGAGGTAACATTGACCAGGAAATTGGAAATAAAAATTGGATTATGAAGCCAAAAGGGTGATGGAAAAGGCTGAGGTAGTAGCTGCTTTGATTCCAGACGATAAGTTCTTACTTGTTGATTGTTTTAAAAAAAGGCAGTGGTCCAGGACAGAAATGGCAGTTTTTTCCAAACTCCCAAGAAAAGGGGGGGTAATCGGTACTTATTAGTGTTGGCAGACACCTTCTCAGGATGGCCAGAAGCCTTTCCCTGCAGAACCAATAAGGCTAGGGAGGTCACAAAGATCCTATTGAATTAAATTATACTGAGATTTGGCATATTTGAGGTAATATCATCAGATAGGGATTTTTGTGCCCAAATCATACAGCAAGTCAGCAGGCTTTTAGGATTTAGATGGCAATTGCACACCTCGTATAGGCCACAGGCAAGTGGACAGGTAGAGAAAATAAATCATTTATTGAAACAGCAAGTAGCTAAAATTTGTCAAGAAGCTAATTTGTACTGGTATCAGGCTCTCCCTTTAGCATTACTTAGAATTAGGACTAAGCCGAGATCCAAGGAAGGCCTCAGTCCCTTTGAAATTTTGTATGGACGCCCTTACCAGACATTGTATTTGGGAGAAGATATATCTCAAGTAGGCAAGGGGTATTTACAGCAATATATGATTGCCTTGGGGAAACAGTTAAACCAAATTAATAAATCAGTTTTAGCCACAAGAGGGAGGTTTATGGACCAACCGATGCATCCTTTTAATCCGGAAGAATGGGGTTTTGTTAAGAGTTTTGCAGGTCACCCTCCTGAGGAAAAGCGGAACAGACCATACCAAGTGCTGTTGATGACCTTCACTGTTATCAAATTTAAGGAGCAGCCTGCGTGGATCCACTACTCCAGAATGAAGAAAGCACCAAATCAATCATGGACTGCTCAGCTGTTGGGACAATCATGGACTGCTCAACTGTTCGGGCTGTTATCCCGAAAATGTTAAGACTCGTCCTTATAGGAATAAGTGTAACCACTGCTGTAGATTTACCTGAACATCCAGAACCCCATGTGAGTACCTGGATATGGTTAGCAAAGCAGGCAGCAAACTTATCCTCTTTTTGTTAGGCAGGAGGCAGATCAGTTAATGACATATTGACCACATGTTATATTGGAGTTCCCACTCCAATAGAACTAATGAAGACTTATACTCTTTTGAGAGGCTTTAATATTGCTGAACCATTGTTCAGCTTATATAGTATGGGGGAGGTGACTGAGAAATTATCATCCAAGACTTATACTTTTAGGTTAGGAATAACCCCAGCAGAAGATTGTTTTATATTCAGGCATCCGAGCCTGCCAGAGCCAAGGCCTCATGTTGATATGGCTAACTCTGATTTGAGATGCAATACTACAACAGATATACCTTATGCCTATGCCTATGTGGTGTTACCAGTAGGATGGTTCATGTTTTGTGGAAAGTAAGCTTATACGTATATTCCTGCCAATAGCACGGGAGGTCCATGTACTATCTGCAGAGTCACATTAAACATTCTTCCTTATCTGGCTTCCCCTAGCCTGAATTTAACCTTTTCACTGATGTGGAGGCCCTGGGATTGACTTTTAATTTAATAGGAGTCCCAGGAATGGTGATACACAATTACAATAACTTGGTTCATGTAGCCTGTTCATTAGCCCAAAGTTTAAATTGAACATCTAAAGCTATAGACTCATTGAACAAAGGACTAGGTGAGATAAGACAAGGAGTAATGCAGAACCGATTGGCCATAGACTACCTTTTGCTGAGACACAATCACGGCTGTCGTGACTTTCAAGGAACGTGTTGTTTTAACATCTCAGATGAATCAGTCTCTGTCAAAAATGACTTGAACCATCTGCACGATCTTATGAAAAAAATTAAACAAAATGATGGTTCTGAATGGCTGGGCAAATTGTTACAGCAGTTTGGGTTTTCTGTTTCCAGATGAATTGTTGGTCTAATGCAGTCAATTATTTTAGTCATAATTGTGTTGTCAATTGTAATAATCGGAATTACGTGCATGCAAAGAATGATTGGAAACTTGTTTATTAAAATTTGAAAGAATTCAAATTTATAAGAAAAGAGGGGATTGAGGCAAGGGGACTTATAATCTTCACTTAGTTAATAATAAAGGATCCGGTACTTCACTGCTATCTGATAGAGATAAGGAAATCATCGATCAGATAAGGAAATCAGTGAAAGAAGACATCAGTGAAAGAAGACAAAGGATCCCATATTCCACTGCTATCTGCTAGAGATAAGGAAATCACAGATCAGACACCTGTGAAAGAAGACAAAGGATCACCGGGAATAGCCAAATTTGGCTCAAATGGACAATAAGGAGGGGTACTGTTGTATTGTAAATCAGACGCAAGATAGTATGTAACCGTATGGGAACCATAGTGAATATAAGAAAGAGACCTACATGCATTCTTCAGAGGCACTCCTGGAGGAACATCCCCAGTGCTTCTTTGTCGCTGAAATTAAAAGAATACCTGCTTAACAGTATCTCAGGCTGTTGGGCTATTTTCTTAGTTTCAATGGCAATAGCATCATCCCTCTCCAAAGAATCATTTCCTCCATTCCAGTAAGCTGTTCTTTGATTAAGAGACCACGGCAGTCTTTCCTGCTCCTGCAATTCAGCCAGCTTGGCAACTACACATGGAATTGCTTTGGCCACAGAGGATTCAGATTCTTCCCCCTCATAAATAATTAGGGGTCGGAGTTTGAAATCAGGACCAGATTTCGCCACCCTCTCATTAATAATAACCAGGAGTTGGAGCTTGGAGGCAGGTTCAGCAGCTGGATCAGACCTTGCAGCCCCTTCATCCGAATAACAATGGGCTACTACATCAGGGGCCTTGCTTAAACTTGAAAACCCGGTTTCGGTACCTTCCCCACAGCCATCTAGCCATTGTAGTCTTGGAATAACTTGGAATTTCTCGATCTTGCAGGTCTTTAATCATCATAGTAACTTCTTCTCTTGCTCCTAAGGGCAGGGGGTAGGGTTTCACATTCACTATTTTGGAGGGGGGGAGTGTGGGATTAGCCTGCAACAGCCTTATCAGGGCTGCCGGAGACCCAAACTTCCACTCCCTTCCAGTGGGATCTGTCCAGGTCCGGCCTTTTAATAAGTCTAGCCCTAAAATGTTTGTGGGGAATGCCCCCAGCACCATTGTAGCCACAGTGGGAAAAGTGTCTCCAGGAAGCCAGCATTTAACCCTGGCTGTAAGCTGGGGTTTTGTGGCTCCAAACACATTGGTTACCCAAATTTGTTTTTTGTCGGGAACAGTCCCACTCCGAATTGCTCTCTTTGTATTCAAAGCAGACATTTGAGCCCCTTTATCAACCAAAAAAGTGGCCAGTGTCTTAAAGGGACCAAGCTGAAAAGTAACCAATAGATTCCCTTGTTTGCTTTCTGTGAGCCTTCTAAAATAAACCCACTGGCTGCTTTTAGACTCATCTGCGTGGGACTCGGTAATCTCACTCACAGGAGCTGAAGGAATGGATGCTCCCTTTGTAATAGCACTTGCAGGCATTCCCTTCCTTTGAGGACTTTTGTCCAGTGACTTCCATAGTTTTATTAATAGTTTCAAATTGGTTAGAGGCAGGCCATTCATCAATTCTCGAGGAATCCCCTTTCTCATACCATCATTCAATAACTGCATACATAAAATTTCCCCCATTAGTACGTTATCCCAGGCAGGAACTGTTCTTCCTCCTGCCTGAGCCCGTCGGACTGAGGCCTGTAACCTCCTCTCCATACCTATGTACTCCACATGTCGACCATAGTTTATCAGTTCCCAGGCAATTTCTCCCCAGGTAAGCCTTTAACTGATCTTGAATTTGCACTGTGTAAAGCTTTAAGGAATCAGGCAAGCCTCTAATTAGGGGAGTCATTTTGTTTGTGTTTGCTAACATTAACATTGGGGAAGGTTGGTGAGGAACCAAGCGTCTTTCACACATTAATTGCAAGCGAACTGCCTTCTGTATGCTCTCAGTGAGGTGACTGATGCCAGGGGTAGGGATGACAATCGGGTCACCCCTTTCCAAAGAGTCAATTCCTCCTGCCCCAAAAGCTGCTCTTTGAGTCAAAGACCACAGCTCTCTGTCATCTTCCACCATCAAGAAGACACCAGGTCCCCAGAATCCTTCAGTCTTTTGCTCAGAAAGTCTAATTCTATCACCTCCTGTCAGGCTAACACCCCACATGAACTCTGTTTCAATCTCCCTAGCTTGCCTGCTGTACTTCTCTTGCAGCTTAGCCAGTTCCCTCACTGTGTAAGGCATTTCCTTTGTCACAACAGATGATTCAGACTCCTCCCCGTCATAAGTAACCTCAGATTTAATCAGGGATTGGAGCTTAGGGGCAGGATGGGGTGGGGGATCATATTTCGCCACTCTTTCATCCCAGTAACCATGAGTCCTTGCCTTCCTTGCTAGATCAGGAGCTTTGCTCAAATTCAAAAAAATCAGCTTCGCTACCTCTCCCACAATCATTCAGCAACTGTACTCTTAGCGTCTCTTCATGGGCATAAGCATCCTCCAAGCTTCCTCACAAGTTTTCCTTCATTCTCTTTAGGTCAACCATCGCTCTTTGAACCCTCTGCAGAGATACCCGCTCTGCCTCCAGGTCTGCCTCCAGTGCCCCCACCATTTCTCTCAAGGCCTCATTTTTTCTCTCAGTTTTCTGTTTATCAGACTTTCCTTTCCTAACAGCCACCCACGTGGCTGCCAGGACTCCAAAGACCACCACCCACTCTAAAATCAGTAGGGGACGAGAGAAATCAGGCATGTATCTGGTAACCATCATATCTATGCTGGAAATTACCATTTCCTTTTAGCACTCAAGTTGTCATCCCTTCTCAACACAATTTATCCCGCGCCGCTGCTCACAGACAGTCCTGCCTACTATGCCAATAAATGTCAGGGCCTGCTGCTCAGTTGGGAGGGGAGGAACGGGGGACGGACACAACATAGGTCCTTTGGCGTCCTTGTGGCGAACTGGAGACAACAAACCTCCCAGGGTAAATCCAAACAGTGTTTACTTTGGGCACAGCCAAAACAACAAATCAGTACTTATCTTAAACACAGCCAAACCAGCAAACCAATATTCTGGGCACATCCAGAACAGCAAACTCAGTATTCATTTTGGACACGGCCAAAACAGCAAACCAATATTTTGGACATGGCCAAAATATGGAATCAGTACTGGTTTTGGACATGACAAAAACAACAAAGGTTGCTAAAAAACAGATCACAATCTGTTCAGATCACAATCTGATACCCTCAAGGCAGCTGGACAAAACAACACAACTCGGATCCTATCCAGTGCAGGAGTATTGTGGTCCTGGGGTTCTTCTGCAGCATCTTCTCAGACAGTTTCCATGGGGTGGCAGGCACGCAGAGCATGCCTTCTTGCTGGGCTCTTATTTATAGAACAAATCCATGCCCCGTCCCCTAGTATGAGGGGTGGTCTTTCTGCAAAAGTTCTCGAATTGGCGCATGTGCAGAGACTTCTTTGTGAAGGTTCTGGAATTGGGTCTAGGGACTCCAGGGTCACTGGCAGTTCAACAGACCCTTGCCAGAATAACCTCTGCCTGAACCCTCTGGGTCCGCATGCACAGTCAAGTGTGTGGGGGCAGCACCTGCTGCTGCACCACTTCCCCCTCCTCTGCAGCAGCACAGTCAGCCCAGCAGGAGCCACAGCACTCAAGAAGTTGTTAAAGACAATATAAGTAGAATCAGTCCATGTTGAAGACAATACAAGTAGAACCAGTCGATGTTTAAGACAATAATAGAAGTAGAGTCAGTCTCTACACACTTACTCTGGTTAGTTTGAAGGAGCATGATGTAATCAATTTCCCAGGCCTCCCCATATTTATATTTTAGCCATTGTCCCACATGCCACAAAGGCTTTAACCGTTTCGCTTGTTTTATTGTGGTGCATGTTTCACAGTCGTGGAAAACCTGTGCAACAGTATCCATGGTTAAATCCACCCCTTGGTCTCAGGCCCATTTATATGTTGCATCCTTTACTTGGTGACCTGAAGTGTCATGGGCCCACCGAGCTAGAAATAGTTCACCTTTATGCTGCCAGTCCAAATCTTCTTGGAACACTTTAGTACCCTTGTCCACTTGATGGTTGTTTTCATGTTCCTCAGTGTCTCGGCTCTTGGATATGTGAGCATCTACATGACATACCTTTACAACCATCTTTTCTAGCTGGGCCGCAATATCTTGCCACAGTGCGGCAGCCCAAATGAGTTTATCCCTACGCTGCCAGTTGTTCCATTTCCATCACTTTAACCATCCCCACAAAGCATTTGCTACCATCCATGAGTCAGTCTAGAGATAAAGTACTGGCCACTTTTCTCATTCAGCAATGTCTAAAGCCAGCTATATAGCTTTTACTTCTGCAAATTGACTTGATTCTCCTTTTCCTCCAGTCGCCTCTGCGACTCATTGTGTAGGACTCCATACAGCAGCTTTCCATCTTTGGTGATTTCCTGCAAGACAGCAGGATCCATCAGTGAACAGAGCATACTGGTTTTGATAGCTGATTATATGGTGGGGCTTCTTCAGCATGTGTAACCATCTCCTGTAAGAGTCGGTCCAAAAAACAGTATTTGTCTCAACATTGCCATCAGAGACTTGGAGAGATATCAAGAAACAAACACCTTGAGAGAAAGAACTGTATGGTACAGGGGGTACTGTGCTGTTCTTCGATGTCTGGGACTGCAAGTAACAACTGAGATAAGGTCACATACTAAGATAAAGCCCCATAGATGCTGTCCGGAAGATGGATTTTTACCTGCTGCCTCAGCAAAACTTGAACCTTCGGTGAACTTTTCTTCATTATAATATGAAAACACGCCTCTTGGTCAAAAGCTACTCGCCTCTTCCCCACCTCTGAGGCAAACTCCTCCCAAAGTCACACCTACTGGGCCTGTGCAGTTAAGTTTTGGCAAGCGAAGCGAGAACTTTTTTGGACCTGTGCAGTAAAGTTTTGGCAAGCGAAGCAAAGGTGAAGATTGGCAGCAATCCATGGGACAGAGGAGGTGCAAGGTGTGTTGCTTAGCATAAAAGATGACTCCTTAGCAACTGAGCTTTGAAGATCTTCTCCACGAAGGATCACGACAATCGGAAGGACTGGAGGGACGCTGCCTAGACCTGGGACCGTAGGGATGCCTTGGACCCGTGGTGGTAGCTATAATCCTCTTTCCTCCGTTTACCTTTTCTTTCCCTTCCCATCACTCTTCCTGTCTATCGCATGCCGCTTTATGGGCAAAACAATAAATTTGCACTGTTTGATTGAAGGATAACCTCTTGGCGTGGTCGTCTTGATTTTTGCGCTTTGAGATCACGGTAAATGAACCATCACGTGTCCACTGAGTGGACCGTGACACTTCCTCTGGTGGCATTCCAAAGTCTTTGCCTTCCGGCCAGTCCATGATCACTTCTAGGATTCCTGGATGATTAGGACTTCCTATACAAGCTCACTGAGTGATTAATGCGATCCACTTAATCCACGTAGCATTGGTGGCATGATGAGTAGAAGAAAGTTTACCCTTGAACATCCAGTCCAGTAGTGGTAATCGGGGTGCTAGGAGGAGCTGCGCCTCAGTCTCAACTACTTCTGAAGCAGCTCTAACTCTTCATGTGCTGCTAAGATCTCTTTTCTAGTTGGAGTATAATTGGCCTCAGAGTCATTGTATCCTCGACTCCAGAATCCTAGGGGTAGACCTCATGTCTCTCCTGGTGCTTTCTGCCAAAGACTCCAGGTAGGACCATTGTCCTCAGCTGTGGTACAGAGCATGTTTTTGATGTCTTGTCCTGTTTGGACTGGCCCAAAGGGCTACTGCATGCACCATCTCTTGTTTAATTTGTTCAAGGATTTGTCCTTGCTCAGGGCCCCAGTTAAAACTGTTTTTCCTTCTGGTCACTTCATAGAGAGGTTTCACAATCTAACTGTAACCAGGAATATGCATTCTCCAGAAACTTGTGTTTCCTTTTTGTTAGTTGGTGGGGACATAGCTGTTATTTTGTTGATCACATCTAATGGGATTTGGTGATGCCCATCTTGCCATTTAATTCCTAAAATCTGGATCTCTTGTGTAAGTCCCTTGTCCTTGCTTCTCTTTGTAGCAAAACTGTCAACAGAATTTGGATTATTTTCTCACCTTTCTCGAAAACTTCCTCTGCTGTGTTGCCCCACATGATGTTGTCAGCAGTGTATTGCAGGTGTTTTAGAGCTCCACCCTTCTCCAGTGCAGTCTGAATCAGTCCATGGCAAATGGTAGGGGGGTGTTTCCACCCCTGGGGCCGTTGATGCCGGGTGTGTTGGATGCCCCTCCAGGAAAAAGCAAACTGTGACCTGCACTCTGCTGCTAAAGGAATAGAGAAGAACACATTAGCAATATCAATTGTGGCAGACCACTTGGCTGCCACTGATTCCAGTTCATACTGAAGTTCTAACATGTCTGGTATAGCAGTACTAAACGGTGGCATAACCTCTTTTGGACCATGATAGTCCACTGTCAATCTCCATTCATTATTTCGCGCTGGCCAGGATCATTAATGGGTGAATGAGTCTTGCTGATCACTCCTTGATTTTCCAGTTGTTGGATCAGCGTGTGTATGAGAATCACAGAGTCTCGGTTGGTACGATACTGTTGTTGATGCACCGTTGTGTTAGCGATTGGCACCTGTTGGTCTTCAACCTTCAGCAATCCCACAGTAGAAGGTTCCTCTGTAAGGCCAGGCAAAGCAGACAGCTGTTTAACATTCTCAGTCTCTATGGCTGCTATACCAAAGGCCCACTTATACCCTTTTGGGGCTTTACAGTACCCTCTTTTAAGATAGTCTGTGCCAAGGATTCATGGTGTATCGGGTCCAGTTACAATGGGGTGCTTTTCCCATTTATTCCTGGTTAGGCTCACTTTGGCCTCCACTCTAGTCAGTTCTTGAGACCTCCCTGCCACTCCAGAAATAGTGACAGATTCTATCCCTTTATGATTTGATGACGATAGGGTGCACTGCGCACCAGTATCTACCAGGGCTCTATACTTTTGTGGTTCTCTTGTGCCAGGCCATCAAATCCACACAGTCCAATGAACTCGGTTGTTCCTGTCCTCCACCTGGTTGGAGGCAGGGCCCCTCTAATTTGGAACATAGTACCCATCAAGGAATGGGTTTGTTTGGATCACAGGGAGTCGAAACCCATACTGCTTACCCACATCTTGTAAATAGGAATTAGATTCCCATCCACTGGAGACTGGAACAACATTTCTCTAAAAGTAACTCTATGTGATTTTTCTTTTAACTTACGAACTCGTGACTCGAGGGCAGCAGTAGGTTGTCCATCCCATCTCCTCATGTCTTCTCCATGATCATGCAGGAAAAGCCACAGGATGCATTGTTGTGTTTGCTGGCTCTCTCACGTTGGTTTTGTAGGCGGACATCTTTTCTTAATGGCTGAGATGCAGGCCCATGAGACAGAGGTTCTATCCTCCATATGAGACAGTTTATTAAACAGTTTGTCAAATAAGCATTTGGATCTTTGTTCAGCTCTGTCGAATCTTTCTGACAGTTTTTTCAGATATTTTCTCCAGAGCCGAGATGCAGGCCTGTAAAGGCTGAGAGAGACTGTCTTCATACTGTCAGAGTTTGTCAACCACTTCACCCATTTTTGGAGTACCAGCAGTTTCTCCCCAAATCATTGTTGACAATGTATGGGAACGCATCAGTGGGGCACTCTGCACAAACGTTCACAACATAGCTCGGTGACATGGTAATTCATCAGCATCTATAATTGCCCGCCACGTGCTATAGATCAATTCTGGCACACACAGTTCTCTCAGGTACTTAATATCTTTCTCCATGGTGTTCCATCTGTTTGGGTGGCATTCAATGTCAATCTTTATAGGGATACCTGCCCCTTACAGCTGACAAGAGTCGCCTCCAGAGACTAAGAATCTTCATCTATTTCCAAAGTGTCTTGTCAACACCTCCATTTCTGGCTAGGAATCCCATCTGCTTGGCTTCTTTTCCATCTGTCTATGGTATCGGCTCCATTGTCCCAGCACCAGAGCAACCAGGAAGTAATCAACTCACACTCTTGATGGCTAAAGTCTTTCTGAAGAACTTTCTGGTCATGAAGGACTTGGCGATCATGAAGACCTCTTTGGTTGCTATGAAGTACCCTTTCCTGGGTCTTCCTCCTGCACTGGAAGAGAAGCTGTTTCTTCTTCACTCTCATTCTCCTCTTTGTGAATTGACTTTTCATTGTATTTCTTCCCCTCTCCTACAGTTTGTTTGTATTTCCTCATCCTCACAGGGGCAACTGGTACCAGTACGTATTGAGTAGGAGTGTCCGTAGTATCTGTCTGCTTAGATGTAGTACTTGCAACCACTGGCACTGGTATGGATTCAGTACGAGTGGTGTATGACTTGAATTTTTTTGCTTTAAAACCGCTTTAAAGTTACCTTGCAGGGTGCTAGCAAGATGTAAGCTTTCATTATTAACTTACTGGGTGTCAGATGGCTTGAGCAGAAGTCTTGAAACAAAGCATGTTTGAAACAGACTGTTCTTGCGAGATGTGGAGCCAGCAGAGACTGGTTGGGTTCATCAACAACAATAGAGGGCAAGACGACCTGGTTTGTAGGCCATATATGGAGACTTCAATGGAAAGTTCAGTTGGAGGACGGCCATCAAGGATTTCTCAAGACACCCAAGACCTCTGAAGACCACCACCTCAAATAATTGGGCATGCGCAAAGGGGAGGAGAAATATTATACTTAGTTCTGGGAAATATAATTAATATATATGATTATTCTGGGAATTCTAATTAATATATGTTGTCTTCTAATAAAAGAGGAACCGGCTGAGGGGTTCAATATGCACAAATGGCTTGGAATAATCCCCTGTACATCCAGTGCTGTCAATAAAGGAATGCCTGCTTCTTAATATGGAAAGTGGTATTAAGGAATTTTTATTTTATTCCCTATTTTTGATGACAGGAGTGTCCATAGTCTGCATAGCCGTAGTACTTGCAACCACTAGCACCGGTATGGATGCAGTAGGAGTATCCACAGTAGCTGATGAAGTGCTTGCCACAATTGGATCTGGTTCACATTGAGTGACTTATTCCCTGGTAACTCCCAGCGTAGCTACAGTGCTTGTGGCCACTGACTTGGATTTGGGTTGAGTGGCTGTCTGCGTAGGTGCTGGTGCTGTCTGAGCGGCTGCTGTACTCATGATAGCTGATACTGATGGGGTGGCTGTCTGAGTAGTTGCAGTGCTCATGAGGGCTGGTGCTGTCTAATTAGCAATAGTGACTGGTTTCTGGTTTGCAGTGTCTGTTGACAAAACAGCACACTCAGTGGAAGTTGAGACATGTACACCTTTCCATTCCCATAAGGTATCCCACCTGGAACACAATCATTTGATTCAACAGAAAAGTCACTAACAAAATTACGCTGATTAGCTTAAAATCTAGTGGAATCAGTTTGGCATAATACAAGGAAGTGTAGTTCCCCCAGTTTAGCTCCTCTGGCTGGCAGTCAAACTGAGTGTCCTCCTTATCCCAGCAGCACATGAAGGAGTCAGAGCTGCTTCAGAAGTGGTTGAGACTGGGCCTGATCACCCAGTTGTCCTGCATATGCTGTATGATAGCACTCAAGACAATCTGATCCGTGACCTTCCCTGGTACCAAGGTCAGACTGACAGGCCTGTAGTACCCCGGATCCTCCCTCCAACCCTTCTTGTAAATGGGTGTAATGTTTGCCAACCTCCAGTCAAGCGGCTCTTCCCCAGTCTGCCAGGACTGCTGGTAGATGAGGGAAAGGGGTTTGGCAAGGACCTCTGCCAAAGATTCAAACCATGAGCCTCAGGCTTGCAGTGCTCGTGCTCTGCCAACTCAACCTTATCAGCAGAGCTGGCCAAGGACACTAGCTGAGCTGAGAGGCACAAACTTTTCTAAATAAAAACCTGGTGCAGTCCTGGCTGAGCTATCCAAGCAAGTTAGGTGGGCAAATATTCCACAGCAGTTCGGAGGCATCTGATTTGGTTCAACCCAATTCATGGCCCCATATTGGGCACCAAGAAACTGTCACGATTTAGCCCCATCCCAGCTTGATTGGCATCTAAAATGTGAACAGTTGTGGTAGCCCCAATTCCCTTCCCCTCCCAGGGAAAAGGGAATGAGAGGAAAAAGACTTATGGTTAAGAAACTAAAACAGCTTTAATGAAATAATAATAATAACAACGATGAAGAAAATACCATTAATAAGAAAATAATAAAATATAGACAAATATACAGAACTGCCTCCCCTCTCTCAATGACTGCGTCACCACAAATGCTGCAGAGCAGGTATGGGAAAGGTCCCAGGCTAGGAGGGAGCTGTGCTCAGGAGCTGGATTCAGGAGAACATAGATCTGGGATAAGGGCAAAAAGACAGATGAGGTCCTCACTGGATGTCGTTCATTGAAGAAGAGAGTGACCCTCATGATCTCTCAGGTTTATACTGAGTATGATGTATATGGGATGGAATACTCTATTGGTCAGTTTGGGGTCACCTGTCCTGTCCGTCCCTCCCTGCAGGTGTGACTTTTTTCTCCTCTCTGACTTACGGCATCCACCAGCTCGAGGATGGCCTTGGTTTCTATAGGAATAAGCAAAGGCCTTTCTGCATGCCAGTGCTCTGTGTTATCACTGCTAGAGAGAAACTGTCTGAAAAACATGCAGTTAGCTTTCAGAAAATGAAGTTACTCAGACGAGACTGAGCTGAAAAGTTAGAAAACTGATTCTACTTTAGCTCAAATCAGAATAGAATGTCACCTCACACCAGCCTATCTGAGCTGGCAGATAGCAGCCGGGCTCTTGCCAAGAGGTGACCTGCCCATATACAGGCACAAGCAGTAGCTTATGGCCAGGGTGAACCCGATTCATCACTAAATCCAGCACTTGAGAATAATTCCTGCTCTAACAGTGGCTTAACAGCCTCCAATGGAGTATATTACATATTAAGCAACGTAGCTTATGTGCTCCTCATGGGTCTACTGTTCTGGAACCCCTTCCAGTAACCAAACCAGACGATTGCTTAGACTTTTCTTTAATCTCATTGTCCCCCCTGAGAATGCCATTCATTTCCATTATGACTGCGACGAGCGGAGGAAAGCAAGACGCGTATTCAATGTGAATCATAAGCAAGCTTCCAATTTATTGATGTGACACAGCTTCTTTTATGCTCCTTTGCTTTAATTATGCACATGTGTTATAACATAATTGGCTACCTTTACTTTAATTATGCATTCGTATTATAACATTACTGGCTACTGGTGACTTCATCTCCCGACCGCAGTTTGTCTCCCGGCCGCAGTTAGTTAGTTTCCCGGCCGCAGTTTGTTTCCAGGCCGCTTATCCTTTCCATGCTGGCTCGTTACCAGGAATGTTGCTTACTCCTTGCTCAAGGTTATCCTAATCTTCATGGGCCTCCTGCATAGCTCACTTAAGCTAACCTAGCTTGCTTATGCTAACGGAGGCCTAGGCACACCAGCTCAGGCTTAACGCTGTTACATGCTGCAAACTAACTTGTCCAGGGACCCATGTCCCTGTTCCTTGAGCCATTCCCCAACATATGACTTTGAAGAAAGGAAGCTCCAGTAATCTCATGTGAAATTTGGGGCTGCCCAGCATCCCTAACCTCTACAGAAGAGTCTCCTGTCTCCAAAGAGAATCTTACTTTGGCATGCAGGGACCTGAACTTCTGTATTGGCTGTTTGTGGAGGTGGTCAGTGCGTGCAACAAGAGTCTGAGGTGATACAACTTCAGTGCCACATGCCGGCATGTAGATCACAGGTGTCAAACTCACGGCCCACGGGCCAAATACGGCCTTCCACCTTGTTTTATTCAGCCTGACACCTTGTTTCTACCTGGCGGCAGCACTGAGCTCCTTGCCCCTACACTCCTGCCAGCGCACTAGTCACATGTGCGGCATGTGTGACGAATATTACGCTGCAGGAGCAGGAGAACAGCGGGAGCCATGAGTTTGACACCCCTGATGTAGATGGATGCTGGACTATGGGGACTTTGAGCACGATGCAATGTTGAGGTTGGTGGCTGCTGAGTGCTGGGAGCTCTAAGGTCCTATTAAACTCAAGATGGATCTAAAACATTTGCCTTGAGTGAAAAGTGTTCAGGTTGACCTAGAAAGGATCTATGTCTCTTCAGGTTCACTTGTGGCAGAGCTGGGATGGGTTTGGCAGGCCGTGAGGCTGCATTTGTGCCCTGCACTTAGACTTTAGCAATAAAATTTTTTTCTGTAGCTCCCTGGGTTGTCATTGACCTTGGCCATGACATCAAGGCCCACACAGAGGTACTGTGACAGCAGAGGTTGTGTCTCACTGATGCAAGAAATAGACACTACTGCAAAAGTGAAATGTTCTGGTTTGAGTTAAAATAGAATTAGTTTCTAACTTCAGCTCAGCCTTGTCTAAGCAACTTCATTTTCTAAAAGTTTGCTGTGTGTTTTTCAGACAGTGTTCTCTCTAGAAGTGATAACACCTTGCTTTAGATATAATATGCTGAGCAGATGCTGTATCTTTTTGAGCAGATGCTGTGTTTTCTGTAACCATTTCTGTTTGTTTATAGGTTCTACTGTCTAATGCATGGTTGAATAGACAATGGAAATTTTGCACTTTAGAACTGGTAAAAAACAGTGGAGATTTGACTGCTGTGAAGCTCATAATAATACTAAAATCAGTTCTGGGAAGTGATAGAATATGCATGAGATTTCTGGAAAATGTTATACATATGCTTGTAGATGGGAAATATATTCTGTAACCAGCTCTCGTCCTGGTATGCACAATAGGTGAAATTATCTCCCATATGTCCAGCGCTGAAATAAAGGATGCTTACTTTCTAAAACTCCAAAGCAAGTCTTGGAGAGTTTATTTGCCAGTATTTTCGGTATCATCACCATGCTTCACTGGTGGCTGTACCAGCTGCTGCTCCAAGCCACGCCTATTCAGCCTTGGCCTGGCTCCAGGATCCTTTCCAGCCATTTCATCTCCCGTCCTCGACCATGATGTAGTGCTCAGCTTTTGTCATGGCATGGAGATGCAAAAATGCAGCTGATTCTCACCATAATGTGCTGTTCATCAACACCTTCTGAAGGCCTTAGGGAGGGGAGAATGTAGGCGCTCACTTGAGATATTAATGAGCAGGTAAAGAAGCCAAGAGGGAGGGCTTGGTCTCCATGGGGGAACCAAATGGTGCAGGAGAAGGGATGGGTGGAAATGGAGACACATTGTTGATTCCATTATGCAAAAAAGAGGCAAGTGGGTTGGAAACACTGAGCTCCCAAAGGACAGGGATGAGATGGGATGGAATGGGATGGGATAGGGAAGGTAGCTGCTGTGGGCAATGGTCCTGCTGTGAATGAGCCCCCTGAGATCCCAGGGGCACTGGCTGCTGAAGGGGAGGTTATAAGGAGGAGAGCTAGCCCTTCATGTGGCAAAGCGGTCTGAATTTCTCCTGTGCTTGCTGCCTGCATGAGTGCAGTCAAACCCACCAAGAGCAGTCCCATACAGTTACCAACACTTGGGAAAGATACTCTGGGAGGTTCCTGCAGCTTTGCACCAAAGAAAATACAGTAATAAGCTATTACAGATGTCTCTTCCTTCAGTAAGTTGAAAATATGTTGTGATTTTTAACAGTCTAAGTAGGTTGGCAAGGCATAGACAGATGCAAACCCATGGATTTAATCGTTGCGTGAAGATGAAGCAAGCAGGAGCATCCTGGTTTCAAGATAACATTCTAGACTGGGAGGGAAATGCAGCCTTGACTCTTAAATATAAAACACAGACGGGAGTCAAGTATTTAGTTTAATATCCATTTGTCTGGTTTAAATTGTATCTGTTGTGGCAGCAGAGCATATTTGCTGCTGAAATTGCTGTAGAAGACTAGACCTGAGTTGGCTCAGCCCTAAGCCAGAGTTTGAAGTTCCCAGGTCTGATGATGGCAGCAGATAGAGAGAACGTGCTCCTGCCTTCAGTAAGGAAACCCTTTTAGAGCTGAAAAAGCAGGAAAACACACAATTCTTTTTTTAATCCAAGACTGAGAAGGCTGAGCGTGAGATCTGCTTGTTCTGAATTCCTGAAGGACATGATCATTCAAGATCATTCAAAGAGATAATTCAATTCAACGTAGTAGTTAATGGCAATCTTTCCTGAAAGCATTGATTTGCTTGATGATCTTTTTTCTTTTATCTAGCATATGCATTAGATATTATCTTATATATAGAGATCATTCTACATTTAACTGCCTTTTTAATCTCATCTGCTGTTCAAGGATAGACTCATGGAGAAGAATGGACTTTTAACGTAAAGTAAAATATGTTTTTTCCCACTCAACTATTCAGTGTTAATAATCTGAATATTGCATCTTGTTTTCTCTATTTTTCCCATTCCTGATTTTCTATCCCCCTAACTTGTAGGTATGGTAAACGATCAACGTTGGGCTTTGGCTTGATCTGACTGTAAAGTGTCTGTAAAGCAACTATGCAATAGTGCTGTTAACATAGTGGGGGAGGAAGGGTGTCTGGGCATTTAGGATGTGAAAGGATTCAGATGACTTAGTGTGTCTCAAATTCTAAAACTTGATGAGGTCAAAGGGGTTCATGGCAGGCAAACAACACAGGACATTCGTAGTCGTCTAATTTTCTCCTGGGTCTCTGCAGGGAAAGGCTCATTCCTGACAAAGGAGAAGCATGCACCTCTCTATGGACCCCCACGTATGAGGTCTGACACAAAAAAAACAAGACTGTGCCTGTAACTCTTTTTATTTAACAAATTAAGAAAATCAACTATGATCACCTTCAAAATAGTTCCCTTCTGAGTTGACACACAGCTGCCAACTTTCAAAGCAGATCGTTTTATGAAAGGATCTCCATTGTCTTTGCTTTCACATCTTCTACTGACAAAAAATGGGTTCCTTTGAGGCCCGACTTGATTGTTAGAAAGAGGTAGAAATCTCAGGGAGCCAGATCTGGTGAATAGGGTGGGTGCTCAAGCACAGGGATGTTGTTATTAGCTAAAAACTGCTTCACAGACAAAGCGTTGTGGGCTGGTGCACATTGACATTTTCTGACTGAGGGCAAGAAAACATCTGTTTGAACACACGTCCACTCGTACTGAGTGAAGCGATTGAGTTGAGCCTTGTCTTGCTGTAGACAGGTTAGAACATATTCTATAACCATCTCTTTGTCTCTCCCCTTCTTGGTTCCCGAGTTGTAGAATTAGTCTCAGGGTTTTTTGTGTTGGACCTTGTAGACCCCAGATGTCCAAATTTGAGCTTGAGAACTTCCTAAGGAAAGTTTCTCACCTTGCCCAAGGCTGTGTTGTTCAGGGATGGGGTTGGGACCTACAGCACTGAGACCTCTTTCCTCCTTCCTTCATTGTGTGCAGAAAAAACAAATGGTAGAGGCAGGAGGAAAAGCAGGGGGGGCTGTGATAGATGAGGAATGAGAGGGGAAGTGAACACCCCTCCCCAGCCTTCAACCCCATGCTGTTGCTGTGGCCCCGTGCTGCTGCTGCTCACTTCTTCAGCCCAACGGGCATAGTGGAGGGCTCTTGTTCTCCAGTTGGATGCTGCCAGTGAGTGCCGAGTGGCCTCCAGTACTACAGCACCCTGAGCCAACGCAACCCCCGGATCTGCAGCAAAGGGGACCCTTCTCCAGGAACAATCCTGCTGGCCACCAGCCCCTCTCCCTGGCCCTATTCACAAGGTTCAGGTACAGACCCAGACTCTATTCAAGCCTCTTGCAGACACCAGCATTTCCGGCTCAACAGGAAGAGCAGTGTGATAACATTGATATGAGGTTCTGGAGCTGTGGAACTGCCTTCCTGCTGGCCGCAGCTGCTCAGCAGCCTCCAGCAACTCTCCCTGGGCAGTGCTACCTGTGCTGGTGCTTCCATGCACATAGCAGGGAGGTGACAATGGCCCTGTTCATACCCCTAACAGCAGCACCCAGCTCTGTCACCCAGCTTGGAAGGGCCGAATCTGGACCATGGCTCTCTGCAGCTCTGAGGCAACACCAAGTGGATGCTGTCTGCTGTAATCTGTATTTGGTCTGACTTTCCAATGTTTGCTCAGTTTATGGTGTGCCCACACATCTGCTTTGGGCTTGTACAATTTGATTTTGTTTTACAAACCAAGGTATTTTAGAGCTGGTTCAGCTGCAAGAATGCAGATATCCAGCTTGACCTGGGATGTTTTCAGATCTTCCTCACCAATGGGTGCTGGAGGTCCTGTGTCACTCATGTACCTGTGCGAATGTGGGACTTTAGATAAGCCTGTAACTTAGGTATTTGGTTAGCCTTGGACGTCTTGCAGGTGGGGCAATTTCACAATTGAATTCTGTGGGAACTGTGTGAGCCTGGCAGTTCTGTGAGCTCATCCATCAGGGTTGCACTGATAAGGACTTTGTAGGCCTAGCAGCTTTCATAAATTCATCAAGGCTACACTGATAAGGAGGTTGATAGCTTGCAGCGAAAAAAGAGTCTTTTGGCCTGGAGGGGATTCAAGAAACTACTGGGCCTGCGCAAAGAAAGAGGATGACCTCACCTCTGATCTTCATCCTATGCTAGTGATTTCTCGGGACTGATCAGCATAATCTGGCCTATTCCCAAAAATGTAATGAATATATATGTCTTTTGGCAAAAAATATTGACCTGTCCTTTGTTCAGCAACACAGGATTTTCAGAACTCTCGACCTGTTGCCCACTGGCATAATAAACGTACCTGACTTCATAACTCTCTGAGAGTTGTGAGGGTTTATTCTGCACGTCACCAGTGCCGAGTACAGGGGCACAATCACTTCTCTGGTCCTGCTGGCCACGCTGTTTCTGATACAGGCCAAGATGCCATTGGCCCTCCTGGCCACCTGGGCACACTGCTGGCTCATGTTCAGCTGGCTGCAGACCAACACCCCCAGGTCCTTCTCTGCCAGGCAGCTTTCCAGACACTCCTCCCCAAGTCTGTAATGTTGCGTGGGTTGTTGTGTTCTCAATGCAGGACCCAGCACTTGACCTTGTTGAACTTCACATCATTTGTCTCAGTCCATCTGTCCAACCAGCCCAGATCCCTCTGCAGAACCTCCTTTCCTTCAAGCAGTTCAACACTTCCACTCAGCTTAGACTCATCCACAAACTTACTAAGGGTACACTCAATCCCCTCATCCAGATCATCAATAAAGATATTGAACAGGACAGGAGCCAGCACTGAACCCTGGGGAACACCACTTGTGACCGGCCTCCAACTGGATTTAACTCCATTTACCACAAGTCTTTGGGTCCGTCCAATCCAGCCAGTTTTTTACCCAGCAGAGAGTGTGCCTCTTCAGGCCAACGACAGCCAGTTTCTCAAGCAGAATGCTGTGAGAAACAGTGTCAAAGGCTTTACTGAAGTTCAAGTACACCACATCCACAGCCTTTCCCTTGTCCAATAAACGGGTAACCTTGTCATAGGAGATCAGATTGGTCTGGCAGGACCTGTCTTTCATAAACCCATGTTGACTGGGCCTGCTCACCTGGTTGTCCTGTGTGTGCTGTGTGATAACACTCAAGATGATCTGCTCCATGACCTTTCCTGGCACTGAGGTCAGACTGACAGGCCTATAGTTCTCCAGATCCTCCCTCCATCCCTTCTTGTAAATGAGTGTCACATTTGCCAGTCAAGTGGCACTTCCCCAGTCAGCCAGGACTGCTGGTAGTTGAGGGAAAGGGATTTGGTGAGGATGTCTGCCGGCTCCCTTAATACCCTTGGATGGATCCCATCTGGCCCCATAGACTTGTGTATGTCTAATTGGCCGAGCAGAACTCTAACCAAATCCTCTTGGATCGTTGGAGCTTCACCCTCACTGTCTTCTAGCTCAAGAGGCTGAGTACCCAGAGTACGTCTCACTATTAAAGACCAAGGCAAAGAAGGCATTAAGTACCTCAGCCTTATCCTCATCCCTCATCACTACTGTCCCTCCTGCATCCAGTAGAGGAGGGAGATTCTCTGTAGTCCTCCTGTTAATATATTTGAAGAAACATTTTTTACTGTCTTTCACTGAACTGGCTAGTTGGAGTTCTAGTTGGGCTTTAGCCCTTCTAATTTTCTCTCTACATGATCTCACCTCACCCTTGTAGTCCACCTGGGATGCCTGTCCCCTCTTCCAAAGCTCTTCTTCCTGAGATCGATACAAAGCTCTCTACTCAGACAAGCTGGTTTTCTCCCCCGCTGACTTGCTTTACAGCACATGGGGATGGCCTGCTCTTGTGCCACCAGGATTTCCTCCTTGAGGAGTATCCAGCCCTCTTGTGCTCCTTTGTCCTTTAGAACTGCCTCCCAATGAACTTTATCAAGCAGCCTTCTCAACAGTTCAAAGTCTGCCCTCCAGAAGTCCAAGGTGGCAGTTCTGCTGACCCCCCTCCTTACTCCTCCAAGAACTGAGAATTCTATCATCTCATGATCACTGTGCCCCAGGCATCCTCCAACAGTCACCTCTCCCACAAGGCCTTCTCTGTTCACAAACAGCAGATCCAGCGGGGCACCTTCTCTAGTTGGCTCACTCACCAGCTATGTTAGGAAGTTGTCTTCCATACACTCAATGAACTTCCTAGACTGTTTCCTTTTTGCTGTATTATACTTCCAGCAGACATCCGGAAGGTTGAAATCCCCCACAAGAACCAGGGCTAGTGATCGGGATCGGGATCTCCCAGTTGTTTGTAGAAGAGCTCATCAGTTGCTTCATCCTGGCTGGGCGGCCGAGAACAGATTCCCACCACTATACCTGGCATACTGTGCATTCCACTGATTTTAACCCATAAGCACTCAACCCTATCATTATTATTATTGAGTTCCACGCAATCAAATCATTCTCTAACATAGAGAGCAACCCCACCACCTCTCTTTCCTAGCCTATCCTGCCTGAAGAGTTTGTAGCCACCCATGGTAGCCACCTTTAAATTCTGGTGGCCACCTGGAGCACTATCCTCTACTTCCACAGAGGTGGCAGACCAGAGTCCCTCACTAGTACACCATCTCTCTGAATCTGAAGTGCCATTCCCATGCTTTACTCTATCAGGGCCAGTGTTGTTCCCCTCCCACTTCCCATCTAGTTTAAAGCTTTCTTGATTAGCCCTACCAACTCCTTGGAAAGTATCTTTCTGCCCTTTGGGGACAAGTGTACCCCATCGTTTGCCAGCAGACCTGGCGTGTAGGCCAACCCATTGCTGAAGAAGCCAAAGTTTTGTTCTTTGCACCAGGTTCAGAGCCAGGCATTTAATTCCTGGCTCTTCCCGCTCCTTCCTTCACCATTCCCTATGAGAGAAGAGAAAACTACCTGTGCACCTGAATCCTTAACCATTCATCCTAAAGCCCTAAAGTCCTAAGTTTTCTAGTTGATTTTTTGTTATTTCCAACTTGAAAGATGAGTAGAGGATAGTAATCCATGGGCTTAACAATATTTGGGAGTCTCTGTTACCACATCACCAACTGAGGTCCCAGGTAGGCAGCAGACTTTCCTATGTAATGGGTCTGGTCTGCATACTGGTCCCTCAAGTTCTTTTGAGGAGGGAGTCCCCAATGACTATGACCCTCCTCTTCTTATTTACAGAAGACGTTTTAATTGTTGGCTTTGGGTTTCTTAACCTGGGGAAAGTTTCCAGACTGCGAGGATTTTCAACATTGGGGTTCGGCTCCTTTTGCAGACCTATATATCTATTCTGCAAGGGAACCTGCAGGGCCAAGTTAGAAACAGGGGAGACACGCTGACTGCGATGAGCAGGAACCTGCTGTCATTCTCCTCCGTCTCCTAAATTACTCTCCTCAGTTGACTGAATAGAGGATGAGGAGTCCTCTGATGCACAAAGCATGTCTGTGTGCTGGGGCTGAGAAAGGGAGCATAGGGTGCTTTGCCGCCACATTTCACCTGCCATGAACTGCAACAGGAGCCCAGAGTGGTGGTTTCAAAGGCTTACATGTGCTTTGTCTGCACCAGCATTCAAAGCTAGAGCTGCCATTGGATGTGGTATTGAATATGGTGCTGCTGGGGCAGGAGAGGCAGCCAATTCCCTGCTCTTGTCTCAAATATGTCGTGATGTTAAAATGAGAGGAAAGATGGGGGTCACAGCACTGTGTCTCTGAAGGACGTGCTTGATGTGGAGCTAGTTAAGGAGTACAGTGGGACCAAGGAGGAGCTCCTCAGTCTGGTCCTTGGTAGAGGTATTGTTCCCCCAGTGATAGAAAGGACCTTTGCTGCTTTGAGAAATATAATTATCTCCCATAATTCCCATTTTTTATGAGGAATTATATATTCCCCTTATTATGGGGAATAATATATTCCCATACATTATGGGGAAGAATATATTCCCATATATTATTTGGATGTCATTTATCAACACTCCTGCCAAAACCTCTGACCCAACAGGAGTTAGACAGTGGAAAGTAAAGGCATGCACAAACAATAATTTAATGCTGAAGATGGGAAACAGAAACCTCCTTATGTATGTTGGAAGTATCTTAGCTACTTGGGGCATCAGAAATGTTATCTGATCTTCGAGCTTGTGGCACTGTGTGGGATGTTGGTACTCCCAGTGCCTGAGAACTGGTCGGTGAATAAATCCTTTGCAAAGAGCCCATTTAATTCATGCAAACCCAAATCTATTAAAATCCAAAACTCTTGCCTCTTCAGAAAGAGTTATTTTCCTTCACCCAATTTCTCCAGTGCCCTTGCATTGTGGTTACAGCCCCATCATAGCCAGGGATGCCACAAAGTTTGACGCTTCCCTTTCTGTCTGAGCACACTCAAATAATTTATCTGGGATTTGCAAGGCAATGTCTGAATTTAGATATTTCCCAAAGTGAGAAGGAATAGACTTGCTGAGCTCAAGGCCAGGAAGGCCTATGGGGTTGTAATCCCTGATACAATGTCCACCATTTTGTTTAAGCCCTAAACCACTATTTTAGAAACCTTTATTAAATGCATAGAAAAAAAAAGCAAACCAACTTTGATTAAAGACTACAGTTGATGAAGAATCCACCATGGTCCCAGGTCCCACACCCTTAATTACCTTTACTGTTAAATACTTGCAACTAAATTTGTCCAACTTTCATGTCCTGCCATGTATCCCTCTATTTCTTGATAATTTCTCATCAATTATAATCACTGTGTCCTGGAGAGAATAAATAGAAGGATATTTATTCAGGGCTATAATTGTAACAGATTTTAGCCCTTTCTGAAGTCCAGTCCCTTCTAGGAGAATACATTACTTGAGAGAGATGACCAGGCTTTTTTTTTAAAAAAAAAACCTGAAGAAAATAATTTCCCACCACCTTACTCTCCCATGACTTGTAGTATGACTCTGGCAATATTTGGTGCCTTTCCTTACCACTTGCTAGAATCCAAAAATGAATCAAATATACCATTAAGAAAGGATTTTACCTGGTGTGATTGCTAAGTGCTCTGTAAATGCTCAGAACTTGGGCAGGAGAAAATTTGGACTAGATGATCATTGTAGGTCCCTTTCAACTGAACTATTCTTTTCTAGAACCCCAAATTTGATGCTTTTCCAGAAGATGCTGAGGATTTTGAAGTATTTGACTTTGCAATATTCTACTTCTCCCAATGGCTAGAAGTGCCTTGCAAACATTATAGACTTCTAATCAATAAGGTTTTTCTCAGCTCCAGGACTTGAAAGATGCTAACGAAAGTTTGAGTCTACTATTGCTATAACTGTCTGCACTTCAGCCTGTGTGAACCAAGCCCAGGTAGGGAACATGGGTTTATTATGCAGAAATTAAACATTATCTGCTGAAAATCATATTATTTGGAGTCCAAAATCAGGTCTTTCATCATTACTTTCCTTTCAAAAAAGCAGTTTCTCTCTGTGGAGTGCACTTAATATTGTTGCTAGCCCTTTTTAATTAGGATAATTTAGAAATTAAGTTAAATTGAAAATTTTATTTCAGCAGTAGAAGAAGAGGGTCATTGGAATAACTGCTGACTGAAGGGCTGTATCTGTTTATCCTTAGTCTAGCTCCAAAGACCTGCTAATGTTTTTTAATAGAAGTGAAGCTAAGGAGAGATGAACTCTCTGTCTTCCCGGATTTTACTGTCACTTCTGAAACCAAGGGAATTTCATCATTCAGCATAGGGAGGAAACAGGAAAATATCTCCTTGTGTTTCATCCTGGGGAAAACAGTTGAGTCCTGGTACACAGGAAAGTCAAGGTGCTGTGGGACCATCCCTTCCCTGGGGGGTCCCCAGCTGGGTTAGAGCACCATCATGCTATAAGTGACATGTTAGAAAAACAAGTTTATTTTACAGTCAAAGTTCTGAAAAAGCTTTCCTCTCTGTTATAGCATTTGAATGACTTTTTAGGAAAAAACATGGGCAATTTGAAACCTTGTAGCAAACCAGGGTGTGGCATTCAGTGCTCCCACCCGTGCACGCACATCCCCCCCATGAGGGATGTCCTGGAGAAACATGTCCCTTCTCAGTAAGTAGGAGCTGGCTTCCTGGCTGAGCTGGGAAACCCAATAAAATATTTAGCATTTGTTCGAGTCCGAACATCCTAAGGACAGCTGTGGATATGATTTGATTTGTAACTCTGTTATGGCAGTGGTCCTTCAGCTGTCTTTTTCTTACCAGAAACCTGGGAAACAGGCAACTTGGAGGTGCTAGTGATGAAGGGAAAGGCAGGAGAGGGGAGAAGGGCTGAATGTATCCTTCTTGGACATGAATTTCAAGTGTGTGAAAGCCTTGGGGTTGATGGATTTGCCATCGGGCATCTGTAGCTCATCCATTGTCCTTGGATGATGAGGGAAGAGAGATGAAGAAGAGGTAGCAGGAGATGAAGGCTCCTGGTGATCCTCATTTTCCTGGAAAGTCCCAGTCCAGCATCCTAGAAGCCATCTCCCAGGTACAGAGCTCCTCCTGTCTCCTCCAGTCAGCACAATGGCATGTTTTGAGGCGACTCGGGTAAAACAACCAGATTTAGCTAAAGTAAGCTACCCACCACCCTGGAGATGCAGGAAGCCCTAGATACTGCTTTTTAATGGCTGTTGTAAATGCTTCAGTTTCCTTCTGGGTGTTAGTCGGAGAGTGGAGTCAAATGAGGCGTTTAGGGGAAGAACTAGAAAAAAAAAGGCGACAAGTAAGATCGATACCTCTGGTGAGAGCAGTGAAGGATACTAAGGTGTGTGTGTGAGGGGGAAGGAGGCTGTTAGCTGTGAAGTGCTGCTCTGCTTGGAAAATAAATTATGTGCCAGACACTCTGATGGAAGGGTGATGATAAGCTACCAGAGGAAGGGGTGGGTGGCCAGCAGCACCCAGGGGTGATGCGGAGGCTGGAGACTCTCCTAGTCCCTCTGGTCCTTCAGTGCCCTGAGCTGCAGAGACACTCCAGCTCACAGGGGAGAAAAGTTTCACTTGGACTCAGGTGAAAAGATCTTTTGTTATTTCAGACTTTATGCACTGTGTATTTTGGGGCAAATAAATAGAACTTTTTCTCTCGAACAGCCAAATCTTTAACCAGTGCCTATCCTAGAGGGGATAACTAACTTCTGTTGAGTAGGTCAGTAGATAACTTTATGTTGTTGGTTGTTTGGAAGCTGCAAATTCCCATCTTGGGTATATACTATCCTGTGTGTATATATGAGGATATTTATAGTCTGTACATATTTCCATTCCAGCATGGTTCCTGAAGGCCATAGCATGATAAAATGCCAACCTGCACCTGGCGTGCTTGTGGTTTGACACTGTTATCTCTTTTCTTCCCCTATCAAAAGCAGGAGCATGTCAAGCCCTTTTCATAGGATCATAGAAATGTTTGGGTTGGAAGGGATCACCTAGTTCCGCCCCCCCCCCCCCCCCGCCATGGGCAGGGACACCTTCCACTAGATCAGGTTGCTCAAAGCCTCATCCAATCTGGCCTTGAACACTTCCAGGGATGGGGCATCCACAACTTCTTGGGGCAACCTTTTCCAGTGCCTCACCATTCTCACAGTAAAGAACTTCTTCCTAATATCTAATCTAAATTTCCCCTCTTTCAGCTTAAAACCATTACCCTTCATCCTATCCCTGCACTCCCTGATAAAGAGCCCCTCCCCAGCTTTCCTGTAGGCCCCCTTTCCTGGAAGGCTGCTATAAGGTGTCTCCAGAGCCTTCTCTTCTGTAGGCTAAACAAGCCCAACTTTCTCAGCCTGTCCTCATATGAGAGGTGCTTCAGCACCTTCCACCTTTCTGGGTGGCATCTTCCACCTCTCTGGACAACCTGTGCCAGTGTTTCACCACTCTCATCGTAAAGAATTTCTTCCTTTTATCTAGTCTGAATTTACCCTCTTGTAGTGTAAAACCATGACCCCTTGTCCTGTTGCTACAGGCCCTGCTGAAAAGTCCATCCCCATCTTATAAGCCTCCTTTAAGTATTGAAAGGTTGCAGTAAAGTCTCCCTTGAGAGTCAAACTGGAATAGCGCCTTGCTTTCGTCCTCCATCTAGCACCCTGGATTTTCAACACCCCTCAACCTAATGACAGTGAAATTCCCCTGCTTCTTCTCCCATCCCACCGATTAGCAGTTCCCTCCTGCTGCACCCCTCTAAGCAGCATCACAATCCTCTGATTCAATTAATATCCACGATAAGGGATTGTGGAAAGAAATCCCATTTGCAACCAGGGGAAGAGAGAGATATTTCTAGGTAACTGGAATATTTCCTGGCCAGCTGTACCTCTGCAAAATGTGCTTGTCAATGGTTAATTTGACTCCATTGTCCAGCAAACCCACAGTTACTGATTTCCTTGTTAGAGATGCTTTTTGTCACCCTGAGGAAGCATCTGACAAGACCTACCTTGCCTGGTGTGGAAGGACATCCTTCATCACTCATCCCAAGTCCTTGTGATGCCTCTGCCAGCTCTTGACTCGGCCTCCTCAGCAGCTTGAACTTGGGGCTAGAAGAGACATCTCTTTAAACCGGTAATTTGTTCTTACTGGGATAATAATATTTTGCATTTCTAAGGTCTCTTTAATACAAAGATGTAGTTGTGAATTAAATCAGGGGAAGAAAGTAATGAATTATGTCCAGGTAGCCTCATTACATGCCTGAGTTATATGAAATAAGGGATATTATTTTAAGCAACATGGGAGGTCAAGGAGAAAATTCAAATGTTCTGAGTTGCATCTTCTCATCTGCAGTATGGAAAGCAGCATCAGAGCTGGATTCCAATCCATCTGCAGCAAAGCAATTTTCATAAATCCAGGTCTCCAGGAGCCTGGACCTATCTTCTTCCAGACCTCTGCCAAACACCAGTGAGTTTAGCCTTGACTTGAAAACAGCCTTGACACTGATTGCTGCACTGGATACAAATGCCCTTCTAAAAATAACATAGAAGTGGGGGAAGGAGTGTGTCCCTACACTTGGCATTTCAAAACTAGCTGCCATAGAAAAGCATTGATTCACCTGTTGATACCCTGCTGTGAAATTTTATATATTTTTTATATCTATATATGAGAGAGTCTTGACAGCTTTGTGCTGTGTCTCTTGCCACAAATGTCCTGGCTGGCCACATTCACATCCCATCATATTAGTTTCTCTCTAACTTTGCAGCCAGGCTATCTCACCCCATAAGATTTGGGTGGAGGAGGAACTGCTGGAGCCCCACATACAACGCCACCAGCCCCTCTGGCACGGACAGACATCTCTGTGCTCCAGAAGGAGTGCAGAGCCACTCACTCAGGCTCTGTTGGGACAGGAATAAAGATCTTGTCTGTCTCCTGTCCTTGCTTCCACAGTAGGTCTATTTGCTTTTTTTAAAGGAGGCCTATTTGCTTTCTGCTTGGCCAGAATAATGACCTCTCTGACTCTGGTAGGAAGACTGTTGACACAACTATTTTAAGGGTTTCTTTTCCTGCAGGAGTCTCTGATGGAGCATCTAAGTACTTGATGACCATGATGGCATTTTGATGGTCACTTCTTAGAAATCTGCTGAGGGCATCGCTGTGTTTCCATCATGGGAGACATCATCCTACCTATGTTAGAAGAACTTGTTGAAGAATTCTTTTCTTCTTTAGTTTATTTTTCATTACCTATCTGTATGTATAACTGAGCTTTCCACCCAGGGATTGTATAATTTTAGCAGAACACAGTACATTGAATTTTGCCTTCAGCTACACTGTGAAGCCAAGATTTGCTCCAAGCTAGTGAGGGAGGGCCAAGCTGCCAGCACACCACAGCTACAAGCAGCAGGTTCCCATCATTGCTAAGCCATTTAAAAGGATATTGCCAAGGCAATGGCAGTTTGACATGGCATCTTTTTGGTTGCAGTTTGTGCTCTCAAATATCTTCATGTCCCCAGCTTCTCTTTCTGTCTCTTGCTATTTTCCTGGGTCAAAAATCTTGAGGCTGGAGCATTTCCCACTGGCAGTGATCCATCTGTTCCCACTGAATTAGGAAAGAGCTTATAGAGGCTCTTCACATCTACCCAGAGATGCTCAGCACTTTCCCGGAACCAGCCCTGGGAGCATGCTGAGGCAGGATATGAGCCTGCCCACATGGTTCCCAACATCTTGAGGACTTGGCGCTTGGCAGCACAAGGAGCCAGGCAACTGCCTCAATTTCCTCTGCTAAGGCAATGGAGGAACTCCCCTGATGCCTCACTACCTCCTTAAAAACACTCTTTTAATAAAGAGCCAACTTAGTTTCCCAAGCACTGAGTCATCTTGTGTTATTATCTGGCGTACGGTACCCAGAACAGCAGCTGCAGCATCTTTTCCTTGAAAGAAGGATGTTTCCATTTCCTCCTCCATCCCTGGCTTTTCACAACTCGGGGGTTTTTTTAAGTGGAAATCCTCTCCTTTCCTAATTTCCCTCCTTTCTAAGCTATGATGGGATGAAGCCAGAATCAGGGATAAAAGGAGGAAGCCAAGCCACTGAGCAGGCACATTGGAGAGGCCTGGCATCTTGTTTCTACCTGGCAGCAGTGGTTTTTGTCTGGCGGTAGTGTTGAGCTCCTTGCCCCTACACTCCTGCCAGTGTGCTGGTCAGATGTGCAGCGTGTGACACATGTTACGCTGCAGGAGCAGGAGAACGGCGGGAGCCATGAGTTTGACACCCCTGGACTAGAGGAATGAACCTAGCTCCCTCCCACACTCCTGTAGACACCACACTCTGCGGGATGGGTTATTTCTCTCCCCCAAAATCTCAGGCTGGAATTTGTGTGCCCTGATTCAGCATCCATCTGGGCTCCTGAATCTGAGCATCCAGTCACCACCTTTTTGCTTCCAGCAAGGATGGAGGTAAGCGGCCAGTGGCATTTTGTGATGGCACCAGGTCAGGGATGCCTTGAGCAGCTTGGGGCAGGAGTGGAATGCTTGGAGAGGTCCCACCACAGGAGGCCAGGACCTGATGTGCCCACCTAGGAGCAGGACTTTACATGTGCCAGTGTGTTCATACCATCATTAACACTCCTATGGGCCAGCATTCTCCAAAGAGGACGATTTGCTGAGATGATAAGTAAATGAGATGAACTGTTATAAGGTTAAAGCTGACAATCCCAATCGTATTGGAATTTCAAAAAATGCTCATTAATGCAAGAGTGGATCTTACTTTTTTTTCTCCAACCCTGCTCCTATACACTAAAAGCATCCCTAGGAAATCCTGGTCATAGGTGCTCTCAGCTTAGGGGCTTGAGGGTCTGGAGGGGATGCGGGAGGGCTGCAGGAGGAGATGAGCCGGGGAAATAGGACATGGCAGAGCCATTGTCTGCCTCGGTGAGCTCTGCACAGCAGCTCAGCCTTTGCTGGTGCAATGCTATTTGCACTCGGGTTAATAATTAAACTGTAGTATGATCATAGATAAAAATATGAAAATCCTGGCAGTTCCCTTTGCCTAAAATATGACAAAACAAAAAAAAAATCTGGAGCTAAATTAACAATGTGCTCTCCCAATTATAGCCACCCTCTGGTGAATATAAGGTTGTCATGGCAACCTACCCAGCAAATGATATGACCAAAAATGATGCACAGCAGGGAGAGAGATCTTTTGGATTTGATTTTGCTGCAAAAGTAGAATTAAGATTTCTTCAGAGGCCAGCTCTTCTGTTTAATTTATGGCTGTGGTTCTTCCATTGATGTTCATTAACATGATCCATTTATCCATATGAATGTTATAGCAGAACTAGACAGAGAGCAACAGAGAATACATGGCTAGAAATAAAGTTATCTCTTGAATATAACCCAAGCAACAAGAAAAGAGGAACGATTGGGTGGGTTGGTGTTTCCGAGAGCCTGATGGGGTAAGGAGAAGGTGGTTTAAATCGCTTGCAAGACCATTTCCAAGTCACTTTGAGCAGGTCTGAAGGAGCTAAATGGATCCAGCTGTCAAGAAGTGTGTTTAAATTCTTTTTTTTATATATTTCTGGACACAGAGTTTTGTGTATTTATATGGAAATTATTGATTTATATGGAAACTCTTGCAGTTACCTTCTTTTAAGCCCAGATGGATGTCGCTTGACTGTGGAGGAATGGGAGAGGATGCAGTTCTAGGGCTGAATCCCAAAGGATGCAGTCTGACTGGCCAGGGAGATGTTTGGGCGGTGGAGGTGGGAAAAGGAGAATTACAGCATTCAACTCGTGGAGGGTGTGTGGAAAATAACCACACCAAAGCTGGTCTGAAATCTTGGCGGGGTTAGTGGGCTCAGTGATGCGGGGTTCTGTGGCAGAGTCATTAGAGTGCTGGGGGAGCCGCTTCCAGTCCATGCCGGGCGGCCAGGCCGGACGGTGGGGCGCGGACTACATCTCCCGGCAGGGCCGGCGGCGGCGGAGGTTGGCTCTGGCTGCGGCGGGAGCATAGGCTGGACCGGGTGGGCGCGTCACTCCCTGCCCGCCCCAGCCTATCCCCTAGCCGCAGCTGGAGCCGGTGTCTCCTCCCGGGCGGGCGGCGCCTCTTGAGTGTCGTTCCCTCCATCCCTCGATTCAGCACGGAGCCTCCCGGTGGGACTCTGACACCACCCGCCGCCGTAGCACGGTAAGGCCGAGGGGGAAGGGCGTGACACAGCAGCCGAAGGTGGGGGGTGGGGTGGGTAGGTGTGTGTGCGACTCGCCTTTTGTCTCCCTCGGAAATAATAATAAATAAAACACGCGTGGGTGCGCTCTGGGCTGTAAACAGTGTGGCTGGCTGGGCCACCGTGGGGTTGAGGTTTAATTTTGCAGATGAAACCGGGACGGCGATTTGGCCTCTTAGCTGGTTTCAGGTAACCGCATTGTGTGAGTGCCTCGTCCCATGAGATTTTCCTTCACTTCCCCGGTAATTCATGCGTGGACGTGGAGCACCCCCATCGATATTTCCCCCCTTCTCGCAAAGGTGAGCGGTGGGAAGGGCAGTAACTGGGCAGCAGAGGTCCGAGGCCGGCCTCTAGAAGCTTCCCAGACAGCTTTGTTAGTCCTGGCCTATCCCTCCGTATTCTCTGGCGAGTCCCCCACAGAAAAAAAGGAGAGGGAAACCCATCGGGTGCAAGCACTTGGCCGGTCCCTATCGTGATTAGCATTGTTCGTCAATATCCCCTTTGCAGCAAAGCTGGCAGTGGTTCGTGCCCAGCAAAGCACTGGAGCAGGAGAATGAGAGCGGTGGCAGCATGCTCAAGCACAAAGGTACCACCTGGTTTAACCCTGAGCATCTTTACAGGGGGACATCCCCGGTGGGATGGCCACTGCTGCATGGTCCAGAGATGAGAGCATCTCCTACTTCCTGGGAGGTGCGTTCCCCATCCTTGATGCAGGATTGGGTTTGGGTGTAGCAAGTGAGGACTCACTGAGGACTAAATTTTGTTGTTATTTTATTATTATCATCAGTTTTCTTGCAGAATCGCTCTGGTTGCACATGATCTCAAGGACCATGGGTGACAGTAGGGGACAACAGATATTAGTGGCAGTGGAGCAGTCACGGGGCATTTTTTGCCACAGCTGCCCCTAGCAATGCTATACAACTGGAGGCACAGTTGCTGGGTGTCCCTGGCATCCTGGTGCCTCAAAATGTGGTCCTTGGAATTGTTTTTCCATAAAGTGAGACTAAGATTCATCTCCCAGTGTCAGGCTCCTCTGGAAAGGGTGAGACCACCACCAGTAAGACCCTACACTGGATGAGGTAGCAACCTCATTAGGTTGGAAAGAGGTAGGTGCTGTTTTTCAGTACAAGGAGGAGGGCTGCAGTGCCCTGGGCCTTTCTGGAGACATGGTGGCTCCTCTGAAATAGGCGGTTTCCATGTGTCCATCTGTGTCATCTTCAGTCCCACTCCAGTAATCCATGCTACTCTTCATCCACTGCTCAGGTGGGTATGTGGGTATGTATAGGGTATATATATTGAAGTCACAGTCTTGTTACCAAAAACAAGAGATGGGAGGAAGCTGAAGATGCATTGAGCTTCCAGGTTGTTTCTCTCAACCCAAAGATACAAAAATAAGACCAGGTGATTTAATAGTCCCTCCTTTCCAAAATCTAGGAAGGCTTTTTGATGGTGGACCATCCTCTGAGCATCCAGATGCTGGTGGGGACGAGCTCATAGGATAGAGAGGAAAGCATCCCGCTCCACTTACAGCTTCTGTGACCCTGACAAGCAAATATTCACACTTTGTCTCCAGTGAATGGAAAGAAAACATTTTATTGTGTCAATCCACATTATTTTTCCTTGTAAGGATTGTAAAAGCTTTGCTCTGCCCTTGCTGATCCTGAAGTCCAAGAGCAAAACCCTGCAGGGGATTTTATTCCCTCGAGCCTTGTGTAAAATTTGTAGGCTGTAGTTTCCCTATGTTAAGTGTGTTATCTTTGGCAGAGAGAAATGAGCCTTGTCTGTTTTGCAAAGCTCAGGCTGTGCTTGTATGTAAAGCCCTTTCCCTCTGAGCTCTGTTCGAGTTCTCCTTGCAATGCAGGTACTGCACCAGAAGGATCTGTGAATTTAAGGTGTCACAGTTAGTGTCATGGGACTTGTCCAGCTGTTAGAAAGCATTTTTTATCATTTATAAGATCTCAGGTTGCTTTTAAGGAAAGCAGAGGAGCAGCAGTTGGATGCTGTTCCTGTTTGCAGAGATTAATTGAACATCAGTTCTGGCTTTGCAGGGGAATTTGGGAGAGGAGTGAGCTACCTGAGGGGCTTGGCCGGCTTTGATGCCTTTGTTCCCATAGCTGAGTCAGCCTTGTGTGCAAATGGGATGGGAATGGTCCACAGAGGGTTCCTGAGCGCCATGAAAAATAATGCGCAAAGCATGAATACTTCCTTCATAGTTGTGAGCCCTTGATCCAGACTGTGGAAGGGAAAATGATGAGGTGCTGAGCTTCATCTCCAGATGTCCCTCCTTCGGCCCTCAGTCTTGGAAGAGAAAAATATTTTTTTTTTGTCCTCTGAGCATCCTCACTGTGGGGTGAAATGCTCTGTTGACTTCACTCTACCATGGTCTCCTGGTGAGGATAAATTTTGCTATGCTGACTCTCCCCTTCCTTCTCATTTTGTGTGCCTCTCAACTGTTTTTCCTTGCAGCCGTCCTTACCGCTGCTCAGTCTTTTCCCAGCAGGAGTGCTGTGAAATTGCAGTAATTATCACCAGTTGAGGTTTTTGCCCGAAGGGCTCTGCAAAGCAGTGAGAAAACCCTCCCAAACCTTATTTAATTTCATATTCTTTCTGCTTAAGGAAGTCTCTGGGGTCCTGTGTATTTGAGAGGAGCTATATCTAAAAGTACAGCAAGACCATATGGTTTCTATGGAAGCTGGGGGCAGCAAATGAGCTATTTCAGGAGCTGTTTAGGGCACATTTAGGCTTGACTTTCTGCTAAAATATAGAACAATTAAATATCGTTAATGATTTCATTGTTCTTCAGTTTGGCAGAAGTATAAAGACATTTACATTACATGTGCCATTCTTAAGTTTCAGAGTTAAGTCTGCTGCTCTCTTTGGGGTAGCTCATGGCTTTCATCAGGTTGGGGAAATGACAACTGTTCCTGTCTTGAAAATCCATTGAGGCTTCTGGACGAGTAATCTCCATAAATGCTTTGGGATGTTCTTATGAAACTACTCAAAAAAGGTGCAGTTCTGCTACCTGAATATAAATAGTGCATCCAAAAAGTGCATCCAAATAGTGCATATAAATAGTCATCCAAAATAAAGGGCTAGTGTAGCTAACCAATCATTTTTTGTTTGTTTGAGAGACTGGCTGTTTTATTTGTATTTATTTATATATATGTGTGTGCATATGTACGTATGTATGGTCATTTACAACATAGATGCCTTGCTGGTGATCCTAAGAGAAATATGTTTCCTGTTCAGTTCAGACTGAAAGAGGGATGACATTGGGTGTTCTCAAAAATTTGTGTATTTAACCATCAATTTTCCCAGTGAAAAGAGAGATTTTCTTTCTTCCACATCTGCTTTGGGTTATGTCATGGTGGGTCTTGGGTTGCTGGGCTTTACATTGTTACTGTCAGTCTTCTGCAATGCAGAGATACCCCAAAAAGGCAAGGAATGGGGATAGTGTCTCTATAATGGACTTGAGATCTTTACTTTTCCAAGTTAACTTTTGGAGACTCCTTTGAGGTGGTCCATGGACCTCTGAGGCTTTAGGGAGCACAGGTTGATTAGGACTAGTCTCACGCTTACTTCAGAAAAGTCATTGCTCCTGTCTCCTCTCCTATGAAGACAACCCTTGGCCTCCCTTGTTCCCCAGGCATGTAGCAGTTGTGGTACAGAAGAAGAAAAACCTGATTTCTTAGGTGGTAGGGGAAACTTTGGTGACACAACAACTTCTGCTTCTACTATCTCTGCAGGACCAAATCCTGCTGCACCTGTTGGCCAGGAGTCTGCGGCAGGAGTATTTCATAACATGCAGCATATTTATCGAGGGTGCCTCCTCTGAGGCCACTAGCACTAGCTCAGCTTCGCCTTCTTTCCCAGCATGGTTGTGTCCACTACGCCACTGGGTGGTGGTGGATGTCATCTGCACCTCTCAGGTGGCAGGATGGAAAGTTTTAGGTCGGATGATGTGTCTGTGGTGGAGTTGTCCCTGGGATGGGGAGTGGAGGTGGGTAGCTGTGTGGTGTGTCCCATCACTCGGTGTCGTGTCATGCATGCCTAGGTGACCTGAGGATGCATGCGGGTGCCCACAAGCTTCTCATTTCTCACTAGCTATTTTTATTGGCCTTAATGCAAAAAAGGCCCAACCAACCTCCCTCTGGAGCTGGCCCGGCTAGCTGAGACTGATGTATATAGCTTGCACTGCCCTGGGAAGGCTTCACCACTGCTGAAGCTTGCCCCACACTGAAGCAGAAGCTACAGGGAGACACACAGCTGCCACCAGCTTCCCCAGCCACCTGTGATGGGGAACCATCAACGGGGTTTGAAAAATGCTTTTGAAATCTTGAAATCCTGGAGGAGCTGTGTTGCTTGGCTTGTGTTCACCAGGACCTTAGGAGAAGCTTATGAGAAGCTTGGAAGAAGCTGATGTTCACAACCAAGCTGTTGCCATCCCTCCACTGCTGTGGGAAATCCAAAATTCTTATTGCCTACAAGGAGAGGCTGCAGCAGTTGTGAGCTTAAATACGATCTGTCTGGGTGCAAGTGGGTCAGTTAACTCAGAAGTACCTTTAGTAATTCACTAAATTTTCTTTAAGGAAATAACCCAAATCACTTTGAACATGGACAAGGCATGGTCTGTAGGCATGCTGACTGGGAGGGTGTGATGCTAGATGACCTTTAAAAGTCCCTTCCAACCCAAACTATTCTATTTTTTGCTGCCACATTGTTGTCTTAAGACTTTGTGCTTGTACATGGCCACCGAGCTTGCAGTGAAAAGCTGATGCCTGATTTCTCTCCACAGTCATCTGCCTGTACCGATATCCCACAGTTCAAAAGCATTTTCCAGCCTTGAGCTTAGCCTCACCACATACCTGCTGGGATGGATAATCCGGTATTATGCTTTTGCTGCTCCTAATAGTGGCATTTCATGTGCTGCCACCTAGAAGCTCACACAGAGTATTTGCACACTGGAGAGTGGATAAAATTTGTCACCAAAAACTTGGCCAGGCTCTGCCTAGGCTTATTGCGGTTTCTTATTGAGACCGAGGTCACAGTTGACAACATCACCTGGAGGAGACAAGGCAGCAGTGTGGTGGCTTTTCAGCATCATTAATGGTCCGTGAACTTGCCTTGGAGCTGGAGTTGCTGTTAAAAGTGATTAGTGAACCCCCAGTTCCCAAAGGAGCCGGGGATGATGCTCTGCCCCTCTCTGCTCCTGACAGCCTTTCATATTACAGCTGCAGCACCAGGCTGCCTTTTCTGTCCCTTCTACTTCTGCTGTCACTATATGCACTGCACTTTTATTTATTTAATTTTTTTTAATTGGAGATTCTCGTCCTTTTTTTGTCAGCTTGGAGAATGATTTTCTTTATGCTCTTCTCTATTTAGGGCTTTGGGGGAGGAAGTGACTCATCCTTTCCACTGCTCTGGTTTGCACAGTCATCCCTTGCTGGCTTTGCTGAGGTTTTCCTTGAACACTCCCAGTTACGCTCACTTCATTCAGTAGGAGCCTGTCTGTCTCCTCACTGCACATTTTGGTGGGGAAGGGCATGATGGGGGAGAATGAGCTGTTGGCAGGAGCTTTCCCTGTGCCAGGAAGATAGTAACACAGGGATGAGGACACACTGCCAGACCTGCAGCAGTTCCAGGTCTCCTGCTCTGCTCCCCATTCATGAGCATGGATGTCTGCAGAGAGGCAAGTGAGTCCAGATAAATGAAATTTTGGGGGCTAGCCTAGATATATTATTAAAAAAAAAATGAAATTTTATGATATGGACTCACCAGGAAGAGGAGAGTGAAGATGACTCTGGTCATAAAGGATATGCTTGCCCGAGCACTGATGGGAGAGGTCTACGTGGATGATGTATGTATGTATGTTGATGCTTGCTCCATGCAGGGCTGCTGCTAGCTTGCCTTTCACAGCAGAGCTAAACTAGTTGCTAAACACTGGGGAGGAAGCATCGCTTGCTCTCCGCAGCGCTTTCAGACACTGTTGTTCAGCGAGGGAGTCACTAAATCGTCTGCCACTCTAAGTGATACCAGGCATTTGGCATGTTTCTGGAGAAGGTGTGGTAACCTTGCAGGAGAGAGGTTTCACCTGCCCCTTGGGTTACTTACCTTCTCGGGGAGCTCTTTGCCATGGAAAGTGCATGGAAGATGCTCTCTCTTGACAGTGCCAGCCATAAATACACAAGGAAAAAGGCTGGTTGGAAAGGTGGAGATACTTTGTAAGAAAGCCATTTCTTTGGTCTGGTGGTCAGCAAATAGGATGGTACACTGATAGGGATGCTAGTGGTTAAGTTGTCTCTAGTAAGTAAATGTAAACCGAGAATTTACAGAATCACAGAATGATAGAGGTTAGGGACCTCTGGAGATCATCCAGTCCACCCCTCCCACTAAAGCAGGTTCGTCTACAGCAGGTTGCACAGGAACGCGTGGGTTTTGAATATCTCCAGAGAAGGAGACTCCACAACCTCTCTGGGCAGCCTGTTCCAGCGCTCCATCACCTTCACAGTAGAGAAGTTTTTCCTTGTGTTCAGGTGGAACTTCCTGTGCTCCAGTTTGTGTCCATTGCCCCTTGTCCTGTTGCTGGGCACCACTGAAAATAGTCTGATCCCATCCTCTTGTTGCCTGCCCCTTTAGATATTTATAAGTATTGATAAGATCCCTTCTCAGTCTTCTCTTCTCCAGGCTAAACAAACCTAGGTCTCTCAGCCTTTCCTCACAAGAGAGATACTCTAATCCCCTAATCATCTTTGTGGCCCTCTGCTGGACTCTCTCCAGTAGTTTGTTGTCTTTCTTGAGCTGGAGAGTCCAGAACTAGACACAGTACTCCAGATGGGGCCTCACTAGGGCAGAGTAGAGGGGGGGATAACCTCCTTCAACCTGCTTGCTACATTCTTCTTAATATCCAGTTATTTTTTCTTGAAACACAAGAAAAATGAAGTGTAATGCTTCTTGTTATACCCACATGAGATCACACCTCCTTCCTTGAATCTCTTGCCATGGGCCAGCCCATTGCAGCAGGTGGAGCGTGGGTGCCTGGGGGTATCACGTTGCCTTTTATGGCCAGTTTTGGCTGCTGTGAGGCACTATAGGCATTAAAGACAAGTTTTATGGAAGGGGCTTTAAACTTGCTTCATGATAACTGATAAGATGATGGCTGATGATGTGAAAAAACTTGTAATTGAGGAGCTGTGGAAATTTAGCGGCTGAGGTGACTATTTGTGTGGAGATGATAGGGTGTACTGGGAAGTCTGAAGTTGGTTATCACCTAGAAATGTGTGCTTCCAGATCCTCTTCTTGTGTCTCTTCCACATTATCCATTGACACAAATGAAAAGTCATAGCCTTGTCCTTGCAGCACCTACACTCTCTTCTGAGCGTATATGTCTATTGATTAAAGCATTAGGAGAAATGTCAGCTTGGAAGCAATGGGTGTGATTACCCAGTAATTTTAACAAAAAAGCAGCGAACTTAGATTCAAAGTACATGAGCAACTGTAGCCACTGCTTTCTAATGTGCTGGAGGGAGGTCAGAGAGCAAAACCACGAGAGGAACAGTTGGGAAGCTAACAAGAGGAGTTTGCAGGGTGAACATGAGCATTGTGCATGAAGTCTTCTGCATGACCTAGAAGTATGGAAAAATATTTCTGTCTTTCAGGGGAGCTCCTGTTTTTTGCCTAGTGAGCTGTAATGACTGCAGGAACTTTATGGTTACATGAAGCATGTACAGGACAGTTGAATCTATAGGATGCTCTTCTTGTGTGAAGATTGGATTTAACTTGGATAAGTCAGTCAGTGAAGTATTTATGTCCTGAAGGACTTCATGCGTTATGGAGTACTTGGCAGTGGGAAAAACTTGCTGTTATCAACATGCCTTGCTGGAAGGACAGCCGTGTGATCTGAAAACATGAGACTTCACAAAAGCATCTCATGCCATTGGTTGATGTGTGGGTTGCTCTGAGCCATCCAGGGAGCTGGATTGTAGGGGTAACTGGGGAATATTTGTGATATGTTTGCAAAGAAGCAGCTTAGAAAAAATTTTGGAGAGATCAGTGAAAGGAGTATCTGCCTCCACTGTTAACAAAAGCAAGTGGCTTTTGGAAGGTGGGGGGTTGATTCAAGTCACTGTCCAAAGGGAGATCCTGAAAACCAAGCAATAGGTGACTGATTTTTGTCTTCTGGATTGGAGGTTGGACCCTGGTGTTGGATGGCCAAATGGGAGACAGATGATGGCTCTTGCATGGTACAGATAGGGAGGAAGAGAGAAGGAGGAGTCAGGATGGTGAACACATCCTCCTCGTTGGTCTTCCTTTCCTGTTTACTTGGTCTGGTGTCAAACGTGGATGTGAGCTCGATCCAGCTCCCACTCTGGGGCTGTAGCTGAGGTTCTTTCAACTCCTCGTGCCTTGAGGCTGCTGGAATAGGCAGAGCTGATGTCCAACCATCCAGGAAGGAAGAGATGGGTAATAGAAAACTTCTGGCTCCCTTTTTACAGAGAAAAGTGCATATGTACCCTGTACAGCACTCACTGTGTGGGACCATCCTCTTTGCTTCCTGGAACAGAAGGCTTTGCTCACTGTGAGTGATTATTGGGTATTTGAGCTTCATGTCAGCTTCTTACCTCTCCTAAAGGTGAGCCTGGACTTCCAGGCCACTTGCCGCTGGGAATAAGCTTATTATGGTTTTGATTAAGCTGGAAGTCAGACCGGGTGGCTTTGTCCTGGAAGTCTGGGCTAAGGGAAGGTCCCCGTAGACAAGATCCTAGAGTTATTCTGTATTGAAATAAGCTCTGGAAGTCCTCTGGTCCAGCCCTCTGCTCAGTGCAGGGCCAGTTTCTACGTCAAACCTGCCTGCTCAGGGCCTCATTCAGCTGAGTCTTGATGCTGTTTACAAGGATGGAGACTGCACACTCCCTTGGGTCACCTGTTGGGTGCTGAACCACACTCACAGTGAAAGAATTTTCTAATATCCCATTGGAGTTTCCCATGCTTCAGTTACCGATCCTCAGACCTTGAGGTGAGCAGCTGCTGTGGTTTGCTGCTGGAGAAGGCTTTCTGCTACCGGTCTTTTCCATGCCTTTGGCATATTGCTGTTGGGTTCATCAGCTCCTCAAGGACATCACCACTTTCTAGCAAGGCAGCAGCACGTGTGTGCCTGCCTGTGTGCACTGAGAAGGCATATTGCCAACTGACCTAATTATAATAATCTTGCTCTTCCCTAGATAGTGCAGTTTTCCTTGGCTTTCAGGAGGCTTGCCTGGTTTCTCCAAGCAGCTATTTGATTTCTTGTCTGTCTTTTAATAATATTATTAGTTTGTTCAGGCTAGGTAATGCCAGAGAATAAGATCTGTTGCCAGATATAGTGCAATATTTGTGAAATACCTTTCCTGCTCTGATGGCCATCCTGCTGGGTTTGGTGGCCCCAGCCTGCCAGACCTTCCAGGCAGCCTCCCTGGATACATTTGCTTGCAGCACTGTTCTTCATCTGCCCTAACTGTACTTGTGCATCCTCTTTACTACAGAAATCCTCTGGCTGCCAAAGTTAATGGGTGAAAATTGTGCATTGCCACTTTCTGCCCTGCTCATGGATGCAGGGTTGTTCCCTATCCCATTTTTTTCTTCCTTCTGCCAGACCCCTCCTGTTGCCCTGCCTTCCCTACCTGGGCCCTTTCCATAAGGTGTTTATTTGGGTACAGATATAGGCCAGCTACCTTTTAAAGGTGCCAAATTCTTTTTTTCAGCAAGACAAGGATTTGCAGCACGTTAACAGGATTTAACAGCTACTTCAGCATAAATAAAATAATGCCCAGGAGAAAAAGAAACCCAAACCAACCCAACAATAAACATTGCATCTTAAGATGAGTTCCCTTCAAACATAAACTGAAAGCCTCTGTGGTCCCCATTGGTCAGAGAATAACCTGATATAACTTGGTGCCTCCTTGCAGGGACAGGGCTTACTGCTAAGCTCCTCAGTTAAACCACCTGATGGGATCAATAGAGGCTAGCAGCACTGCAGGGGCATTGTGGCAGGGGGACTGAAAAACAAAAAGTTAACAGTGTTGTCCTGAAAACCTGTTTTATTTTTCCCTTGTCCTGCAAAAGATCCAGTTTGATCTGAAAGGGAACAGGAAAGGATACAGTGGGGTATCATCCGAGCATCAGTGGGGCTTTATCAGCGTTGGGGTTTCAGTGACCCTGGGTGTTATTTTGTGCAATGTCTGATAGTCTCCAGAAAGTAAATATTTTCTCCTGGGGCAGAGCAGCCCATGGAGGAGCTGGGAACAAGCCAAAGCAGAGGTGTTGCTGGGAGGATAAAGCTCAAAAGGGCAGACACCCAGACTGTGCCTTGCATTGCATCTTGCCTGCAGAATTGGGGCTGCAGCAGTCCCTCCTCTCTTTGGGGGGGATGCGAGTTCCTATTTTCCTTATTTTCCCCTTTTTTAAAAAAAGTGATATATGTGACACTTTCCTGAGGTTCCTATGAATTTCTAATATATATATATATATTAATTACCATAACATTTTAAATTATGTGCTCTGTCCTGGTGGGTGTCCTGGTGCATACCCTAAATTATCCTTAGGTATTCAGAATACTCATAAATATCAACCCATAGAACAAATAGTTGATACTAACTGGTTTTGGGGTTTTTTTTTTAGTTAATGAGCCTGTAGAAAAATTCGTGATAGTAACGATAGTTGTGGGGGATAAGAGGATTTTTAGCTGGGATCAGAGTGGATTTTTTTATTTCATTAAAACAGGAAACAAAATTATGTCAAGTCAAAATTGCTATGTTCTATCCAAAATGAAATATCTTTTAAGTATTTTACACCATGATGGAGAGCTGTGGAAATTTAGCACACATCGCTGTGGAAATTTAGCATACATCGCTGTGGAAATTGCATCACTCTAAAATAAAAGTAAAAATCCTTTGTTTAAAAATACCAAACCCTAAAAAATACCCAGAAGAACTTTTTCCAGCAATTTCTTCACAGCATTTTGGCTGCAGTGACTTGACCAAAACTGTTTAAAATTCACCAAGCCAAAGCTGGGCTACTGGCAAACAAGTGATGGGGGGGGGGGTTTAATTATTATTAACTGATGGGTTCAACCTTTTGCTTCTGCAAAAGGGGATTCAGTTCCTCGGATGAATGTAGGTAGGGGAGATATGTGACCCTTGTCCCACACTGGAGGAGAAGACGCATGGGACTTGAGTGCTAGGTGTCACCTCTGGTTCCTTGTGCTAAAAAGCATTGGGCTGCTTCTGGATGTCATGGACATGTGAGGATGCTCACCAGCAGCAGAGTGTCCCTGTGGACTGGGGGTCCTCAGCAAGCACAGAGGTTCTTCAAGCTCCCTCTGAGAGGAAAAAGCCCTGAAGAAAACTTTAGTGGAATTGGGGAAAGCCTGCCTCAATCCCAGACATTTTGTGGTTGTTAGCAGTGGTTGCATCTTCCTCTGAGGTTGCCAAGTGCTTGCAGTAACTCAGGGCTAGGCACGGAGTTTACCTTCTTGATCATTCATATTGTATAATTTGTTCCAGAAGTACCTTTTCTAGTCCCTTGTTAGGCTCAGCTACTTGATTGGTGGGTCATAAAGATCTTTCAGATGCCCTCATCTGACCTGTGCTGTACAGGAATCTGAGAGCCAGAAATGATGGGCTTCCACCTTCAAGGCCCTTTAATGTGAGATACCATCTGGATATATAGTGTTATACAGTCTCTTGATTGATCAAATTCTCCCTTACCTCTTTTCTTTTTTTCCCCAAGCTAAATAGTTTGGACTTTATTTGCGTTTCTGAGGTCAAAGGTACATGAATAGCAGGCATCCTGCTATGATGTTTCTGCTGAAACTGCTGATGCTGTCCCCCTTTGCTGCAATTGCTTCCCCCATGTTCTTGTGGTTAACTTTGGGACTCTCTGAATTGCTATCAGAAACTACGTGGGAGAACATGCAGGAGATCCTTGTAGGCTGAAAAATGGATTTAGGGTCTGCAAGGGCATCTTCAGAAGCTGAGAGCTGTCTTGAATGATGCCCTTTGCCCACAGCAGTCTTGAGGAGCCAGGTTTAATTTGGATGGTCCCTCTGGTTAGAGTGAGAATGACTTTTCTGAAATGCAGTCACTTTGTTGGATAGAAATCTGCTGTCTGGACCACATCCAGTCCACATGGCCAGGAGCAGGAGTCAATGAGGACACCATGTCCAGTCCCCTGGGGAAGAGAAAGCTTTGGCAACTGACTCAGTTCTGGGTCAAAAACCTGTTCTTAAATGTGCAAGGGTCAGATACCTTGCTGGGATGTGTGTTGGGCTCTGTCCTTCTTTCCCAAGCAGAAGGTTCAACAAATAGGTAGGACGTGGGAGATGCTGCTCGTGGCTTTTCCCCTGTCTTTGCAAGTGGCTGCAGCTCTTATATCGGTATATTTCACAGTATCACAGTATCATAAGGTTGGAAAAGACCTTTGAGATCTGCAGAGGGGGCCCCTCTGCTGGGTCCAAGAGTAACCCTTTTTCAGATCAGCACGGGAAAGCAGGCAGTCAACTCAATATGAGTGATATAGCAAGCTCCACTTTATTGCTCCAAGCCATCACTTATATACACAATCCGTTAATTATGCCTACTAGTCATTATCTTATTGGCCAAGCTCTAAAAGTAACCTTAACATATTCCTCCTACTTTTGGTTACAGCTTCTTATTTTTCCCGGATCTCAGCTCCTCTTTAGTTGTTTATCTCTTTCTCAAGGGCAGACTGTTTTTGCCGACTTGCCAAGTTATGCTGCCCTGACAAGTTCTATCCCTGGCCTAACGGCCGTATAATCTTCTGACTCTGACTTGCACAGCTCCTCCCGTGTCCTTGCTCTCTGAGCCAATTTCCCAACAGAGATCATCGAGTCCAACCTATTTAAATCTGGAAGAAGCCAGAAGCAGGGACAATGGTCCTGGAAAGCTCAACTCTTGTGACACTGATGTCCCCATTCCTTGGCCAGCTCTGTGTTGTAGTGGACCTGCTCGAGTGGTGTTGAACACTGACCCCATAGGGTTCCCTGTCCCCTTGTACTTCCCCAGGGCTTTGTGTGCTTCCCCGCCTCTTAATTTATTATTATTAGACCAGAAGCATTATGAGGAAGGGACTTCTTTTCCTTCTGTGTGTACAGAATTGCTAATTTTCCCAGTTCTTGTTTTTTTTCCACTATATTATTTAGAAGATCTTATTGATGGCAGCCGTGTCCACCACCTGTATGGAAACAGATAAGGTCTATGACTGGTGCTCCTGGGATGGCCATGATGTAAAAGCAAATTTGCTGCTTATTTTATAACTTGAACGTTTAAATACGATGGAGGAGCAGGGGTCCAGGATCCAGAAGCAGGTTTTGGAAATGTTTGTTTGTGGGTGTTGAGTGGGGTTTTTTTAGGTTTTTGGGTTTTTTTAGCACTGAAGGTAATTAGAGATTCAGAAAATCTCTGAATATACTTAATCTGTGCATGGAGTTGTTCAGATGAGTTTAACTAGCTCAGTGAGGGGCATGGTTAAGTTTTTTCTTTTCCCTTTCTTCTGCAAAATGTTGAAGGCTTACTGGATAATTTATTTCTCCAGTTCCTGTTGAACAGCTCATATTAGGCAGAAGGCACACAGATTCCCTATGAGCAAGCCAGGCTTAGGTCATAGGGAATTGTCTCTCCTTGAAATCTGCTCCTTGCTTTGCTCATGTAACCCAGGCCCAAACGTAACTGGATCTGAGGCCGTGAAGAACCGTTGCCCTTTGTTGCAGCAGCAGTAAGCCAAAGATGATTTGCTTTTCTACATTGCTGGTGGTGTAGAAGGTGACTGATGCTGCAAAAAGCATCTTGTTTCCTCATTCCCGTTCCATCTTTCAAGGACCTTAAATACTGGGGGCACCTGAGTTTTTCCTGCCCTCAGCCTTGTTGGACAGAAGAGCTTCATTTCCAAAAAGTGGAAAGCTGTGATGAATTGGTGGGGATGGATGCAAGATTCCATGAGGATGTGAACCTCATGAGGTTCGACAAGGCCAAGTGCAAGATCCTGCACCTGGGTTGGGGCAACCCCTGGTATCAATACAGGCTGGGAGGTGAAGGGATTGAGAGCAGCCCTGTGGAGAAGGACTTGGATGAAGAGTCAGACATGAGCTGGCAATGTGTGCTTGCAGCCCAGAAGGCCAACCGTGTCCTGGGCTGCATCAAAAGAAGCTTGCTCAGCAGGTTGAAGGAGATGATTCTACCCCTCTACTCTGCTCTGGTGAGACCCCACTTGGAGTACTGCATCCAGCTCTGGAGTCCCCAACATAAGACATGCTCCTGTTAGAGCAGGTCCAGAGGAGAGCCACAGAAATGATCGGGGGGCTGGACCACCTCTCCTATGAGGACAGACTGAGAAAGCTGGGGTTGTTCAGCTTAGAGGAGAGGAGAGGAGAGCTCCAGGGTGACCTTATTTTGGCCTTTCAATACTTAAAAGGGGTTTATAAGAAAGATCATAGAATCATAGAATGCCAGGTTGGAAAGGACCTCAAGGATCATCTGGTGTGGTGACCAAAAAGCATGTATTCAGTTCATCGGTGAAGTTGAGACAGTTTATTAGCTTGCAAGCACAGTATTTATAGAACTTTAGTGGTTACAGTAATTCTCCACTATGTCATTACAATATTGTTGCTTATATAATAGGGGCTTTCCAAAAGTTAGTTGTGTTTACATTCATGTCTAAATAAAGTCAGGGGGGTTTTCACAGTCCCCCTTTTCCCTTGGCACCATCCGTGAGATTGTCTGTGTTGTGCATACCTCCTTATCTGTTCTTTCTCACACTGTGTGTCTAAGTTTAGATGAAAACTAAGATATGTTATCAGATATTAAAGATCTTTAATCAGGAAAAAAAAATTGAATAGAAGAGATAACAGTTCTTAGCTACAAATATATGTGTATACAAAACAGGATCAACACTAATCACAACTAAAACCTAAAAGTCTTAAGAAATAGATTGAGTCCTGTACCCAAAATCTTGCGATGCAGGTCTCTTTAAGAGCTGGCGAGCAGTCGCTGCCCTGCACGGGGAAGGCGCGGCCCCCCCGCAGCCGGGGAAGGGCGGGGGAGGGAGATGGAAACTTAGTGCGAGTTCTGCCGGAGTTGTGGAAGATTCAGATGACCCGTGATCTTTTCTTCAGAGCTTGCAAACCGCATGCACTCAGGGACTGCCGCTGCCGTTGTCGCCACTGCCGTCCGAGAGGAAAACGGATGTCCCGTCACGACCTCTGTCCCGGTTTCCCCGGAAACGTCCTCCCCCCATCCCCCCTCGTGTCTGCTGAAATTCCCTTTATTGGCAAAAGGAAGAAAAATTCCTCGGAAAAATCCCAAACCACAACATTATCCACCCCGAATTTTTCTTCCATGCCAACAATCAGACTTAAATTTATACATACATATTTTCAACTATATACATATACAGATAGTCACATAGAATATGAACAACTCATCCAAAGATAAGGTCCCCTTGAGGTACACATCGTGTTTTTCCATCTTCCTGCATCACCCACCAAGTGCAAACAGATCCTTGAGCAAAGACAATCCCACGAATGGGCTTGCCTTTACTCGAGACAGGTTTAACCCAAACAGTTTTCCCTAACATACCTCTCAGGTGGATCACAGGGACTTTATCTCCATCTACAGTATGAAGGAATTCTGACTGGGCAGGGCCGGCTCGATTGACAGAGCCTCTAGTGTTGACCAACCATGTAGCCTTTGCTAAATGTTGGTCCCAATGTTTGAAAGTCCCCCCACCCAATGCCTTCAAAGTGGTTTTCAACAGTCCATTACACCGTTCAACCTTCCCGGCAGCTGGTGCATGGTAGGGGATATGATACACCCACTCAATACCGTGCTCCTTTGCCCACGTGGTAACTAAACTATTCTTGAAATGAGTTCCATTATCTGACTCAATCCGTTCTGGAGTGCCATGTCGCCACAAGACTTGCTTTTCCAGACCTAGAATGGTGTTCCGAGCAGTGGCGTGAGGAACTGGGTATGTCTCCAGCCATCCGGTAGTTGCTTCCACCATGGTGAGCACATAGCGCTTACCTTGGCGGGTCTGCGGCAGGGTGATATAATCAACCTGCCAGGCCTCTCCATATTTATACTTATCCCAGCGTCCACCATACCATAAGGGTTTCACTCTCTTAGCCTGTTTGATGGCAACACATGTCTCACAATCATGGATAACCTGAGAGATAACATCCATGGTTAAATCCACCCCTCGGTCTCGTGCCCATCTATAAGTAGCATCTCTGCCCTGATGGCCTGAGGCATCATGGGCCCATCGAGCCAGAAACAACTCTCCTTTATGCTGCCAATCCAGATCTATCGGTGACACCTTGACTTGTGCAGCTCGGTCTGCCTGTTCGTTGTTGTGATGTTCCTCATTGGCTCGATCCTTGGGCACGTGTGCATCCACATGACGGACTCTCATGATCAGCTTCTCTGCCCGGGTGGCGATATCTTGCCATATATCTGCAGCCCAGATGGGTTTCCCTCTGCGTTCCCAGTTGGCTTTCTTCCATTGGTCTAACCATCCCCACAATGCGTTGGCCACCATCCAAGAGTCAGTATAGAGGTAAAGCTTTGGCCACTTCTCTCGTTCAGCAATGTCCAAAGCCAATTGGACAGCTTTGAGTTCTGCAAATTGACTTGATCCACCTTTTCCCTCAATAGCTTCTGCAACTTGTCGTGTGGGGCTCCACACGGCTGCTTTCCATCTTCGATTTGTCCCCACAATGCGGCAGGAACCGTCCGTAAAAAGGGCATAGCGTACTTCTTCTTTTGGCAACTGATTGTATGGTGGCGCTTCCTCTGCACGTGTTACCTGTTCTTCTTCCTCTTCATCTGCTAAACCAAAGTTCTCACCTTCAGGCCAGTTCGTGATGATTTCCAGGATCCCAGGGCGATTTGGTTTCCCAATACGGGCGCGTTGTGTGATAAGAGCAGCCCATTTGCTCCAGGTAGCATCAGTAGCATGATGTGTGGGGGCAGCCCGCCCACTGAACATCCACCTTAGCACTGGTAATCGGGGTGCCAGGAGGAGCTGAGTTTCTGTTCCAATTACCTCTGAGGCAGCTTGAACTCCTTCATAAGCAGCTAAGATCTCTTTCTCTGTTGGAGTGTATTTGGCTTCAGATCCCCTGTAGCCTCGACTCCAGAATCCAAGTGGTCGGCCTCGAGATTCGCCAGGCATTTTCTGCCAAAGACTCCATGAAAGACCGTTATTCCCGGCTGAAGAGTAGAGCACGTTCTTCACGTCTGGTCCTGTCCTGACCGGTCTAAGGGCTACAGCATGAGCAATCTCCCGCTTAATCTGCTCAAAAGCTTGCTGTTGTTCAGGGCCCCAGTGGAAATCATTCTTCTTGCGGGTTACCAAGTAGAGAGGGCTTACGATCTGACTGTATTCCGGGATATGCATCCTCCAGAAACCTATGGCACCCAAGAATGCTTGTGTTTCCTTCTTGCTGGTCGGTGGAGACATTGCTGTGATCTTGTTGATAACTTCTGTTGGAATCTGGCGACGTCCGTCTTGCCACTTCACTCCCAGGAACTGTATTTCTTGGGCAGGTCCCTTAACTTTACTCTGTTTGATTGCAAACCCAGCTTCCAAGAGAATCTGGATGATCTTCTTTCCTTTCTCAAAAACCTCTTCTGCTGTGTCCCCCCACACAATGATGTCGTTGATGTACTGCAGATGTTCTGGAGCCTCACCTTTCTCTAGTGCTTCTTGAATTAGTCCATGACAGATGGTGGGACTATGTTTCCACCCCTGGGGCAATCGGTTCCAGGTGTATTGCACGCCCCTCCAGGTGAAGGCGAACTGTGGCCTGCACTCTGCAGCTAGGGGAATGGAGAAGAACGCATTAGCAATATCAATCGTGGCGTACCACTTCGCTGCCTTGGATTCCAGTTCATACTGAAGTTCTAACATGTCTGGCACAGCGGCGCTTAGCGGTGGAGTAACCTCATTCAAGCCACGATAGTCCACAGTTAATCTCCATCCTCCATCAGACTTACGCACAGGCCAAATGGGGCTGTTGAAGGGTGAGTGAGTCTTACTAATCACCCCTTGGTGCTCCAGTTCTCGGATCATCTTATGGATGGGAACCACAGAGTCACGGTTCGTTCGGTATTGTCGACGATGCACTGTTGTGGTGGCAATTGGCACCCGTTGTTCCTCAACCTTCAACAATCCGACAGCAGAAGGACTCTCAGAGAGACCTGGCAGTGACTTTAGCTGTTTAATCTCTTCTGTCTCTACAGCAGCTATTCCAAAAGCCCATCTATGTCCCTTTGGATCCTTGAAATAACCATTTCTGAGGTAGTCAATTCCCAGGATACATGGGGCGGCCGGACCAGTAACAATGGGGTGTTTTTGCCAGTCTTTCCCGTTCAAGCTCACTTCAGCTTCCAACACAGTCAGCTCTTGAGATCCCCCAGTCACCCCAGAAATAGCAACAGTTTCCGGGCCCACATGTCCTGATGGCATTAACGTACATTGAGCGCCAGTATCAACTAAAGCCTCGTATTTTTGTGGGTCTGATGTGCCAGGCCACCGGATCCACACAGTCCAATAGACACGGTTGTCCCGTGCCTCTACCTGGCCAGAGGCAGGGCCCCTCTAACAGCCGTTGCAGTGACAGCAACTCTTTAGTGATGGGTACATTTTGGAGGTTCCCTCTAGTGGGTCAGATCCTTGGGAGACTGGCACTGCCCTTACTTTTGCCGTATTTCTTTTCTCGTTCTCCTTCAATTCTTGTACCCGGGCTGCCAGGGCATGGGTAGGTTTCCTGTCCCACCGTCTCATATCTTCCCCATGGTCAACCAAGAAATACCATAGATCGATCCGTGAAGTCTGTTCTCTTCCCCTAGCCGGGAGGTGTCCACCTCTGGACCCAGAGGCTTTGATTCGCACTGGTGCCACTTGAAGATTTTGAAGAGTTTCCATGATCTCCTTTTGCTGCTTGTCCATCTTCTCATCTATTTTCTTATCTATCCTCTCAATTGCTGTTTCTACCGCAGCGATACGTTCCTGCATGGGGCCATGGACCATCTTCGCATATGTCCTGAGTTTACCTGCTGCGACACCCACCAAATCTTGATCTGGCTCCGAATACATGGACGCCACATAATGGGAGAATGCACCTGGTGCACCACAGGAAAGCTTCCACCACATTTCTGGTGTGCATCTAACCTTGTCTGGGTCGGTGAGGGGTTGCCCATCTCTTCCATAAAGTATTTCTAGCAGTGCCATTTCCCTCAGGCGTAAAATCGCGTCTTCCACAGTCTTCCAAGCTGTCTTAAGATGATGTGCCTGCAGGATATCTTTGTGAGGGAACCTCTCTCTCACACTGCCTAGAACTCGTGCCCAGAATGAAAGGGGTCTTGATTCCCTCACAAATACCTGTTCAATACCTGTATCTCGGGCCAGAGCCTTTAAATACTTGGCTTCAGAACCATCAAGTTGCAAACTGTCACCCATAAGATCCCACACTCGGATCATCCAAGTCAGGATAGGCTCATCTGCATGTCGAGTAACGTCCTTTCGCAAGCCACGAAGGTTGTCATAAGAGAGCGATTCAGTAACGATCTCTGGTTCTGGATCTGCAGTATGTGAAGGACCCGCTTCCGCTTCCCCGTCATCATCAACTGGACGAACCGATTTGGTCTTGTATTTCCTTTTCTGGATAGGGGCAACTTTCATTGGCTCAGACTGTTCCTCTGGTTTATCCACATCTTGAGCTACAACTTTCATCGGCTCAGACTGTTCCTCTGGTTTATCCACATCCTGAGCTACCATAGCATCAGGTGTCTTACTCTCTCTCTTCTTTTTTCTCTTTCCTTGCTTTTGGATGCATTCCTGACCACCCCTATTCCTGGCTTCATACATAAGATAGATCATAATTAAACCAACTTGCAGACAATTTACCAAAGGTAGGATATTCCTGGAATCTAGCAAAAGGTTAAGTTTCTCAAAAGCTGTTCTAGCAAACCTAAAAGGTGACTGATTAACATGTTGAAAAGAAACACTCTCCTGTGTCCCTAACTGAGAGTAGGTAACATTATCACTAGGTCCCCAGATGTAACAGCTTGGGCTGGTGCAGGAGTACAACCTTAAGAACACATCCCAAATGAAACCCATAGACACTGAATCCATAACACTATAGACCCAAAATAAGAATTCGATAACGATCACAGCTATCTGAGTTCTACTGGCTGCTGCACTCAGATGAATTAAGCCAGCCAGACCTTTCGGCATAGTTCTGTACCAACAGAAAGCAAATATGTAGTACAGCATGGTCCATATGGACTCGAAACTCACAACAAACATCATGATGCCAGAACTGTTATCCTTCTTTGCTCTCTCTGTCCCTGTTCGGGCGCCAAAAGATGTCTAAGTTTAGATGAAAACTAAGATATGTTATCAGATATTAAAGATCTTTAATCAGGAAAAAAAAATTGAATAGAAGAGATAACAGTTCTTAGCTACAAATATATGTGTATACAAAACAGGATCAACACTAATCACAACTAAAACCTAAAAGTCTTAAGAAATAGATTGAGTCCTGTACCCAAAATCTTGCGATGCAGGTCTCTTTAAGAGCTGGCGAGCAGTCGCTGCCCTGCACGGGGAAAGCGCGGCCCCCCCCCCAGCCGGGGAAGGGCGGGGGAGGGAGATGGAAACTTAGTGCGAGTTCTGCCGGAGTTGTGGAAGATTCAGATGACCCGTGATCTTTCCTTCAGAGCTTGCAAACCGCATGCACTCAGGGACTGCCGCTGCCGTTGTCGCCACTGCCGTCCGAGAGGAAAACGGATGTCCCGTCACGACCTCTGTCCCGGTTTCCCCGGAAACGTCCTCCCCCCATCCCCCCTCGTGTCTGCTGAAATTCCCTTTATTGGCAAAAAGAAGAAAAATTCCTCGGAAAAATCCCAAACCACAACACTGTGGTTGTGATGAGTTCTTCAGTGCTCAGACTTGCTGCTTTGGTCCACGGCCTGAATTCGAACAGACCTTCTCACACATTTCCCCCTTTTTTGATTTTGTAATTGTGTTAACGTAACTTGATTGAAAACTTGTTGTACCATTGTTGTATACATTGAATTAAACAAGGGGTATAGATAATTAAACACAAAAACATTAACGATACAATTAATCCTAACAGAATTAATCATTTTACCCATAATCCTAATATATAAACCATGATCCAAATCCTAACCGTTGCCATCTATTATCTTGTTGCAACTTTTGTACCAAATTTTTTATATCTTGAATATTATCATGAGTGGATTTCGAATAATCTGACAAATTTATACAACACATGCCTTCAAATTCTTCACATCCGTGACCTCATGCTATTAATAAAAATCTATGTCTTACTGAATCTACGTCTAATAATAAACTAGACAAAGCTGCTGAAGTAGCATTAGTTTGTTTTGCAAGCCCTAATTTATTCAAAGTTGCTAAAGCTTGTGCTGATGTGTGACACCTAGTGTAAATATAGAAGCAAAAATTATTTCTTCTGCACTCCAAAAATCTACATTATCTTTACAATCAGAACTAAAAGCATGAGTGGTTTGTTTTGTTCATCTGTGATGCTTGGTAATGTTTGGTATCATTGAAGTGTTAGGAGTTAGAAAAGTGAGTTTACCTAAAGAACATGGTCCTACTTATATATGAGAGGGAAGGCCGGGCCATGCATGATCACCACAAATGAAAAAATTCCTTTTGGTAAGCTGAGTAATGCTTGTTAGCCGATTTAGAAACATTGTTGCTAGTATAATTACACCAAGTGTTAACATTTCTAAAAATATACAGAGATTAATGAACTGATTGAGCAATTGAAATATTTTTTTCTTGAATAATTAAAGTACACACAGTAGTCCATTTTTATTGATCCTAACAGTTCAATCTCTTGGGGTTCAATTGGTGAATGAGGTAGGTGAGAGACCCACCCATCCCAGGTGTTTACAGCACTTTTGTTGTTAGCTAAAACGTTCCATTATGGTCCATTTCCTCCCTTTATTATCATCCAATTGTCTATAGGTGTTCCCACTAAACAGGTAGAAAATGGGTTTCCAGGGGTCATTAAAGCTAAACACATGGCTTCTTAACCTGTGAGATTAGCTAAGGTTACCCAGATATTGTTTAGGCTGTGGTGTAATCCAAATCCTTGACTCTTGTTTAATGTACGATGTAAAAAATTTAACACATATAATGATTTACTCAATCTTTCTTGTGGGGTGTAACCCATAGTGACACGTGAAACGAATTTACAACCCGGTGGGTTATGAAGGGTATGTTTATTGCAGCGCTGGGGACACAGGGGATCACTCCTCCAAAGACGTGCCCAAATTTCCAGCAGCTCATCCGAGTTTAAATGCAATAAAGTGTTACATATTCATATGATTTCCCAGTACGCCTATACATATGCATCACCTGTCCCCGCTTTGTATTAAAATTAAGTCTCCTCCCCATTGCGTTTGCGCAGTGCCTCCTAGTGGTGGTCATCGGTGGTCGTGAGGATGAAGTAAGTGGTCATCTTCAAGGCTGAACTTTTTACCTTTTAGCCCTGCACAGGCTCAGTTAGTCCTTGACTTACTGACAGGCCGGTTGACCTCCTGCCAGGCCAGTGACCCATCTTCAGCTGGTCTTTAGGGTCAAGAGTTCCTTCTTACCAGGGGCTGCTTCTTTACTTCAGCGATTTCAGACAATAGTCTATTCTTTGAGGATGCAGGTGCAATCTCCTACCTAGTTAACTAGTAACTAATTCTTGTCCTGCCTCTAAAATCCAAAAATCTTAAGAAACCCCTTCTCAGTAGTCCCCCTTTTTTATTTTTCTATCATGGTTTTCAATGTATCATGCGCTCGTTTGACAATTACTTGTCCTGTAGGGGAATGGGGGATATCTGTGATATGTATTATACCCCATTGTTGAAAAAAGGTAGCTAGGGATGTGGACACATAACCTGGTCCATTGTCTGTTTTGATAGTTTTTGGTTCGCCCATCGCAGCAAATGCCGCTAGGAAGTGTCTTTGAATATCTTTTGCTTTTTTGCCAGTGTGTGTGGATGCAAAAATGCACCCTGAAAATGTATCAATAGAGACATGGACGTAGCATAGATGGCCAAATTCAATAATATGTGTCACATTGGATTGTCATATTTCTAAAGCAGAAAGACCTCTAGGGTTTGTTTCTAAAGGAGGTGTCGGGAGTACCTGTTGGCAATCTGGGCATGCTTGGATAATTTGTCTTGTCTGTTCAGTGATAAGCCTAAATTGTTGTTTGAAAGCTTTTACTCCTTGATGATAAATATCATGTGATAGCTTTGCTTGTGTAAAAGTGTCAGGCAATACCACGCCTGCTAGTAAATCAGTTTGTCGATTGCCTTCAGCAGTTGGTCCTGGTAAAGAAGTATGCAACGTAATATGTGTAATAAAGTATGGATGTTTTCTGTGATTTAACAAAATTAATAGTTCTCTTAATAGTGCATATGAAAGAGGATTTGTGACTTCTTTTAAATAAGATCCCTCTAAATATAGAACAATACCTGCAACATAAACAGAGTCAGTAACAATATTAAGAGGTTGATTAAAACGCGCAAATGCATGAACAACGGTGGCAAGCTCTACAATTTGAGTTGTTCCTTCAGTGATAAAAGCTTCCCTCTGCCACTGATTGTTCTCGCCATACTAAGGCAGAACGTTTTGTTTTTCCTGATCCATCTGTGAAGACAGTAAGAGCTCATTCGAGTGGAATTCTTGAACAATGTGTTTTTACAACTAAATTTAATTCTTTTAAACTGTGTAACAATACATGTGTGGGATAATGTATTTGTAACTTTCCAGAATAATCAATAAGAGCTATATGCAGAGAAGTGGAAAATTTTAAAAGCCAGAATCTATATGTTCTTTGGTGAATGGTAAATATCTAATGTTAGGTTCTGTGCCATCTAACATTAAAAGTCTTTGCCTTCCCCTTCGAATGAGCATAGCAATCGTTTCTATAGATGTGACAATTGTTTTGTTAAATCGATGCGGTAAAAACAGCCACTCTAAAATTAACAATGGATCTCATCTTTTATCATCCCACTGTCCTAAAATCCCATAGGGTTGAAAAGAAGTTAATATGATGTAAAGTGAGATTGTCAGATTTTCACTCTGTTGGTAAGCCTATTGTTTAGGAAGAGCAGTCAAAATTTTCTGTAGAGATTCGGTGGCTTCAGGTGTAATTGTCTGTGCCGAAGTGAGATTAGGATCTCCTTTTAGTAGTTGAAAAAGAGGACTTAATTCTTCAGTGGTAATCCCTAATAATGGGCAAATCCAATTAATAGTTCCCAGTAGTTTTTGCAGATCATTTAGAGTCTTTATTTCTGTCGTGATGGAAATGTTTTGTGGAATAATAATTTGATCTGTAATTTTCCATCCTAAGTATTGCCATGGTTTTTGGTTTTGAATTTTATCCAGAGCAATTTGAAGATCCCACTGTTCTATGGTGTTCTTTACTAGTATTGTAGTTTCATTTGTTTCTTCTGGGGTAGATGTGGCAATGAGCATGTTGTCTGTATAGCAATAAATGAGAGTTTGCGGCTTTTGAATACGGACAGGACTGAGAGCTCGCACTATATACCACTGACACAATGTAGGGCTGTTTTTCATTCCTTGTGGTAACACTTTCCAATGATATCTCTGATGTGGTTCGACTGCGTTTAGAGATGGGACAGAAAATGCAAAACATGGTGCATCTTGCTTATTTAATGGAATGGTAAAGGTTGTAAGGTTCCCATGGGTTCTAAGACGTTGATTTTTCTCAAGTCTTGTAGCAATCGCCATTTGACACTCTTTTTTTGTATTACAAAACCAGGAGTGTTCCAAGGACTGGTGGTTGACACAATATGTCCTGCTGTCAGTGGCAGGGGCCACTGGTTCACCCATATCAGCGTGTCTGTTGTCCAGGTTAGGGCCGGGGTTTGCTGCATTTCAGTGACCCCTAGGACAAATTTGTTCCCAGCATAATTCCCCATGCAGAGAGGCAATCCCGTTCCCACAAACTGGTCGGTAAAGGTAATACATATGGCCGTATATAGGCAGCACGCTGTTCTGGTCCTATCACTGTAATCATTTGTGCACTTTGTTGAGGAGCTGCTGTCCCCCCCCACTCCTGCGAGCACCTTAGTCGCTGTTTTAAGAGGCCATGTTTTCGGCCAGTTATGCACAGCAATGACCGTAATGTCGGTTCCACTGTCTAGTAAGCTGGAGATTTTATGTTGTGAATGTTTTAGATCATGAATCAGAGTGCAAGTTAATGTAGGTCGATTCCATGATAGAGATTGTGCCCAACATATTTGTGGTTGTCCAGTAGAACCAAAACTACCATCGCCTCTTGGATGACCTCCCTTATTTGGAGGTGTCGCTTGTAAGTATACAAACTGTCCAATAGCAGTTCCAGCATAGATTGTACAAGGTGGTGTAGGTGTCCAAACCATTATTTTAATTTCTCCTTCAAAATCTGCATCTATTACCCTGGGCATGATGAATAAACCTTGTCTTGTAACCGATGATTGCCCTATTAATAACGCGCTACAACCTCTCCCAATGGTCCATAAACACCTGTGGGAATAAGGTGTATTGACGTGTCTTTTATTGTGATGTCAGAGAGGGCGACCAGGTCTACTCTGGCGCTCCCTGGGGTGCTGGTGCAGAGCTTGCTTGCAGATTGCAAGCGTAAGCCTGGTGGCAGTTGCATGTCTGTCCTGGGGGACGATTTTGTGTCAACGTGTGGCCCCCACCTTGTGATCCGCTTGGAGTTTCCCGAATCGGTCAGAGGATTGCCATCAATATCAAAGCGTGAATGGGAACAAATTCCCAGCCCCGAGCCGGATTTTTGTTTAAGTGCTTTCGGACAATTCTTTTTCATGTGTCCTTGTTGCCCACAAGAAAAACATGTACCGGTGCCTGGAGGAGTTTTCATTGTTGCAAAAGCCTCTGTTAATAAAACTGTCTGGCTTTTGGTAGAGCCAGCTCCCTGACATGCTTTAATCATTTCAATAAGTGTGGGGGCTTGTAAAGGTCTCCATACCTGTTGACAACCTGGATTTGCGTTGTCTACCACTAATTGTTTAAACAACAAATTACATACTTCTTCTCCATCTACTTGTTTTTCTAGCGCCGCTTTTAAACAATCTAAAAATTGCATGAATGGCTCATTTACCCCTTGCTGAATAGTTGCAAAGGATTGGGGCTGTTTCCCTGTATCCGGAAAATGCCAAAATGCTTTAAAAGCGAGATTTTTCAATTGTTCAAGTGCCAGCAGTGACAAACGCGCTTGAGCATTAGGGGTAGCGTAGTACCCTTCACTCATTAACTGATCCAGGTTAATTTGCTGCAACTGCGCATTAGCTCGCTGATTCAAATTATCTATTGCTTGGACACATGCCTCACACCAGTCAAATAGCCAAACCGCATATTGCATAACCAGTCAGAATCATGCGCACTATTACTCAACAATCCTGAGGTACCAGAGTAAATGAAGTTGATATACTGTCCAAGAGACCTTGTGTAAAAGGTGCTCCGAGACCATTTTCTTGCACTGCCTTCCTTAGTTCTTTCAAAACTATATAAGGTAGTCCTTCCCATGTATGATTTTGCCCCTGTTCTAGAACAGGGAATACTCTCAACGTCTCAATATTTCCCTCTGATTCAGCTTGTTGGCGAGCTTTTTTCCATCGGCTAAGTAAGTCAGGAGGAAAAAGGTCCGATTCCTGTTCTGAATCCCCAGGATCATCGGGCCCCCCTGGGTCAAAGTCACATGTAGCATTCTCCATTGTTTTGTAGGACTAGTATCTTCATTGTTTATATTTATTTTTGCGGGAGCACTGGCTTGGACTTCCTTACTGCCAGATTTTTCTTTTAAATATGCATTTAAAGCCTCAAACACAGTTCTCCACGCTTTCAGTAACCCAGCAGAAGTTGAGTCCCCTTTTGCAGCTGTATCCCAGAGCTTAATACCTATTGCATCCCATTTTTCAGGTTTAAAAACATTATCTGAGCTGAGGTCTGAGTCTTGTCCCTTAGTCCATAAAAGAAGGTGTTTCAGTTCTGAACTTTCAAGCGTTTTTTCCTGCTTTCTAAGAATATCCCTTAAAATTTCTACCGTGTCCCTTTATTCATCAGTCATGGAGTTCCCCATAGTTCTCGACCGCTTACTATCTGCCCAGCAGAAAGGTCAAGTGGTGCACCCAGAGCTTCCTTTCAGCTCGATCCATCCAACCGAGCGATGCCACTGGCACGATCTATTAGATCAAATTAAGTCCCTGTTCAGACGCCATCTGTGGTGACCAAAAAGCACGTATTCAGTTCATCGGTGAAGCTGAGGCAGTTTATTAGCTTGCAAGCACAGTATTTATAGAGCTTTAGTGGTTACAGTAATTCTCCACTATGTCATTACAATATTGTTGCTTATATAATAGGGGCTTTCCAAAAGTTAGTTGTGTTTACATTCATGTCTAAATAAAGTCAGGGGGGTTTTCACAGTCCCCCTTTTCCCTTGGCACCATCCGTGAGATTGTCTGTGTTGTGCATACCTCCTTATCTGTTCTTTCTCACACTGTGGTTGTGATGAGTTCTTCAGTGCTCAGACTTGCTGCTTTGGTCCACGGCCTGAATTCGAACAGGCCTTCTCACACAATCTGATCCAACCTTTCTTGGCAAAAGTACAATCTGGACAAGATGGCCCAGCACCCTGTCCAACTGAATCTTAAAAGTATCCAGTGTTGGGGGATCCACCACTTCCCTGAGGAGATTATTGCAATGGCTGATCGTTCTCACTGTGAAAAATTTTCCTCGTGTCCAATTGACATCTCCCCAGGAGTAACTTGTACCCATTACCTCTCATCTTTTCCATGTGACTTCTTGTAAAAAGGGAGCCTCCATCTTCTTTGTAGCCACCCCTTAAATACTGGAACATGGTGATAAGGCCTTCCCTAAGCCTTCTTTTCTTAAGGTTGAGCAAACCCAGTTCTCTCAGGCTTCCCAGTCCTTTGATCATCTTAGTGGCCTTTCTCTGGACCCTCTCCAGCCTGTCCACATCTTTTTTTGTATAGCAGGAACCAAAACTGAACACACTATTTCAGGTGCAGCCTGACAAGTGCTGAGTAGAGTGGGATAATGACTTCTTTGTCTCTGCTGGTTATGTCCTTCTTGATGCACCCCAGCATCCTGTTGACTTTCTTTGCCATAGCAGCATGCTCTTTGCTCGTATTGAGCTTGTTGCCCACTAGGGTCTCCAGGTCTCTTTCCACATAGCTTCTCCCCAGCTGGGTAGGTCCCAGACAGTGCTACACTCCTGGATTATGTTTTCCCAGGTGCAAGACGTTACGCTTGTCCTTGTTGAACTTCCTAAGGTTCTTGTTAGCCCACTCTTCCAGTCTATCCAGGTCTTGCAGTGTGGCTCTCCCTTCTGAAGTGTCCACTTTCCCACTTAGTTTGGTATCATTGGCAAACTTCATCAGGGTACACTTGATCCCATCATCCAGATCACTTATGTAGATATCAAACAGAGTTGGGCCCAGTATTGATCCCTGGGGGATACCACTTGTGACAGGTTGCCAGTTTGAAAAGGAGCACCTTTCAGTCTGTCATCCATTTCTCCACCCACTGCACAGACCACTTGTCTAGACTGTAACTCATCAGTTTCTCTAGGAGGAGGCTGTGGGAAACAATATTGAAAGCCTTGAAGAAATCCAGGTATACAATGTCCACTGTTCAACCTACATCAACTGAGCAGGTTACTTTGTCATAGAAGGTGATCAGGTTTGTCAAGCATGGTGAATCTGTGCCTACTTTTCCCAGTCGTGCTTCATTTGACTTTTGATAGCCCTCAGGAGGATTTGTTTCATAACTTTCCTAGGAACTGAAGTAAGACTGATGGGCCTATAATGTCCTGGATTCTCCTTTAAGCTCTTCTTGTAGATGGGGATGACATTGGCCACCTTCTAGTCTTCTGTGACATCCCTCTATCTCCATGACTTCTCAAAGATGGGGACAGACTTTTTAGCAGGGACTGTTGCGATAGGACAATGGGTAATGTTTTTAAACTAAAATAGGGTAGATTCAGACTGCATAGAAGGAAGAAATTCTTTACACTGAGGATGGTGAAACACTGGGACATGTTGGCCAGAGAGATGGTGTATGCCCCATCCCTGGAATCATTGGGTTGGACGGGGCTCTGAGCAACCTGATTGAGTTGCTCATTGCAGGGTGGTTGGACTAGATGACCTTTAAAGGTCCCTTCCAATCCAAACCATTCTATGATTCCTGGGAGGAGAGGACCAGATGGTTCCTCCTAGTATAAAATCTCCTCCATCCATCCAGAGTGGCAAGTCTGGTGTTTTGGCTGGCAGACGAGGTATGTCTTCTGAATGCTGCTAAAAGCTGGTGTATGGATGCAAAAATGTTCTTTGCCAGCAAACTAAGGGCATGGTTTAATAGGGATTAAGCACACTTCATGCCTGCCCTGCTGCTGACTGGGAGATGCTGCTCCCACCTCATCCCTCCTGACCCATGAGATGTATTACTTAAGTGGGTCGACATCTCTGCTTAGAGTTGGATGTATCTTTTAAGATTACAGGCCTTTTCACAACTCAAGTGCCCATTATATTGCCTTATATTGCCTGGGTGCCTGGACATAAAATATTTACTTCTCATAATGGTTTCCCTTTGGTTATTTGCAAAAAACAGTACATAGTGGCTGGCGTGTGAGCGCACTATTGAAATGTGGCATTGCAAAGTGTATAGATCAGCTGATTATTAAAATGCTTTTATTTAGCACATGAGCTCTGCTCTCTGTCTGCAGATTGCTGCCTGTGCAGGGAGTTTTTCACCCTGGCTGCTGCTTCCACGGGATCAGGGCTTGTCCTCTGGGATTGTGGAGGAACTGGGAAAAATACAGATGTTGATTGCTTGAGGATTGCTACCTGCTGCATGCATCATAGAGAGGCCTGTGTGTGTGCATGTTGTACATGTGCAAGCTCTTCTGGCAGGAGAACATCCTTTGTTCATGTCTTCTAGCATAATTCCTGCAGTTGTTATGTCCTACCTGGCCTACTGCTGCTGTGGTTCTGTGTGCTCTCTGAGGAGAAACAGTGCAGCTCCAAAGAGGAGGTCGTGTACACGTGTGAAATCTGCATTTTTCTGCAGATTTTTAAAAAATTTTGTTTGGCACTGTTTCCTTTGGAAAGGTGAAAAATAACAAGAATAAGTAGTAATGTGGGCTCTTGTTCCATTAGCAGGATTAGTAGAAGCAGGGGAATGTGAAAGTGGATTATGTCTAACTTAAGGCACAGATTGTAGTATCAGCTGATGTATTAAATAGGTTATAAACCTCAGGTTGTTCTTTATTCAGGGGCTGATAGTTGTGAGGTTTTATGACATGTTTCAGATTTTCTTTCTAGAAGGCTGATGTATTTCCATGGATCGAATTTGTATAAAAAACAGGGGACAGGGAGCATGCCTTGCTGTTGTGCTACAGCCAGAGCGATGCTCCAGTAGATTTGCCCTGGCATCCCATGTAGTGGAGCATCCCACCACAGGGTGGGACTGACATCCATCAGATGGGCTATAAACCCACCTCTATTCACCTCCTGAAGTTGAGACAGTGATTTTATTAGCTGTGTGCTGGTTTTCCCTGTCTTTATCTTGGCAACATCCATCACAAGCCAAGGGTAATATCTTCCCCCAGGCTAGGAAGCCCATCTGTTGGGAAACCACTCCAGCCTCTTGCACAGATTTGACACGCTAAAAGACTTGTTTCTAAAGGTGATGAGGCTTTGGTTTTGTTTAAAAAGAAAAAAACGCCAAATCCACCTCCCAACTGCAAAAAAATCCTTATTGCAGTGAAGCAAGCTACGTAATAAATGAGGCACTGGCACAGGTTGCCCAGGGAAGTTGTGGATGCCCCATCCCTGGAAGTGTTCAAGGCCAGGTTGGATGGGGCTTTGAGCAGCCAGGTCTAGAGGGAGGTGTCCCTGCCCATGGCAGGGCGGTTGGAACTGGGTGATCTTTAAGGCCCCTTCCAACCCAAACCATTCTATGATTCTATGATAAATTGTCTGGCTGAGAACGAGGGATTTCTGGCTTTCTGGTTATTCTTCTCCCTTTTGCACTTGGTTGTCTCCTGGCTCTCTTTTTCTTTTTTCTTTTTTTTTTTTTTTCTCCTCCATTTATTTCTGAGTTTTAATGGCTCTGTTTTGATATGCTGTGGCATTTACCTTCTCTGTGGCATGCTAGGCTCCTGGATGGCACTGCAACATGGCAGCTGTTGGGCTCCTGTCCTGTCACTTGGGCTTTTCTGCATCACCATGTGCCAGAAACCAGACCTGAGACTGGAAAGATGATGAAATATATAAAATTCTCAGCCAGCCATGGATTCATCAGTATCTGAAAAGCCCAAGGCTAGCTCCAGTAGTAGTTGCTTGATGTGGTTTTGAAAGGTGTTTACATTTTAATTAAAAAAGGGTCAGATCCAGACTATAATCTCTGCTGGGTCCAAGAGTAACCCTTTTTCAGATCGGCGCGGGGAAGCAGGCAGTCGACTCAATATGAGTGATAAAGCAAGCTTCAACTTTATTGCTCCAAGCCATGACTTATACACACAATCAGTTAATTATGCCTACTAGTCATTATCTTATTGGCCAAGCTCTAAAAGCAACCTTAACATATTCCTCCTACTTGCGGTTACAGCTTCTATGTTATTTTGCCCGGACCTCAGCTCCTCTTTAGTTGTTTATCTCCTTCTCAAGGGCAGACTGTTTTTGCCGACTTGCCAAGTTATGCTGCCTTGACAAGTTCTATCCCTGGCCTACACGGCCGTATAATCTTCTGACCCTGACTTGCACAGCTCCTCTGTGTCTTTACTCTCTAAGCCAATTTCCCAACATATAATAATTTACATTGCTGTACTTGGTGCTTTGGAATATGGAAAAATACCAGCTATGGAGCAGAAAATCCAAAAGGCAGGCATGATGCTTTGTCTGTGTTCATGGAGACATGGTAATACCTGGATGGGGAGTTCATCTCAGTTGCTTTTGTTTTCCATAGTAACTGTTCCTGTGTTTTGATAGATACGAAAGCTGGCTGCCAGCAATAAAGATAAACTGCTCCTTTCATTCACTGAGATGCTCTCACCTCTTTAGAAAGACACATTGCTAATTACTTGTGGTTGGAAATGGGCTGGATTAGGAGAGAGAAAATATTGCTGCTGAAGGAGCTCATTAAAAGGAGATGCTGGGAAGTGAGCTGGCTGCCCACCAGCCATGGCCATGCTGATAATTAGGAGTTCAAACCCCAAATGCAGACGGTCAAAGTTCCTTCTGCCTGTATTGCTGCAAGAGTGTTAGCTGGCAGACAGTTGTTTGCAGAGTTAAAGCATGTACAGGATTTCACCTGACCTGAAGGCACTGATATGAAATAGATAAGAAGTAGGAGAGTTGCCCTGCACTAGCTGGTCTGTGTAGTCAAAGCATTCCTTGCCTCCCAGGTCTGAGGCAGAAGGGACCTCCTTCCTTAGGCATGTCAGCAATGGCTTTGGAAAGACCAGCTTGGAGAAGACAATGGACAGGCAATGTGAGGAAGGTGATGATGGAGGGTTTGTTTTACTGGGTGCCATTCCTCTCTGCCCAGCCTGAGAGAAGCATCGAGCAGAAGATGGTGTCATCACCATGAGAGGTGATGTCCAACAATTCTTCACTGTAGGGAGCAGAGAGCAATAGGGTGAGTTTTGGAGGCTAGACAAGAGATGTCAAAATTGATGTTGGTTGATCATGGAGCAGGATGTGGTGTCTGCTGGCTGAGGCTGGGCTGGAGCCTCTCCCCAAATCATGCTGGGGGTTTCTTCAGTTTGACTTTATAATCATCGCATGTAGGCACAGATAAATAAGTCTGTGGGCTGCTGAGGTCCCTCTCGGTGCATGTCCCAGGTGTCTCAGAGCAGCAGGGACCTCCTGGATCACAACAGGCTGTGGGTGCAGAGGAGCTGCCTTGAGCATCTACAGCTCTTCTGTCTGTGGGTGGCTTCAAGGGGGCACTGCAACGTTTCAGTCCTCCCCGCGGCTGCTGGCATCTGGGCCAGGCTGCACTTCTGGGGCAGATTTTAATCGCATCTGCTATTACATCCTTGTGCTTTGTTGCTGCCTATTTAGCTTAAATGTGTTCTGGAGGATTCCAAGGTCCTCCATAACTTCCACAGTGCTTTCCCAGCTGCATACCTGCCATGGCAGAAAGAAACCATGAGATCTTAGTCTTGGGTCAATAACGCTGATTTTAAGGACTTTTTGTAATGCCCTGGAAGTCCTGGGGTTATTCTTGGAGAAAGTTTGCTTTGAGGGCAAGTTTCCATCAGTGGGATGAGATGTGCACTAACCATATGGTTGGTGCCACATGCTTCGCTGCTGGCACTAGCAAGGAGAAGGATCCTCTTGCAGAGGAGATGATCCTCAGTTAACACTTGCCATGCTATTAAAATAGCCAGGTATTTAAAATTTATTTATTATAACCTCTCCAGGGAGAGCAAATGCAAGAGGGACGTTGGGGGTCCCAGAACAGAAGACTCTGGAAGGTGGCTGCATTGGTATGTGAAAAATTTGCACTGTGGCTGCCTTTTGTAGGAAGCATCTCTTGTTCCTAGCAAAACCCAGGATGATAAAAAAGGTTTTTAGTGATCTGTCAGGGTAGCTCTGGAGCCTGTCACAGCCTGCCTGAGCTATGTGCTGCCTGGCAGCTGGTCTGCAGTGGCATTTCTGGAGAATAAGGCTTCTGCAGAGAGAGGCTGCTCTGTGTTCCTCCTGCCCTATGTTGGAATTGTGGAGGAGCAGAGGATTTGCATGGGAACTTTTCAGCACTTAATTGGAGGATAAGTAAGGAAGATACATGGGTTTTCCAACTGATATGCCTTAAGTGAGTGTTTTAAATGTCCCAAACCACAACAGTGAGTCATTTAAACAGCTGAGGCAAGTAGTCAGAAAGATGCCCTTGGCATTTACAGGGATTTGGTGGTCGTTGGACCTTTTGCTAGTTGAACTTTGATATAGGTGCCTAAATCTGGAGAAGCCTGATGATAAGCACTGCATTAAGCAGTTCTGCCTGAACTCTGTATTATAGAGATCTTTTCTGAACATCTTACCTAGATGCTAGCATTGAATATTAACTCCTGGTAGTGTTGTGGGGTAAATCCACTTCCAACTTTCACTGTTTGTGTGTGTGTGATAGCATGGTGCTCCTGGTTCTCTTGTTTTTTAAGGCCACAGCCTTCAAAGAAACTTGTCGTGTGAGAAAGCATTTTAGGCTTTCAGCATCCACCCAATGGAAGCAAAAAAATGACAAAAGCAGCCTCTTTATTTTGTCTCCTTTGCTGATGCCCAACCAGATTGGACCTTGGGTAGGAGCAAGAAGGTGTGCGGTTGTTGGCTTAATGGTGGGTTAGGATGTCAGTTTGTCTTGCTGAGTTGGAACAAGAATTGGTTTTGGAAAGATCTCTGCATGGACAGTAGTCTTGATGACAAGGTAGATATGTCAGCATGTTTTGGACCAAAAGACCCCGCTTCTTGCTTCAGGGAATGATGTTTGTATGAGGCTGGAGCCCCTGCTCCCTTGGCTGGGGCACAGGTGGGTCTCATCCCCAGGGAAGAGCTGTGTGTGGCTGCCATGTGGTGCTGCCTTGGCACAGCTGGACTGCTGCAGTCCAGGTTTTGGAGAAGCTTTGTTCTGGTGTGCTGGAGAGAGGATGGTTGGAGCATCTGCCCTGAGGGAGGACACACATGTGGGGTCCTCTCACCCAGGCCACAGTGAGCTAATGGAAATTAGCATTCCCATCCCTGCATATATGTCATCATCTCATCATGGAACTCGTCTTCCTTTTCTTACATCATTTGGGTTGCAAGTTCCCCTGTGCTGTTGCGTCCCACCCATCTAGTCCAAATTGGTTTCCCTCTCCATTGCTGCTCTTCACCTATCAAACTCACCACTTGGTTCCTCGAATTCAACACAAGCCTGGAACATCTTTGGGAGAAGGGGAATGAATGCACAAATGTCATAAACATTCTTGTTCTTATTTGAGTTTATTTTCTGATTAAGGGTAAAACTGTATAATTGCCATAAACTGTGTAATCTTGCTAAAGCAAGAACCCCATTTAGATCACTCTTTAAAATAACAGTTATTAATAATAATTATACATTACAGTAATGCTGATAATTACAAAGTTATAATAAGCAGTTTGCACATCTATTGACTTTTTCTGCTGCTGATTCCTTGGTTTATGATCATAGTAGTGAGCATGGCATGGGCTTCATAGGAAAGGTTTGGAAGGTAGTTTTCAGACCCGCAAAGCTTATAGCCTTTGCCTTGACAAAGTTGGGGGAGGAGGAAGGAACAGGAAAAAAAAGTAGATTTGAGCTAGATCTCAACTAATTATCATTAAGGAGCATGTCTGGGAATCCTTGGTTGTAGGTGCTCTGCCTACACAGATCCAAGGGATCGCCAACTCTCAAAAACATGAGTTTGCTCAGTTTAGGAAGGCGTCAATTGCTTTGATGCTCAAATGTGTGTTTGGATTTTTTGTTTGAAAAACCTCTTGTTTGTACATGTTTTGATGCGGAGATCGACATACAGACTCCGATGCAGAATCGAAGACCTTTTATTGTCAGAAGGCTGCATTTTTATATTCTTCAGAGTTTATCATGCGCTGGATGTTTTAACATGATTGGATACACACAGCTGTCCACGCGCCTAAGTTACACTTGTGATTGGTTACTTATACATGATCACGCATTGCTGCAAGAAGCAAGTTTAACATTCTTTTGCTAGATAACTTGCTCTTTATCTTACACTTCTTTGCAAACAATTCTATTTCTTCACCCCCTAATCCCTCATATCTCACTGTTCAAGGCCCTTCAAGAATACCATGCTGCTCGTTAATATAAAATGTCTCTAACATTTTGAGAGTGAGGCAAGATGGGAAACCTGCTCCAGGCACAGAGGTTTCCTCACACACAGCACCAAGAAGAGCAGGAGACCATCCAGCCCACACCACCTTCCCAGTGAAGAGGGTTAATTTTGGAAAGGGAGAGAAGGTTTAGCATTAGTTAGACATCAGCTTGGAGATGAACCCTTTGTGGATGGACTTGAATTGGTCTGAATCTAGGTGGCAGCTTCCCTTCCCAAGGTGCCTCCTGCCAAGGAAGAAGGTCCATTGTTTGAGCTCCAGAATCTGTCCCTCTTGAAGGGCTAGGCTGTTGGGACCAGGAAGCAGCTTGCAGGACCTGACAAATGGGCCTCTGTAAACCTGTGACTGTTGTGGTTTTATTTTGTCAAGCAAGTTTTATATATGTGCATCTCACACTTGGTAAAATTAGGTAGAGCCTAGAAATCAATGGGAGTAACAGCTGAAAAAGCCCTGCCTTGAAAAAGCTTCTAGGAGATGGTGACCAAAACAATCTTCACCTGAGCATTGGGGCATCTCTGGGCAGGCTGATGGAAGTGGGGAAGGCAGTTGCGTGGTAACTGGGAGAGACTCATCTAAAATGGGAAAGACTGCTCAGAATGAAGTATGGAAAGTAGGCTGAGAGAGCAGAGGAGACTTTCTTAAAGTGATGAAGTGCTTGGATATCATCTCATTGAATCAAAAATCCATTCAGGTTGGAGAAGATTTCAGGAGATCTCTTGTCCAATCACTTGCCCAAAGCAAGGTCAGCATCAAGTTTGGATATTACCCCACTGCTGTAGTGGTCAGGTATGCGTGATCCTAATCATGAACCCCAATATACAAAGGGAGTGAGGTCAGAAGGGGAATTCAAAGGACAAATTCAGAAAACCTAGAGCTGATTGCTACCAGGGAGTGCCAGGAGATGCCACAAAATCAGGATGTTCCTCTGCTTGTTGAGCCTCTTTATTTACACCTTGTGTTGGGTGACAGTGGCATATTGACAGTGGCCCCAGAACAGCTGGCACACTGGGATATCCACATTGGGTGGCCGATTTCTGTGTTTTTATGTGATTCACACCGACTTGGTGCATTCTAAGCATATAAAGAAAATTACAGAATATGACTTGCTAGGCTTTTATCATATTATAAGGGTTAGATGTCAACCAACTCGCTGTTCATGCCTGGACATTTACTTTAGAAATCTTTGTGTACAATGATGATCCTATCCCAGGTGAATGTGATAACTCATCACCCTTAAACATAGGGGAGGTTTTTTCCTCCTAAGTTCTGTTTTCCTTTAGAGAGAGGTGAAGGTACTGCAGAATGACTTAGTTTTAGAGTTTCCTACTAGAGACCCATAAATATCTCGAATATGTGGTTTGTGCTCATTTGCTGGACTTGGTGACTTCTGGCAAACTCATTCCCTTTCAGTCTACTGTCTCTCCTGTTGCTAATCAACAAAACTCTGCTTGGGCATGGGGTGAGCACCCCATTTCTGACAGGTACATTTGGGAATAATTCCTTGAACAGGTGAAATCCTTAGGCCAGAAATGCTCGTTTTCAACAGTTTCCAAATGAAGCCACAATTGATCAAAAGTAACAGATGAGAAATAGTTCAGGAGCTGGAAATTGCACAAGCTGGGAACAGATTTTTTTTCTTCTTCTTCCCTTCCAGATGGTATGTGACTCACTCCAATTTGGTAACTTTATACTTGTCTCAAAACAGACTGTAAATACCAGTTCCCAGTGAAGGAGAGGGTGAGGGATGAAGTCTCGATGTCCTGTGATGTGGTGGGAGTGCCCGTGTCTTCTTCCTCCTAACTGCAGGGGAGGAAGAGTATGAGTCTTACTGCAAGACACTGGTCCAGAGCTTAATTTATATGTGAACATGCCCAACCCAGGTACAGGAGTTGATGGTTTCTTTTCTTTAAGGTTTGAGTGGCATTCAGCCATGGAGAAATAGGAAGGAGGAGAGGGGTTGGTCCAAGCTCCCTCTGCAGTAGTTGGGTGGGGGATGATGGGGATGCTAACCTCCCTCCCCATCACTCACCCCAGCTTCTCTGGATGGAGGACGTGGAGCTTGGGGTGAATTCAAAGCCAGCACCAAAGGAGGGGTGTCAGACCCCCAAAGCGATCCCATCTTCCACAGCAACAAGTCCAAGAGGTTTTATGTCACATGAAAAATACTTAGTTTTTGTGGCTCTTCTTGTCCTTCTTGCTGCTGTGGGTTTAGCCCATGTTTGCAAGCAGAGTGGCTCCTGCTTAGGTTAGTACCTCGAGAATCATAGAATTGCATGGCTGGAAAAGACTTCTGAGAGTGTTGAGTCCAACTGTACCTGTCCGCTACTAAACCATGTCCCTAAGCGCTTCATCTACCAGTCTTTTGAATGCCTCCAGGGATGGTGACTCAACCACCTCCCTGGGCAGCCTCTGCCAGTGCCTGACCACCCTTTCCGTGATGAAATTTTTCATGATGTCTAGTCTGAACCTCCTCTGACACATCTTGAGGCCATTTCCTCTTGTTCTATCACCTGACACTTGGGAGAGGAGACCAACACCCACCTCACTACAACCTCCTTTCAGGTAGTTGTAGACAGTGATGTCTCCCCTCAGCCTCTTTTTCTCTAAGCTAAACAACTCCAGTTCCTTCAGCCACTCCTCATAAGACTTGTGCTCTGGCCCCTTCACCAGCATTGTTGCCCTTCTCTGGAAATGCTCCAGCGCCTCAGTGTCCTTCTTGTAGTGAGTGGCCCAAAACTGAACACAGTACTCGAGGTGCAGCCTCACCAGTGTTGAGTACAAGGGCACAATCACTTCCCTGATCCTGCTGACCATGCTGTTTCTGATGCAGGCCAAGATACCATTGGCCCTCTTGGCCACCTGGGCACACTGCTGGCTCATGTTCAGCTGGCTGCAGACCAACACCCCCAGGTTCTTCTCTGCCAGGCAGCTTTCCAACCACTCTTCCCCAAGTCTGTAACTCTGCATGGGGTTGTTGTGTCCCACGTGCAGAACTCAGCACTTGGCCTTGTTGAACCTCATCCCATTGGTTTCAGTTCAGTGATCCAGCCTGCCCAGAACCCTCTGCAGAGCCTCCCTACCCTCAAGCAGATCAACACTACCAGCCAGCTTAGTGTCATCTGCAAACTTGCTAAGGCTGCATTCAACCCCCTCATCCAGATCGTTGATAAAGATATTGAACAGGACTGGACCCAGCACTGAACCCTGGGGAACACCTCTCGTGACCAGCCTCTAACTGGATTTAACTCCATTTTTCACCACTCTTTGGGCCTGGCCATCCAACCAGTTCTTTACCCAGCAGAGGGTGTGCCTGTCCAGGCCAATGGCAGCCAGTTTCTCAAGCAGAATACTGTGAGAAACGGTGTCAAAGGCTTTACTGAAGTCCAGGTACACCACATCCACAGCCTTTCCCTCATTCATTAAATGGGTAACCTGTAGGGGCTCATAGCGGGCTGTGGATCCTGAAAAGGAGACGGCTAGCTTCGACCTCAGTAATATCAAAGTATTCCTGTGAGAAGAAGACTATGAGAAAGAAGAAAAGGAGGATTGCAGGTGTACAGATTAGAGGTGCTGGGAAAGCATGAGGAAAGAAGTCAGCACAGAAGAATGTGTACACAAGTAAAGCAAGCTAATTAGCAAGTAGAAGCTATGTATTCACAGCATGTGGATAAGACTATATAAGAAAGCTTGGCACAAGCAGTAAAGGTCAACTGCACATCAGATTGGTGTCTTAGTCGTCCATTCCCCACGGCGCTGCAGGCAGGCACAACGAACTGTGCTGCAGGCAGGCGCAACAATTGGTGGAGAATGCGGGCATGATCTTAGGCAACTCGAATAAGTAAAGAAGCTTAGCCGACTTGAAGAAGTTCGAGCCACCTGAGAGCCTTTGCATCATTGCTTCGGTAAGAAGCTCTTTTTTACTTTTGAAAAGAAACGCGGGAAGGGTGCTGGCTGCCCACCAGAGGCAGAGCTGCCCATCAGAGGCAAGAAAGGCTGCCCATCAGAGGCAAGAATTCGTAAGCGCTTACATGTAACCAGCACCAAATAATGATATATACGGTATCCGTACAAGAAAAAGCAGCTTTAAAGTGCTTGTTAAAAGTAGCATGAATGGAAATTAAGTTGTCAGTATCAGAGAAAGAAGAAGTTAAGATGATAAAGCATATGCTAAAGAAAATAATTAAATATGAAGAACGAGCTCTAGAGTTATTATCAGCCTGGCTTAAAAGTGATGGAATGCCCGCGGAATCTCCACGTGTTTTTGATATCTCATTTTGGAGAGAAGCAGGAGATTTGCTTTTTGAAAAGGCTTCAGAAGAAGGTCTAAATGCTATGCAAATTCTAACAACATGGGTATCGATTCATGAGACTTTAAAAGATTCATGGGCTGAAGAACAAGTAGCCCAAGCCACACAAAGTAGTCTCTTGAATGGTTATACCCTCCCCAAACAGCGTTTGTCAGGGGTAATTTATGAAAAGGCATTAGCGCCTACAGAAGAAGGTTTTATCTTAGAGGGTACTCAGACAGATGTTAGTAATGAGGAACAAGATCAGTCCTTGTCGGAGCAGGAACTTGAATGTGCTACAATGATATCCTATAAAAGTTTTAAGCAACCAAAAAAAAAAAAAAAGAGAGTTACGTACTCAATGCAAAACCAAATGCGATAGCGATAGCAGCAGCTATAAAGAAAAAAGACAAAAGGTTAAAACCTTAGGTGATAATGAAGGGGACAATATTAGAATATTAGAAACGGATGGACAAAGATAAAATTAGATGCAATTAAGGAAGGAGAAAAGGTGGATTTAGCATTTCCCATTATTCTACAACCGAATCAATCACCACAATATCAAGTCTTTGATTGGCAGTTAGTAAAGGTAGTCAGGAAAGCTGTTATAAAGGATGGATTGCATTCATCTTTCTCGCAAACGTTGTTGGAAAATGTATTATGTGGACAATTGGTTTCTCCGTATGATTGTCGGCAGTAGCATCAATGATTTTAACCCCCCCACAAAAATTGTTACGGAGAGAGAAGTTTATGGAATTTGCAGAAGTGAAGGCAGTGGAAAATTTAGGATGCCCACAAGAAGACCCGTTATTTGGGGTAGGAACAGATCATTACACGGGAACGGGTCCGTTTGCTGACCCACAGGCACAATCGAGGCTGTTGCCGGACATTTTAAGAGAAACAGGAAGAACGGCGCCCTGAGCATTTTTAACTTTACCCGAAACGGGCAAACAGCCGGTCTCTTTTACATCCATGCGACAGGGAAACACCGAACCATCTGATAGAGACACTGTTGCATCCCCTTGTTTGGCGGTGCTCAATTTTCACACCGACTCCCGAGAATCGCAGCCTGGCCCGGGCGCAGCGAATGCTGCTTCCCCCCCACTCCCCCCAGCGAGGGAATCACTCGCAGGAACAGCGGGCAGCACGGGAGCGGCCCTGCCCTCATGCACAGCAGCCATCTTAACCCCTACAGTTCACCTTGTTTCTCCAGGGGTTCAACCGTCCCTCTTTGAAATGGGAATTGACTCACAGCTGTTTGCAAACCAAGGTTGTTTTAACAGGACTGATGGAGAGCGGTGCTGGAACCAGCACCATTTATTAACTGCGTTTGCAACACTGGGGGTTTTTGCAACTCATAAACAGATAATGGTCCGGGCTAGGTGTAAAATTTGTGTAGATAAAGCTTTAAGACCTTTTAGAAGTAAACGTCCACAACTTTTGGTGTATCATTACATGGATGATATTTTAATAGCTGAAAAAGGGAACCTGGAAACTGTTAAACACAACTTATGTCAGTCATTAGAATCTTTTAAATTGCAAATTGCACCAAAAAAGGTACAAAGTATAGCACCATGGAAATATTTGAGATGAAAAATGTTAAACAGCACAATTGATCCTCAAAAAATATCAGTCAGAGTAAACGTTCAAACACTTAACGATGTGCAAATTTTGTTGGGTAATATTAATTGGGTCAGGAACTTAATAGGGACAGATAATCAGGCTTTACAACCATTCTTTGAATTGTTAAAAGGAGATACACAATTAACAGCTCCAAGGACCTTAACCAGGGAAACTGAACAAGCCTTACAGAAAATAGAACTAATGCTAAGTAAAAGGCAGGCACATCGTGTGGTGTTCGAACAACCTATACAATTTTTGATTGTTAACAATGATGTTCAACCTATAGGAATAATAATACAATGGATTGAAAATGAACCAGAAGCAGACAAATTGAAAATTTTAGAATGGCAATTTTTGCCTCATCAACCTCAAAATACAAGAAATCGAATTATTGAATTAAGTGGAAAAGACCTTGAAATCATTAGTATTCCTATGACAGAGCAATCCTGAATTTGGAAAATTGAAATATGTACATATATCTATCGATATATATTTTTCAATGGCAGTTTGTATGACAGCACTCAGTGGTAAAACTTCCAGACATGTACAAAGCCACTTTAGACATGCTTTTACAATGCTAGGAGTTCCCTTACAGGTAAAGACTGTCAATGGTCCTGCATATGTTTCACATTCATGAGAAACCTTCTTTAAAAAATGCAGTATAAAACCTTTTACAGGCATACCACACTCCCCAACAGGGCAAGCTATTATAGAGTACGATATGTATTGAATTTCTTGCGCTTGGCAGGAGAAGATATAGTGCGGAGATCGACACACCAACTCCGATGCAGAATCAAAGACCTTTTATTGTCAGAAGGCTGCATTTTTATATTCTTCAGAGTTCTACCATGCGCTGGATGTTTTTACGTGATTGGATACACACAGCTGTCCACGCGCCTAAGTTACACTTGTGATTGGTTACTTATACATGATCACGCACTGCTGCAAGAAGCAAGTTTAACATTCTTTTGCTAGATAACTCGCTCTTTATCTTACACTTCTTTGCAAACAATTCTATTTCTTCACCCCCTAATCCCTCATATCTCACTGTTCAAGGCCCTTCAAGAATACCATGCTGCTCGTTAATATAAAATGTCTCCAACAATATAGTACCACCAGTTGTGAAGCATACGCAAACCATGTCAACAGGAATGTCAGCGTTTGATGAAAAGCTCATGGTGTTAATAAAAAACAAAGAGGGAAAATGGGATGGTCCATTTTGGTCCATTTCGGTCCATTTCAGTTCATTTCAGTTAATAACATGGGGACGAGAGTATGCTTGTATCATTACAGGTTCTGGGCCTACGTGGATACCTGCAAAATGGGTAAAGCCTGCAGTCACAAACGAGTCAACTGATTTACAGCAGCCCGGGTCTTCAAGCTAACTAGTCTCCTTCAACAGGGAAACAAATGCCTTTACCATCTTTGACTCCAAATTTTGATTATGGCCAGCGCTGGAGAGGGATAATACAATATGCAACTATCAAAGGTGTTATGTTGCCTTCAACTTTACAAGCACACCTAAGAGTGATCTAATTGGGAAAGGCCTATTAAAGGTGATTGATCGCTGTGTAGATATTTCTGGTCGCTTATGGTAGTACCATAACTAAGAATAATATCCCTCATGCTATCAAAACATCTGTATTGTTTGCATTAGCTGTTAGAGGCTACGGTATAAAAATTGAGATGACCTATCCCTCTCATCCACTGTTAAAAATCTCATTAGTTTTTGAACCACAGCCAATTATTTCACCTTTCCCATTGGAGGCTATCACAGTCTTTACTGATGCTAGTCATAAGACAGGAAAAGCCGGTTCAGCACTAGTACATATGAGGGGTCTTACAGAATCTCTGGAATCAAAAAATTTAGATAAACCACAAGTAAAAGTTTTTCATCCACAAACAAGTGAGTGGCAAGATCCAATGAAACTAATAATCTGGGATAGAGGATACACTTGTGTTTCCACAAGCGTATCCAGACTCACCCCGCTGGGTTCCAGCAAAGTGGGTAAAGCCCTGGATACAACAGACTGGCGGCCTCGATGAATCGGTTATGTCGAGAGGCACAGGAGAGACAACAGCATCGGGTTAAATTATGGCTTTCACAATGTTCAACTCTCAGGCAAACTCATATTACGAGAGATATAATCACATTGCCTGAAGACTATTTTCAATTTTTCACAAGCAATCCTGTACAAGACATCGCGCCAGAAGTCTTCAATAGTATTGCTACTGGTTGTGTTAACCACAAATATAATTGTCGACCACAAATACATGTATGTTGCTTAGCTTGTAAATGAGATTATTTACGAATTTTAGAGCCTACACATAGAACACCTGAAACTATTGTAACTGAACAACTTTGTTGCTTTTCATGCCTTACTATAATTTGTTTGCATTATCGCCTTGGCTATTGAGCTTGATTAAGATGCTTATGCCTGCATTTGTATCGTTTTATTGTGCAAAATGATACCTTGTTTGCTACGATGTATAATGACAATAATTCATAAAAGTGTTGCCATTTTGTTTGAAAGAAAAGGGGGAAATGTAGGGGTGGAAAGTTACTACCTAGAATCAAGTCTGTGAACAGAACAGCAAAGAGCTGTTAATTGCTAGAATCAAGGCCATGGACAAAACATCAAGGAGTTGTTGTAGCAGTAAGCTTACATATCAAAACCAAACAATGCACCATTGGCTTTGCTATCGGGATATCCCTTTTTTTATTTGTGGGGGCAAAGCATGACGAGAAAATTTCATTCAATGTAAGAAAAGAGCCCTGCAGTTTAGGCCCTACTAACTTTACTAACACTAATACTAACACTAAGCCTAACTTCACCTGTCATCACCAGCACATGTTTTATAATGGATGGAATATTCTTGGAAGATAGTCTTGGGTGAGATGCCCTTTTTGGGTTTATTAGTTTTTATATGTTTTGATATGTATGCTGTGTGTCATACAATGTATACAGAGAAAGATTAATAGCAGTTATAAATGGATGATGGTTGAGATTGATTGGAATCCTTCTAGTTGGTTGTCATCTGTTGTAAAGATGGGGTTTTTTATGTTGTGGTTGTGCTAATGAAATTGTCATGTCTCACCTCTTTGCTGCAATGGGGACAGTCTTCGTAGCACAAAAACAAAAAGGGGGAATTGTAGGGTCTCATAGCGGGCCGTGGATCCTGAAAAGGAGAAGACTAGCTTCGACCTCAGTAACATCAAAGTATTCCCGTGAGAAGAAGGCCAGGAGAAAGACACAAGTAAAGCAAGCTAATTAGCAAGTAGAAGCTATGTATTCACAGCGCGCAGATAAGACTATATAAGAAAGCTTGGCACAAGCAATAAAGGTCGACTGCACATCATATTGATGTCTTAGTTGTCCATTCCCCACGGCGCTGCAGGCAGGCACAACGAGATAACTGTGCTGCAGGCAGGCACAACAGTAACCTTCTCATAGAAGGAGATCAGATTGGTCTGGCAGGACCTGCCTTTCATAAACCCATATTGACTGGGCATGATCACCTGGTTGTCCTGCACGTGCTGTATGATAGCACTCAAGATGATCTGCTCCATGACCTTTCCTGGCACTGAGGTCAGACTGACAGACCTATAGTTCCCCGAATCCTCCCTCGGACCCTTCTTGTAAATGGGTGTAACATTTGCCAGCTTCCAGCCAAGTGGCACTTCCCCAGTCAGCCAGGACTGCTGGTAGATGAGGGAAAGGGGTTTGGGGAGGATGTCTTCCAGCTCCCTTAATACCCTTGGGTGGATCCCATCTGGCCCCATAGACTTGTGTATGTCTAATTGACCAAGCAGGTCTCTAACCATTTACACTTGGATCATTGGAGCTTTTTTCTGCTCCCCTCCCTGTCTTCTGGCTCAGGAGGCTGAGTACCCAGAGAACATCTTACCTTACTATTAAAGACTGATCCAAAGAAGGCATTAAGTACCTCGGCCTTATCCTCATCCTTTGTCACTATTGTTCCCCCTGCATCCAGTAAACGATGGAGATTCTCCTTGGCCCTCTTTTTGTTGTTAATACATTTATAGAAACATTTTTTATTATGTTTCACAGAACTGGCCGATTGAAGTTCTAGTTGGGCTTTAGCCCTTCTGATTTGCTCTCTACATGATCTCAGTTCATTCTTGTAGTTCTCCTGGGATGCCTGCCTGGCGTCCCAGGTAATACAGCAGTGGTGTCTTCAACCTGCAGTGCTTCCCTCTACGGCAGTTGTTCATCTCAGCCATGCTGGTCCTCGATTTGAGTATGCACACATGAAATCTAGCATTTCTCTAGAGCATGAGGTTTATTGTGTGTGCATGGAGCAGTGATTCAGCATTGTACAGCAGCCTGATGCATGCTGAAGCATGAAGCTTGCAGAGTGTCATCTGCAGATGTTTGCAGCTGGAATGGTCCCCACTGCCTGCTCTGCCCCCCTGGAACACCTCAGGATGGGCAGGAGAGAGTACCACATGAGAAAGTGGTTTGGGTGATGGCAGTCCCCTTCCCTTTCATTTCTGTCCATGGTGATGGTATGGTTTGTGGACCTGCCCTGTTCTGTGCCAGAGAAGGTGGCATTTCAGTGACATGAAGGGGATATTCTATCTGTTGCTGAAAAACAATGCTGGCCAACTTTCAAAGGAGTGTGTCATCTGGGATGGATGCACTGGGTAGGTGCACGTAGTGATCACAGGAGCATCCACCTGAACATCATTAGCGCTCTCCTTACTTACAATGCTGAATTTAAAGTTTTATCAGCTTTTCTTCATTAGATGCACATCTTTAGATGATCTGGATGTCAGCTATTGATATCTTCTGTGTTTATTCTCTGGTTAAGGGGCAACTGCAGGATTTGCTAAGGTTTTTATTTCACTACATGGATCAGAGGACATGAAGGTGGTTTGAGTTCAGTTTCTTGCATTGGTTGAAGAGATGCTGTATCTATTCTCATGTGTTGGCTTTGGGAAGGGGCTGGGGATGTAGAGGGATCTAGCTTTGTTTTGCAGCAGAACACTTAATTCCTTGATGATCTGCTTCCTAAACAAGACTATCTTAATAAGGTTTGCAATCTAAGCCTGTGGATAATGTCTTCTTATTCTGCTAGCCATAATCTACATATATATTTAGGAGATGGCTGTGCTCCGGGAGCAGAAACTGAAGGGAGGGATAATCCAGGTTGTCAGGATGCTTGGGTAGCTGAATCAAGACTTAAAGCCAATGGTTTAATTTGTATATGCATTTGTTTGCATTTGCACAGCCTTCTCCTTTCTCCTCTGCTCTGTATTTTGGTTTTAACCAGTAAGAAGATGTTAAAAACCTATATACAGAACCTTTAGTGACTCAGGCTCCCATCTCTGAAGGTTTGTGTCTTGGCTGGGCTATTTGCTGGTTTTCCAGAGTCAGGTTGCTTCCTGAGAATGCTTTATCTTAAAAGCATCATAAAGCCCTTATGTCTTCTATAGAGCCATTCTCCTGCATAGCTCATGCTAGCTAGCTGGTGAGGTGAGCAAGGGGTTTATCCTCCTGGAATCACTGGCCCCTCAGAGCTGGCAAAGGACCTCTTCATGTTGCTCCAACCAGCAAAAGCATGGATCCATGGTGCTTGGTGGTCTGGCAAAGTAGGACTGAGTTTGGGAGAAGAAGCACGTGGGCTTGTGCCTCCATGGAGGTGATACCTTTGCTGTGGCAGGGGCTCAGGACTATGCTGGCTCAGAGCTCAGCTGGAGGGATAGCATCATTTCTTCTGTCTTTGCCAGCCAACTGGTTGATGCAGAGCATGCTTTGTTGTTTTGCAGTATTTTTCCTTTTTTTACTCTTTCTAATCCATTTTTATCAAGGAGAGGTTTTTAAAATAGATTCTGATGTGATCTCTGTTTCATCTCCACGTGCAACCCTCCTCACTGGACCATTTACAGTCATGCTGTTATCTCAGCATCATTTACTTCTGCCATCCTAGAGAAGCTTTTCAGTTATCTTCTTTACACTCCTGTCTATCATCCCCAGCTTATCACCCTTATCCAGCACAGCTAATGCTGTGGTCTTTTTAAGTTAAGCTTTTTAATTTTTTTTTGTCTTGTGCATGTGTCTGAAGGTTTTCAGTAGTTTGGATTTTAAGAAGGAGGATAGGCAAAATGTCTGTTGTTGTCCTTAGATGTAGGAATATTACAGTAATGGGACTTTTTTTGTTTGTGCACACATGGAAACTCTAAATGGGACAACCTAAGATTATTCTAAATGTTACTGGAAATGCAGATGTACAGGAAAAAGGATCCTGTGCATTAGCAATACACTTTGGCTGCTGTTTTCTTAACCTTTTTATAATTACTGTGAAATCAGTTCTTGCCTTTTTGTATTTTGCTTTCTCAGGCCTCCTCCGTTCTCATCATCTCTCCTGAAGGAATGGAGAACTCGTCAGTGGCATCAGCCTCCTCAGAAGCAGGGAGCAGCCGCTCCCAGGAGATTGAGGAGCTGGAGCGTTTCATTGACAGCTACATCTTGGAGTACCAGGTCCAGGGGTTGCTGACAGATAAAATAGAGGGGGACGGTGAGAGTGAGAAGACACAGTCCCACATCTCACAAGTAGGCGAAGGGCACAGTGTGGGGTGGGAGAGGGGCTGGGGGACACCATTGGCTTGTCACCTGTGTTGGGGATGAAGCAGCTTTTCAAGCATTGGGCTGTAAAGCAGGACATAATAAAAGACTGGATTTGGGGCAGCTTGCTTGTTCAGCCAGATATGAGGTCTCCAACTAGTTGGTAAAGGTTTCCTGCCAACTGGGTTTTGTTTTCCCATAGTTTCTCAAGGTGCATGCCTTGAAGCTTTTTGGCTTTTCCAAGGTTCCCGTTTATAAATGAAGGGCATTTCATTTGTAAATGAAGGATGCCTCTCCATCCCAAACAGCATGCTGCTACGCCAGGGTGGAAAAATCCTGGAGAGATTGGGAAGAGTTGCAGGGGCTGTAGCAGGGGATGCTCAGTAGTGAGATGTGCTCCTGCCTGTATGCACAGGGATGTCCATGAAACAACCACACTAGGAGGTCAATCAAAAGCTCCAAATGCTCCCCAAAAGTGTGAATTTTGTGGATATTTTAATATGTGTGATAACCTGTTTGCTTGCTTCATGATTATTATGTCAGAGAAGGAAATTGCTGTGTTTCAGAGGATGGGAATACCCAGTGAACAGGGGGATGGTTTTAGCAGGGATATGGTTTGGTGTTGTCATTAGGAATGACGTGGTCCTAGTTAGGTTTGTTCCTAAAATGGACATTTTAGGTCCAGCACAAGGAGAAATGAAACCTCCTGAATTGTTATTGTTTGTAGGAGAATCATTTGTATGCTGGTGCCATGGTGTCCCAGATGTGTGCTGAAGATGTGAACTGTTGAAGGGCTAAGGAGCCTGCGGTGATGGGAGCGGTGAGCTCTTGTCCACGTCCTTGGGCTTGTAAGGCTGCTGTGGTCCTTCGTTTCTGATAGAAGTGTTTTTCTACCCTGCAGGGTTCACAGTAGGATAAAATACTTAGGTTAGAGACCACTTACATACTGGTTATGGGGACAAAATAAGACTGAAGGGTCATAAGGGTAAGGATATGGCCATCAGATAGCTGAGATGCATTTGAGCTGCTGGAGGGGTCTGCTGGTCTGATTTGTCTCTTTATATGAGGTGCAAGGGAGACTGATTCAGAGCAGATATTGCCAAGCCACTTCACATTAAGGCTTAATGTTAGCTTAACAGCTAATGAGACTGTGCGGCAAAGCCAAGCTTGGGAGTATGATGATGGTAAGAAGGGCAGAGGCCAGACTGGATTTGTTCAGGACCACGACCTCCTTCAGCACACAGAGAAGGTTTGTTGCTGGTCATCTTGTCACTCATTTCATGCTCAAGTCTATTAATTGCTTACAAATGAGGCTCTCTCTCCCTAGAGCTTTATTTTGACTTTAAATTGGGAGGAACAGTTGGGACAGTTAGGGTAAGGCACCCTCCTGCCAGTTGCCAGAGGTGCTCTCTTCTCCTGTCCCTGGCCCCGTGCACCTCACATGCTGGTGGTGGGGATCGCAAAAGCTAATGTCCCTGAGTACAGCAGAGAGGAGCTTTCTTTCCATCCCAGGAGTGGGCCCATGTGAACCTCATGAAGTTCAGCAAGACCAGGTGCAAGGTCATGCACCTGGGTCAGGACAATCCCCCAGTATCAACATAGAATGGGGGATAGATGGGTTGAGAGCAGCCCTGCAAAAAAGGACTTGGGGACACTGGTGGGTGACAAATTGGATATGAGCTGGCTATGTATGCTCGCAGCCCAGAAAGCCAAGCGAATCCTGGGTTGCATCACAAGAAGCGTGGCCAGCAGTTCAAGGGAGTTGATTCTCCTCCTCTACTCCCAGAGAACCCACCTGGAGAACTGCATCTGACTCTGGGGTCCCTCGTTCAAGAAAGACATGGGCCTGTTGAAGCGGGTCCAGAGGTGGCCATGGAAACGGTCAGAGGGCTGGAGCACCTCTGCTGTGAGGACAGGCTGAGAGAGTTGGGGTTGTTCAGCCTAGAAAAGAGAAGGCTCTGCGGAGACCTTATTGTGGCCTTTCAATATATAAAGGGGCTTATAAGAGAGAGACTTTTTACTAAGGCCTGGAGTGACAGGACAAGGGGCAATGATTTTAAACTGAAAAAGAGTGAATTTAGATTGGACATAAGGAAGAAGTTCTTTACTGTGAGGTTGGTGAGGCACTGGCACAAGTTGTACAGAGAAGTCGTGGATGCCCTCTCCCTGGAGGTGTTCAAGGCCAGGTTGGATGAGGCTTTGAGCAACCTGATCTAGTGGAAGATGTCCCTGATGATCCCATCCTTATATGCTATCAGCAGCATTTATCTGATTTATCTGAGCTCTGCAGGTTTTCTGGAGCAGAGGATTTGATCCAGAGCTTTGAACCCTTTATATATTAACTTTATATAATTAACTATTATTTAATTACCACTGAAAGGAACCTTTTTAAGAATAGATTTTGCTGAAGAGATCTTTTACAATTTGAGGATCAAAGCTGTTGAAAGTGGGAGAAAATAGATCTACAAATAAAGTTATCTAAAATATTTTATAGTGCATTTTTTTAATCTAAGGCTAGAAAATGTCTGTTTGAAGTGACACTTTGGAGGGGCTTCAGGTCAAAAAGGCAAGTGTCATTTTATTTAACGTGTCAAATTTAGAAATACTATTGAATTAGAAACAAATTAATAGTTACAGTTTTATAACCACTTGCAGCCTGTGCACACCTCTGCCCATCTTCAAGACAAAAGCAGTTAATTCTTGTGGCAGCCCATGTACAATTTTTGCATTAAGATCCTTGGTTGCCACAACCAAATCCATCTTTCAGTTGTGAAAATGAGATTTTAAATTCCCTCAGTCACCTACCCTGAAAAATAGGAGCTTCTGGATTTTTTTATGTCAATGCTAGGGATATGCCTCTAAAGATCATCAGGTTTTATATTAAAATAAAAATGAATAATGAACATTGAACCCTTTAATTAGAACCCTTTTAGAGGCATCTCAAGTTAAGCAGCTAAATGTGGTTGTACCCCAGACCATTGGTGTCTAAGTTTAATTAGGATTTCTATGTGAAACTCCAGCAAACTCCAGTATTTCATATTTTTAGGGCTGTATAATAGGACAAGAAGTGAGAATGGGCTTTTACATAGGTCACCTGTGTTACGACCCAAACTGGTGGACCTGCTTTTATCAAGTTATGTCTTAAGGGATGAGTTAAGAAGAGATTATCTGTTGTCTCCCAAAGATATTATTTTTCCTACCTCATACCTCAAATTTACATAAGCAATAATCAAGATTTTTTTATTTCTGGTTTTGTCTTTGTAAAAAAAAAAAATCAACAAAGTTTGTGGATAACACTAGGTTTGCTTTAATTACACAACTCAGAGTTGGGCTACCACTGCAGTGGACAGCAAGGATACAGTGTTGCAAGCTGATTTATATACTATTCTTATCCAGATTACATAAGGCACAAAGACTTTCAAATTTTCCATGGGGTCTTCATGTCCTCAGAATTCATCACTTATTAAGTCCTCTTGATTCTTCTTTCTTAACAAACTTCTTTCTTCTTGGTCCACTTCAGTACATCTCACTTTGCCTCTGACCGATTCCATTCTAAGTAAGTCCCTCATTATTCTATTAATTACTGAAGCCCGGCTCTTGTACAAACGCACCAGGTTAAATTAATTTTTCATCTTTTGTCTAACATGTTCTTTTATTTGGTCAGCATAACTAGGTTTTAAACCAGCCCTGGAAGGGTCTGTCCAGGGGACAGAACTTTATCTTTGCTCTTGGCGGCTCTCAGCAGCAGCTTATAAAACTTCCAACACTAAATTTCTCTTAACATCTTCCTGATCACTTCCCATCAAAGCAAGCCCTAAACATGCATGTGTCCTGCAGCTCGCTGGAGTAAACTCTGTTGGAAGCCAGCTTGATTGAAGGTGACATGTTCACTCTTATGAGAACTGAAGGAAAAAGGATGGATTTATAGCAAACGCACTGGAGTGAGACCAAGAAAATTGTTTTTAACTGCAAGATTCTGCTGGCAACTTAATCTTTAACTTTGGGGAAGTTACTTAATCTCGCTGTGGTTCATTTCCTTGTGGTTGTAATAATGTTTTCCTTGCCTGATAGAGGATAAATCCATTCAGCCATGTGTGTGTGTGAGATGTTCGGATGGTATGACATCCCCATATAACTGCTCTCCATGCTGGAGGAAGGAAGGAACGGCACATTGTACAGTCCTCCATCTTCCATGCCACTCAAAGGGGAGCTGAAGTCATCACCATTCTAGAATCCTAAAGTGTTGATGTTCCCATGGTGAGGGTGTCTCCAGACTTGCTCCCACCAGAAAAAAGAGGGAAAATGCCATTTCCTTCAGCTGTGGACATAATAACTGATGAACTGTACTTTGGGGGACCTTTCCAAGCACATGTTCTGCACTCAAAATTGTTGAAGGAGATATACATAGGTCTAGCAGAAGGTTCTCGAGCATGATAACATCCTGAGCTTCTCCAGGTAGGTCAGCGGAGATGGCAGGAGTGCAATGGGCAGCTTGTTAATGAGCTTATTAAAGGTGAGGCTGAGGTGTCCTATCTGGTTGAGCTAGCATGGGCAGAGCAGTGCAGAGATCTCATGCAGTTCTAGTGGTGGCTCTTCCTCTTATTTAGTGGCCTCATCTGTACCTATCCAAGAAGCTCTCAGGTAGTTGCTGTTGGTACAGAATTGAATTTTCATTTTTCTTGGCACATCAGTCTTGATGATGGCATCCAAGTGGTGAGTGTCTCGAGCAGCCAAGTGCTTCCAGGATGAAAGACCTCAGAAATGGGGCTGGTCACCAAGGTTCAGTCCCAACTTTGTTGGGGGACTACAAAATGACTTTAGGATTAAGCAGCATCTTTTATGTTTGTTTCCTTTATTATTTTTTTGCTCTAGCATGATGCAACCCTTAATTTCTTTGAGGGGGAGAACTCTGAATGGAATTATTTTGGTGGGGATGTCTTGCTGTCAAAACTTGGGGGGAATGGCAAGTCATATTCCAGAGCTGTTATCCTCTGCCATTGGGTATTCCATCCTGCTGACCTAACCAACTTGTGATACCCTATAGCTGGGAAGTCTCCTGGTGCCCATGTTCTTCACCATGGGGCAAAACTGGTGTGACAGCAGGACTGCCGTCCTGGCTGCACATTGCAGCTGTGGCATACAGCAGTAGCCAAACCTGCAGCTTTGAGCTCTGTTTTGTTTAAAATAAAAACACATGTTCTTGGCACCTCAGGACTCATATCCACTCCTGAAGCGAACAGAGTTGGGAAAAGCAGAAACTTTTCAACTTTCCATGGAAGACTCCATGAAAAAGAGAAATCAAATCAAGCTGTCCTGGTGCATAACACGCACCTCAGATACCAAATGCCTTTGGAATCTGCAAGGAAATACTGAGGATGGTTTTTATTGCAAAGCATCATTTCAGGTGCCTTCCTGCAATTGTTCCTGTATCTTCCCTCTGCTCACCATCCATGGGTGGAGCATTTCTGAACCAAAGCTTTTGGGATCAACCTCAAAAAGCAGGGGGCTGCACGCATATGGTGATGCCTGTGGCCAGATGATGTTTGCTTTGCGCTGTGGACTGACACAGCAGTTTTCCCTGGACCGGCTATTATTTTGCAAAATCCATGGGTTTTATCCCTTTTACAGTGGACAGTGGATTGTAGTGAGCAGCTTGACGGCAGCTGTTCCCCATTCCAAGGGAAGGGCTCATCGTCTCGGGAACATAATCAGGTAGGGGTTGTATTTAGCTCTTCCTCACCAAACCTTTGCTTTTATTCTTGTACTACCTCATCTGGTAGCACAGAGCCTGCCCATGCTGCCAGCTTTCTGTGGAAGGAGAGACACATCCCTCTGGCTGCCGAAAGCTCACTCCTACCAAAACCATGGGAGATGAGCAGCACCCCAACATGTGGATGGATGCTTTGACCAGGAACTTGCTCTGTGATAAAGGGGAAAAAATACAGTGTCCCATTTATTCCTGGAGAGTTCCTTATAGCTACCTGTATGAGGGACCTATTTGGAGCATCAAAGCTGACTTGGAAGTATGAGATGTACCTGAGATGAAGGAGCTTTGTGTATCTGTGCTTCTTGGTTATGTGCCTGCTGGGGTAGTAGGTGCAGCACAAGGGTGGTGTTGCAGGGAAGAAGAATAAATAGCTCAGAGGCTGAACTGGGAGAAGAAGCAAAATTGCACGTGCTGAGAGCAGTGACAGAAGCCAGGTGTGAGTTGGTTTTGGTGGTTGTACATGGTGTGAACATCAATGAAGAGTATCTACCAAGTGCTGCTGACATTGCTGGAGGTGGCTGTCCCTCCTCTTTGTGAGTGCCGGCATGAGAGAGGGTTGGCAAGGGTGGAGGCATGGGTTTGACCGTTGTCACCTGGTTGAGGAGCTGCTGTGTCACCATGAGACCATCAGCCCTGTAAAAGCAGTGTTCATCCAAAGAGATGAGACCGAACCAGCTGCAGGAAAGGGTGAAGCGGCATTTGCAGTTGCTGTGGCTGATGGATGTCCCACCTGGAGAATGGGCTTCAGGCTAGTGGTTTTGGTGATCTTGTCCTGCTTGATGTCTTCCAGGCTTCAGTCCCATGTGTGGGTGCGGTGGGGACCCCTCCGCTGAGTCCAAGAGAAACCCTTTAACAGATCGGCACGGGAAAGCAGGCAGTCAACTCAATATGAGTGATAAAGCAAGCTTCAACTTTATTGCTCCAAACCATCACTTATATACACAATCAGTTAATTATGCCTACTAGTCATTATCTTATTGGCCAAGCTCTAAGGTAACCTTAACATATTCCTCCTACTTGCGGTTACAGCTTCTATGTTATTTTCTCTTATACCCGGATCTCAGCTCCTCTTTAGTTGTTTATCTCCTTCTCAAGGGCAAACTGGTTTTGCCGACTTGCCAAGTTATGCTGCCTTGACAAGTTCTATCCCTGGCCTACACGGCCGTATAGTCTTCTGACCCTGCCTTGCACAGCTCCTCTAAAGACCCGTGTCCTTGCTCTCTGAGCCAATTTCCAACATGTGGGATCTGTGAGAAGAAGCCTGGGAGCCTTTTGCAGGATGGTACAAGAGGCCATGCCGGTCTGAGCAGTGCACGTTGCAGCTCCTGCATCCCATTTTGGGCACCGTTTCTTCCCACAAAGAGCTGTGCTGGAAACTGCTTGGCTGCAGGATGGGGACTCATGCATCCTCTCCCTCCCTGCCATGTACCTGAATGCAAGAATGCTGGGAGCATGTATGCAAACACCTTCACTCAACAAAGACAAGATCTTGTTGCATAGGAAGTTGCATGCTGTCCTGAGACACTGCTTTAGATGAGCTTCTGAAGGTGCCAGACAGAATTGGGGATTTAATTTATTATAGCTTTTATCTGCTCTGAAATATTCGGCAGCAAAACCCTGACTGGGCTCCCTCTCACCATTGCAGCCAGCTGCTTGAAATTCAACTGGGAGGCCAGCCATTTCCATCGAGCCTCCTTGGGTCACTCAAGGTGTTATTAATACTGGGTGTTTTCCCTGGGGAAGAAGGTCCCGGGCTCTTCACCCAAGGGCTCAGCTGATGTGCCAGTCTCTGGTGAGTACCACAGGAGTCACATGAGTGATGCTTTTCTGACTCAAATCAGTGCAGCCCTGACACCATCCATCTACCTGGTGCCATGTTCTCTTTTGTTTCGACTTGTGGGTTTTTTATTGTTTTTTTTTCATGGCCATTAAACCTATTTGATCTCCTCCAGCAGGGACTTGTTGCATGGTTGGGGACCTCAGAGGCTTCTCCAGTTGATGGTCATGTTGTCTTCCTACTGAGCAGTGAAGGAACAGGCAGGGTGTGTGGATCACATCTGGATTAACCTACACCCTGCTGGTAGTACCCTTCTGTTGTCCTCCCCAAGGAGCTGATAGTAGTGGAGATGACTTGGTTTGCCTTCCCATTAAGCCATTAGAAACAGCAACATGCCTGTAGCAGGCAGAGGTGGTGGATTTCCACTCTTGGGCATTGATTGGAGAGGACTAGCTGACCAGGGTCAAGAACATCCCAGTGGCTGCGCTAACAAGTTAATAGAATAAAATGTTGAGTGTCATGCACTGTTGTCGGAGAAGGGAGACGCGGACACCAGATGGTCGTCTTTTAAGTCTCGTTTATTATTCTCTCAGCTTCAACTTAAATACACTGGTTAATTATCTCATACATATTACAAAATTCAAGCTCATTATTGGTTAGTTCATTGTTTTCATTATTGCGGTTTATATACACAATCAGTTAATTATGCCTACTAGTCATTATCTTATTGGCCAAGCTCTAAAAGCAACCTTAACATATTCCTCCTACTTTCGGTTACAGCTTCTATGTTATTTTGCCCGGATCTCAGCTCCTCTTCAGTTGTTTATCTCCTTCTCAAGGGCAGACTGTCCTTGCCGACTTGCCAAGTTATGCTGCCTTGACAAGTTCTATCCCTGGCCTACACGGCCGTATAATCTTCTGACCCTGACTTGCACAGCTCCTCCGTGTTTTTGCTCTCTAAGCCAATTTCCCAACAATTCCCCCGTTTTCTTTTTGTGCAAGCAGGGTCACTTTAAGCCCCTTCTCTATGTTTCTTCTAATACATGTTAGTGCTAATCTCAACATTATCAATCACAATCAACATCACTATTATTAATAAATGCAATCCTTCTTTAACAATGGTCATTAGCCAGGGAGACAAACCCCCAAACATTGATCTTAACCATTCATCAAAGGGATTAACATTCTTTTTCATTTGATTTACATGATTCCCCAGCCACGCTAATTGCCTATGTATAGATTGACTATGACCAGACAGATTAAAACAACACATTCCTTCAAAGTCATTACAACCATGTCCTTGGGCAAGTAACAAAAAGTCAACGGCTGCTCGATTTTGCAATATAGCATGCCTCATACTATCCATTTTCTTTGCCCGCTGTAAGATTTTCCAATCATGTTGTTCATATCTAGGCTGATGCTCTACCGACTGAGTGCTATTGATCATTCTCTGTATACATCGTATGACACACAGCATACATATCAAAACATATAAAAACTAATAAATCCAAAAGGGCACTTCACCCAATATTCTTAAATCATTAAACTGTCTTCCAAGAATATTCCATCCATTATAAAACATGTGCTGTTTGCTTGCTTCTATTAAAGTGATGACAGGTGAAGTTAGGCTTAATGTTAGTATTAGTGTTAGTAGGGTTAGTAGGGCATTAACTGCAGGGCTCTTTCCTTATATTGAATGGAATATTCTCCTCATGTTTTGTCCCCACAAATGAAAAAGGAATACCCCTGATAGTAAAGCCAAATGGTGCATTGTTTGATTTTGATATGTTTGCTGTTGTACTATTAGACCACTTATTACTATTTCTAAATATCCCTAAAGATGAACTTAGATTTTACACAAAAGATTTTTCTATCCTGCTACTTATAACTAAACACCACACAATCATCCATTTTATTAATCCTAACAACACTATTATTGACATTGGAAGAACACTTTCTGCAGCAATGTCAGCACGAGCCATTGGTCTGCAGGCCAGTCAATCAGACAGGTAGAAATAGGTTTTCCAGGGATGCTGTAGCCAGACATGTCAAGTTCGTCCCGTTATGTTGGTTAGGGTGATCCACACATTTGTTCTCTGTTCTGCGGGCATCCAAAATGCTGCAGCTATGGTCCAAGTCAGGATGATGATAGTACTGGCTGAACATTGCGTGCGGGTATCCATTGAGGTCCACGATCTGTGGAAACACAAGCACACCCTCTTCCCCAGGTTAGCAAATCACAGGGAGCCGAGCACTGACCTGTCTGTAAGTCTCGCATCATGACTTTCACTCCTGGACCCAAAATGTCGTAAAATTGGGAGTTCCTGTAGATCATCAGTGATATGCAAGAAATTCAATACATAAGTTACCTTATTCAAACGTGCCTCTGGAGGTTCATTCACCATTTCCCCCTCCCCCCCCCTTTTTTTTTTTTTTTTTTTTTTTTTTTAAGCACTTTAAGGTGCCATGGGCATGTTCCACAATGGCCTGCCTGTAGGAGAGTGGGAAAGTCCCGTGACATATGCCGAAACATTATCAGTACACATAGCCTGGACCATTATCAGTTTTTAGAGTTACAAAACCCCGCAACGTTGCAAATGCAGTTACTAAATGGCAGTGGATCTCTCGTGCTCTTTTCTGCTCTGCGCTAGAGCACAGATGCTGCTGTTCCAGTAACACCAGCGCCGCTCTCCATCAATCCTGTTAAAACACCCTTGGTGTGCAAACAGCTGTGAATCAATTCCCTTTTCAAAGAGGGACGGTTGAACCCCTGGAGGAACAAGGTGAACTGTAGGGGTTAATAAGTCTGCTGTGACTGCGGCGGGCAGGACCGCTCCTGAGCTGTCCGTTGTTCCGGCGCGTGATTTCCTGGCTGGGGGGAGTGTGGAGCGGGCCGGGGGGGGGGAGGGACAGCACTCGCTCCGGCGAGGGATCCCTTTGTTGCCCCCCCCGGCTGCCCCCTCCAGGTCCGTTTGTTTCCCCCTCTCGGTGCTGCGAGGAGGATTCTGATCAAACGCTACTTTCTGAGTCGATGTGAAAATGAGAACGGCTAAACAAGTGGATACAACAGTGTCTCTATCAGATGGTTCGTCACTGTCACGGCCATCCTCGCTTGCCATATTATCTGCTGCCCGCTCCGAGTGCACCAGTGGCGACTCCTCCTGATCAGGGGGCGACGCTGCCGATGGTCCAACAGATTGGGCTCGCAAAGCTGCCACTGCCCCCGTCGCTACCTTATTTTAAGTTCCTAAGTCCTATAAGGAGTCAGTAACCAGTCCCCAAACTAATAACCCTGGTATTTCTTTCTTCGGGTTTATATCTTTTAATCCTAACTTTTCTATATGGGCAATAAATAAATCATATGCTGCTTGCCTGTCCATTCTGTTTTCGTCAGCGCTGTTGCAGCTCTTCGGCTCCGGCAGCACGTAGGGCCCAGGACCACCGCTGTAGCTCCTGAGAGTGCTTTCCCTTCGTCGTTTAGCACCGACCTGGCTGCATCAGGTCCCCACGCTACTTCACCGACCGTGGCGTTGCCTTTTTTATCACGTCGGGGTCACCATTTGTCGGAGAAGGGAGACGCGGACACCAGATGGTCGTCTTTTAAGTCTCGTTTATTATTCTCTCAGCTTCAACTTAAATACACTGGTTAATTATCTCATACATATTACAAAATTCAAGCTCATTATTGGTTAGTTCATTGTTTTCATTATTGCGGTTTATATACACAATCAGTTAATTATGCCTACTAGTCATTATCTTATTGGCCAAGCTCTAAAAGCAACCTTAACATATTCCTCCTACTTTCGGTTACAGCTTCTATGTTATTTTGCCCGGATCTCAGCTCCTCTTCAGTTGTTTATCTCCTTCTCAAGGGCAGACTGTCCTTGCCGACTTGCCAAGTTATGCTGCCTTGACAAGTTCTATCCCTGGCCTACACGGCCGTATAATCTTCTGACCCTGACTTGCACAGCTCCTCCGTGTTTTTGCTCTCTAAGCCAATTTCCCAACACACTGTTCAGTAGTGTGGACCTGTAAAGGGCTTTGCAGGGATTGTGTGCCATTGTCACCAAGTCAGGCATGTCCTGCCAAGGGATGTCTGAACCCAAGCCTTGCTGATAAGAAAAGCATGAGAAGTTACCACAAAAATCAAAGCTAATATCACGTGAAACTTTATCTTCCATGTCTCCATGACTCTAAGAAGCACTCTAAGTGCTAGTGCCAAAATGTTCCCAGGCAGGAGAGACTTCAGGTTGTGTGAGCTCAGACTGTAGGCAGAGGGCATCTTACCTGCCTGCATCTGGGGAGGTGCAGCTGGGGGAGGTGTCTTTGACTGCTGTGTGTGGGATGGGAGCAGAGCAGATCCACTCAAACCTTTTAGGTCCTTCTTTCATGTGTTTCACTTGAACCTCAAAACCCTCTCTGATGATGAGCACTCGGCTTCCAACCATATGAAGTCGTGGCTGGAAAAGCCGTTAGATTGCCAAAGCAGAGGAATAGTATGACCCTCTTCCAGGCTGTCCTGTAGCACCTTCGGGATGGGGTGATGTGTGAAGATTGTCTCTTGGGGAACAGCAGATTTCAATGCATAGTGAAACTTAATTTTATAGAAAGTGCAAAGACCAAAGTATCAGTGCAGATTTCTCTTGCAATTCCTGTTTCATCAAGTAGCACAAAGATGTTTTTTTTTGCTGGCATCAGTGCTACTTGACCGCCTGGGGTCAAACACAAGGAAATCCTCTCTGATGGATGCTGCAGAGGCATGTGGGAAGGGGTCACAGTCTCAGGCAGTGGCCACGTCACTAGATCCAGAGTTGAACTGAGGCTCCTATGACCAGCACCACTATAAAAATTTCTCAAGTCAGAAGTGAAGTCACCTGCTTGCTAGCTTAAATGTGCGGACACCAACAGGCAGTGTGTAATGCCCCAAATCCTTGGCTAACCAGATCAGCACTGGAGAGTGAGTGGGCACTGCTTGCAAGAGGCTGGCAGGATCTCCCAACTGAAGATGTAATTAATTTCCCCAGACTGATTAGGTGGCCTATGTCTGGATTTGAAGCACAGCAATCTTCTTGCTCAGCAAAACATGAGGGATGGTCCTGGGGGCAGTTTGAGATTCTCCATCTCACTGACCCTCTTGTATCATAGCCCAGGGCCAGTTTGTGCTCTGAATTTGATTGAGGTTGGCCACCACACTGAAGACCTGTTGGCACAAGTGGATGCAGATAGATGCTGCAGTCATCATTGTCTCATTTCCAAAAGAGAAAGTGAAAAGCAGGGAGTTACTTTGAGGCTTTGACAATGCATACAAGTCGGTGTAGCCCTGCCTTGATAGAAGAAGAAATTAATCTTTAAGTAGTTTGACCTGCCCATGATTAAAGAGCAGCTCCAATAAAACCAATCACTTAATCGTTTTCTGCCTGTAAATGCTGGGTGACACTCCCTCCATGTAGTGAATGCAGCCCTGTATTCTTGGAGATTGATTTATAATCTACATAATTTTACAGAACCCTAAAAATAAAAACCAGTCTTAAATATAGAAGGCAAGAAATGTATTCCTGCGTGTTCTCCATACAACAGTGCAGAACTGGGGATGGAGAGGGCTGGAAATGGATGCTGGCACCAGATTTTGGCAAATCCATGTAATCATCAGATATTTTCCTGGCTGTTATTTGCATTCATGCATCTCCTTCCAAGCAGAATGAGACCTGCTTATGAGGAATCATCTTCTTCCCTGTTTGAGATATACCCAGAATGCACATAGCTTTGAAGCTGCTCCTTCATGCCCTGATTTGGTGTCTGAAGGACTGTGAGAGAAATGCTTCACTGCTTTGCTGCCTGATTTAGGAGAACTGTTGCTGCTTACAGAGGATGGAAGAAGGTGTCTTTAGGCCTGGTGTCACTAGTGACTTATGTGGGAGGATGTCTCATCACCCTCAGTTTCTATTTGTATAGCGTGGACAGGGTGATGCTGGTCTGCCTGCTGAAGGGAGAGCTTTCCACACTCTAGTTTCCTGAAATTTACAGTCGCTGACCTCTGAGATCTCCATTCTTCTTCCAGATTTGATTGAACAGGTTAGCAAGTGCTGAAGCTCTTAGCTCATGTCATCCCTTTCCTGCCATTTCTGCTACTGGGTTTCCATGGCACATCTGAAGTTCTCAGTGCCATTCTGGGTGTTCTCAGTGCTCCTTCTCGTCTTCATCCTTGTGCATAAACGAGCTATCTAACACATCCTTGACTAATGCATCTCTTCTGATGTTGTCCAGAGGGAACACAAATAACCACACAGGCTGGGCTCTTTCATGCGGAGTCCAGAGAGATCTTGTAGGCTTAACCTCCTACTTCAAAACCCATCAGGTCCTTTGGTCCTGTATTGTGGCACAAGTGTCAAGGCCCGCTCCCAGCTCTGGGTCTGTGTGTCCCCCCCCCAGACCTGCTCAGTTATAGAGGGAAGGGTCCTTTGATGTCTGCGCGGCAAATTGGAGACCAACAAATCTCCCAGGGTAAATTCAAACAGTGTTTATTTTGGACATAGTCAAATCAACAAACCAATGTTCTGGGCATGGCCAGAACATCAATTCAGTATTTGGTTTGGACACGGCCAAAACAGCAAAACAATATTCTGGACACGGCCAAAATTTCGAATCAAATACTCGGGTGCACTCCAAATTGCAACTTCCCAAAAGTTGCAAAACCAGATCCCAATCTGTTCAGATCACAATCTGATACCCTCAAGGTAGCTGCACAAAACAACAAAACTTGGATCTGATCCAATGCACAGTAGTGCCATGGAAAAAAGAAGAAAGGAATGAAGAGAGGAATAAGAGTAGCAGGGGAAAGAGGAAAATAGTCACCACTCCATAAGCCTCTGGAAAATGTGGTCTTCAGGTGCACATGGTCCTGTGGTTCTTCTCCAGGCAGGTTCCATGGGATGGTGGGCGTATGACGCCTGCCTTCTTGGCGGGCTTCTATTTATAGGACAAGTTCATGCCCCCTCCATTAGCATGAGGGGTCTTGCTGCATAAGTTCTTGAATTGGTGCATGCGCAGAGGTTTCTTTGTGAAGGTTCTGGGAATGGGTCTGGGGGCTCCAGGGTCACTGGCAGTTCAATAGACCCTTGCCAGAAAAACCTCTGCCTTAACCCTTTGGGTCCGCATGCGCAGTCAGGTGTTGGGGAGCAGCACCTGCTTCTGCACCACTTCCCCCTCTTCTGCAGCAGCACAGTCAGCCCAGCAGGAGCCACAGCACTCAAGAAGGTGTTAAGGACAACAATACAAGTAGAGTCAGAAGATGTTTAAGACATTACAAGTAGAGTCAGTTGATGTTTAAGAGGACAATAGAAGTAGAGTCAGTCTCTACAACAGGTATAAGTAAAACCTTACTTTTCCTGATGGGAGAAGAGCTCAAAATCATGTTTTGTGTCCCTTCTGCTGTGCCTTTACTAAAGCAATGATCAGATGCTGTACCAGATTGAGGAGGGCTGGGGAAGGTGGGACATGGACCTGGGGAGGGAAGGAGCAGAGCCCAAGTGATTTGTTTTTCTACGTTATATTTTTATAAGGGTAAGTTTTCTGGTTTTCTCTTACCTTTATGCAATACATTGAAAAGAAAGAAGCTGGAATTTTGTCCTTACTAAAATGTTTAGAGTGATCTTATATTTTTTTGTAAAAGATGCTTTTAAAATTATTAGAATAATTATCTCCATATAATTTTACCATATAATTTTTCCATAGAAAAATTGGAGTAGTTGTTATAGAAAAGGTCTAGAAGAGCAGGGAGATTTTGCATTAAATACTTGGAATCTGGTGTCAAAACTGTGTAACTTCAGGATTTAGCTGCAGCACATGAAAACCTCTACTGTGAAAAAAACTCGAAAAGGATGTTTTACATGACAGTTGTCTTCTGACCAGGATTAAGACTCAAAGTTTGGGAATCACCTCTTTGTAGGTGTTGTAGTCGAACAGTTGTTAATGCTGGGAGGTATCTCAGAGGCTCTTGTGTCCAGAGAAGTCCTCTAGCTCTCTGCCGTCTTTTCTTTTCCTCTGGCCCACCTTAGGCTGTAAATGTTGTATATTGAATATTGAGATTTTTACATACAATTGAACATGAATTCCATCAAGATTTCACTGAGATATTCAAGTCAGCTTATGGCACTACCATGCTTGATTTGCACCTCTTCCAACACAGCCAACTTCATCCATACTTTAAATAACTGAGAGCAACCATATGTAGGTGGTCACTGCATTTCCATTTATTGCCTGTACATTGGGGAAAGTTATCTCCTTTTTCTGCAAATGGCTGTTGTTTTTTAAGAAATGATTGTTACCTATGTACTCTCACCCACTCCTCGAGCATCACCCATGAGGTTGGTGTGAACTTCCCTGCTCCTGCAGAGAGGATTCATTTTAGCACAAAAGGGCTTTATTGGAGGACACAAACCCACCAGAAATGTCTGGGAGAGTTTCTGGTGGACATATTTCTGTTCTAGAGATTTGAACCCCCATCAGTAAGGTAGCACTAAAAAATTGTTCATCTTTGGCAATTAGTCAGAAATTTAGGTAAAATATTGAGCTTGACTATGCTGGTGAGTTTTAACATGATTGTATTTAGGCCATACTCAGTTGGACTGTTTCAGCTTCAACAGAAGTTTCACCAATTTTTATTTTTTAAAATATAAATATTAATAGAGCATGATAAAGATAAGGAACATGAACAGGGAGGCCAGGCCATGAATTAGAGCCAGGAGATAAGCTGATTTAGTAAAAGGATATCTGTGATTTTTATCTAATAGGTTCATGACGTATCCCCTGACTTGTCTCAGTGATGCACAGTGGTACCCATCTCCCTGTTTCTTGAAGGGGTTGCTGACCAGGATATCAATACACAATCTTCATAGAAGTATGGTATTGTCCCATTTATTGCCAAGATAGCTCAGATTATATACCTTTTACAAGGGTTCACGCGGCCACAAATAACAAGCGTATTGGCTCTAAACATTTGTCCACTCCTTCTTACGCTTGCGGTTTGGCATTCTGTTTAACATTCTTTTACTGATTGCAAACTGCTTACTTCTCTATTCTTAGTCCTCCAAGGTCAGTTCACTGACACTGCCATCCTTAGTATAGGCTGGATTGTGCACATAGGCCACACAGGCCTCATACAACACATCATATCCTTGCTTGATTAAAAATTCCTCTACAGTTTCTCACAAGGGTTTTATTGTGGCCAACTGCGTTTCTGGAATTTCCATAACCTCAGGTTGTCAGCAGGTGACCATGATCAAAAGTTTGGTCAACTGTATATAACCGAATAGTGATGTTTATTTTCGGTGTGTTTTTTAAAGTGAAGGGTGCATATGTCGACTTATTCCCATTGTAGCATTTGGCACAGATTTTTTTCATGCACGGATGAACAAGATGTTCAGTGTGTAGGATACAGTAAACTGGTAATTAATCCTTTGAACACCTAGGTGGTGAAGGTTCATTTCTCCTGACCACCTTTCAAGTTGGTGTGCATCTTTCCCACATCAAATGAGATATTTCTCAGTTTTCAGAATGCCTGCAAGACTGGCTCATCCCCAAGGCTTCCCAAATTTGTCATTTGCCATTGTTTCACAAGTGGCGTTGATCTGTCTCAATATGTCTATATTTTTCTTATGAAAACTTGTAATTTTCAACAAGAACATGTTTAATCAGAGCTTTTTCAGACAGTTCGATATCTATATCGAACTGTCTGAAACAACAGGGGTTGTAGGCAGCTGAGAAGAAGGAAAGGTGAGGGAATCTTGTCAAACATAGAACTGAAAAATGCTTAAGAAGTAACGTGATACAGGATAATCCCTGAATTTATACCACAGACTCAGTCAACCACTTGGTGTTGTTCTATGTTAATGCTAAGCACAGCAATGAGCTAACGCTAATGCAATCGTGTGACAAAGAGCATGATTTCATGTTTGTAGTGGTTTGGTGGAGGATGGTAATGAGGAATGGTGAGAGCAACTGATGGGATGCTGAGCTGGGCTTTGAAAAGCTGCTGCATGCATACAAATGCTGAGTTTCTGGGGAATTTGATGAAGTTGCATGCATGGGTAAACAGAGTCCACGTGGCTGGTGGCATGGTCTGTCCCTCTGTGTGGGCAGCTACAGGGGTTGGGTGGTGGTGGATGGACTTGATGTGTGTTCTCAGGGGCTGGAGGACAAAGGTTACGGATGTACATTTAAACCATACTGGATGTAGGATTGGCTTTACCAGATCTCTGATCTCTCTGAATATTGATGTTATTCTTGTCAGTGTGTGTCTCAATCATCATTCCTAGTGGCTTAATTAATTTTTAGCAGTACTAACCCCTTCATGGTGAAAATTATTATCTGAAGCTGAGGACTGGATCATTGGGAACTTAACGTTAAAACTACTTATGGTTATAATTGCAGTCCTCGGGGAACTGACAGTAAGTCACTTCTTTTTGTGAATGCATGCAATTTTATTTTTTTTTTGTCCCCAGACTTGAGAATTGGCTTTTTTAAAGTCTTATTATTAAGTCTCGGTACCATGCTGTGAACATTGTAGTAAATGCCCTGCAGCACAGGTTCACTTGGGCGGCAAGCATGCTCCCTGCCTTGTGTGTTGAGACAGAAACTGATTATAAAGACAGGTCATCAAAGACCAAAAGAATGTCTTGAAATTATGTAGGATGCTGGACTTTTTTCAGACTTTTTGGCACCAACAGCAAGGGGGTAGCAAATCTAGAAAACATGCTTATCTTGCAAAGCAGATGAGGCAGATTGTGGTCTAACACTTAATCTAATCAGTGATATTTGGGGTGATACAGAGATCTCACAGCCAGATGTTGCTGCAGTAAAATCAGGTAAAAGACTACCACCTCCTGCCTTGTATCTGTACCGAAGCTCCTTTGTCCCGAGGGGTGTGCTGAGCCACTGGGTCCCGCAACGCAACAGACTACTAAGGGCCAACTGACATCCAATAATTGACGTAGTCTCACCTCGCTAAGAATCACGAAGATTATAAATCTAGCATTTAGAATCCTTTGTTTTGAGGACAGGAACCCCAACTATGGGATGCGTTGATGGACCTGAATCTCTTTCTCCTCCCCAAGCAGGGACACCTCCTTGGTAAGATTTGTGCCTCTGACCATGTGAGATGTTACCTGAGAAATTATAATTAACTATAAGCGCTTAATTTTTAGATCCAACTTGATTTTGCAGTGAGTGAACTTATCACCAGCAGTCTCGAACTTATACCTGTTGCTTCAATAAATTGTTTTATTTATTCAACTTTGTGAATCTGCAACTTCTTATGGTTGCAGATCTTAAGGTTCAGGTGGAGAGGCTGAGGAGTATTCGTGATAGCGAAAGGGAGATAGACTGGGGGAGTCGCACCCTTTCTCCCCCCAGTAATACTCCCCAGGAGACAGAGGAACCATGTATTCCTCACCAACAGGATGAGGGGACGGACCTAATTGTTGAGGAGGAATGGGAGCAGGTCTGCTCTCGTGGGGACAATAGATTTCCCTCCCATCCTCCGACTCCCTTCAAGATGCCACCATTCCAGTTGACCGTACAAAACAAGTTTGGGGTTCTGGAATTTGAGGCTCAGGTTGACAATGGAGATGAAGACTATTCGTCTGGGGAACCTCTCAATTTTGCCCCGTCTGTCAGGCGGATCAAAACTTCAAGTAATAAAAAGAAAAGGAGGGTAGTTGTAATAGGCAAGTCCCTTCTGAAAGGAACAGAGGGTCCTATATGTAGGCCGGACCCATCCCACAGGGAAGGCAGCTGCCTTCCTCAAGCCTAGGTCTGGGATATCGCTAAGAGACTCCCGGATCTAATTCAACCCTCAGATTATTATCCTCTGTTGGTTGTTCAGGCCGGCAGCGATGAACTTCATAAGAGGGGCTCCAGAGTAATTAAAAAGGAATTTAGGGAACTAGGTCGATTAATGGATGGGGCAGGAGTGCAGGTGGTGTTCTGTTCAGTTCCTCCAGTGTCAGAGAGGTATACTACAATGAACAAGAGAATCCATGCTGTTAACAAGTGGCTCAAAGGCTGGTGCAGACACAGGAATTTCGGTTTCTTTGATCACGGGGAAACCTTTACTGCACCCGGCCTGCTAGACCCAGATGGGACCCACCTAAATAATTAGGGCAGAAGGATTCTAGCCCAGGAGTTGGGAGGGCCTGTTGAGAGGGCTTTAAACTAGGTCTGAAGTGGGAGGGGGATGTAACCAGTTTCACCAGTTATGTGACTGCAGAAAGTGAGTCATTATCAAGGGTGAATCCAGTAGCCCAGCTGAAGTGCATGTACACCAATGCACGCAGTATGGGTAACAAATAAGAGGAGCTTGAAGTCCTGGCTCGGCAGGAGAACTATGATATTGTTGCTATCATGGAAACGTGGTGGAATGACTCTAACAACTGGAGTGCTGCCATGGAAGGCTACAAACTCTTCAGGAGAGACAGGCGCGAGAGAAGGGGTGGCCCTGTACACTAAGGAAACTCTTGATGCTGTAGAAGTTGAGATTAGTGATGACCAGCTTGAGTGCTTATGGGTAAGAGTAAGAGGGGCAAGCAAGACTGACATCCTGATTGGAGTATGTTATAGACCGCCTGATCAGGAGGAAGAAGTGGATCTACTGTTGTTTAAGCAGCTGGAAGTTACCTCAAGATCGGCTTCCCTTGTTCTTTTAGGAGACTTTAATCTCCCAGATATCTGCTGGGAACTTAACACAGCTGAGAGGCAGTCCAGAAGGTTCTTGGAGTGTATTGAGGATTGCTTTTTGTCACAGCTGGTGAATGAGCCTACCAGGGGTGAGGCTGTCCTTGACCTGCTGTTTACAAATAAAGAAAGGCTGGTGGGTGATGTTGTGGTCGGAGGCTGTCTGGGCTGCAGCGACCATGAGCTAATCGAGTTTTCCATTAACAGTGAAACAAGGAAGAGCAAAAACAGGACATCCACACTGAATTTTCGGCGGGCTGATTTCAGATTATATAAGGAACTAGTAAGGAGAGTACCCTGGGAAACAGTTCTTAAAAGCAAGGGGGTCCAGGAAGGCTGGATGTACTTCAAGAATGAAAGGTTGAAGGCGCAGGAGCAGGCTGTCCCGATGTGCCATAAGACGAGCCGTAGGGGCAGACAGCCAGCCTGGATGAGTAAGTAGCTTCTGAAGGAGCTAAGTGAGAAAAGGAGGGTGTATCACCTTTGGAAAGAAGGACAGGTAAGTCAGGTTGTGTTCAAAGATATCGTTAAGTCGTGTAGGAAATAAATTAGGGAGGCAAAAGCCCAGCTGGAGCTCAAATTGGCCACTTCTGTTAAGGATAATAATAAGTGTTTTTACAAATATATTAATGGCTGAAAGAAGGGCAGCAATGATCTCCACTCCTTATTGGATATTGAGGGAAATATAGTAACTAAAGATGAGGAAAAGGCTGAGGTGCTTAATGCCTTCTTTACCTTCGTTTTCAATACTAAGGCCGATCGTTCACTGGAAAACTGGTCTTCTGAAGTGGTGGATGGGGTAAAGGTGCAATATAGCCCCCCTGTAATCCAGGAGGAAGAAGTTAGAGACCTGCTGAACCACTTGGATCCTCATAAGTCTATGTGACCAGATGGGATCCATCCTAGGGTGATGAGAGAGCTGGCGGATGAGCTCGCGAAGCCGCTTTCCATCATTTATCAACAGTCCTGGCTAACTCGAGAGGTCCTGGATGACTGGAAGGTGGCTAATGTGACACCCATCCACAAGAAGAGCCGTAGGGACGATCCAGGTAATTACAGACCTGTCAGCCTGACCTCGGTTCCAGGTAAAATTATGGAGCGCATAATCCTGGGTGCAATCATGCAGCACCTGCAGAATGAGCGAGAGATCAGGCCCAGCCAGCATGGATTTAGGAGAGGCAGGTCCTGCCTGACAAACCTGATCTCCTTTTCTGACCGTGTGACTCGCCTGGTGGATGAGAGGAAGGCTGTGGATGTAGTGTACCTAGACTTCAGTAAGGCCTTTGACACTGTCTCCCACAGCAGACTCCTGGAGAAGCTGGCAGCCCGTGGCTTGCATGGGAATGCTCTGTGCTGGGTTAGGAACTGGTTGGATGGCCAAGCACAGAGAGTGATAGCAAACGGTGTCACATCCAGTTGGCGGCCGGTCACTAGTGGTGTCCCCCAGGGATCAGTGCTGGACCCGGTCCTATTCAATATCTTTATTGATGATCTGGATGAGGGGATTGAGTCCATCATTAGCAAGTTCGCAGATGATACCAAGCTGGGAGGAAGTGTCGATCTGCTGGAGGGTAGGAGGGCCCTACAGAGGGACCTTGACAGGCTGGAGAGATGGGCTGATTCCAATAGCATGAGGTTTAACAAGTCCAAATGCCGGGTCCTACACTTTGGACACAACAACCCCATGCAGAGCTATAGGCTGGGGACAGAGTGGCTGGAGAGTAGTCAGGCAGAAAGGGACTTGGGAGTGCTGGTGGACAGGAAACTCAACATGAGCCAGCAGTGTGCCCAAGAAGGCCAACGGTATCCTGGCCTGCATCAGGAATAGTGTGGCCAGCAGGACTAGAGAAGTTATCATCCCCTTATACTTGGCACTGATTAGGCCACACCTTGAATACTGTGTCCAGTTCTGGGCCCCTGAGTTTAAGAAAGATGTCGAGCTGCTGGAGTGCGTCCAGAGGAGAGCGATGAAGATGGTGAGGGGACTGGAGCACAAGCCCTATGAGGAGCAACTGAGGGAGCTGGGGTTGTTTAGCCTGGAGAAAAGGAGGCTCAGGGGAGACCTTTTTGTTCTCTACAACTACCTAAAAGGAGGTTGTAGTCAGGCAGGGGTCGGTCTCTTCTCTCAGGCAACCAGTGACAGAACAAGAGGACAGTCTCAGGCTTCGTCAGGGGAAGTTTAGACTTGATATTAGGAAAAAATTCTTCCCTGAAAGGGTGATTGGCCATTGGAATGCGTTGCCCGGAGAGGTGATGGAGTCACTGTCCCTGGAGGTGTTTAAAGAGAGATTGGATGAGGCACTTAGTGCCATGGTTTAGATGATGAGTAGGTGTTGGTGTTGGGTCATAGGCTCGACTCAATGATCTCAAAGGTCTTTTCCAGCCTTGTGATACTGTGAATCTGATCAGTGAATAACAGGCTCTGACAGACAAACACTGGTCCTAGCAACCTTGTGAGACTGTTCAGTGAAAGTCCCTCTTTGGACATTGATAGGCAAATTGACTCTGCCTTTTCTTAGCCAGGTGTCAGACCCATCACCCTTTTAATGTGACAAATGGCTATAGTGACTCGCAATTTAAAGACAAAGTGTGTTTTTGTTTGGCCCCAGCGCCATTTTTATGTAGTCTGGCTAATGTTTGGAGCATCTCTGAGAGGTCACAGGGACATTCTCTAGGAGGACCAAGAGCTGCAGCCCGGTTTGGATGGGAGCATCCAACTGCTGCATAGAAGCTTGCACCTGTCTGACCTCTTGCACCACCTGAACTATTGCTGCAGTTTTCCCTAATTGCTGGGATTAGTACTGGGGCTGGCCTGCCTATACTCACCAGTGGAGCACTGAGGAGTTGAAGGGGAGCTGGGTGGAACAGCTTGTGCTGCCTCCTCTTATGCCACAGGTTAGGAGGTGTTGTTACCAAGACTCTCCCTCTACATCCAAACAGATTTCAAGCCGAGCATTGGAGGCTAATTGCTAGGTGCTTTATTTTAGGGCTCAAGAAGGGACTCTTTAAAAGTCCTGTACTGAGCTGAATTTGGGTAACAATTTTAGTACACAACTGTTGCATTAGGAACCGAAGTTATATTAAATTTTTGCTGTTTAATATCTTTGTTGCTGATTTGTCTCAGCCTCGTTGCAATTGGTTACGTTTCCAGTCTTTCTCTCTGAACCCAAATTCTTCACTCTTAGGAAATCCTATTGTAGTTGGCTCAGTGACACGTTCTTAAAATATCCAATGTCCATAGGAAATGGAAAGAGAAATGCTTCTGTCTGCAAGAAGAGATATCTCTCCTTTGGTGATAGCTATAAAGACCTGCACATGTGTATTTTCATTATACTGCATGAGGATGCTTCTAAGGATTTAGAAAATTTTATCTCCTTAGTGAGAGAATATTTTGTGTACATTTCCCTAAAATAAAAAGCTCAGCTTTCATAACTGAGGAGATCTGCAGGTCAACATGTCTCTACATAGAAACAAGCTATCAGAAATGTATAAAACTCCCACCATGTCACAGTTTAGCCCTGGCCTAGTCAATTTTGGCAGCTAAAACTGAGCAGTTGGGCTCCCAATTCCCTTCCCCTCACACCCTCAGGGTAAGGAGAAAGAGAAATGAGGAAAAGATTTGCGGGTTGGAAACTAAAGTTACTAATTTAATAAAATATTAGTAATAGCAATAATATAAGAAAATAATAAAATATATGCAAATATATGAAATCACGCCCCCACCCCTCGATGACTGTACGTCACCACAAATGCTGCAGAGCAGCAGCAGAGAAAGGTCCCAGGCTAGGAGGGAGTTGGTCTCAGGAACTGGCTTCAGGAACGCACGGATCTGGGATCAAGGGCAAACAGACAGATGAGGCCCTCACTGAACGTCAGCCATCAAAGAAGAGAGTGAGACCCTCGTGATCTCTCATTTTTATACCCAGTATGACGTATATGGGATGGAATACTCTGTTGGTCAATTTGGGGTTGCCTGTCCTGTCCGTCCCTCCCTGCAGGTGTGATCTTTTTCACCTCTTTGACTTACGGCATCCACCAGCTCGAGGATGGCCTTAGTTTCTATAGGAATAAGTTCTGCATGACAGTGCCCTGTATTATCACTGCTAGAGAGAAACTGTCTGAAAAACATGCAGTTAACTTTCAGAAAATGAAGTTACTTAGATGAGACTGAGCTGAAGTTAGAAAACCAATTCTACTTTAGCTCAAACCAAAACATCCCCGGAAGTTAAAATCGTCATACATAGACCCCTTGGAGCAAAACAAAGAGCAATGTGGCTTTGTTTGGAGTATCTGGTCTCTAAATTGGTTGTTCTGGGAAAGACTGCGGATGCATGTCCTGCTCACTGGGAAAAGATTTTTCACTTTATGGGCAGATTGAGGTCTGGGATTTCATTAAAATATGGTCAAATTTTTATGAGTTTTTAGTGTCATAATTATTAATAATGTTTGAAAATGACCGAAATAATAGTATGGGGAATATATCAAAGCCACCTTCTCCAGTACTTGTTTTACCATAGCAGGACCATTTGGGCTGAAATACTTAAATAATCTGAATATGTGTTATAAATGTTGGAGGAAAACTAGTAATATGGGATTTCCTATTTGTAATGCATTTTTGTGTCCATCCCATATGATTTTGAGTCAAGTCTGATTTCTTTAATGATCCTGGCAAAATCCAACCTGCTTTAATTGTTCACCTGTAAAGGGTGGAGAGGGCAGCTCTCTTTCTGTGGGGAGAACATATGTAGGCTGATGATTGTAAAGGGACCATGAAGGATGGGTGTGAGGTCTTTGCTTTAGATGCTCTTGCTTTGAGTTGCTGGTTTGCCAAAATCAGCTGCATAGCAAAATTCAGGGTGCTTTGCATTTTGCTGGAGGTTTTTCATAATTCCCACCTGATTATACTGTGATGCTTTTCCTTCTTGGTGGAAGGAACTGTCACCTTAGTGTTGGTGGGATGTGTACCAGAATAACCGTGTGAACTCATTTGCTGGTGTGCATGGCAGAGGTGGCACGGTGCAGGGTTTGACATCCCCTGCCACTTGTTAGAGCAAGGAAAAGTCATGCCACCATGACTCATTGAAGAAGCAGGACAACTTTCTCTATCCTTAATCATAGAATCATCTGGTTGGAAAAGACCTCTGAGATCATTGAGTCCAACCATACCTGTCCCCTTACTAAACCATGTCCCTAAGAAACTCGTCTTTTAAACACCTCCAGGGATGGTGATTCAACCACCTCCCTGGGCAGCCTGTTCCAATGCTTGACCACCCTTTCAGTGAAGAAATTTTTCCTAATGTCTAGTCTAAACCTCCCCTGGCGCAACTTGCGGCCATTTCCTCTCATCCTATCACCTGTCACTTACGAGAAGGGACCAACACACATCCTGCCACAACCCCCTTTCAGTTGTAGACAGTGATGAGGTCTTCCCTCAGCCTCCTTTTCTCCAGGCTAAACAACCCCAGTTCCCTCAGCCGCTCCGTGTAGGACTTGTTCTCCAGCCCCCTCACCAGCCTCGTTGCTTTTCTCTGGACACGTTCCAGCATCTCAGTGTCTTTCTTGTAGTGAGGGGCCCAAAACTAAACACAGTACTTGAGGTGCAACCTCACCAATTCTGAGTACAGGGGCACAATCACTTCCCTGGTCCTGCTGGCCACGCTGTTTCTGATACAGGTCAAGATGCCATTGGCCCTCTTGGAACACTTGCTGGTCACACTGCTGCTCATGTTCAGCTGGCTGTCAACCAACACCCCCAGGTTCTTCTCTGCCAGGCAGCTTTCCAACCACTCTTCCGCAAGTCTGTAAGGCTGCATGTGGTTGTTGTGTCCCACGTGCAGAACTCAGCACTTGGCCTTGTTGAACCTCATCCCGTTGGTCTCAGCCCATTGATCCAGCCTGTCCAGATCTTTCTGCAGAGCCTCCCTTCCTTCAAGCAGACGGACACTATCATCCATCTTCGTGTCATCCACAAACTTTCTAAAGGTACACTCAGTCCCTTCATCCTGATCGTTGATAAAAGTATTGAACAGGACTGGACCCAGCACTGAACCCTGGGGAACACCACTTGTAACTGGTTTCCAACTGGTTTTAACTCCATTTTCCACCACTCTTTGGGCCCAGCCATCCAGCCACTTCTTTACCCAGCAGAGGGTGTGCCTGTCCAGGCCAATGGCAGCCAGTTTCTCTGTGAGAAACGGTGTCAAAGGCTTTACCGAAGTCTAGTTACACCATATCCACAGCCTAGTTGAAGTTCTAGTTGGACTTTAGCCCTTCTAATTTTATCTCTACATGATCTCACCATATCCTTGTAGTCCTCCTGGGATGCCTGCTCCCTCTTCCAAAGCTCATAAACTTTCCCCTTCTTCCTGAGGTCAAAACAAAGCTCTCTACTCAGCCAAGCTGGTTTTCTCCCCCGCTGACTTGCTTTACAGCACATGGGGATGGCCTGCTCTTGTGCCACCAGGATTTCCTCCTTGAGGAGCATCCAGCCCTCTTGTGGTCTATTGTCCTTTAGAACTACCTCCCAATGAACTTTATCAAGCAGCCTTCTCAACAGTTCAAAGTCTGCCCTCCGGAATTCCAAGGTGGCAGTTTTGCTGACCCTCCTCCTTACTCCTCCAAGAACTGAGAATTCAGTCATCTCATGATCACTGTACCTCCAAAAGTCACCTCTCCTACAAGGCCTTCTCTGTTCACAAACAGCAGATCCAGCGGGGCACCTTCTCTAGTTGGCTCACTCACCAGCTATGTTAGGAAGTTGTCTTCCATACACTCAATGAACTTCCTAGACTGTTTCCTTTTTGCTGTATTATACTTCCAGCAGACATCCGGAAGGTTGAAATCCCCCACAAGAACCAGGGCTAGTGATCGGGAGACTTCTCCCAGTTGTTTGTAGAAGAGCTCATCAGTTGCTTCATCCTGGCTGGGCGGCCGAGAACAGATTCCCACCACTATACCTGGCATACTGTGCATTCCACTGATTTTAACCCATAAGCACTCACCCCTATCATTATTATTATTGAGTTCCACGCAATCAAAACATTCTCTAACATAGAGAGCAACCCCACCACCTCTCTTTCCTAGCCTATCCTGTCTGAAGAGTTTGTAGCCACTCATGGCAATGCTCCAGTTGTGTGAATCATCTCACCACGTTTCCATGATGGCAATTATGTCGTAGTTTTCATGCCTTGCTACAGCTTTCACCTCCCCTTGTTTGTTGCCCATACTGCGTGCATTAGTGTAAATGCACTTCAATTGGGCTGTTGTTTCCACCTCTTCCGTGACTGGAATCGGTGTAAGTCCCAAGTGTCTTCTAGCTATAGTTTGTAACTCACGAATAACCTTTAAATTCCGACAGCCACCTGGAGTGCTATCCCCCACTTCCACTTAGGTGGCAGACCAGAGCCCCTCAGTAGTACACCGTCCCTCAGAATCTGAAGTGCTATTTCCATTCTTTATTCTGTCAAGGTCAATATTGTTCCCCTCCCCCTTCCCATCTAGTTTAAAGCCTTCTTGATTAGCCCTACCAACTTCTTGGAAAGTGCCCTTTTGCCCTTTGAGAACAAGTGTACCCCATCGTTTGCCAACAGGCCTGGCGTGTAGGCCAACCCATTGCTGAAGAACCCAAAGTTTTGTTCTTTGCACCAGATTCGGACCCAGGTATTTAATTCCTGGCTCTTCCTACTCCTTCCCTCACCATTCCCTATGAGAGAAGAGAAAACTACCTGTGCACCTGAACCCTTTACCATTCATCCTAAAGCCCTAAAGTCCTTTTTAATCATCCTAAGTTTTCTAGTCGATTTTTTGTTATTTCCAACTTGAAAGATGAGTAGAGGATAGTAATCCATGGGCTTAACAATATTTGGGAGTTTCTGTTACCACATCACCAACTGAGGTCCCAGGTAGGCAGCAGACTTTCCTATGTAATGGGTCTGGTCTGCATACTGGTCCCTCAGTTCTTTTGAGGAGGGAGTCCCCAATGACTATGACCCTCCTCTTCTTATTTACAGAAGACGTTTTAATTGTTGGCTTTGGGTTTCTTAACCTGGGGAAAGTTTCCAGGCTGCGAGGATTTTCAACATTGGGGTTCGGCTCCTCTTGCAGACCTATATATCTATTCTGCAAGGGAACCTGGTGACAGCAGACTCTGGTAGCTGCTGGTGAAGAGGATCTCTATCCTTAGAGATATTCAAAAGCCATCTGGATGTGATCCTGGGCACGTGGCTGAAGGTGGCCATTCTAGAGCAGGAGGGTTGGACCAGATGAGCTCCAGAGGTCCATTCCCACCTCAACTGGTTTGTGACTGAAGCTCAGTGTCTTCATGACCAGGATGTCAACCTGCCCACTGGACCCTAGTGGGTCTTGGAAGTTATGGATGGTGGAGTAGGACAGGGCTGAAGTCAGGGTTGAGCCTACGTGTTGTCTGTTCCATGTTGTCTACAGCTTTGTATCCCTAAGGACTGAAACTGCGTCACTCCTTGCCTTCATGGTATGCTTGGGCTAGGGGACTCTGCATTGAAGTGAACATGGATTCACATGGGAGTGGAGGAGCCCACATGCAGAGCTGGTGCACTTCTACGGCTGGTGGTGGGAGAGGCTGTGCTGTGGTCCAGATAGCGCCGCATGCCTTCTGGCAAGTAACTGCCTTTTCCTTCTTCCTAGAATGACAACAGGGAGAGCTCCCTTGACATGCTGGGCACGGACATCTGGGCTGCCAACACCTTTGACTCCTTCAGGTAAACCAATTTTAAAATGCTTTAAGAGAGAGATCGACTGTGCCTTCTCTTAGCCTTTGCCCGTGTGTCCATCCTGCTGGTACTCAGGTGCCAGTGAGTACCCTGTTGGTACTCACGTCGCTGCTCCTCCTGTTTCTCATCCCCATTTAACTCGCTGCACTAAGTACAGTCAATCTACTTAAAACATCCTACGTGCTTAGGAGAGGCCACTGTTTGCAGTCCAAACATCTGTAACTGGTATCGATATGTTACTTGTAATCATCCAAGACTTGCACAGGCAAGACTTGAGGCAGCTCTGAGGTACTGCTCCAGGAATTTACTCTTTCCATTATTTGGAAGTACAATCATGCATTGGCTTCATAGCTGCTCTTCAACTGCTGCTTCAGTGCAGGGAAAGTCGTGAAATATGCTTTCTGTCCAGTTCTACACATCTCTCTCTCTGTGCCTAAAGAGTTGAGTTCCCACCTGGGACTTGCTCCAGACCATTGGAGCAGGTTGTGCAGGACTACAGAGAACATCTCCATTGCATGGAGCTGACCACTACCTGTTGTGATACCCCCTTGATACATACAGAAAGCAAGTATCACAGTATCACAAGGCTGGAAAAGACCTTTGAGATCATCGAGTCCAGCCTATGACCCAACATCAACACCTACTCGTCCGTCTAAACCACGGCACTAAGTGCCTCATCCAATCTCCTTTTAAACACCTCCAGGGATGGTGACTCCACCACCTCCACAGGCAGCGCATTCCAATGACCAATTACCCTTTCAGTGCTGCATAATACATCAAAAATAGGGGTTTAGTGCAAGCAACAAGAGCTCAATATCTTAAAAAAAACCCAGAAGAAATGAGAAGAAACATGATGCAGCAATGTGAAGGTTGGAGGCCTGCACACCCATGTGCTCTGTGGCAGGGAGTGGTGTTTCCAGAAGTACCAACTTTCCTTGACTGCAGGCTCCCATGTGCTCTTTACAGCTTGGTGGTGTTTAATTAGCAGTGGACTTACTTTCTTTGTTTTACCTTGTTTTTCTCTCCTAGTGATGCGACGTGGGACTTGCAGCCTGAAAAACTAGATTTCACCCAATTTCACAGGAAGCTGCAAAACACCTCCAAACATCCGTTGACTCACATAGACAGAGAAGGGTGAGTGCCATGACTGTGATACCATGCTCTCCAGCAAGATCTCTAACTTCTCCCTTGCTGTAAGAACACTAACTTGGTGGCACAGTTCATGTGAAGGACAAGGGGAAAAAGCACTGGACCACATATGGGATTTGAGGATGCCACGATCAGTCTATCTGACTCTTCTGTCATCTAATTCTGAGCTGGAGCAGATTTGCTCACTGTATTTTGCATTGCTTGGTAGAGTTCAGTCATTAAACCACACGGGATTCAAATCTTCTAGAACCAAGTCTCCTAGATTTAAACATCTCTGAATATTGGAGCAAAGATCTTGGCTTAGTGGTGATCCCAGTTACAGTTCCCATGAGTGCCAGGGCTTCTGCTGTTCTCCCCAGCAAGACTTCAGGAAAGGCGAGAGCATCAGTGTGATCCATGTAGATCCAAGTGTTCATCCCCTATCTGCTAGCCATAAAACTGTGAAAACATTAAACAGCTCCTTTTAGTGGTGACAGCCTCTAGGGGATTCCATAGTATTGCTGGATTCCTCTTTGGTTGTTGGTTGGTCAAGCCAAACAAATGCATACTAGCACCAAGTGGACCACCAATGTTGCTTAGATGCATATCACCATTTCTATGCAGATTCTGTGCAGATTGAGAAACAATCATAATATGGTTTTTCCTTTCCTTATCATTCAGTCCTGGTGCTTAATGCACTGGCAGCAATATTCAGGGCTGCAGGCAGTATTACCTGTCCTGTTATCCCAAGCTATGACAAGGCTTCAACTCATCCCTGTCGCAATTCACTGCAAATATCTGGGAAAGAAATAATACAGTAGGACTCCATAACCACATTTTATCCTATCAAATTCTTGTAATTATTTTCCTAGTCATTAATCATTTCCTGCCCATAGAGGAAGGAAAAAAAATCCGAACAGGTCTAAATTATGGGGTTGAGAAAATTGCAGGTGACTTCTCATTGCCATGTTGTATGTAGGGATGGAAATCCTCTCTCAGAGGAGATTTTTCTGTTGACAAGTTGCTTTTACTAAAGTACAGGCCAATGCCATATGCATGGGTTGCACATCTTGTTTAAAAACACCGGGCTAGCAATCCCACCCCAGGTTCAGCATCTGCAGGAGGCTCCCATACCATATAGTGACAGGCAGACGCACGCAACTGTATAAGGCTTTTTTTTTTTGCACTGTAAGTATTTACTGTAGGCATATAAACAGCAATTTTCAAAATATTTGGAACAATGTAACACTAAATTTCTAAGTCACTAAGTGCCTTAGTCATGTTTATTCTCATTTCTACAGATGGTTTCGGAAAATGAGATGAAGTGCCCTCTGTAAAATAAGATATAATGTGCTCTATGGTTAATGGCACTTGCCAGATGATCCTACCAGAGACACCTGCTGCATATAGGGAGGATGCAGCATGGTCTACTTTGTGGTCTGCATCTGGTTCCTGGTGTACTGTGAATGCACAGGGTGCAAACAGGTAGAAAAGGCAGTATGGAGGTGAAATATTAAATCACTCCTAAATATTACAGCCATAAAAGTGGAATAAGAATTAGTGTACATGCAGAAAAGTTAAACAGATGCCATGAGCACAAGCTGACATCTACCAAAATGCAGGTCATATAAGTAATCCACATGAGAATAGAGGGAATACAGACAAAGCTGGTTTTATTTTTTTAATAAAAGTTATTTTTTAAAGTTATCTCTGTTGTGCATTCATCAACTCTCCATGTCAAATCTCTGCTAAGAGTGATTCAGTATCACAGTTTAGCCCCAACCCGGTCAATTTCAGAAGCTAAAACTGTACAGTTGGGCTCCCACATTCCCTTCTCTCCCACCCTGAGGGGAAGGAGAAAGGAAATGAGAGGAAAAAGGCTTGTGGATTGGAAACCAAAGCTACAGCTTTAATGAAATGATGATAATAATGATGAAAATAATTAGGAAGTAATGAAATATGTAGAAATAGCTGAGATCAAATATCTGGATTCAAGAACACATGGATCTGGCATCAGGAGCAACCAAACAGACAAGGTCCTCGCTGGATGCTCACCATCGCAGAAGAGAGCAAGACCCTCTTGATCTTTCAATTTTATACCGAGTATGATGTATATGGGATGGAATATTATGTTGGTCAGTTTGGGGTCATCTGTCCTGTCCACCCCTCCCTACAGGTGCGGCCGCTTTTTGCTAGCTCGAGGATGGCCTTGATTACTAGAGGAATAAGTATAAACACTGTCCTTTCTGCATACCAATGCCCCGTGTTATCACTGCTAGAGAGAAACTGTTTGGAAAACATGCAGTTAGCGTTCAGAAAATGAAGTTACTTATACCAGACTGAATTAGAGTTAGAGAAACTGACTCTAATTTAACTCAAACCACAACGTTCAGTTTGCTGTACCTCCAAGAATTTCCACCTGCTAGCTAGCTAGGTATTTTTCCTCTCGCTCAAGTGGGGTTTTTTAATATGCTAGCTGTTCAATGAAAAATTTAATAGAAAAAAAGAGAGGAAAGATGCTGTTCAGGATGTGTTTTCTACACTGTAAGGGACCGTTTTATCTGATAACTTGCCCAAGGTTGGCCATGTAGTTGCATCCAGTTGATTGACCTCAAGTGTCTTCTGCTTGCCTGAAGCATTTTCCTCCAGAAAGACATCTGATTTTATTTGAAAATACTGAGTTTAGTGCTATGATGAATAATCAAAGTGGAGTGGTTAAGGAAATCCAGGGAACTGTACCTCGTTTCTGACCTGAAGTTGTCTGCCTTTAATTTCCGATGTTAACTTTTGATGTGCTTTTACTCTTTCAGTTCAAACAACCTTTTGTGGCTGATATTTTCTCTTCGTTCCAGCTATCTCCCAAACCCACGCATCACTTTAGTTTTTCCTATACTCTAAGAAATTTCTCTACTACCTCTTTGAAACTTGACTACCTGAGCTGCCTGCGGTCCTGTAGTTCAGGCACAGCTGTGCTGCCTGTAGAGGAAAGTTGCTTTCATCCCCCTAATCCCTGCCTTCTTCACCACCTGCCTTTATGCCATAGTCCAGCATCAGACATTCACCCTGGGATAGTCCTCATCCTTTTCAGATAACCTTTTCCTACAATATGCTTGCCCATTCTGTACCTGCAAATGTTATTATTTGTCCCCAGATGTTTGACTTTATTTTTCTCATATATATATCTATATCTATAAAATATAAATATTTTCCATATATATTTTTATATATATACATACACACTATATTTTTACCTTTGTATATCAAAGTCACTATTTCATCTACGAGGCAAATTCAGTTGTTGAACACCTGATTTCCCATAAATCAATTAAGGTGGTAATTAAGTGTTTTCATTCCTCTTGCTTTTTTTTTTTTTTTTTTTTTTTGCGCCTGGTACTTTAGCACATTCCATTTTCTGAATTTTTTTCCTCCATTTGCTGTAATTCCACCAAGACCTGTTGCTCTCTGATTTCTAGGCACTTATTACCTGGACCTGCTATCTAATATATGTTATTTAACAATATCTTGTCACTAATTGACAAAAAAAAATACAAATTCTTGCATAATAAAAATAGATTGCCTCAATTTTTTATAAATGCAGAAGGATGATATTTAATGACTATTTTTTCTTCTTCTGTATTATTACAAGCTCTTTGCATCCTGCTAGTAATTATCTTTGGAATTTTTTTTCCTTTCTTGATACAAGAAAGTCTTTCAGCTTCCAGCTATGTGTTTGGTCTGTCATTGATTGGCTTCTTGCCCCAATTTTTTTTCATTTTAAATTGTGTGTTTGTATTTCTATCGATTGCTGTTTACTGTTAGAGATGCGTGTTTGTGCTTGTTTGCCCACCCTTTCTCAGCAGGGGAACAGGAGCTCCCATAGAGATCAACAAATGAGTTGTGCTTCAAAGGAGACTTTTAAATTACATTTTTTCTCCCCATTTTTCTTTCCTCTGGTGGGCTGCTTTGGTCTGGGAATTGAATCACCCAATGCTACTGCTCAGGACTGCCTTTCGTTTTCTCACTGCCACTATTACCAAAAGCATTTGAATGCTGTGGCGGATGGTGCAGGTGGAGAAGACTGGGAAAGGCATTTGATTTTGTATTAATGGCATTACACCCAGGTGGGAGTGTTTTGGGGTCACAGCTTACTCACTTCAGAGAACCTCTTTGTTTTCATGAGGATCCTTTGCAGTAAGAATCAACCTTCCCCATGTGCCATTATAGAAAATTAACTTTGATTCCAGTGAGGTTTCATGGGGTTTTGTTTGTTTTCTTCTTGCCACAGCCTTGGAAAAGGGAAATATGAGGATGGTGACAGCATGAACTTGAGCAACATAGAGAAGGTCCTTCCAGTGTGCCAGGTAGGTGCTGAGGACATCGCCTGCCCACCCTATGGTGGAGACTAGCATCTCTCTGCCTTATCTTTCCTTAGGAAAACCTACCCAGAAGTGGGAAAGCCTGGGCTGGATGTCCTTTGGGTTTTGTGATGAATTACACCTGTTGTTTCAGCAAGCCTTGCTGTGAACCTTAGTGCTGGACAAGGGCAGTTACTATGTAGGCTTCATTGGGAGATGAAACGTTGAGTGCAGTATAAATATATGTGCATACATAGAATTATAGAATGGTTTGGGTTGGAAGGGATCTTAAAGATCATCCAGTTCCAACCCCCCTGCCATGGACAGGGACACCTCCCTCTAGACCTGGCTGCTCAAAGCCCCACCCAACCTGGCCTTGAACACTTCCAGGGATGGGACATCCACAACTTCTCTGGGCAACCTGTGCCAGTGTCTCACCACCCTCACAGTAAAAAATTTCTTCCTAATATCTAATCTAAATCTACCCTCTTTCAACTTGAATACATATATACATAATATACATAAATACATATATATGCGTAAATGTACACAGGGCTCATATATTTTAGGAACAGAGATTCTAAAAAGCATCAACTCTCCTGACAGCTCCAAAATAAATAGGTGTGAGAAAACAAGCCATTTATATGCAACGGTCATTCACTTGTATGTTTTCTTCAGCCTGTTCCTTCTCCAGATCTCTCTCTATAGTCCAATTTCGATAGTTTTGGTTAAATGACCTTTGATGCTCAGATACTGGGGAATGGCAGAATAAGATCCTCAGTTAAGAAGTCTGATTGAATGAGTCAATTTGTCAGCATCATATACTTTTTCATTTTCCAGCATCCTAGTCCTCGAAGGAACTGTGTGTCCTAGGCTGGGCAAGTGTCTATGGATACTTGGCATTTTTTTGCTGAAGTGTCCTCATTGCCTCCAGAGGGAAGGACAGAGACATCTCATATGCTGTGTCTTTTAGTTTAGATGAAAACTAAGATATGTTATCAGATATTAAAGATCTTTAATCAGAAACAAACAAACAAACAAAAATTGTATAGAAAAGATAACAGTTCTTAGCTACAAATATACGTATATACAGAACAGAATCAACATTAATCGCAACTAAAACCTTAAAACCTTAAAATAGATTGAGTCCTGTACCCAAAATCTTGCGATGCAGGTCTCTTTAAGAAATGGCGATCAGTTGCTGCCCTGCAGGGGGGGAAGGGCAGCAGCTGATGCTGTCCCCCAGTGCAGCCCTGAGACCAGGGAGGGGTGGGAAAGGGAGACGGAAACTTAGTGTGAGTTCTGCAGGAGTTGTGGAAGATTCAGATGACCAGTGATCTTTCCTTCAGAAACTGCAAAATGCACACACGCAGTAACTGCTGCTGCCATTGCCGCTGCCGCTGTTCAAGAGGAAAACGGATGTCCTGGGCATGACCTCTGTCATGGTTTCCCTGGAAACGTCCTCCCCCACACACCCCCTCGCGTGCTGCTGAAATTCCCTTTGTTGGCAAGAGGAAGAAAAATTCCTCGGAAAAATCCAAACCCACAACACTGTGGTAGTGTTACCCTTTTCAGTAAGAGCTTGCCAGACTTCTTGCTCATGCATCAAAAAGCCTTGCATATGTTGCAAAACATGCGATGATCTGCCTTACTATTTCTTTTGGGTGAGCTAGCTGGCACTAAATACACAAACCAGTGGAAAGAGTGGAGAAGTGCTGCTGACTTTGGCAGGGAGGAGCATTGCCTGCATCTGCTTTCACTCATTCTCTTCCATGCTCAGTATTTCTGGACTTTAGGTCACAGGGAGAAAACATCAGGTTCAGCTGATACAGACCCCAGTAATTCTGCAAAATAAGATTATTTTCCCTAGGGAATAATTGGAAATGAGGAATCAAACTATTTTTGGTGCTGACTTTCTCCTGTAGGGTTTAACTTCTTTTGTAAACATCAGCTATTAAATAAGCTGGGTCCTCCTGGTCTTGTTGTCATCCTGTCCTAACACGAGGTTGAGTCCATTGACTCCAGTGAATTAATTCCAATATATACCTTAATATCTAGCTTAATTGTTAGTGTGGCACCTCTAAGCTGGAAGACCTAGTGAGAATTCTGGATTTAGTGCTTTGTTTGTGCCTTTGGGCAGACTCACGCAATGCTGCGTTATTTTGGAGATGCACTTACCTCAGCATATAGTGTCATATGTGCCTGTGGGAACTAGGAGCCAGGTAGCTCTGGGTGAGGATTTATCTTGTTTGGTGTTGACAACTGAAATACTTAGAGAGCTGGTTTAATCCTGACATATCATTGTTAACTGGATTTGAATGTGATCATGCAATGCTGATTGATTTTACTGGTCTTTATCACTTTTTTTAATAGCTCTGTGAAGTACAGTGCGTGGGGGCATAAGGGAAAGTATTCATGTGAGCCTATTGAAAAAAAAAACTTTAACCTTCCATGGAGCTTTCCCACACTGCAGTTGTGTTTGTGTCATATCCTGAAGAAGAGGCTTTTCAGGTTGGAAATAGATAAACTGTTGTTCTGTCTGTGTTTAAGATCTCATAGGTTGCTTACAGTAGCTGTGCATGGATGGAGGGGCTGGTCCAAGCATCCTCCAGTGTAACTGGACCAGTCCAAGAATCCTCCAGCACGATTCAAATGCAAATGTTTTGCACTGCTGAATGTGTTTCAGCAGCTACAGCAGGGTTAAGAGCACCAAGTTTGAGAGAGGTAGCAAGTCTTACTTGCAGGCTGCTTTGGAAATTTGGGTTCCTCTGATAGTAAAGTATGATGGGCATAGGACATGAATCTACAACTAATTTCCAGTATATATCCAGGTCTGTATATGCATCTCTACAGAGAGATACAGTGACCCCCTAATGAGTTAAGCAGAATATTCTGGATCTCTAGACATTAATATATATAGATGATGGCCACAAAGTTGGTGAAGGGTCTAGAGGGGAAGTCATATGAGGAATGGCTAAAGTCACTTGGTCTGTTCAGCCTGGAGGAGAGGACACTGAGGGGGGAACGTCATAGAAGTTTACTGCTTCCCCACAAGGGAAGGAGGAGGAGGAGGCGCTGATCTCTTCTCGCTAGTGACCAGTGATAGGACTTGAGGGAATGGCAGGAAGATGCGCCAGGGGAGGATTAGATTGGATATTAGGAAAAAGTTCTTCACCCAGAGGGTAATGGAGCACTGGAACAGCTCCCCGGGGAAGCAATCATGGCATCAAGCCTGACAATATTCAAGAAGCATTTGGACAATGCCCCCAGACACACGGTGTGAATGTTGGGGTTGTCCTATGTAGGGGTAGGAGTTGGACTCAATGATCCTTGTGGGTCCCTTCCAACTCAGGTCATTCCATTCTTCTGTGAGTTTTGCTGCTGGAATATATCAATAGTATTTTAACAAAATATTGCAAGGAATGCCTATGACTATTTGTTAATTAAAAGGCAAAACTATAAACAAAAACCAAAACAACCTCCCTCCAAACCTTCTTTCTTCATGGCTGTCTGAGGGAAAAACGCGTGTCACCAGTGTCTTAGTTTAGATGAAAACTAAGATATGTTATCAGATATTAAAGATCTTTAATCAGGGGAAAAAAATTTTTATGGAAAAGATAACAGTTCTCAACTACAAATATATGTATGTACAGAAAAGAATTAACACCAATCGTAATTAAAACCTTAAAATGGATTGAGTCCTGTACCCAAAATCTTGTGATGCAGGTCTCTTTAAGAGCAGCAACGATTGCCGAGCTGCCACGGCCGCTTCCCGGTTCGGGCTGCGCCAGGCGTCTCCAGCCGGGGCGGGGGAGGGAAGGGGGAGATGGAACTTAGCGTGGGTCCTGCGGGAGTTGTGGTAGATCCAGATGACCAGTGATCTTTCCTTCAGAGACTGCAAAATGCACACACGCAGTAGCCGCCGCTGTATTTCCTCCTCGCACCCGTTTAGAGAGCAAGAAAGAGAGGAAGAACGACGGATGTCTGGGCAAAATGGGATACAACCTCTGCCCTAGTTTCTGCGGAAACGTCCTCCCCCTACCCCCTTGCGTCCCATTTGGATCCCCTTTGTTGGCAAGAGAAAGAAAAATTCCCCGGAAAAATCCGAAACCACACCATTATCCACCCCAAATTTTTCTTCCATGCCAACACCCTAATATCAGACTTAAACTTCTAACTATATACATACATATTTCAACTATATACATATTTACAGATAGGGACATAGAGACACAGTAGTATGGACAACTCACCCAAAGATAAGGTCCCCTTCAGGTACACATCGTGTTTTTCCATCTTCATGCATCACCCACCAAGTGCAAACAGATCCTTGAGCAAAGACAGTCCCATGAATGGGTTTGCCTTTGCTTTAGACAGGTTTAACCCAGACGGTTTTCCCTAACATACCTCTCAGGTGTATCACAGGGACTTTATCTCCATCTACAGTATGAAGGGGTTCTGACTGGGCAGGGCCAGCTCGATTGACTGAGCCTCTAGTGTTGACCAGCCATGTAGCCTTTGCTAGATGTTGGTCCCAATGTTTGAAAGTCCGCCCACCCAATGCCTTCAAAATGGTTTTCAACAGTCCATTACATGATTCAACCTTCCCGGCAGCTGGTGCATGGTAGGGGATATGATATATCCACTCAATGCCATGCTCTTTTGCCCAGGTGGTAACTAAACTGTTCTTGAAATGAGTTCCGTCATCTGACTCTATCCGCTCTTGAGTGCCATGTCGCCACAAGACTTGCTTTTCCAGGCCTAGGATGGTGTTCCGAGCAGTGGCATGAGGCACCGGATATGTCTCCAGCCATCCGGTAGTTGTTTCCACCATGGTGAGCACATAGTGCTTACCTTGGCAGGTCTGCGACAGGGTGATATAATCAACCTGCCAGGCCTCTCCATATTTATACTTATCCCAGCGTCCATCATACCATAGGGGTTTCACTCTCTTAGCCTGCTTGATGGCAGCACATGTCTCACAGTCATGGATAACCTGGGAGATAAAGTCCATGGTTAAATCCACCCCTCGGTCTCGTGCCCATCTATAAGTGGCATCTCTGCCCTGATGGCCTGAGGCATCATGGGCCCATCGAGCCAGGAACAGCTCTCCCTTATGCTGCCAATCCAGATCTATCGGTGACACCTTGACTTGTGCAGCTCGGTCTGCCTATTCGTTGTTGCGATGTTCCTCATTGGCTCGATCCTTGGGCTCATGTGCATCCACATAGTGGACTCTTACGATCAGATTCTCTGCTCGGGCGGCGATCTCTTGCCATATATCTGCAGCCCAAATGGGTTTCCCTCTGCGTTTCCAGTTGGCCTTCTTCCATCAGTGTAACCATCCCCACAATGCATTGGCTACCAGCCATGAGTCAGTGTAGAGGTAAAGCCTTGGCCACTTCTCTCGTTAAGCAATGTCCAGAGCCAATTGGACAGCTTTAAGCTCTGCAAATTGACTTGACCCTCCTTCTCCCTCAGTACCTTCTGCAACTTGTGTGGAGTTCCACACAGCTGCTTTCCATTTTTGATTTGTCCCCACGATGCGACAGTAACCATTAGTAAAAAGGGCATAGCGTATTTCTTCTTTCAGCAATTAATTGTATGGTGGAGCTTCCTCTGCACGTTCTACCTGTTCTTCTTCCTCTTCATCTGCTAGACCAATATTCTCACCTTCAGGTCAGTTCATGATGATCTCCAAGATCCCAGGGTGATTTGGTTTTCCAATACGGGCACACTGTGTGATCAGAGAAGCGCACTTCCTCCAGGTAGCATCAGTAGCATGATGTGTGGGAGCAGCCTGTCCACGGAACATCCACCTTAACACTGGTAATCGGGGTGCCAAGAGAAGCTGAGCTTCTGTTCCAATTACCTCTGAGGCAGCTTGAACTCCTTCATAAGTGGCTAAGATCTCTTTCTCTGTCAGGGTGTATTTGGCTTCAGATCCCCTGTAGCCTCGACTCCAGAATCCAAGCGGTCGGCCTCGAGACTCGCCAGGCATTTTTTGCCAAAGACTCCATGAAAGACCGTTATTCCCAGCTGTGGAGTACAGCACGTTCTTCACGTCTGGTCCTGTCCTGACTGGTCCAAGGGCTACAGCATGAGCAATCTCCCACTTAATCTGCTCAAAAGCTTGCTGCTGTTCAGTGCCCCAGTGGAAATCATTCGTCTTACAGTTTACCAAGTAGAGAAGGATTACGATCTGACTGTATTCCGGGATATGCATCCTCCAGAAACTTATGACACCCAAGAATGCTTGTGTTTCCTTCTTGCTGGTCGGTGGAGACATTGCTGTGATCTTGTTGATAATTTCTGTTGGAATCTGATGATGTCCATCTTTCCACATCACCCCCAGGAAATGGATTTCCTGGGCAGGCCCCTTAACTTTACTCTGTTTCATAGCAAAACCGGCTTCCAAGAGAATCTGGATGATTTTCTTTCCTTTCTCAAAAACCTCTTCTGCTGTGTCCCCCCACACAATGATGTCATCGATGTACTACAGATTTTTTCAAGCCTCACCCTTCTCTAGTGCTTCTTGAATTAGTCCATGACAGATGGTGGGACTATGTTTCCACCCCTGGGGCAATCGGTTCCAGGTGTACTGCACCCCTCTCCAGGTGAAAGCAAACTGAGGCCTGCACTCTGCTAGAGGAACAGAGAAGAACGCATTAGCAATGTCAGTCGTGGCGTACCACTTCGCTGCCTTGGATTCCAGTTCATACTGGAGTTCCAACAGGTCTGGCACAGCAGCACTTAGCGGTGGAGTAACCTCATTCAAGCCACGATAGTCCACAGTCAATCTCCATTCTCCATCAGTATTACGCACAGGACAAATGGGGCTGTTGAAAGGTGAGTGAGTCTTACTGATCACCCCTTGGCTCTCCAATGCTCGGATCATCTTATGGATGGGAATCACAGAGTCACGGTTCGTTCAGAATTGTCTACGATGCACTGTTGTGGTGGCAATTGGCACTCGTTGTTCCTCAACCTTCAACAATCCGACAGCAGAAGGACTCTCTGAGAGACCCGGCAGTGACTTTAACTGTTTAATCTCTTCTGTCTCTACAGCAGCTATTCCAAAAGCCCATCTATGTCCCTTTGGGTCCTTGAAATATCCATTTCTGAGGTAGTCAATTCCCAGGAAACATGGGGCGGCCAGACCAGTAATAATGGGGTGTTTTTGCCAGTCTTTCCCGGTCAAGCTCACTTCAGCTTCCAGCACAATCAGCTGTTGAGATCCCCCTGTCACCCCAGAAATAGCAACAGTTTCCGGGCCCACATGTCCTGATGGCATTAACGTACATTGAGCGCCAGTGTCAACTAAAGACTCATATTTTTGTGGGTCTGATGTGCCAGGCCACTGGATCCACACAGTCCAATAGACACGGTTGTCCCGTGCCTCTACCTGGCTAGGGGCAGGGCCCCTCTAACAATGGTCTTCATTACAGCGATCAGAACTCTTTCCTGATGAATACATTTTGGAGGTTCCCTCTAGTGGGTCAGATCCTTGGGAGATTGGCACTGCATCTACATTCGCTGATTTTCTTTTCTCTTTCTTTTTCAATTCTTGTACCCGGGCTGCTAGGGCATGGGTAGGTTTCCTGTCCCATCGTCTCATATCTTCTCCATGGTCAATCAGGAAATACCATAGATCGGTTCGTGAAGCCTGTCTTCTTCCCCTAACTGGGAGGCGTCCAACTCTGAACTTGGAGGCTTTGATTCGCACTGGTGCCACTTGAAGATTTTGAAGAGTTTCCATGATCTCCTTTTGCTGCTTGTCCATCCTTTCAAGTGTTGTCTCTACCGCAGCGATATGACCCTGCATCGGGCCATGGACCATTTTTGCATATGTCCTGAGCTTATTAGCTGCGACGTCCACTAAATCTTGGTCTGCTTCCGAATACATGGATGTCACATAATGGGAGAATGCATCTGGTGTCCTGCATGAAAGGTTCCCACCACTTTTCTGGTGTGCATCTAACCTTGTCTGGGTCGCTGAGGAGTCTCCCATCCTTTCCATAAAGTATTTCTAGCAGTGCCATCTCCCTCAGGCGTAAAATCGTGTCTTCCACAGTCTTCCAAGGTGTCTTAAGATGATTTGCCTGCAGTATATCTTTGTGAGCAAACCTCTCTCTCACACCGCCTAGAACTCATGCCCAGATAGGAAGGGGTCTTGATTCCCTCACAAATACATGTTCAATACCTGCATCTTGAGCCAGAGCCTTTAAATACCTGGCTTCAGAACCATCGAGTTGCAAGCTTTCACCTATAAGGTCCCAAACTCAGATCATCCAAGTCAGGATAGGCTCATCTGGCTGTCGAGTAATGTCTTTCAGCAAGTTGCAAAGGTTGTGAAATGAGAGCGATTCAGTAACAATCTCTGGTTCTGGGTCTGCAGTATGTGAAGGACCCACTTCCCCATCATCATCAACTGGGCGAACTGATTTGGTCTTATATTTTCTTTTCTGGATAGGGGCAACTTTCATTGGCTCGGACTGTTCCTTTTGTCTAGCCACATCCTGAGCTACCGTGACATCAGGTGTCTTACTGGTTTTTCCCTGGGGGTGCTTCTGGTTGTATTACTGACCAACCCTGTTCCTGATTTCGTACACAAGATAGACCGTAATGAAACGAACTTGCAGACAATTCACGAAAAGTATAATATAAAGTAGGAGATCCCTGACATCTAGCAAGAGGTTAAGTTTCCCAAAAGCTGTTGTAGCAAACCGAAAAGGTGACTGAATAAAAGGTTGAGATGAAACACTCTCCTGTGTCCCTCCCTGAGGGTAGGTAACATTATCACCAAGTCCCCAGAGGTAACAGCTTGGACTAGTGCAGGAGTACAATCTTGAGAACACATTTCAAATGAAACTGACAGACACCGAATCCATAACACTGTAGATCCAAAATAAGAACTCAATAATGATCACAGCTGTCTGAGTTCTACTGGCCGCTGCACTCAGAAGAATTAAGCCCGCCAGACCTTTCGGCATGGTTCTGTACCAGGAAAAAGCAAATATGTAGTACAGTATGGTCCGTATGGACCCTAAACTCACAACACACATCATGATGCCAGAATTGTTATGCTTCCTTTCTCTCAGCCCCACGTTGGGCACCAGATTTATGTCTTAGTTTAGATGAAAACTAAGATATCTTATCAGATATTATGCATTTTTAATCAGGGGAAAAAAACATTTGTATAGAAAAGATAGTTCTCAGCTACAAATATATGTATGTACAGAGCAGAATTAACACTAATCGTAATTAAAACCTTAAAATGGATTGAGTCCTGTACCCGATATCTTGCAATGCAGGTCTCTTTATGAGGAGCAACGATTGCCGACCTGCCGCGGCTGCTGCCACTTCCGGGTTCACGCTGCGCCAGGCTTTTCCAGCCGGAGCGGGGGAGGGAAGGGAGAGATGAAACTTAGCGTGGGTCCTGCGGGAGTTGTGGTAGATCCAAATGACCAGTGATCTTTCCTTCAGAGACTGCAAAAAGCACACACGCAGTAGCTGCTATGTCATGGAGAAGGCTGAGTCAGTGCATTTTGCTTTTGCTCCATTTGGTAAATGCTTGGAAAGACGTTCAGCTTAAATGGGTCACAGCTGGATGCCCCAGTCCTAGATGTGGTCTTCAGACTGCAAGCCCTTGGCAAACTCTGGCTTAGCAGAGAAAACAACCTTAGGGGTCATGTCCTATAAGATACCTCCCATCCTCCCTGGGAAGGTGCTGTAGCACATGAAAGATACAGGAGGCTGCCCGTCATGGGGACATGCTGGGAATTCTGCTAGACACAAGCAGAGAGTTTTGGGACACATCACAAGTGGTTTCTGGACTGGCATCTTGCAGTTTTTGGGTTTCAGTTTATGGGACTCATGCTCCAGGATGGGCCTGCCCTCCTCCGAATGGTGTGTTTTAGGAGGTAAAAATTATATCAGTATCACAAGGCTGGAAAAGATCTTTGAGATCATTGAGTCGAGCCTATGACCCAACACCAACACCTACTCATCATCTAAACCATGGCACTAAGTGCCTCATCCAATCTTTCCTTAAACACCTCCAGGGACAGTGACCCACCACCTCTCTGGGCAGCGCATTCCAATGACCAATCACCCTTTCAGTGAAGAATTTTTTCCTAATATCAAGTCTAAACTTCCCCTGACGAAGCTTGAGACTGTGTCCTCTTGTTCTGTCACTGGTTGCCTGAGAGAAGAGACCGACCCCTGCCTGACTACAACCTCCTTTTAGGTAGTTGTAGAGAACAAAAAGGTCTCCCCTGAGCCTCCTTTTCTCCAGGCTAAACAACCCCAGCTCCCTCAGTCATTCCTCATAGAGCTTGTGCTCCAGCCCCCTCACCATCTTCATCGCTCTCCTCTGGACGCACTCCAGCAGCTCGACATCTTTCTTAAACTCAGGGGCCCAGAACTGGACACAGTATTCAAGGTGTGGCCTAATCAGTGCCAAGTATAAGGAGATGATAACTTCTCTAGTCCTGCTGGCCACACTATTCCTGATGCAGGCCAGGATGCCGTTGGCCTTCTTGGCCACTTGGGCACACTGCTGGCTCATGTTGAGTTTCCTGTCCACCAGCACTCCCAAGTCCCTTTCTGCCTGACTACTCTCCAGCCACTCTGTCCCCAGCCTATAGCTCTGCATGGGGTTGTTGTGTGCAAAGTGCAGAACCCGGCATTTGGATTTGTTAAACCCCATGCTATTGGAATCAGCCCATCTCTCCAGCCTGTCAAGGTCCCTCTGTAGGGTCCTCCTACCCTCCAGCAGATCGACACTTCCTCCCAGCTTGGTATCATCTGCGAACTTGCTAATGATGGACTCAATCCCCTCATCCAGATCATCAATAAAGATATTGAACAGGACCGGGTCCAACACTGATCCCTGGGGGACACCACTAGTGACTGGCCGCCAACTGGATGTGACACCGTTTGCTATCACTCTCTGTGCTTGGCCATCCAACCAGTTCCTAACCCAGCACAGAGCATTCCCATCCAAGCCACGGGCTGACAGCTTCTCCAGGAGTCTGCTGTGGGAGACAGTGTCAAAGGCCTTACTGAAGTCTAGGTACACTACATCCACAGCCTTCCTCTCATCCACCAGGCAAGTCACACGGTCAGAGAAGGAGATCAGGTTTGTCAGGCAGGACCTGCCTCTCCTAAATCCATGCTGGCTGGGCCTGATCTCTCGCTCATTCTGCAGGTGCTGCATGATTGCACCCAGGATTATGCGCTCCATAATTTTACCTGGAACTGAGGTCAGGCTGACAGGTCTGTAATTACCTGGATCATCCCTACGGCTCTTCTTGTGGATGGATGGCACTTTTAAAAGGGGAACTGGGCTTTACTGGTTCTACAAGATCAATTTGGAAGACAGAATTGATATTGTTCAGTTTGGTGTCTTAATTGCCTCATGGCTCATTTCTTTCCGTTTCCTTACTGATTTTTTACCCTTTTTTGTCATGTGCTTGATGTTACGTTGTTTCTCTTCTGGCTATGGTTGTCGTCCAGCTTCCTTATTGGATGAGAAACAAGGGAGCAGTTCCTTCAGAGAAAGTCAGACTAAGTTGTTTATGTTCCTCTTAGCACCTTTATGTTTCTGACTTTATCCAAACAGGCTTAGAAGAGCCAGGACTCCTGATCATGCTGGGATTTCGCCTGAATTTAGCCACCTAACAGGCATCCTTGCCCACTCGCTTTGGGACCCCTTTCTCATTGACAAGTATTTTTAAGTCAGATCTTACTATTCAGTGTGGAGGTTGTGTGAGTAAAGGTGGGACCTGTGCATGGGCTGGTCACTTGGGATTCCTGCCGTAGGAAAGATGTGAACACATTGGGGTGTGATTTGTTGCATCTCAGTGTAGAGGTCTCGAGAAGGTTGGATAATTCCCATCTAAAGATACCCATGTCCTTTCCCTGTCAGCTCTGCAAGGAGCCCAGAGGGACCAGATCACATGTGGACTGGTAGGTGTCTAAAGAGATACAAAGTAAAACCAGGTGTCTAGGGGAAAAAGGGTGGATCGTGGTCGAGCATCCCTTCTGCTATCTCTTTCCATGTGAGAGGAGGAGGTCAGTGTCCAGCACTGAGGACTTGATCCTGAACCCTAAAGATCACTGATCCTTCAAGGGTGGTGGCGGCTGGGGGACAGATCTCTTTGGAACTCAGAGATGGCTCTTTGGTGGGATGATGTTAATTTCTGTTGCCATACAGAGTCCTTTCCATATTCCCTCTTGCCTCCTCTTTCTGCACTACAAGGTTGGGCAGTTCTCATTTTAGCCAGCTCATTAGCCAGCTCAGGTCCCTCCTCTTTCAGAGCCATGGCCACAACAACGTGGCCCTCTCTCAGCAGACCGTTCTGCGCCAGTGGAGCTGGGGTGAGCTCGTCTCTGTGTCTGACATCCCCTCCCACCGTGAGGGAGCAACCGAGTCCATGTGGTGTGCCTTGTGCTGCCACTCACCAGATCTAGCTCTGACATCCTTTACGTGTCCACCAAACACTTATGAACAAGTTGAGGTGGCTCCTTAGGAGTCCCAAACTAGGGGGAGTTCTTCTCCCTGCCCTCAGATCCTGCTGGCCTCCATCCAGAGCGTGTAGGCATAGCACTGCTTTCAGTGAAAGTTTCTAGTCTAACAAGCCAACTTCCCATATCCCAAGAGTCTTTCCAATACCGTAACTGCTAAAACTGCTATGGAAAGTCCCTGTCAAAGAGCCAAGGTTTACTTGAGTATAGATCACAACATATTGGGAGTCAGCTCTCCACTGCTGAGTAAAAAGCTTTTGTTTTGTCGTGACTTCCAGTAAGATATAGTCTTTCTGTGGCCTTTTTTTTTGTTGCATTTAACCCAACTAACAATGACCATTTCCTTAGGCTGAGAGGGAAAAATGTCATGGTCACTTGTAAACCCTTCAGCATCCCTACCATGTTAGAGTTAAGGCCACTGTTGACCGAGGAAGGCAGAGGAAACCATCGCCGTGTACAAAGAACTGGAGAAAACCAGGAATGGTTGATCTTCCATGCAAGTCACCAGCTTGCAGGTTCTTGCAAGGGCCAAACCTCAGCTCTGGCAGTAGAACACAGTCGCTGTGAACCCTGAACTAGGTTATAAAACCCATGTTTTTTATGCAGGCATGCAGAAAAGGGGAGATCTTTAGTGTTTTTTTCAGATTATTGTGGTCTTCAACATCGTATGATAGACTTATTCACTGCACAAAGGAAACATCAGAGAAGTGGCCAAGAGCTTTGAATTTTCCATTATTCTCATTCTTATTATTCTTATTATTGTTCAGAGCTGTTTTCTGATTGTAACAAATGAGATGGACACTCCCTTCTCAGATCTGGTTTTATTTTTCTGGTTGCCACCCAGTTCAAGCAGACTTAGTGATGTTGGCTCATGATTCATGGGAGTGTCTTCCCAAACTGGTGGGCATGGAGATGCCTTTTTTGTTGTGGTCCCTGGAGCTGGTACTGGTCAGCTGGGCAGGTTTGGGGCCAGACTGTTTGATTGTTTGGAGAGTGGTGGACCTGTAACAAACTCCTGCCAGGATGGGAGGCATTGGTGTACTCTTGGTTGGATCGGCTGGATTCAGAGATACAGGTTCAGGGTGTGCAACGAGTGTCGAGTGTCGGTGGAAAGGGCAAGAGTGACTTATGTTGCAGTTCGGAAGGTTGGCTTGGTGTTTGGTGGCTGAGGAGACAGGGCTGGTGGCGAAGAGGAGCCCTGCAGCACTAGAGGGCACTGCAGCCTCGCTGCACAGCCTTGAAACACGGCTCTGCTCAGAGAAAAGGAGAGGCTTTTTCCAAAGACTTTTTCCAAGCAGAAACCTCATCCTATGGTGGCTGTGTCTTGCAACCTCCTGTGCCAGATCATGCTGCTCTCCATCCCACTGTGCCCATCTCGACTCAGGGTACACATCCACCATGGGACACCTGGGGCTTGTGTAGGGGAAGGGTATTTCTCTCGACCAGGGGCTGAATTTGTTTAGTGCTGTGCATTGTCATGAGCCTCAAAGCAGATGGAGGCCTTGAGCAGAGTGGGGTTAAAACTGGAGGTATCTGTGAACCCCACATTGTTGCCTTGACCAAGCACTGCAGCCCTATTTCGCTAAGGGGAGCTGGTGCCCAAGGGTTAGACATGCCCCACAGCCTGGGCCTCCCTTGATTGCATCATGACACCTCCCTGACTCCTCTTGGAAATCCCACTTTTGCAAATGTAATCCTTAACTCTGCTCCTATGGGGTGCTCTGGCAGGGCTCGTTTCCAAACAATGCTCCACAGACCAAAGAGAGGTGCCAGATGTGGTGAGAGCTTCTCCCTTTCTCCGGAAGATGCTGCTGACCCATCAAATTTAGGATGTTCCTCTGAATATCAGTGTTTCAATTTGTCCATCTGTCCCTGTTCCCCATCTACCCTGTTGTCCCCACCTTGCTTTGAAGGACATACCAACCTCAGCATTAGGGAGATGAAGACCATGGTGGCGTCCACTGGTGGACTATCTCTGTTCCTTAGACCCCAGTTTTCCAGCACTGGTTTATGCTACAAAAAAAAAAAAAGGCAAATAATAGGACTTTGGCTACTTTGCAGCTTTTCCTTGGGCCAGGTTGATGGAGGGGTAGACATGAAGCAGCTGAGTGGCAAGACTAGGCTGGACTTACCAACAGGAGGTGATGGGTTTTGATTTCATGATCAGGGACCACAAGGAGATTAGAGAAGAGAATGGGAGAGTTGGATAGGTAAGTCTGTTCCTGGTAGGATGATGAAGAAAGAGCCTAAATTTTGCTTTTAAGGAGTTCAGAAGTCATTTTAGATCTGAGAACTTCAGTTTTCTGAGGAATTAACTGATTTGAGTATGGAGACTTGTATTGGGGTGTAAATAGCAACTCAATAGGCATTTGAGGCTCAAAAATGTCATCACATTGAGCTCTGGCTCACCAGAGAACAAAGGCTTTTCTCAGCCTTGTAGTTGACTTCCCTTTCAAAAAGATTTACTTTTGTGCGGCTATATAATATCCAAAGCAAACCTGAATGATTTTGTGGTTTGGTTTGGTTTGGTTTTTCCCAGTCCTTTCTATAGAGTGTAATGCACACCCCAAATCCTGCCTGAATTTTAACTTCTGAATAGTGTTACATCTTTTTCTTCCTTGTTTTCCCAGAGGATTCATTAGAAGTCTGAGATGGCTTTTGCTACACTCCCTTGAATTTGCTGAATATATTTTTGAAGTCAGTTGTGAAGTAATGATTAAGTTAAGTGTCCATGTCTCCTGGGGTTATTCTGCTCTACCCTTCACCTGCTGGTACCACTGTGGAGAAACTCCTTATCGTTGGCTTGCTTCTTTTTAATTTTATTTTTTTTAATAAATTCCTGTAATGTATGAGCAGAGAAACAAAGGAGAATGATAAAGCTTCAGGTCTTCCTGCTTTTGTGATGCACTTGATTATTTTGTTTCTCATTGTATATTCTTTTGAGATGCCTTCTTTGAATGGAAAGAAAATATGTATAATTATAGGAGCAGTTTGTTTCCGTTTGACTGGGCAAAATAAGACTCATTGGCTGGCAAAATAAGAAGGCATCACATAAGTTACTGATTGCTTCTGTTCACTGGTCCTGGGGAGGGAGCTGCTGACACTCCATCGTGTGCCTGTGAGGGACATTATTCATTAAAGCTGCTGGGCTGTGTACACCTTCCTCTTGTGGCTATGAATAAATACTACATAAATATATGCATTCTTCGACTTTGTGTTGCTGAATATTTACTAGATAAGTTAGGATCGTTTTCCCCATGGAAACCATCAAGAATTTCCATTATTTCCTTTCCTGAGGCTTTGTTTGGGTGAGGATTTCTGGAAGGTATTTCACAGGCAGGTATAATTAAAGAAAGACATGCTTTGCCTGGAGGCTAGACAAGGTTTCTTTAAAGACAAGCATTTAGTGTAGTGGCAAAACAGAAACCATTTGTAGCCTGATGGGGGGAAAGGGGGTAGCTAATCAGCTGGGAATTATCCCAGTTAAATGCCTCATACTGGGGTCAAGGCCCTTATCCAGAAAATGCTAGAAATATGTGCTTAATTTTAAGTCCCCCTGACTTCAATTTGTTTACGCTTATGCTTAAATTTAAGCATATGCCTAAGTGCTTGGCTGGCTGAGGGCTAAGGCAAATAGTAGACTTAGGAGCAGATTTGCATAAAGTAAATGCTTTAGTGGACTGAAGTCCTATGGGACAGCAGATGCTATAGCAGATCAGGGATGGAGGATGGAAGGGGACGGTGCTGCATATCCCAGCTCTGTCAAGTTATTCAGCATCGGCTGTGCTCTCCTTATGAGGAGCATCCTAACAATGTGGTCTTTAAATGAGTACCTTAATTTCAGTTTCTGTATTTTGCTGTTCTGAAGGTATCATCAGCCTTACCCATAGCCTTGTGTATATCACAAACACAGTCTTTTTCCTCTTAATTGAGAGAGAGGAACATTTTAGTGGAGCAAAATAGCCTTGATTTTATCATCAGAAGAGGAAGGAGAGCAGATTATATGACTTGAATAATAAATCTTTATAGGAATGTGCATGGCTGCATTAACAACTACAACAAAAAGGACTCCTTTATTAGCACAAGCTTTTGTAATGGCTTTATCTTCTTCTTTCCTGTTCCAAGCTAATTCCTGAAATCCTTCTTTTAATCTCCCTTTTGCTCATCCATCCTGGACTTCTTAGAATGGCAAAGGGTTTTTTTCTTTATTTTTAATCTGTGAATGACAGTGCTTAAAGCTAATATTTCTAGCTGTGGCATGCATGAGAATGAAAAGCCATCATCAGAAAAAAAGATCTGTGTTTCTTGAAAACACTACTACCAGGGGTTAATGGACATCTGCAGCTGGAACAAATACAGCTCTTGTCTAACTTCCTCAATAACTCTGCTAGGGAAGCAGACAGTTGCCAGACAAAGGAAGCGTGGTTAGCCATCGAGTCTTTGAATGCAGCTCTGTTTACCCCTCAAACCCATGGAATTCATATTAACGCCCATCTTTTCTTTTTTTCTTTTTTTTTTTTCATAAGGAAGAGCCTCACTTTTGTTGCTTTGGTTTGTTGGAGGAGTGGAGGAGATGGTTCTGTTCCTTGTGTGGCGTTCTTGCTGACAAAAGGTCATGAATGTTAAATGAATAATTTTTGGCATTGATAAAGAAAGACTGAGGCTGCCAAGCACAGAGATGCAGACGTCTGATGACTTGGTTTTGGACAGGGCAGGCTTGAGCCATCCTGGCTCACCAAGTTGTCTCCGATCCCAGCAGAGATGCAGGCAAGAAGAAAGATGCCATGTGCCTTTAGCATCTTGTATGTGGATGTAGCTATATACAGTAGGCAAAGAGCAATATGTAAGTGAGAATGTCTAAAACTGCTTTCAGTAAGGTACTTGGCTACCTAATTTAAGCTATAGGTAGACCTTTAGGAGAGCTACCCAGGTCAGCTAGGTGTGTAGCGTGGAAGACCTTGTTTTGCATCCCAGCACTGCCATAGGATCCCTGCCTGACTTCAGAGCCACCATGAAGGCATAACTGTTCTATAGGCTGCTTGTGGCTGTGATGCTGATGGCGGTGGGTAGTGATCCTGGATGGACAAGGGAGCCAGCTCAACAGATGGGGGGATGTGCTGGTTGCCAAAATTCCTGTCTCTCTTTGTTAGCGAGCAGTTTGACAGTCACTTTCAAGTTGCTCATAATGCAGTGAATCTGTGTTTTTCCCATCATGCCCCTTTCTGCTCATTGATCATACTGGTCTTGGTATCTCAGACCCTTTCTAGATTCTGGAGCTGAACCCATCACATGGGCACAATCCTGCCAGCAAGAAGGGCACCAAGGAAAGTAGAAAGGAGCTAAAAGAGCCCTAGAAAGGAGGGGCAACATAACCGGAGACATCCCAGTAAGCACGGTGTTTGGTGCTGGTCACTTGACACATGAAATATCAAGGAGTTAAGTTGGTTTGTTGAGTTTTGGTGCTAATTCTTCTTTGTCCCCACTTGGTTCTGATGAAACACCTGAAGGTGCATCCTCTTGGCCAATGTGAAATTAATTGAAGGGGCTTCAGCCAGCTCCTGACAATCATCACAAAAGCAGACATCGCTCATCCTTTCACTGACAGGAAAGCTGATATTTGAATGATGCCTGTGTCTTTTGGTTGTCGTGGTTGAGGTTCAGCCTTTGCAGGACATGGGAGGGTGGATATGGCCATCTTGCTGCCCATCCTGTAGCAACTTTGGATAAAAAACAGTTTTTCAGGATTTTTTTTTTTTTTTGGAAATGTCAGATCCATTTCCAAATGTCACATTTGGAGACTGCTGTAAAGCAGTTACAAACATGCTTTTCTTACTTGTCCTTATTTTACTGTTCAAAGTAGTTTATGGCTCCCAGAGGTCTGCAAAGTACCAGTGAAAAACCACCAGGATAATTAATATATGATATGATATGATTAATACTCTGTGGCAAGTACATGATGTTTTCTGTGCTTATCCCTGCATTAAAACCCATTACAGCAGAAGGAATCTTAGTCCTTGATGCACAAAAGGAAAATCTTGGGAGGGAGCAGACGGACAGTCAAGAAGCAGTTTCTTCTACACAGGTGCAAACTGTCAGTAACCCAGCAAGGAGAAAGTCAAACTTTTGTGTTGCACAACCCACACTCCTGCAAAGGAGTGAGACTTTTCAAAGAGAGGAATGAGGCTTTTATAAGATTAAATTGGTGTTTGCACATTGGGGTGTTTTCTGAGCTGGGGTGGTTGTGACATTTGATCCTCGCTTGACTCTTTGGGCTGTGCTAGACTAAGCAGAGACTTCAGAAAGGAGAAAATACTATTTCTTTGTGTTATAGTCCTGGGGAAATGTGTTGGCTGTGTCTTCAGCCAACTGCAAACAGGTATATCAGTTGTGTAAAAATGTTTCCAGTACAATACAAGGGACTTGGAGAAGGAAAGATTGTTGATATTCTGCACAGCTTGCTTCAGCTGTGAAGACTTACAAGAAAGGTCTACTGGTGGACCAAGAGGATTTGCCATCACCATGACCCCATGTTATAGTTTCAGCTTTGTTTGGTTTTTTTTTTTCCTCCTCTTTCAGAGAATTTTTTCTTCCTTTGATGGCAGTAGTTGGGGCCGGGGCCATTTCCAGGGAGACCGGGGCAGAGGTTGTGTCCCGTTTGCCCGGACATTTCCTTTCACTGGCTACTTCCCGGTCTCCGCCGCTTTCTCCATCTTGCTGCCTAGACAATAGTCGCGCTTTGCTACCTCTGCTTGCGTTACTGTGTTCTCTATCTCTCCATCTTTATTTCCTTTCCCTCTGTGTGTGTGTGAGTGTGAGTGCGAGTGTGACCGATAACCATCTGGATCGGCGCTGAGGAGGAGGCTGCCTGGAGCGGAGCTGCGGCTTGGGAGAAGTTGTGCGCCCCGCGCCAGGACTGCCCGGAGCGGAGCTGCAGCTTAAAGTGACGGCACCACCAGAGCTCGGGTACGGGACTCAATCCATATTGCCAACTTAATCGCACTTGTTGTTGACTTTGTTCTGTTCTGTGCACACATACACTTATAGCAAAGAACTGTTATCTGTTCTGCACAATCTCACAATCTCTGATTAAAATCACTGAGCATACTTTGGTTGATTTGGTTGTTTTTCATCCAAACTAAGACACCCCATTAAAGTTGATGGCAAAATGCCCTTTGACTTTGGTGGCATATGGATCACAGTGATATGGATTATGGAAAAAAAATGTTTCTTGACTGCAATGACCAGGCTGCTCAATACCCCATCCAACCTGGCCTTGAACACCTCCAGGGAGGGGGCATCTACAACCTCTCTGGGCAACCTGTGCCAGTGCCTCACCACCCTCATTGTGAAGAATTTCTTCCTAATGTCTAATCTAAATCTTCCCCCTTCCAATTTAAAGCCATTCCCACTCATCCTATCACTATAAGCCCTTGTAAAAAGTCCCTCCCCATCTTTCCTGTAGGCCCCCTTCAGGTACTGGAAGGCCACTATGAAGTCCCCCCAGAGCCTTCTTTTCTCCAGGCTGAACAACCCCAATTCTCTCAGCCTCTCCTCATAGCAGAGGTGCTCCAGATCTTTGATCATCTTCATAGCCCTCCTCTGGACCTGTTCCAGCAGTTACATATCCTTCTTATGTTGAACCTCATGAGGTTCATACAGGCCCACTTCTCCAGCTTCTCTAGGTCCCTCTGGACGACATCCCATCCTTCTGGTGGGATCACTGCCTCACTCAGCTTGGTGTCATCCGCAAAACTGCTGAGGGTGCACTCGATCTATAATGAAAATCAATGAAATTCAACTAAAATATTAATCAGCACTGGTCCCAATATGGACCCCTGAGGGACAGTACTTGTCACGGGTCTCCATCTGGACATTGAGCTGTTGACCACTACTCTCTGCATACGACCATTCAACCAATTCCTTATCCACCAAACAGTCCACCCACCAAATCCATATCCCTCCAATTTAGAGAGAAGGATGTTGTGGGGAACTGTATCAAAGACTTTACAGAAGTCCAGACGGATCACATCCATTGCTTTTCCCATGTCCGCTGATGTGGTCACTCCATCGTAGAAAGCTACTAGGTTTGTCAGGCAGGACTTGCCCTTGGAGAAGCCATGCTGGCTGTCTTGAATCACCTCCCTGTCCTCCATGTGCCTTGGCATAGCTTCTAGGAGGATCTGTTCCATGATCTTCCCAAGCACAGAAGTGAGGCTGACAGGTTGGTAGTTCCCAGGGTCCTCCTTTGTACCCTTTTTAAAAATGGGCACAATGTTGCCCTTCTTCCAGTCCCCAGGGACTTCCCCTGACTGCCATGACTTTTCAAATATCATGGAAAGTAACTCGGTGTTGTGGTTTGAAAATTTTTCCAAGGAATTTTTCTTCCTTTTGCCAATAAAGGGAATTTCAGTAGACGCGAGGGGGGATGGGGAGAGGACGTTTCCGGGAAAACCAGGACAGAGGTCGTGACCGGACATCCATTTTTCCTCTCGGACAGCAGTGGCGGCAATGGCAGCAGCAGTCCCTGAGTGCATACGTTTTGCAATCTCTGAAGGAAAGATCACGGGTCATCTGAATCTTCCACAACTCCGGCAGAACTCGCACTAAGTTTCCATCTCCCTCCCCCACCCTTCCCTGGCTGCGGGGGGGGGGGGGCGCGCCTTCCCGTGCAGGGCAGCGACTGCTCGCCAGCTCTTAAAGAGACCTGCATCGCAAGATTTTGGGCACAGGACTCAATCTATTTCTTAAGACTTTTAGGTTTTAGTTGTGATTAGTGTTGATTCTGTTTTGTGTACACATATATTTGTAGCTAAGAACTGTTATCTCTTCTATACAATTTTTTTTCTGATTAAAGATCTTTAATATCTGATAACATATCTTAGTTTTCATCTAAACTAAGACATTTATTTGGCGCCCAACGTGGGGCACAACAGCAAAGAAGGATAACAATTCTGGCATCATGATGTTTGTTGTGAGTTTCGAGTGCATATGGACCATGCTGTACTATATATTTGCTTTCTGTTGGTACAGAACTATGCCAAAGGGTCTGGTGGGCTTAATTCATCTGAGTGCAGCAGCCAGTAGAACTCAGATTGCTGTGATCATTATCGAGTTCTTATTTTGGGTCTATAGTGTTATGGATTCAGTGTCTATGGGTTTCATTTGGAATGTGTTCTTAAGGTTGTACTCCTGCACCAGCCCAAGCTGTTACCTCTGGGGACACAGTGATAATGTTACCTACCCTCAGGGAGAGACACAGGAGAGTGTTTCATCTCAACTTTTTATTCAGGCACCTTTTGGGTTCCCTACAGCAGCTTTTGGTAAGCTTAACCTCTCGCTAGATGCCAGGGATCTCCTACTTTATATCATACTTATGGTGATTTGTCTGCATGGTTGCATTACAATTTATCTTGGATATGAAGCCAGGAATAGGGGTGGTCAGGAATGCAACCAAAAGCAAGGAAAGAGAAAAAAGAAGAGAGAGAGAGTAAGACACCTGATGCTATGGTAGCTCAGGATGTGGCCAAACCAGAGGAACAGTCTGAGTCGATGAAAGTTGCCCCTATCCAGAAAAGGAAATATGAGGCTTTAGTTGATACTGGCACTCAATGTACGTTAATGCCATCAGGACGTGTGGGCCCGGAAACTATTGCTATTTCTGGGGTGACAGGGGGATCTCAAGAGCTGACTGTGCTGGAAGCTGAAGTGAGCTTGACCGGGAAAGACTGGCAAAAACACCCCATTGTTACTGGTCCGGCCGCCCCATGTATCCTGGGAATTGACTATCTCAGAAATGGCTATTTCAAGGATCCAAAGGGACATAGATGGGCTTTTGGAATAGCTGCTGTAGAGACAGAAGAGATTAAACAGCTAAAGTCACTGCCAGGTCTCTCAGAGAGTCCTTCTGCTGTTGGATTGTTGAAGGTTGAGGAACAGCGGGTGCCAATTGCCACCACAACAGTGCATCGTCGACAATAAGAAAACGAACCGTGACTCTGTGATTCCCATCCATAAGATGATCCGAGAACTGGAGAGCCAAGGGGTGATCACTAAGACTCACTCACCCTTCAATAGCCCCATTTGGCCTGTGCCTAATTCTGCTGGAGGATGGAGATTGACTGTGGACTATCACGGCTTGAATGAGGTTACTCCACCGCTGAGCGCCGCTGTGCCAGACATGTTGGAACTCCAGTATGAACTGGAATCCAAGGCAGCGAAGTGGTACGCCACTACTGATATTGCTAATGCATTCTTCTCTGTTCCTCTAGCTGCAGAGTGCAGGCCACAGTTTGCCTTCACCTGGAGGGGCGTGCAATACACCTGGAACCAATTGCCCCAGGGGTGGAAACATAGTCCCACCATTTGTCATGGACTGATTCAAGAAGCACTAGAGAAGGGCGAGACTCCAGAACATCTGCAGTACATCGACGACATCATTGTGTGGGGGGACACAGCAGAAGAGGTTTTTGAGAAAGGAAAGAAGATCATTCAGATTCTCTTGGGAGCTGGGTTTGCAATCAAACAGAGTAAAGTTAAGGGACCTGCCCAAGAAATACAGTTCCTGGGAGTGAAGTGGCAAGACGGACGTCGCCAGATTCCAACAGAAATTATCAACAAGATCACAGCAATGTTTCCACCGACCAGCAAGAAGGAAACACAAGCATTCTTGGGTGCCATAGGTTTCTGGAGGATGCATATCCCGGAATACAGTCAGATCGTAAGCCCTCTCTACTTGGTAACCCGCAAGAAGAATGATTTCCACTGGGGCCCTGAACAACAGCAAGCTTTTGAGCAGATTAAGCGGGAGATTGCTCATGCTGTAGCCCTTGGACCAGTCAGGACAGGACCAGACGTGAAGAACGTGCTCTACTCTTCAGCCGGGAATAACGGTTTTCATGGAGTCTTTGGCAGAAAATGCCTGGTGAGGCTCGAGGCCAACCGCTTGGATTCTGGAGTCGAGGCTACAGGGGATCTGAAGCCAAATACACCCCAACAGAGAAAGAGATCTTAGCTGCTTATGAAAGGGTTCAAGCTGCCTCAGAGGTAATTGGAACAGAAACTCAGCTCCTCCTGGCACCCCGATTACCAGTGCTAAGGTGGATGTTCAGTGGGCGGGCTGCCCCCACACATCATGCTACTGATGCTACCTGGAGCAAATGGGCTGCTCTGATCACACAACGTGCCCGTATTGGGAAACCAAATCGCCCTGGGATCCTGGAAATCATCACGAACTGGCCTGAAGGTGAGAACTTTGGTTTAGCAGATGAAGAGGAAGAAGAACAGGCAACACGCGCAGAGGAAGCGCCACCATACAATCAGTTGCCAAAAGAAGAAGTACGCTATGCCCTTTTTACTAATGGTTACTGTCGCATTGTGGGGACAAATCGAAGATGGAAAGCAGCCGTGTGGAGCCCCACATGACAAGTTGCAGAAGCTATTGAGGGAAAAGGTGTATCAAATCAATTTGCAGAACTCAAAGCTGTCCAATTGGCTCTGGACATTGCTGAACGAGAGAAGTGGCCGAAGCTTTACCTCTACACTGACTCTTGGATGGTGGCCAATGCATTGTGGGGATGGTTAGACCAATGGAAGAAAGCCAACTGGGAACGCAGAGGGAAACCCATCTGGGCTGCAGATATATGGCAAGATATCGCCACCCGTGCGGAGAAGCTGATCGTGCGAGTCCGCCATGTGGATGCACACGTGCCCAAGGATCGAGCCAACGAGGAACATCACAACAACGAACAGGCAGACCGAGCTGCACAAGTCAAGGTGTCACCGATAGATCTGGATTGGCAGCATAAAGGAGAGTTTTTCCTGGGTCGATGGGCCCATGATGCCTCAGGCCATCAGGGCAGAGATGCCACTTATAGATGGGCACGAGACCGAGGGGTGGATTTAACCATGGACATTATCTCCCAGGTTATCCATGATTGTGAGACATGTGCTGCCATTAAACAGGCTAAGAGAGTGAAACCCTTATGGTATGGTGGACGTTGGGATAAGTAGAAATATGGAGAGGCCTGGCAGGTTGATTATATCACCCTGCCGCAGACCCGCCATGGTAAGCACTATGTGCTCACCATGGTGGAAGCAACTATCAGATGGCTGGAGACATATCCGGTGCCTCATGCCACTGCTCAGAACACCATCCTAGGCCTGGAAAAGCAAGTCTTGTGGCGACATGGCACTCCAGAGCGGATTGAGTCAGATAATGGAACTCATTTCAAGAACAGTTTATTTACCACCTGGGCAAAGGAGCACGACATCGAGTGGGTGTACCATATCCCCTACCATGCACCAGCTGCCGGGAAGGTTGAACGGTGTTATGGACTGTTGAAAACCACTTTGAAGGCACTGGGTGGGGGGACTTTCAAACATTGGGACCAACATTTAGCAAAGGCTACATGGTTGGTCAACACTAGAGGCTCTGTCAATCGAGCCGGCCCTGCCCAGTCAGAATTCCTTCATACTGTAGATGGAGATAAAGTCCCTGTGATCCACCTGAGAGGTATATTAGGGAAAACTCTTTGGGTTAAACCTGTCTCGAGCAAAGGCAAGCCCATTCATGGGATTATCTTTGCTCAAGGATCTGGTTGCACTTGGTGGGTGATGCAGGAAGATGGAAAACATGATGTATACCTCAAGGGGACCTTATCTTTGGATGAGTTGTTCATATTCTATGTGCCTATCTGTAAATATGTATATAGTTGGAAATAAGTATGTATAAATTTAAGTCCGATTGTTGGCATGGAAGAAAAATTCGGGATGGATAATGTTGTGGTTTGGAATTTTTCCGAGGAATTTTTCTTCCTTTTGCCAATAAAGGGAATTTCAGTAGACGCGAGGGGGGATGGGGGAGGACGTTTCCAGGGAAACCGGGACAGAGGTCGTGACCGGACATCCATTTTTCCTCTCGGACGGCAGTGGCGGCAATGGCAGCGGCAGTCCCTGAGTGCATACATTTTGCAATCTCTGAAGGAAGATTGGCTGCGGGGGGTGGGGGGGGCCGCACCTTCCCGTGCAGGGCAGCGACTGCTCACCAGCTCTTAAAGAGACCTGCATCGCAAGATTCTGGGTACAGGACTCAATCTATTTCTTAAGACTTTTAGGTTTTAGTTGTGATTAGTGTTGATTCTGTTTTGTATACACATATATTTGTAGCTAAGAACTCTTATCTCTTCTATACAATTTTTTTTTCTGATTAAAGATCTTTAATATCTGATAACATATCTTAGTTTTCATCTAAACTAAGACAGTTGGCAAACACATTGGCCAATTCCCTCAGGACTCTGGGATGCATCTTATCAGGTCCCATAGACTTATATATGTTCAGGTTCTTCAGGGGATCACGAACCTGATCTTCCCCTACAGTGGAAGGGACTCTATCTCCATCTTGTGGTTCCTTGACCCTGGAGGGGGTGAGGAGAGCAATTGCCAGTAAAGAGTGAGGGAAAACAGTTGTTGAGTACCCCAGCCTTCTCCTTGTCTGTTGATACGAGGTCACCATTTTCATTCATCGGGGGGGGGGGTATGCTTTCTTTAACTTTCCTTTTCTGGTTGAAATACCTATAGAAGCCTTTGTTATTCTTTGCTTCTCTTGTCACGGTCAGCTCCAGCTGTGCCTTGGCCTTCCTGACCCCATCCCTACACAACCAGACAGCATCCTTGCACTGTTCCCAGGTTCCCTGTCCCTGCTTGCACTGCCTGTTCAGTTCCTTCTTGCTCTTCAGTTTGACCAGCAGGTCTCAACTCAGCCATGCTGGTCTCTTCCCTTCCCTGCCCAATTTCCTACATCTGGGAACTGAGCGCTCTTGCGCTCTGTGGAAAGCATCCTTAAAGATCTGCCAGCTCTGTTTTGTTCCCTTGCCCCTGAGTACTGTTTCCCAAGGGGTCCTACTGACAAACTCCCTGAAGAGCTGGAAGTTGGCTTTCCTAAAATTTAGGGTTCTTACTACACTGATATTGTCCCCTTCCCCCTCCCCCTTCACACCTTGTCAATGAGCCCTGAAAGCTCCTTAACAAAGATCCTCATACCTCTTTGAGAAAGGTGGAAAAAAAATCACCTGTGCCCCAGATTCCCTCAGTAGCCATCCCAAGGCCCTGAAGTCTCCTTTAATCACCCTTGGGCTATGTACTGCAGCTTCATCACCTCCCACGTGGAAGAGCAGTAACAGGCAGTAGTCTGAGGGCTGTACCAGACTGGGGAGTTTCTTAGTGACACCCCTAACCCGGGCTCGTGGGAGGCAGCAGACTTGCTTATGAGTAGGGTCTGCTTGACATATTGGTTCCTTTCAGCAGGGAGTCTCCTACAACTATGACCCGCTTTTTTTTGCAGCAGTTGTAGTAATCTGGGGAGTGTGTTGTTTTGGGTTTGGCACCTCCCCTGGTACAGATGGGATAATACTCATATTGTCTACTGATTGGTCCTCCACAGCGAGAGACTCATATATATTGTGCAGAGGCACCTGGGAAGGTGTGGGCAAGGAGGGGGTTCCCTTGCTACCCCATTTCATACAATCATAGAATCATAAGGTTGGAAAAGACCTGCGAGATCATAGAGTCCAACCATGCCTGTCTCCCTACTAAACCATGTTCCTAAGAAACTCATCTTCCCATCTTTTAAACAACTCCAGGCATGGCAACTCCACCACCTCCCTAGGCAGCCTGTTCCAATCACTGACCATGCTTTCAGTAAAGAAATTCTTCCTAATGTCCAGTCTAAAACTCCCCTGGGGCAACTTGTGACCATTTCCTCTTGTCCTATTGCTTATCACTTGGGAGAAGAGTCCAGCACCCACCCTCCTTTCAGATAGCTGTAGACAGTGATGAGGTCTCCCCTCAGCTTCCTCTTCTCTAAGCTAAACAACCCTAGTTCCCTCAGTCTCTTCTCATAGGGCTTATTCTCCAGCCCCCTCACCAGCCTCATTGCCCTTCTCTGCACATGCTCCAGCATCTCAATGTCTTTCTTGTAGTGAGTGGCCCAAAAGTGAACACAGTACTCCAGGTGTGACCTCACCAGTGCTGAGTACATGGACACAATCACCTCCCTGGTCCTGCTGGCCACGCTGTGTCTGATACAGGACAAGATGCCATTGGCCCTCTTGGCCACCTGGGCACACTACGGGCTCATGTTCAGCTGGCTGTCAACCAACACCCCCAGGTCCTTCTCTGCCAGGCAGCTCTCCAGCCATTCTTCCCCAAGTCAGTATTGTTCCATGGGGTTGTTGTGTCCCAAATGGAGGACTCTGCACTTGGCCTTGTTGAACCTCATCCCATTGGTCTCAGCCCATTGATCCAGCCTGGCCAGATCCCTTTGCAGAGCCTCCCTTCCTTCAAGCAGATCCACACTTCCACACAGCTTGGTGTCATCCACAAACTTGCTAAGGGTGCACTCGATGCCTTCATTGAGATCACTGATAAAGATGTTAAACAGGACTGGACCCAGCACTGAACCCTGGGGAACACCGCTCGTGACTAGTTTCCAACTGGATTTAATTCCATTTACCATAACCCTTTGTGCCTGGCCATCCAGCCAGTTTTTTACCCAGCAGAGGGCGTGCAGCCAGGTTCTCAAGCAGGATATTGTGAGAAATGGTGTCAAAGACTTTACTGAAGTCCAGGTACACCACATCCACAGCCTTTCCCTTGTCCATTAAATGGATAACCTTGTCATAGAAGGAGATCATATTGGTCTGGCAGGACCTGCCCTTGGTGTACCCTCGTTGACTGGGCCTGATCATCCAGTTGTCCCGCTCATGCTCAAGAAAATCTGCTCCATGACCCTCCCTGGTACCGAGGTCAGACTGACAGGCCTGTAGTTCCCCAGATCTTCCCTTCGACCCTTCTTGTAAATGGGCGTAACATTTGCCAGTCTCCAGTCAAGTGGCACTTCCCCAGTCAGCCAGGACTGCTGGTAGATGAGGGAAAGGGGTTTGGTGAGGACCTCTGCCAGTTTCCTTAATACCCTCGGGTGGATCCCATCAGGCCCCATGGACTTCTGTATGTCTAATTGGCCAAGAAGTTCTCTAACCAAGTCCTCCTGAACAGCTGGAGCTTCATTCTCACTATCTTCTGGCTGAGGGGGTTGAGTATCCCTAGGGCATTCCTCCTTGGAGTTAAAGACCAAGGCAAAGAATGCGTTGAGTACCTCTGCCTTGTCCTCATCCCTAATTGCTACTGTCCCTTCTACACCCAGCAAGGGAAGGAGAGTCTCCTTTGTCCTTCTGCTGTCATTAATATATTTGAAGAAGGACTTTTTATTGTCTTTCACTGAAATGGCCAGTTGAAGTTCTAGTTGGGCTTTAGCCCTTCTAATTTTTTTCCTACATGATCTCACCTCACCCTTGTAGTCCTCCTGGGACACCTGCCCTCTCTTCCAAAGCTCATAAACTGTCTTCTTTTTCCTGAGATCAATACAAAGCTCTCTACTCAGCCAACCTGGTTTTCTTCCCCGCCGACTCGTTTTATGGCACACGGGTCCTGCTCTTGTGCCGCCAGGATTTCCTTCTTGAGCATCAACCAGCCCTCTTGCACTCCTATGTCTTTTAGAACTGCCTCCCAGTGAACTTTATCAAGCAGCCTTCTGAAGAGTTCAAAGTCTTCCCTTTGGAAGTCTAGGGTGGCAGTTCTACTGACCCCTCTCCTTACTGTCCCAAGAAGTGAGAATTGTATCATCTCGTGATCACTGTGCCCCAGGCATCCTCCAACTGTCACCTCTCCCACGAGGCCTGCTCTGTTCACAAACAGCAGATCCATCTGGGCATCCTCTCTAGTTGGTTCACTTACCAGCTGTGTTAGGAAGTTATCATCCATACACTCTATGAAACTCCTAGAATGTTTCTTTTCTGCTGTGTTGTACTTCCAGCAGACATCTGGAAGGTTGAAATCCCCCACGAGAACGACGGGACATGATTGTGAGACTTCTCCTAGGTGTATATAGAAGAGTTTATCAGTCTCTTCATCCTCGTTGGGTGGCCGATTGCAAACTCCCACTACAATATCTGGGTTACCACGCACACCACTGAGTTTAACCCGTAAACACTCTACCTTATTATCACTATTACTGAGTTCTATGCAGTCAAAACACTCTTTGACATATAGAGCAACCCCACCACCTCTCTTTCCTAGTCTGTCCTGCCTAAATAGCTTATAGCCATCCATGGTAGTGCTCCAGCCATGCGAGTCATGCCACCATGTTTCCGTGATGGCTATTATGTCATAATTGTCCTGTCTTGCCAATTTTGTGGACTTGCTTCCACTCGCTGCTTCCCTTTGAGTCCCTGCCTACATCCTGGTGGGGGGAGGATACCACATCCCTTTGAACAGGGGCTTTTTCCAGTCGCTGTCTCTGTTCATGTTTCAGGGAGCTCAGGGTGCAGTTCCACCAGTCTCTCTCTTGCTCAGACTCTCTGATGTCTCAGCCTATCCACCTCTTCCCACAGCTCTGCCACCAGGCCCAGGAGACAGTTCCCAGTATTAGATGACAAAGGCTCCCTTTTCCAGGGGAAAGCAAACCCAGGTCACCAACACTATTTATTTTAATGATTCTTTAATTATTCTGCTTTTTAAGGACTCCAAGCAATGGTGTGATTATATTTGTATATTATTTGTAGCTAAGAACTGTTATCTTTTCTATACAATTTTGTTGTTGTTGTTGTTGTTTCTGATTAAAGATCTTTACTATCTGATAACATATCTTAGCTTTCATCTAAAATAAGACACTATGTTTACTGAATAAATGTATTTATTTATGATGGAATGCTTTACTGCTGACAGTAAGGTTTGATTTTAAGCATGGCTTGGGTAGAGGAAATACATACAGATAAACAATAAACCTTAACAACACTAAAATAACATCAGTTGAAACAATTAGAGTTTCTTCCACTCACGAAGTGTTGTTCCCATTTTGCTATAACATGGGAAAAAACTGTTTCCTAACTCAGTTTGTAACTGATTTTGAATTTACAGATTCTTGTAACAAAAAAGGATCTCTTTTGTCTGTTATTTATACTCTTCCTATGGCACCACTTGTCTGTGTTAGTGTGTCTAGAGTGCCCTGTTTCAGTGCAACAGTGAGGGGAACCTGGAGCAGCGTTTCCAGCCTGTCCCCATCTCAGTGACTTAGCTGGTGCTTGGTGGTACTGGTTGGACTTTTCCTGCCTACCCCTTCCCATCCTGGTTGCACCAATGTGCATATGTGCATTTGCAGAGTTAGTTCCTCCTAGGAGACTTTGTTCTGGATTTTAAAGTTTTATTATCTCTGAATTATGTATAATTCAGGAGCTTAGGGCCCGAACATTAAAAAGAGACCCCAGAAAACTCACTGTCAGTAATCAGCAGAAGGCATTGAGGAAGTTTCAGGATACGCTTCACTTGGGATTCTTTGTCTAATTATTCTAATACTTTAATTGCATTTGCATCCTTCACCCTGCATGGGGAGTTTCATGCTGAGTTGTTCTGCCATTCCCTGTGTCTTTTGTTTCATCCTGGAGCTGGCTGTAGAGGGATGAGGTGGGATGGCTTAGCTGCAACCAAGTATTTAATGCTACCAAGTATTTAATGCCATGTTAAATGCCATCTTCTCTCTAGCTGAGTGCCTGCTCTCTGCCAGAAGCTGATATCAAACGCCAAGGAAAGGCAGTGGGAAGATAAGAGCCTAAATGATACTTTTTTGGGTCTGGGACTGCATGTGCAGAGTCTGTAATTCCTTAAAACACCCACCATTTTCTGAGCGGGGATGTATAGACCATCATTAATTCTCAGCAAGTGAGAATCCAGGAGGTTGTGTCCTTGGAGCAATGTGGGAGGGCAGAGCCCTATAGGAAATAGTGCCAGTGTTTTTAATGATAACTAAAGACTCGTGCTTATCTGTGACTGTCCTGATCACTGTTACAGCCATCATTCCTCTGTGATCCCACCTGATTTTTGGAAAAAGTTTCCTCCAAGGTGCTCATTACTGAGGCATGTGTGCTGCAGCTACGCATTCAGCCTATGCTGGCAATGTACAATTTATGGTGTGCTCCCCAAAGATGCATTTAATCAGGAAATCCTCCAAACTGGGGCATCTCCCAGGAAACAACTTCCTATGCCTCCCCTCTGAGGCATGTTGCACTATGCCATGATTCATTGGGCAAGCATATCCTACTGTCAAGATCCCACGGAGCATCCCTCCTCCGCTGTGGGGCTTGTCAGATCAGTGGTGGCAAAGCTGGAGGAGTTTTGCTCCTTTTCCAGCTCCTAGGTGGCTGGAAACTAAGCCCTCTTTGCCAACCCTATAGTTTAATTTAGCCCTGGCTCCAATGACTGAGGTTGAAGAAGACATCCTTGAAGGTGACCAGGACCCATCTGTGCTGTGTTGTGGGTGAGGAGTGATGGGAGAGCCACAACCTTGAAGTGCTGTAAGGATTTACCTGCCTTTTATCTTGAGTGAGGAGTATTTTGTAAAATTGTTGCACTTTCTATTCCATTGATGTTGAGTACTGACTGATTCCTTATTCAGAAGCAACTATTATAAGTACCTTCCAGGAAAAATGAATAGCTTGCAATTTGAAGGAACAGATTTACCACTTAAATTTTAAGAGAGGAAATAATTTCAAGGCAGCTTCCTGATAGTGTTTGGTATTCTTCCATGACTCAAAGCAGGTCAAGGCTTTGGTTTTTGCCTCAGCAAAAAATTCCCCTCGTGTAACAGAGGAGAGTGGGTGGCAGACCAGTGCCATGGGAGTTCCTGGAAGGGTAAGAGGCAACAGCAAGTGGCCTACAAAGAGATGGCTCTGCTGGAAGTGCCCACAGGGCTTATGTGTGTTGATAAATGCTGGCCTTGGACGGGTAGAGGTGATGGGGATGATGTTGGTGGGGAGATAGTGGTGCCTTTGCCACGTTTTTCATGTGCAATTGGATGACTGGGATGGTTGTACTGAGTATTGGCACATTCAACTCGATAGGCACCACAAGCGTGGGACTGGAACAATAAAAGTTAAATGTATCTGCAGCTTTGTGCTGTCCTGGACTTTCCTGCCACAGATAATCCATCCTATAGGCAGATGAAAGCCCTGTCGTGGGGTGTTACAAGTCGCTGGGTTGGTTTATGCAGATCATTTCTGGAACCACAATGTATTTATTTCTTTACACTTCCTCCAACTTCAGTATTTCTGTTGTTGCCTTTGCACAGGCAGATGGAGTGTCTTCAGGGCTACCGTGAACCCAGCCCCATCTCACCCTTCCCACCTCCTCAGAAAATAAATCCCATCCTGAACTTTGTTTTTAATAAAACCAAATGAAGCTCCCAGTGCCTACTGCAGTCCTAATAACCTCTTGGTTTAGTTCAGGCCTTCTGCAACCATTTGTTTAACATAAGCAAGGATGGAGATGTTTCTTGAGGGCACAAAAGGCTCTTGAGATAAAGCTCATATGGACTGATCCTGCAATATGGCCACATCATTTCTTTTCCTTCTCTTATCACCCCAGTGTTGGGTTTTTCCATCAGTCCAGTTGCTTTTCTCAACCTTTCATTTGCTCTTGGGGTTTCAGTGTTGCTGTTTAGTATTCAGACATCTTTCCCTGCTTGACCATCATGGGCTGGAAGCATTTCTGCTGCATGGAGAACATCTACAGAAGAAGCAGAATGAGTGGATATGAGTGAAGAACGTCATTTGCGAGGTAAGATTTCACATCTGAAAGTCAGGCTGCCTAAAGCGTGAAAATCATGGAGATGAAGCAATCATAGAATCATCAGACTGGAAGAGATCTCTGAGATCATCGAGTCCAACCGTACCTGTCCCCTTACTAAACCATGTCCTTGAGAAACTCATCTAACCGTCTTTTAAACAACTCCAGGGATGGCGACTCAATCACCTCCCTGGGCAGCCTCTTCCAATTCCTGATCACACTCTCAGTAAAGACATTCTTCCTAATGTCTAGTCTAAACCTCCCCTGACACAACTTGCGGACTGTCTTAGTTTAGATGAAAACTAGGATATGTTATGAGATATTAAAAAATATTAAAAGCGGAAAAAAAACATTTGTATAGAAAAGATAACAGTTCTCACCTACAAATATATGTATGTACAGAACAGAATTAACACCAATCGTAATTAAAACCTTAAAATGGATTGAGTCCTGTATCCAAAATCTTGCGATGCAGGTCTCTATAAGAACAGCAATGTTTGCCGTGCTGCCACGTGCTGCCGCACTTCCGGGTTCGCACCGCGCCGGGCATGTCTTCAGAAAGGGGACGGAGAGGGGGAAGGGGGAGATGGAACTTAGTGTGGGTCCTGCAGGAGTTCTTGCAGAAACAGATGACCAGTGATCTTTCCTTCAGAGACTGCAAAACACACACTCGCAGTAGCTGCTGCTGCCGCTGTTCTTCCTCCTCACACCGCTGAGAGAGAGAGAGAGAGCAAGAGGAACCATAAGTAAAAAGGGTGTAGCATATTTCTTCTTTCAGCAATTAATTGTATGGTGGAGCTTCCTCTGTACGTGCTACCTGTTCTTCCTCTTCATCTGCTAGAACAAAGTTCTCACCTTCAGGCCAGTTCATGATGATCTCCAGGATCCCAGGGCGATTTCGTTTTCCAATACGGGCACGCTGTGTGATAAGAGCAGCCCATTTGCTCCAGGTAGCATCAGTAGCATGATGTGTGGGGGCAATCCGACCACTGAACATCCACCTTAACACTGGTAATTGGGGTGCCAGGAGAAGCTGAGCTTCTGTTCCAATTACCTCTGAGGCAGCTTGAACTCCATAAGCAGCTAGGATTTCTTTCTCTGTCAGGGTGTATTTGGCTTCAGATCCCCTGTAGCCTTGACTCCAGAATCGAAGCGGTCGACCGCGAGCCTCACCAGGCATTTTCTGCCAAAGACTCCAGGAAAGACCATTATTCCCAGCTGCAAAATATAGCACATTCTTCACGTCTGATCCTGTCCTGACTGGTCCAAGAACTACAGCATGAGCAATCTCCTGCTTAATCTGCTCAAAAGCTTGCTGCTGTTCAGGGCCCCAATGGAAATCATTCTTCTTACGAGTTACCAAGTAGAGGGTGCTTACGATCTGACTATATTCCGGGATATGCAACCTCCAGAAACCTATGGCACCCAAAAATGCTTGTGTTTCCTTCTTGCTGGTCTATGGGGACATCACTGTGATCTTGTCGATAACTTCTGTCAGAACCTGGCAACATTCGTCTTGCCATTTCACCCCCCAGGAACTGGATTTCACGGGCAGGTCACTTTACACTGTTTGATAGCAAAATCGGCTTCCAAGAGAATCTGGATTATTTTCTTTCCTTTCTTAAAAACCTCTTCTGATGTGTCCCCCCCACGATGAAGTCATTGATGCACTGCAGATGTTCTGGAGCCTCACTCTTCTCTAGTGCTTCTTGAATTAGTCCATGACAGATGGTGGGACTGTGTTTCCACCCCTGGGGCAATCGGTTCCAGGTGTACTGCACCCCTCTCCAGGTGAAAGCAAACTGCGGCCTGCACTCTGCAGCTAGAGGAACAGAGAAGAACGCATTAGCAATGTCAGTCGTGGCGTACCACTTCGCTGCCTTGGATTCCAGTTCATACTGGAGTTCCAACAGGTCTGGCACAGCGGCGCTCAGCAGTGGAGTAACCTCATTCAAGCCACGATAGTCCACAGTCAATCTCCATTCTCCATCAGAATTACGCACAGGCCAAATGGGGCTATTGAAGGGTGAGTGAGTCTTAGTGATCACCCCTTGGCTCTTCAATGCTCGGATCATCTTATGGATGGGAATCACAGAGTCACGGTTCGTTCGGTATTGTCGACGATGCACTGTTGTGGTGGCAATTGGCACCCGCTGTTCCTCAACCTTCAACAATCCGACAGCAGAAGGACTCTCTGAGAGACCCGGCAATGACTTTTACTGTTTAATCTCTTCTGTCTCTACAGCGGCTATCCCAAAAGCCCATCTGTGTCCCTTTGGGTCCTTGAAATATCCATTCCTGAGGTAGTCAATTCCCAGGATACATGGGGCGGCCGGACCTGTTACAATGGGGTGTTTCTGCCAGTGTCTCCCGGTCAAGCTCACTTCAGTTTCCAGCACAGTCAGCTCTTGAGATCCCCCTGTCACCCCAGAAACAGCAATAGTTTCCGAGCCCACATGTCCTGATGGCATTAACGTACATTGAGCGCCAGTATCCACCAAAGCCTTGTATTTTTGTGGGTCTGATGTGCCAGGCCACCAGATCCACAAAGTCTAATAGACACGGTTGTCTCGTGCCTCTACCTGGCTACAGGCAGGGCTCCTCTAACAATGGTCTTCATTATAGCGAGGCACGGGACAACTGTGTCTATTGGACTGTGTGGATCCGGTGGAACGCAGCTGTGTGGAGCCCCACACGACAAGTTTCAGAAGCTATTGAGGGGGAAGAAGGGTCAAGTCAATTCGCAGAGCTTAAAACTGTCCAACTGGCTCTGTATATTGCTTAACGAGAGAAGTGGCCAAGGCTTTACCTCTACACTGGTTCATGGATGGTATCCAATGCATTGAGGGGATGGTTAGACTGATGGAAGAAGGCCAACTGGCAACACAGAGGGAAACCCATTTGGGCTGCAGATATATGGCAAGATATCGCTGCCCGAGTGGAGAAGCTGATTGTGAAAGTCCGCCATGTGAATGCACATGTGCTCAAGAATCGAGCCAACAAGGAATATCACAACAACGAACAGGCAGACCGAACCACACAAGTGTGGCGTTGCTGCTCTTAAAGAGACCTGCATCACAAGATTCTGGGTACAGGACTCGGAACCTTATCCCCCATGTGTAATTAATCTATCTCTCACCCGTATGATGTTGGGCAGAGGTCTGAGGAAGCACAGGGATGCTCTGCAAGGAGGACATGCAGCATGCAGCAGAAGGATTCTAGCCCGGGAGTTAGCAGGGCTCATTGAGAGGGCTTTAAACTAGGCCCGAGGGGGGGGGAGGGTGTAACCAGACTCACCACTGAAGCAACTGCAGAAAGTGAGTCATTAAGGGTGAAGCCAGTAGCCCAGCTGAAGTGCATGTACACTAACGCACGCAGTATGGGGAACAAACAAGAGGAGCTGGAAGTCCTGGTCCGGCAAGAGAAGTATGATATAGTCGCTATCACGGAAACGTGGTGGAACGACTCTCATAACTAGAGCGCTGCCATGGAAGACTACAAACTCTTCAGGAGAGACAGGCGCGAGAGAAGGGGTGGAGGGGTGGCCCTGTACACTAAGGAAACTCTTGACGCCGTAGAAGTTGAGATTGGAGAGGACCACATTGAGTGTCTATGGGTAAGAGTAAGAGGGGCAAGAAAGACTGACATCCTGGTTGGAGTATGTTACAGACCGCCTGACCAGGAGGAAGATGTGGATCTTTTATTGTTTAAGCAGCTGGAAGTTGCCTCGAGATCGTCTGCCCTTGTTCTTCTACGAGACTTTAATCTCCCAGATATCTGCTGGGAACTTAACACAGCTGAGAGGAGGCAGTCCAAAAGGTTCTTGGAGTGTATCGAGGACTGCTTATTGTCACAGCTGGTGAATGAGCCTACCAGGGGTGAGGCTCTCTTTGACCTCCTGCTTACAAATAAAGAAGGGCTGGTGGGTGATGTTGTGGTCGGAGGCTGTCTGGGCTGCAGCGACCATGAAATAATTGAGTTTTCCATTAACAATGAAACAAGGAAGACCAAAACCAGGACGACCACGATGGACTTTCGGCGTTCTGATTTCAGATTATATAAGGAACTAGTAAGGAGAGTACCCTGGGAAACAGTTCTTAAAAGCAAGGGGGTCCAGGAAGACTGGAGGTACTTCAAGAATGCTTGCTAAGCATTCTAAGAAAGCTTCAAGAAAGCTTGCTAAGCCGCTTTCCATCATTTATCAGCAGTCCTGGCTCACTGGAGAGGTCCCAGAAGACTGGAAGTTGGCCAACGTGACACCCATCCACAAGAAGGGCCGTAGGGACGATCCAGGTAACTACAGACCTGTCAGCCTGACCTCGGTCCCAGGCAAAATTATGGAACGGATAATCCTGGGTGCGATCATGCGGCATCTGAGGAATGAGGGAGAGATCAGGCCCAGTCAGCATGGTTTTAGGAGAGGCAGGTCCTGCTTGACCAACCTGATTTCTTTTTACGACCGTGTGACTCGCCTGGTGGATTAAAGGAAGGCTGTGGATGTGGTGTACCTGAACTTCAGCAAGGCCTTTGACACTGTCTCCCATAGTAGACTACTGGACAAGCTGGCAGCCCATGGCTTGGATGGGAATGTACTGTGCTGGGTTAGGAATTGGTTGGATGGCCGAGCCCAAAGGGTGGTAGTGAACGGTGTCCCATCCAGCTGGCGGCCGGTCACTAGTGGCGTCCCCCAGGGTTCGGTGCTGGGCCCGGTCCTGTTTAATATCTTTATTGATGATCTGGATGAGGGGATCGAGTCCTTCATCAGCAAGTTCGCAGATGACACCAAGCTGGGAGGAAGTGTCGATCTGCTAGAAGGTAGGAGGGCCCTACAGAGGGACCTTGACAGGCTGGAGAGATGGGCTAACTCCAATAGCATGAGGTTTAACAAGTCCAAATGCCGGGTCCTACACTTTGCACACAACAACCCCATGCAGAGCTATAGGCTGGGGACAGAGTGGCTGGAGAACAGTCAGGCGGAAAGGGACTTGGGAGTGCTGGTGGACAGGAAACTCAACATGAGCCAGCAGTGTGCCCAAGTGGCAAAGAAGGCCAATGGTATCTTGGCCTGCATCAGGAACAGTGTGGCCAGCAGGACTAGAGAGGTGATCATCCCCTTATACTCGGCACTGGTCAGGCCGCACCTTGAGTACTGTGTCCAGTTCTGGGCCCCTCAGTTTAAGAAGGATGTTGAGATGCTGGAGTGTGTCCAGAGGAGAGCGACGAGGATGGTGAAGGGGCTGGAGCACAAGCCCTATGAAGAGCGACTGAGGGAGCTGGGGTTGTTTAGCCTGGAGAAGAGGAGGCTCAGGGGAGGCCTTATTGCTCTCTACATCTACCTAAAGGGAGGTTGTATTGAGGCAGGAGTTGGACTCTTCTCTCAGGCGACCAGCGACAGAACAAGAGGACACAGCCCCAAGCTTTGCCAGGGGAGGTTTAGGCTTGACATTAGGAAGAAGTTCTTTACTGAGAGGGTGATTGGCCATTGGAATGCGCTGCCTGGGGAGGTGGTGGAGTCACCGTCCCTGGAGGTGTTTAAAAGGAGATTGGATGAGGCATTTAGTGACATGGTGTAGTTGACAAGTAGGAGTAGGTGTAGGTGTTGGGTCATAGGTTGGACTCGATGATCTCAGAGGTCTTTTCCAACCTTATGATACTGTGATACCCTAGATATGGTGTCTAGTTGGAAAGGGCAGAAAGACAGCTCCTGAGACTTAATGAAGGCTTTGCGTTGAGGAAATTGTTGCTTTAGGTCCTTGTGTTCTGCAGAGATGGTTTCTTTTTTCAGGGTAATTGTAAATGCACGTGTGTCTGCAATGCAGCTTAGATTCTTAAAAATACCCCAAGCTTTAGCCTGCTGTGGTAATACAACATTGGAAACAGTCTCATTGAGTATTGTAATATTTTTAGCCTGATTTCCTAAGCTAGCATGGCTGATGTGATTGGGCTGTGTGTGTCTGCTCTCTCCCTTCTTTTTCCTATTTGCTTTGTACCCATAGGCTAATTTCAAGCAAATTTTCAGAGGAACAGAGATCTTGGAGATATTAATCTCCTCCTATGCATTCAGTGAAAATAAGTGATCAAGAAAATAAATGATGAGGAAAACCTCTGGGTATAACAGGTGTTTTGGTGGGAGAGAAGGATAATTTGGTCACCGAGAGTGGGTACTACTCTTGAACATACTTTCTAATGCCTATGCTAAACCATATGATCGTGACACGTATGATTTTCTCTGAAAGAGTTAATAGTGAAGAAGAAAGTTAAAAAGGAAACTACCTTTTCAGGAAACACACTTGAAGACTGCAGCCAAAGCAAGGTTCTAATGGGGACATGCTAGCCAGCAGCAGGACTTACCTAGGAGCTTGGCAAGATCTTCATTGCTTTATGTCTCAAAGAGCGAAGGTCTCCAAAGTGGAAGGCTCCAGCTGCCACGGGACCTGTAGGGTTGCTGCAGTAGCAGTCTTTCCAGGCTCTTTGCAGGTGGCCAGGCTGAATGGTCAGAATAAGCCCGTACTGGTCTCAGACTCTGGTCTGCAAACCTAAATTCATTACCATCCCCAGCAAACTTTCTCCTCTGTTACATCTTTCATCAGAGGAACTAAAAATATTATTATCTCAGTAACCGCTGCTAAAATTAACTGTCATTTTTAAGGCTTTTCACACAGAGAGATAAGTCTGTGTTATGTTGTCACGACAATGAGACAAAGCTGCTGCTCGATGAGATGCATTGCCATCCAGCCCTTGCCCTTGCCCAGGCTGCTCCCTCGTGGACTCTCACACATAGTGATTCACCTGCAGCAGCTGGAGCTCTGAGGCTAAGATAGATTGTAATGGAAATAAAAGGAACGACTTTTACAGGGCTTTTATTGCCATCCAAGGAAGTACAATACTGCATAAATAAAATTCATTATGGTTATGACAGCTCTGTAGTCCCTGGAAAATTAGCAATACTTAGCATTTATATAGTGCCTTCCATCCAGGAATCTCAGAGCTCTGCTCATGTTAATAAAGCCTCACAATGCCCATAGTAGGATGGTAAATACAGCATCCCCCTTATCAGATGAACATATCAAGTCAGAGAGTTGGCACCTTCAGTGGGGAGAGGACAAGGCAGCAGCTCAAGTTACACATAGCTCTTCCATTGATATGACCGGGGCAAATCATTTAATGTCCTTGTCATCTTAGTTGTTTCCAGTAGGTGGATGTCACTCCTCCTTTCCCCAGGGTTGACTAGTTAGCAGTGGGCAGGTTCAGTGAGGTGCTCATGATGTGGTCGTTGACTCGCTAATGGCATGGGGGCACCAATATTTGCCCTGTGTGGTTTCTTTTGTACAGAAATTGCAGATAAGTCCATTCCCTGATCATTGCACCAGCCCTGAGTGGTTACAAGAAGTCTGTGGATTTCCAGATCTACTTTGATAGGGTCTGAGATGTAAGGAAGTTTGGATGGGAACTGTTTCTTTTATCAGACTTGCACGTAGGGTGTACAGCTCTCTCTTGCTCTGACCCCTTCTATATCAGTGCCTCCTGTATCTTGGAGCTGATCATTGCTTTTCCATCTGTTTTACAGAGTTACCATCCATTGTTTCATGGAGACGAAATCGCACACACCAAAAAACTGTTCAGAAGGAGGAGAAATGACTGGAAGTAGGTGAAATCTCTCTTTAATGCTTTTTTAAATCTTCTTTTCCTCATTGCACATCTCCTCCCTGCCCCCCCCCCCCCAAGTGCCTTTGGACAATATTGCTGTTTAGTAGTTGCCAGCATTGGGTTAATTCATAAACCTTTATTTGAGCACTAACGTCCTGAAAATGCAATCTGTCCATCCCCCTGGTTTGTCTTTAAATCTAGGATATGTCCTATTTTGCTCCAGGAGTATCTTAAGGACCTCCTCTTCCCCTTATACTTATTCCAGTATAGCCAGATCCCCCTGCTTGTATGGGAAGATGCATCTGGCAAGGTATTATCTGTAAAAGCTTTGAGTCCTTGTCACTTGGTTCCTCTCTTTTGACTGAAAAGCAAAATTTGCTGAATTTGGGGGTCTCCTGCAAAGTGGGTATGGTTGAGAGGGGTTTGCTGCAAGCCTCAGATACCTGTCTGCATGAAGGAGAGGATGTGCTAAATAGGCAGCTGAGTACCTGTGGCATTGGTGATTTCAATCCATTGAGTTAATTTAATTGAGACAATTGAATATTTAATTGTGTAAATTGCATGTTTAATTATATGAGGGCATCTAGAGTCCTTGATAGGAATCATGACTGTGGTTAAATGTGAAAATAATCAGGGAATAAGGGAGTTAGTTGTACATGCAGATTTGTCCCTGCTTGTGTGTTCTGCTGTTGCTGAGACAACACAATTAGGGCAATAAAGCTTTACTAAAACCATGCGTTTGCAAGATTAACGTTATTGAACAGGAGAAAGATTGGACAAATTTTTCTCCTAGAGTGATCTGAAATTTGTGTCTGAGCTGTGATGCCTCATGGGGAGATTTTTGGGGAAATCCTACAGACACTTGTAATAGCAGCTGGAATATGTCCTCAAATGTCCCCATCATGTCTCGACTTGTGAACAACCATGATGCAGTTAAGTCTGCGCTTGTTTTGATTTTCCCAGATTTTATGGAGCAACCAAAAAACAGATGAAAAGAATTTGCTCAGCCATCCTAGAAACATTGTTCTGTGGATAGGGCTTTCGTTAGCAGTAAACTCCATTTTCCGTCCTCTTTGGGGTTCCCTCCTTTTTTTCCTGTATGCAGTTTAAGCCAATTTCGTCTTGTGATTTAGGAAAAAAAAAAAGAACTTGTTTCAACTGAGTGGCAGCCCTGTGATCACCAAAACATAGTGAAATCCAAGATGAAGTCTGCTTGTGTTGCAAGAGTGAACTAGGTGGGCTTCCTCACAGCACTGGGCTGGTCTCCTTGAGAAATTGCAGTGGAAGTTGGAGCATCCTGCTCCCATCCTGGCTCACCAAGCGGGTCTTACTCCACTATCCAAAGAGAACATGATGCTCTGGGAGAGGAGGCCTGCAGAGCCAAGGGATCTCCTGCCTGAAGCTCCATGTCCAAAGCTGTGCTTGACCACAGCCATAGAATTGTGTGTTGGTTCTTTCCTCCCATCTGAAAAAACAGCCTGTCCCAAGGATCATGACAAATGTGTATTTCTATTTCTTTTCCTTTCTGGTCCCTTCAAATAAACTATCAGAAGACAGAAGCATTCAGCATCCTAGGGCATCCCTGCCTCCTGTAAAGATGACAAGGAGAGATAGCAAAAAAGACCTGCCTTGGGCTGGTGTTTGATGATCGTGGAGTGAGATACAGCCCAGACAAAGTAGCACTGGGATAATATCTCAGGAGGAGAGACAGAAGCCTTAAAACCCAGTTGATACAGTATCATGCAAGAGGAAACATGGGGCCATTTCATCCCTAAGCAGTCACAGATGAAATAGATGAATACTGTTTCTCAGAGTATTCTGCTTGAGAAACTGGCTGAGGATGACACTAAGCTGGGTGGTAGTGTCGATCTGCTTGAGGGTAGGGAGGCTCTGCAGAGATCTGGACAGGCTGGACCGATGGGCTGAAACCAACCGGATGAGGTTCAACAAGGCCAAGTGCCAGGTCCTGCACTTGGGATACAACAACCCCATTGTCTTAGTTTAGATGAAAACTAAGATATGTTATCAGATATTAAAGATCTTTAATCAGGGAAAAAAAAAAAATTTGTATAGAAGAGATAACAGTTCTTAGCTACAAATATATGTGTATGCAAAACAGGATCAACACTAATCACAACTAAAACCTAAAAGTCTTAAGAAATAGATTGAGTCCTGTACCCAAAATCTTGCGATGCAGGTCTCTTTAAGAGCTGGCGAGCAGTCGCTGCCCTGCACGGGGAAGGCGCGGCCCCCCCGCAGCCGGGGAAGGGCGGGGGAGGGAGATGGAAACTTAGTGCGAGTTCTGCCGGAGTTGTGGAAGGTTCAGATGACCCGTGATCTTTCCTTCAGAGATTGCAAACCGCATGCACTCAGGGACTGCTGCTGCCGTTGTCGCCACTGCCGTCCGAGAGAGAAAACGGATGTCCGGTCACGACCTCTGTCCCGGTTTCCCCGGAAACGTCCTCCCCCTATCCCCCCTCGCGTCTGCTGAAATTCCCTTTATTGGCAAAAGGAAGAAAAATTCCTCGGAAAAATTCCAAACCACAACATTATCCACCCCGAATTTTTCTTCCATGCCAACAATCAGACTTAAATTTATACATACATATTTTCAACTATATACATATACAGATAGGCACATAGAATATGAACAACTCATCCAAAGATAAGGTCCCCTTGAGGTATACATCGTGTTTTTCCATCTTCCTGCATCACCCACCAAGTGCAACCAGATCCTTGAGCAAAGACAATCCCACGAATGGGCTTGCCTTTGCTCGAGACAGGTTTAACCCAAACAGTTTTCCCTAACATACCTCTCAGGTGGATCACAGGGACTTTATCTCCGTCTACAGTATGAAGGAATTCTGACTGGGCAGGGCCGGCTCGATTGACAGAGCCTCTAGTGTTGACCAACCATGTAGCCTTTGCTAAATGTTGGTCCCAATGTTTGAAAGTCCCCCCACCCAATGCCTTCAAAGTGGTTTTCAACAGTCCATTACACTGTTCAACCTTCCCGGCAGCTGGTGCATGGTAGGGGATATGGTACACCCACTCAATGCCGTGCTCCTTTGCCCACGTGGTAACTAAACTATTCTTGAAATGAGTTCCATTATCTGACTCAATCCGTTCTGGAGTGCCATGTCGCCACAAGACTTGCTTTTCCAGACCTAGAATGGTGTTCCGAGCAGTGGCGTGAGGAACTGGGTATGTCTCCAGCCATCCGGTAGTTGCTTCCACCATGGTGAGCACATAGCGCTTACCTTGGCGGGTCTGCGGCAGGGTGATATAATCAACCTGCCAGGCCTCTCCATATTTATACTTATCCCAACGTCCACCATACCATAAGGGTTTCACTCTCTTAGCCTGTTTGATGGCAACACATGTCTCACAGTCATGGATAACCTGGGAGATAATGTCCATGGTTAAATCCACCCCTCGGTCTCGTGCCCATCTATAGGTGGCATCTCTGCCCTGATGGCCTGAGGCATCATGGGCCCATCGACCCAGGAACAACTCTCCTTTATGCTGCCAATCCAGATCTATCGGTGACACCTTGACTTGTGCAGCTCGGTCTGCCTGTTCGTTGTTGTGATGTTCCTCATTGGCTCGATCCTTGGGCACGTGTGCATCCACATGACGGACTCTCATGATCAGCTTCTCTGCACGGGTGGCGATATCTTGCCATATATCTGCAGCCCAGATGGGTTTCCCTCTGCGTTCCCAGTTGGCTTTCTTCCATTGGTCTAACCATCCCCACAATGCGTTGGCCACCATCCAAGAGTCAGTATAGAGGTAAAGCTTCGGCCACTTCTCTCGTTCAGCAATGTCCAAAGCCAATTGGACAGCTTTGAGTTCTGCAAATTGACTTGATCCACCTTTTCCCTCAATAGCTTCTGCAACTTGTCATGTGGGGCTCCACACGGCTGCTTTCCATCTTCGATTTGTCCCCACAATGCGGCAGGAACCGTCCGTAAAAAGGGCATAGCGTACTTCTTCTTTTGGCAACTGATTGTATGGTGGCGCTTCCTCTGCACGTGTTACCTGTTCTTCTTCCTCTTCATCTGCTAAACCAAAGTTCTCACCTTCAGGCCAGTTCGTGATGATTTCCAGGATCCCAGGGCGATTTGGTTTCCCAATACGGGCGCGTTGTGTGATAAGAGCAGCCCATTTGCTCCAGGTAGCATCAGTAGCATGATGTGTGGAGGCAGCCCGCCCACTGAACATCCACCTTAGCACTGGTAATCGGGGTGCCAGGAGGAGCTGAGTTTCTGTTCCAATTACCTCTGAGGCAGCTTGAACTCCTTCATAAGCAGCTAAGATCTCTTTCTCTGTTGGAGTGTATTTGGCTTCAGATCCCCTGTAGCCTCGACTCCAGAATCCAAGTGGTCGGCCTCGAGACTCGCCAGGCATTTTCTGCCAAAGACTCCATGAAAGACCGTTATTCCCGGCTGAAGAGTAGAGCACGTTCTTCACGTCTGGTCCTGTCCTGACCGGTCCAAGGGCTACAGCATGAGCAATCTCCCGCTTAATCTGCTCAAAAGCTTGCTGTTGTTCAGGGCCCCAGTGGAAATCATTCTTCTTGCGGGTTACCAAGTAGAGAGGGCTTACGATCTGACTGTATTCCGGGATATGCATCCTCCAGAAACCTATGGCACCCAAGAATGCTTGTGTTTCCTTCTTGCTGGTCGGTGGAAACATTGCTATGATCTTGTTGATAACTTCTGTTGGAATCTGGCGACGTCCGTCTTGCCACTTCACTCCCAGGAACTGTATTTCTTGGGCAGGTCCCTTAACTTTACTCTGTTTGATTGCAAACCCAGCTTCCAAGAGAATCTGGATGATCTTCTTTCCTTTCTCAAAAACCTCTTCTGCTGTGTCCCCCCACACAATGATGTCGTCGATATACTGCAGATGTTCTGGAGCCTCACCTTTCTCTAGTGCTTCTTGAATTAGTCCATGACAGATGGTGGGACTATGTTTCCACCCCTGGGGCAATCGGTTCCAGGTGTATTGCACGCCCCTCCAGGTGAAGGCGAACTGTGGCCTGCACTCTGCAGCTAGAGGAATGGAGAAGAACGCATTAGCAATATCAATCGTGGCGTACCACTTCGCTGCCTTGGATTCCAGTTCATACTGAAGTTCTAACATGTCTGGCACAGCGGCGCTTAGCGGTGGAGTAACCTCATTCAAGCCACGATAGTCCACAGTTAATCTCCATCCTCCATCAGACTTACGCACAGGCCAAATGGGGCTGTTGAAGGGTGAGTGAGTCTTACTAATCACCCCTTGGTGCTCCAGTTCTCAGATCATCTTATGGATGGGAACCACAGAGTCACGGTTCGTTCGGTATTGTCGACGATGCACTGTTGTGGTGGCAATTGGCACCCGTTGTTCCTCAACCTTCAACAATCCAACAGCAGAAGGACTCTCTGAGAGACCCGGCAGTGACTTTAGCTGTTTAATCTCTTCTGTCTCTACAGCGGCTATTCCAAAAGCCCATCTATGTCCCTTTGGATCCTTGAAATAGCCATTTCTGAGGTAGTCAATTCCCAGGATACATGGGGCGGCCGGATCAGTAACAATGGGGTGTTTTTGCCAGTCTTTCCCGGTCAAGCTCACTTCAGCTTCCAACACAGTCAGCTCTTGAGATCCCCCAGTCACCCCAGAAATAGCAACAGTTTCCGGGCCCACATGTCCTGATGGCATTAACGTACATTGAGTGCCAGTATCAACTAAAGCCTCGTATTTTTGTGGGTCTGATGTGCCAGGCCACCGGATCCACGCAGTCCAATAGACACGGTTGTCCCGTGCCTCTACCTGGCCAAAGGCAGGGCCCCTCTAACAGCCGTTGCAGTGACAGCAACTCTTTAGTGATGGGTACATTTTGGAGGTTCCCTCTAGTGGGTCAGATCCTTGGGAGACTGGCACTGCCCTTACTTTTGCCGATTTTCTTTTCTCGTTCTCCTTCAATTCTTGTACCCGGGCTGCCAGGGCATGGGTAGGTTTCCTGTCCCACCGTCTCATATCTTCCCCATGGTCAACCAAGAAATACCATAGATCGATCCGTGAAGTCTGTTCTCTTCCCCTAGCCGGGAGGCGTCCAACTCTTGACCCAGAGGCTTTGATTCGCACTGGTGCCACCTGAAGATTTTGAAGAGTTTCCATGATCTCCTTTTGCTGCTTGTCCATCTTCTCATCTATTTTCTTATCTATCCTCTCAATTGCTGTTTCTACCGCAGCGATACGTTCCTGCATGGGGCCATGGACCATCTTCGCATATGTCCTGAGTTTACCTGCTGCGACACCCACCAAATCTTGATCTGGCTCCGAATACATGGACGCCACATAATGGGAGAATGCACCTGGTGCACCACAGGAAAGCTTCCACCACATTTCTGGTGTGCATCTAACCTTGTCTGGGTCGGTGAGGGGTTGCCCATCTCTTCCATAAAGTATTTCTAGCAGTGCCATTTCCCTCAGGCGTAAAATCGCGTCTTCCACAGTCTTCCAAGCTGTCTTAAGATGATGTGCCTGCAGGATATCTTTGTGAGGGAACCTCTCTCTCACACTGCCTAGAACTCATGCCCAGAATGAAAGGGGTCTTGATTCCCTCACAAATACCTGTTCAATACCTGTATCTCGGGCCAGAGCCTTTAAATACTTGGCTTCAGAACCATCAAGTTGCAAACTGTCACCCATAAGATCCCACACTCGGATCATCCAAGTCAGGATAGGCTCATCTGCATGTCGAGTAACGTCCTTTCGCAAGCCACGAAGGTTGTCATAAGAGAGCGATTCAGTAACAATCTCTGGTTCTGGATCTGCAGTCTGTGAAGGACCCGCTTCCGCTTCCCTGTCATCATCAACTGGACGAACCGATTTGGTCTTGTATTTCCTTTTCTGGATAGGGGCAACTTTCATTGGCTCAGACTGTTCCTCTGGTTTATCCACATCTTGAGCTACAACTTTCATTGGCTCAGACTGTTCCTCTGGTTTATCCACATCCTGAGCTACCATAGCATCAGGTGTCTTACTCTCTCTCTTCTTTTTTCTCTTTCCTTGCTTTTGGATGCATTCCTGACCACCCCTATTCCTGGCTTCATACATAAGATAGATCATAATTAAACCAACTTGCAGACAATTTACCAAAGGTAGGATATTCCTGGAATCTAGCAAAAGGTTAAGTTTCTCAAAAGCTGTTCTAGCAAACCTAAAAGGTGACTGATTAACAGGTTGAAAAGAAACACTCTCCTGTGTCCCTCCCTGAGAGTAGGTAACATTATCACTAGGTCCCCAGATGTAACAGCTTGGGCTGGTGCAGGAGTACAACCTTAAGAACACATCCCAAATGAAACCCATAGACACTGAATCCATAACACTATAGACCCAAAATAAGAACTCGACAACGATCACAGCTATCTGAGTTCTACTGGCTGCTGCACTCAGATGAATTAAGCCAGCCAGACCTTTCGGCATAGTTCTGTACCAACAGAAAGCAAATATGTAGTACAGCATGGTCCATACGGACTCGAAACTCACAACAAACATCATGATGCCAGAACTGTTATCCTTCTTTGCTCTCTCTGCCCCACGTTGGGCGCCAAAAGATGTCTTAGTTTAGATGAAAACTAAGATATGTTATCAGATATTAAAGATCTTTAATCAGGGAAAAAAAAAAAAAAATTTGTATAGAAGAGATAACAGTTCTTAGCTACAAATATATGTGTATGCAAAACAGGATCAACACTAATCACAACTAAAACCTAAAAGTCTTAAGAAATAGATTGAGTCCTGTACCCAAAATCTTGCGATGCAGGTCTCTTTAAGAGCTGGCGAGCAGTCGCTGCCCTGCACGGGGAAGGCGCGGCCCCCCCCCCGCAGCCGGGGAAGGGCGGGGGAGGGAGATGGAAAACTTAGTGCGAGTTCTGCCAGAGTTGTGGAAGATTCAGATGACCCGTGATCTTTCCTTCAGAGATTGCAAAACGCATGCACTCAGGGACTGCTGCTGCCGTTGTCGCCACTGCCGTCCGAGAGAGAAAACGGATGTCCGGTCACGACCTCTGTCCCGGTTTCCCCGGAAACGTCCTCCCCCCATCCCCCCTCGCGTCTGCTGAAATTCCCTTTATTGGCAAAAGGAAGAAAAATTCCTCGGAAAAATCCCAAACCACAACACCCATGCAGTGTTACAGACTTGGGGAAGAGTGGATGGAAAGCTGCCTGTCAGAGAAGGACCTGGGAGTGTTGGTCTGCAGCCAGCTGAACATGAGCCAGCAGTGTGCTCAGGTGGCCAAGAAGGCCACAGTGTGACCAGCAGGACCAGGGAAGGGATTGTGCCCCAGACTCAGCACTGGTGAAGCTGCACCTCGAATACTGTGTTTAGTTTTTGGGCCCCTCACTACAAGAAGGACATTGAGGTGCTGGAGCATGTCCAGAGAAGGGCAACGAAGCTGGTGAAGGGGCTGGAGAACAAGTCTTATGAGAGACAGTTGAGGGAACTGGTGTTGTTTAGTCTGGAGAAGAGGAGACTGAGGGGAGACCTCATCACTGTCTACAACTACCTGAAAGTAGGTTGTAGTGAGATGAGTGTTGGTCTCCTCTCCCAAGTGTCAGGTGATAGGACCAGAGGAAATGACCGCAAGTTGTGCCAGGGGAGGTTCAGACTAGACATTATGAAAAATTTCTTCACCGAAAGGGTGGTCAAGCGCTGGCAGAGGCTGCCCAGGGAGATGGTTGAGTCCCCATCCCTGAAGGTGTTTAAAAGATGGGTAGACAAAGTGCTCAGGTGTATGGTTTAGTAGTGGACAGGTACAGTTGGACTCAATGATCTCACAGGTCTTTTCCAACCAAGCGATTCTATGATATGAAAGCTGGTCTTACAAATGAGACTGATTCACCCCCAGAGCACATGTGGGCTCCCCTCCCTGACGGTGACATTCAGAAGGGGCCACATCTTAGGGTAGTGAAGCACCTTTTGTTTCTCATGCAAAATGACGCTGATGTCCATCCCTGCTTCCTTCCCATCACCATTCCTTGGTAAATGCTGTCACTGCATTGTGATGGAGCATGGCTCACCTATCCTGAGATCTCTGCTGTGCTTTCACTCCTCTGGGGAGAATCAACCCTATGGGTGTGCAATCATAGCTCTCTCCTTGAATATACAATATGTTTTTATGTTCCACAAATTTTTCCATGGGGTGCATGCTTCATTTGTTGCATAAGATAGATACGAAGAGCAAATTAGAGGTGCCATTAAAACAGGCTTCAACTTTCCCAGTTAAGGACCACTGTGTGTTGGACACAATTTCCCTAACAGTGATCAACATTGGAACCACATGTGGTGGAGAGTTTGGTTGCACAAAGTGTTGTAAAAGCCTACAAGAAGGTGGTGAGGTCCTTGCTGCAAAGAGCTTATAATCAGGACAGGAGACCAGGGAGGGGTATTGCTCTCCACACCTCACCTAGCAAAAATCCTGCACCTAATGTTTTTCTGTTGATTTAGACACGAGGTGTAACTGCCACCTCCTGATGAGGATGATGAAGGGCATCACCACTTGATGGGATCATTGAAGGAGAGCAACAGAGGCAAGATTTTTCATATATGTCTGTGTGAACAAGTGTTCACCAATGAGGGTTTTATTGTCCCAAATGCTAATCTACTGTTTGCTGCCACACAAGACCTAGATATCACCAAAGGCAACTTGGTTTGACTTCCCATAGGCAACTAACTCCAGTGAAGGAGGGATTTTCCCTGGATGGTGGCAGGACCTCTCCTGCCTTTATCTCATGCAAGTAGTCAAGAGAATAGAAATACCCTGGGACCTGTTTCTCGAGTCCTCTCCTTCTGCCCTTCCCAACCCACTGCCTCTTTGCTAGCGGAGCACAAGCTGTACTGGGACGTGGTCTCCTGGGGCAGATGGGCTCTGAGTTTGATCCATTGTTTTTCAAAAAACTCCTGAAAACACCATTTCTTAAATATCTATCGAAGCATTGCAAGTCAGCTTGGTGCTGCACAGGGTTTCTCCAGTTCCCATGACATCCTGGGATGATGTGTTTTGGAATGGAAGATGTGACCAGCCAAAACCCATGGCCTGTAGATGCATGCACAGAGGCTTGCACCAACTTTGTAGGAGTGACAAGAAATGTTGCCTAGTTTAGATAGGATTTACAAGGAATATATGGTGTTGCTATGGGTTAAGACAGGTGTGTTTGCACCTACTTCTTGGTTTTCTGGTTAACAGAGTACTGAAATTGTTCATCACCTAAGGAAGGGGACAGTTTTAGGGAGGAGCAGGAAAAGGTTTCTGTGGAAGTCTTTAAAAGTTTGCGCCGTCGTAATCACATTGGTTCAATCGCATCTTGTTGGATTCAAAAGTCAAATTGGGCCGAATTCCACACCAAAAGGAAATCCTCATGTATGCATAGATGCTGGCTGGTATCTCACAGGGCTTTTGGTGGTCAATCTATGGGACAGGAGAGGATTAGAGAGAGAAGTACATCCTCATGTCTTGGAAAGGATGAAATAAAAACCTAAGAGTTAATTAGTCTCCTCTTTCCAAAAGGCATCTGAATTCCTCTTTTCAGTAGAAAAGGTGTGCATCCCTTGTGTTTCCTCCATGCGCAGCTGGTGTGTCTCCAGGCCTCGGGATGACCAGAGCCACAAGGGGCTGATCTACCTGCCCTGGCCAGGGCTGTTGGGGACCAGGGCTGGCCTTGGGCAAAGGGTTGTCACCCTTAGCTGTGGCTGAGCTTCATGTCATCTCTTCCTTCTGTTGGATGGGAGTTCAAGAGGAACATTTCTGCACCTAGGATATCCATCCTTCATAAAAACCTTTTGTGGGGGTTAGGAGGTAGAGCAGAAGACTACGTAGATCCTCCTGACTTGTACATGGAAAGAAGAGGCGGAAGCAATGACGCTCATGTGCTTTCCCCACCTCCCCTCAGCATGCCCCAAATACCTGTGGCTTTTGACAACAGGATTACAAAAACGTCCCCAAGTTTTCTCTTGCATTGTCTCAATTTGTTTCCTACTGTTAGCTTGGCTTTACACTTAAATGATCAGGAAAAAGTAATCCAAATTATCTTTTTCCTTTTTTCTGGTGTTGTTTTCTGGATTTAATTAGATCCAGGGCTGGGGGAAGCAGAAATATCTTCCTTCCCTGGAGAACCCCAGGTGGCTGTCAGGGACAGTTTCCTCTTCCTGAAGCAGGAGGGTTGTATAAGCACTGCTGACTCCTCCTGCTCGCATCCACCCCAAAGAAAGTGTTCACTGGGGTGAATTCGCAGGGGTGGGCACCCCTGTCCTGCCTCTCTGCTCAGAGCCTGGTTTATCCCAGTGGACCACCATGTTGCTGAGGGATTTCTCGGGGTTCATGTAGCCTGTCCACATGGTCCCAATCAGGGTCTTGCATGGAGACAAGTGGTCCTACATAGAGACAGCCCAAAGGATTACCACAGTGGGCTCGGGGCCAGGCAGGGAACATCCCAGATCTACTGATGGCTATGCTGAGGAGCCTTGGCAAATTGTGATATATTTATTTTCCCATTATATTTGATTTACAGACCCTCAGGGACGCTCAACCAACTACAGTGATTAGTTCAACTGATTAAGCTGCTTTTCCTCTTGTGGTAAACTCCTTTTGTGAAGGGTTTTCAATAGATATGCTGCTTGGGACGTTATTCATGTACAATTTACTTTCAAAACACCATAAAGGGCGCTCTACCACTTCACGCTGTCATAAAACATCACAGGAATCAACTTTGCTCAGCTTACTCCTTCAAGGGCAAGATCTCATTCAGGAAGGAGGTATGGGGTTGGGTGGGAGTTGCAGGTCTGCATGATGCTGTAGTGAGATGGAGCCATTAGCAGGGGGATTTCATGTGATATGAGAGGTAAAGTAAAAGTTTTCTGGTTTGGTTTTTTTTTTCTGCTTGTTAATACAAAGATCCAGGGAAGTGAAGGACAAAACAAACTTGAAAGCCCATAGAAGGAAATGCTGCTTCATATTTGTCTGCTGGTTCAGCCTTGCCTGGTAGAGGCTGGGAGTGGATGTGGATACTCTCGAGGTACCTTGGGGGCAGACAGCGCAGGGAGAGAAGGGCTATTTCTGATGAAGAAACATGCCACTATGAACAGCAAGCAGATAAAACTGGTCATTTAATTAAGACTGGAAATCAGAGGAAGGTCTGCCTTGATTGCCACCAAGGGAGTAAAAGATACAGGGAACTGGAAGGGGTTGCTGTGGCACAAGGTCCTTCCTCCCCATTTTGTAGTTACTCCCATACCCTCTCATGAGGCTATTGGGTAGGTCTGTATGAAGATCTGGTGTTGGTGGGACCTGGTTAGTCTATCAGCTGTTCTTTGGGCAAGGCAGTGATGGAGCAGGGCACAAAAAGTGTCAGGAGGGGTCAAGCAGGAGTCTCTTTGACCCTCAGAGTCTCACTGGCCAGATGCACTGGCATTGCCTGATCTCAATGCCCTTCCTTCCAGGCATCGAGGAGAAGGCTCTGCCAGGGGTCAGTGCTGGGACCCTGCTCCTGAGAGGAGATTGTTGAGAACAAAGCCTGTACCAGGTTCCCTGTTGAAGGAGTAATCCTTGAATGATAAAAAAAATGCCTCCTGATGACCTACAGGCATCCAGCTGCAGATGACTCAGCTGTGGGTGAAGCTGCTAGGTGGCACTGCAGCTTCTCGTCAAGAGAGACTGAGTTGAGATCCGGAGGTGATTTGGCTCCATCAAGACCACTTGCTGCCTTTGCATTCTGGGCTCAGTGAACAGGACACAGCATTGGATGGAGCTGTAATGGTCCAACACAATCCCTGTGCAGTAATCCCAGCCCTGATACCTACAGGATGCAGATGATCAAATAGCTCTGCAGAAACTATTTGAAGTTCAACCAAGCTTATATCTAGCATCAGTCCTGGACTGGCTTATCTAAGAGCGACTTGCCTGCCCCATTACCAAGAGTTGAATGCATAGGGTCTTCCCATTAGCCGAGTGGTCCATGTGAAACACCAGTAACAGTAAGGTGGAGCATGTGGTATTTAGCATCCATCAGGGAGTTTGGTTTGCCTGTCACCTGTGTCTCAATCTGTGACAGTCCTGAGTAGGGCTTTTCCACCCAGCTGCTCTTGTTTCTGCCATTGTGATCAGTGCTTAGCCCTTGCACACTGAGGGTGTCAGTGAAAATTCGCCCAGCTGTGAGTCACTCCTAAAGGAAGATGATGTGACTGCAATCCTGCTGGCAAAACACACCACAAAAGGTGATGCCATATTTACAACTCCTTTCCTGACACTAGCAACAACTAAAAGGATTTTGCATTTCATGTGATGTGGGGAAAACTTACTTCTATAAATATTGGAGTGCTCTGTGGTCTCAAGACTAATGTAAAGAGAAAAATAAATCCTTGTGGGTTCAACAGGACACGCTCTACATGAGCAGGACTGCAGGAGATATGTATGCATTACTGTTCTCCATATTTGCTCCGTCCTCCTTGTGTGCCTAGCTAAAGGCATGGTGCAGAATGATTAAAAGATACCCATCTAAGCAAATTTAATCCTTTCCTTTCATTGTTCCTTTTTTTTAATGCCAGGAGTCAGTGGCAAGAGAGAGCTGGGTGTGTTTCCCAGTTGCAGGGTTGTCACCTCTGTTTTGAGAGTGACTTTGTCATAAAAGCTCTACAATCTCTTTATTCCTTTTTTTTTTATGATCTTGGTGACTGAAGTGACCCCTGTCCTGTAGACTAAATTTAACCTGAATTGCCAAGCTGCCAATAGACTTTACAGCATTAGGAGGCTTTTGCAGGTTGTTTTTCTTCATCTCTGCAGCTGATTGAAAGATTTTATGTACTGCTGGCAAGACATTTTACTGTTATAAAACCTCAGTACAAATATGATGGCCTGATGAATAAGCTCATGGTCTTATGATATTATTTCACAGAAATCAAAATAATTGCTCCAGGAAAAAAAACCAAACAAATAAACCACCAAAAAACCCCAGAACTTCAGCATGTGTTGAAGGTGGAGGGACACCTGATTTCATCAAAATCAGTATATTGATTTCATCAGTAATCGATGCATCCAAGGCCTCGGAGGGGAAATGAGAGACCTCATTTCAGTTCTCACCTTTACCAGAGACCACTGAGATTCACTTCCATGATCACACATGCTATTTCAGATGCCCTAGCATATAATGAAATCCATGCAAGGGGCTAACAGACACAGCAGACCTTGTGAAACCTGCACCAAAATGAGGCGGAAGCCAGAAAAGACGCCATAAAGCATCTCCAGTGATACCACCATCTGAGTCCTACCACATGTGTCCATAACTAAGTTGACTGTCTATGGTCTATGAACTGGGTGACAAAGTTATGCACAGAGGAGATGCAGTCAGTGGAGTTCAGAGGATGGTTCATCACAGCATGAAGCAGGCATTAGGCCAGGGGACTTCCTTGCCAGTCTCCATCACTTGTGCTGGTTGAGCTGCCATGGAATTTAGATCCCCACCTCACATTTGGTCTTTGACATCCCAGACACCTAAAATTAGGCAATTTGAAACCACCTGCTGTGTAACCACCTCTCTGTGCCTATGTTCTCCATGCATTAAATGCATCTTGCTGCTGTAAGCTGTTTAGGGAGCAGTTTTTCTGTATACTAAACATAAACAGATATGCACAGGGCCTGAGAGTCTCCACCATGACGCTCTGGTAAAAGGCCTGCACAAAATTGAACTCGGTGACCAACCCTACCGTAATTCGGTGCTGTGTGGAGAGGAGGAGGATTCTCCTTCATCTGGTACAAGGTTGGGATTCCCAAAGGTGGCAATCAATCACAGGTGTTTGGAGAGCCCTGGAGATCTTCTGGCCCCTACGTAAGAAAAATGAGTCTTGCCCTCTGATGAGAACAGGTTGCTTTGCTTTATTTTGCCTTCCCATGCTGACCAGAACCAAGGAAGTCTGAAAAACAAAGAGCTGTGGGAGGAATTGAGCCAAAACACCTCACATCGGAGGAAACCATGGGACAGGGATTTGTTTCTAGGCTCTCTTCAGCAAGCATGAAAACCTGAGACCAGACATCCCATTCTCTCTTGTCTCATGGAGTGGAATTCTCTTCTCAGCCAAGGAAAGCAAGGTTTCCACTAGGACATTTTCACACCTACAGAGAGTGCCACCTTGGCACTTCCTGAGAAACTTTGGGAGCAGCAGTCTTCACTTCAGACCATGCTTGCTGTAAGTATTCTGGTGTCTGAAGAAAATATGCTTGTATCTGTACTTGGAAGATGCACATGACTGATGATATCACTCACTGACATTTAGCTCGACACCTTGTTGAGGCTGCCTGGCTTCACTGGTGTTTTACCACAGAGTGCAATCGAGCATAGAAGGCCCAAACTCTCGAATACCATGTGAAATCAAGTTTTATTTAACTTATTTAAACAAGAAAGGTGACAAATGATTAGTAGCGATGACCAACAAGTTAACAATAACAGCTTTAAAGGCAATGCATCTAATCATTGCTACAAGAGAATAAGTATAGTAATTAAGATAGATACATCACCAATTGCCCTATTATCATCATCCAGATCTGCTATCACCGGGGAGCCCCTGTTGCAGCGAGGATTTTGGAGAACCTGTCCTTGACAACTGGGAGGTCCTAAACAGTGCATCCACTCATAGGTGAGGACTCCAAAGTTGCTGTAAGAGGGTCCAGCTTTTATAAAGTTAAATAAACAACTTACATCATTCTAAAAATGCAAAATCTCTGGTTTCAACTGCCCCATTGGCCCCCCTCTTGGAGTGTGGTCAGGGCCCAGGGAGGGAAATCAAGAGAGCTGCTGGATAGCTCTTATCTTTGAACTAAGGTGACTTGCGGAATAAAGATCCCCACAATTCACAGAGTTATGAAGTCAGGTATGTTTATTACACCAGTGGGCAGCAAAAAGCCCTATGCCCCGAACAAAGGACAGCTGGGCATTTATTGACAAAGGACATACATATTCATTACATTTGTTGATTAGTTCTGGGACATCATCAACATAAGTTTCATCCCTCTCGCCCCTGCGCAGTATCCCCTTGTGGTGTCCCCTTGTGGTGGTCATGCCAGGGTCCTTCCTGCAGGCTCAGCTGACATCCTGCTTGGGGTCCTGGACCTTCCTGTCAAGGGTGCTTGATAGTTCCTCCTTATCAGCGCAAAAGTTCTAACCTCCTCCTTATCAGCGGATGCTCCTTGACCTGTCCTTCCTTATCAGCAGATGCTCCTACAGAATTCCATTGCGAAACCCCCCTCCTTGCAAAATGTCCAAAGCTAACTGAAATACAGCCCATCAGAATATACAAAGGCTTAAAGTCCCTCATCATTCCCCCCTGTCTTTTCAACCTAGGCAAATTCTTTTGCCTTCACACATAATCTGTGTCTCCAGGGGAACTGTATGGTGCACAGTATTAATTACCAATGTTAAGTGTGCCACTTAATACTGCAGATAAAACTAAACAAATCAAAATTAATATCAAAAGAATTACAATAGGGTGATACAGCCTGTTCAGGACGCTGGTAGCTGTAGGGGACCATCCGAAAAGTGTGTCCCACCATCTATTTTCTCCGTCTGTTTCTACTCTTTTCAAAACACGATGTATTTCTTCCATATTGTGGTGAACAGTTATCAGAGTCCTTTATCCATTCTCTCAGATCTCCTCCAAAATCCTGATCAAATCTGGATGCTGTATCAATTGCTTTACTAAGGAAAGGTTCATTCCAATAGCAGTAGGTAATAGCTTGCGGAACAGTGTGTAATTAGATGGTAGGAGCTGGTGAGATATCACCGGTGTGGAGTAAGAAAAGTCGCACCCTTGGATTTTAACAAAATTACATATACAAAAATTGGAATGGTTCCTAATTTCTACCTTTATCATAGCTACTAAAATAACATTACACATAGTCCTCAAACATAAGCAGCCCTTACCAATATATGTAAGGACCATCTCACGGTTCAGGTTAGGACGAATTTCAAAATGACAGACCTTCTGTTCAGTATCTAGACAAATGTCTTGAGCACTGAGTGTATTACCTTCACAGATGAATCCCTGTTGTTCCCGCACGATGCAGGGTTTTAAATCTACAGTTTGCCATTTCCCATCCACTTTTCGGGCCCATACTCTATGCTCGGTAGGATAGAGTATAGCTCCGTTGTGGTTCAACCATAATGCAATGATGGGATGCACTACATGTACTGAGGCATTATGTATGGTTAGCACAAAGGCAGTGGCTATGTTAGTGATGGGGTTATAAGTGAAGTTTACCAAGTTCCACCAGGATTGGAGTTCTCTTTCAAAGTAAGAGGCATTGTCTCAAATGATTTTCCGACTTTCGATGGGGAAAGTACCTTCCTCATCCTCCCTTAACGATTGAGGCAGCCACCAACTGCATCCATAGCTGTGCCTGAATGCAGCTAAGAGCCAAAGAAAGGTTATTTTGGACCATACTGAGGGCACTTATGATCCATTCATGGTCCTTTATATTTGCTTCTTCCCATTTTGGTAATACCTTTGATAACAGCCATTGATTCGTTCCCAGAGCTGATAGGGAAGATGGCAGGGGCTGTTGCAATTTTGCCAGATCGCTAGAAGTAGTGGCTAACTTGTTCATTAATAACTCTGAATCTTTACTATTTAAAACTCCCAATCCTGTTCCTAACACACCAGTTAGGTCTCTCTGTGATCTTCTCTCAGAACGTCTCCGTTTCCACAGTCAGGTTGTCCATCCCTCGAAGGAGGTTCTCAGGAAAGGAGAGCAATTCGACTGAACCTCGGAAATATTATTTTGCATCAACAATTCAACACATTTGAGAGACCATTTTGAATTGTACAGCAACTGCTGTTGACCTATATTCTTAACTACATAAGGTCCTATTCCAAAAATGTTTGGATCAGATACAACTATTGGTTTGTTGGTAACTGGTGTGGTAGGTGGTGGTGCCACAGGTGGCAGTGTTATGTCAATTTTAGCCCTGTAGATTTAATCCTTTTCTTTCGATTTCTGCCCCAGGCACACTACAAAGACTGGCCCAGTTAACGTATTCCAAGGCCAGTCATTAGGCTCTTGGTTGCAGGCAAGAGAAAAAATACAAAAAAATATTAACAGTTCAAATTCTCCCCTGATCATTTTGAAGTCCTAATCTAGGTTTTCCTCCCCCCACCACATTGTCTGAGCCGAAGTTTCAAAGGTCCAGTTTCCATTGACTCTCAGCGTTGTTCAGGAGCTTTATAGCTGTGTACGTTGTTAGTAGAAATTGAAATGGTCCGTCCCACTTCGGCTCTAACAGTGAATCTGAAAGAGATCTAATGTATACATAGTTGCCTGGTACTATGTTATGTATTGGCCCATCAAGGCCAGGGGAACGAGTCCCCATGACTACCTTCTCTATTTTTCTTAGTTGTTTCTGTAAACTTATTACATAGTCAGTTAGCACTTCCGTACCAACTTGTGCCAGTGTTCTGGCCTGAACGATATAGGATCTCCCATATGTTGGGGAATGGCTCAGGGAACAGGGACATGGGTCCCTGGACGAGTTAGTTTGCAGCATGTAACAGCGTTAAGCCTGAGCTGGTGTGCCTAGGCCTCCGTTAGCATAAGCAAGCTAGGTTAGCATAAGGGAGCTATGCAGGAGGCCCATGAAGATAACCTTGAGCAAGGAGTAAGCAACTTTCCTGGTAACGAGCCAGCATGGAAAAGATAAGCGGCCTGGAAACAAACTGCGGCCGGGAAACTAACTAACTGCGGCCGGGAAACAAACTGCGGTCGGGAGATGAAGTCACCAGTAGCCAGTAATGTTATAATACGAATGCATAATTAAAGTAAAGGTAGCCAATTATGTTATAACACATGTGCATAATTAAAGCAAAGGAGCATAAAAGAAGCTGTGTCACATCAATAAATTGGAAGCTTGCTTATGATTCACATTGAATACGCGTCTTGCTTTCCTCCGCTCGTCGCACCCATACAACATTTCAAAAGGACCATATCCTTCTTTAGCCTTCGGCTTGGTTCTAATTCGTAACAGAGCTAGTGGTAGTGACTGAGGCCACATTAATCTGGCTTCTTGGCCTAATTTTACAATCTGTAATTTGAGAAGGTGGTTCATCTTTTCCACCTGACCACTCGCTTGTGGTCTATAAGGGGTATGGAGTTGCCAGTCTATTCCCAAAAGCCTGCTAACTCCCTGTGTTACTTTGGCCACAAAATGAGGGCCTCTGTCTGAGGATATTACTACTGGAACCCCAAATCTTGGTATAATTTCTTGTAATAAAGCCTTAGTCACTTCTATAGCTTTGTTCGTTCGGCAAGGGAATGCTTCTGGCCATCCTGAAAAGGTATCTGTTAGTACCAACATGTACCTGTATCCCCCTTCCCTAGGGAGTTCTGAAAAGTCAATTTGCCACCACTGCCTGGGGAGATTTCCCCTCCCAATTTGTCTCAGTTCAGTTTTTCGCGTAACCTGGGGATTATTTTGTAGGCAAATCTTACACCGTTGTTACCTGTTTAACAGTGGTGTATGAATTCCGAGCGATCAAACTATTGCTCAGATAATTATGTAAAGCTTCGGCTCTGCAATGTATTTTCTTATGTTAAGCCATAATTACTGCCCAGAGTAAAGTACTAGGAACCATAACTTTTCCTTGTGGTGTGCTAACCCATCCATTTTCACTCTCTTTCCCATTCAGATCCTTAATCAGTTTCAAATCCTCCTTTGTATATTTAGGAACTTGATCAATTTGGGTTTTACCGTCTGGAATTAGAGATTGTACTTCTGTTACAGTTTCCTCTGCTGCTCTCTTCACAATCTGATCTTTTTCCCTTTCACCAACTGTAAAGCTTGGGTCAGAGCTATGATTTCTGCCTTTTGGGATGAAGTGTTAGCAGGAAGAGCCTGGGCCTCAATTACCTGGTCAGTAGTAGTTATTGCATAACCAGCCTTCCGTTGGCCTTGCCAAACATAACTGATACCATCTGTATACCATGCGGCTTTGGTGTCTTTTAGTGGTTGTTCCTTTAAATCCAGCCGACTTGAATATACTGCTTCAATTGTCTCCAGGCAGTCACGGGTTACAGGCTCCCCTGTCGCTCCACTGAGAAAAGATGCTGGATTGACAATGTTAGTAACCATTATTTGGACATCATCTTGCTCCACCACAATGGCTTGGTATTTCAGGAATCTTTGTGGGGATAGCCAATGTCCCCCTTTTGCCTCTAACACGGCAGAGACAGTATGTGATACCAATACAGTCATCTTTTGGCCCATGGTGAATTTTCTGGACTCCTGGATGTTAGTTGAGACTGCAGCTACTGCTCTTAGGCAACTCAGCCATCCCTTGCTTACTTCATCCAACTGTCTGGAGAAGCATGCTACTGCTCTTCAGTCTGGGCCAAGGCTTTGGGCCAAAATTCCCAACACAATACCCTGCTTCTCATGGGAGAACAGCCAGAAAGGTTTTGTGGGGTCTGGTAACCCCAAGGCTAATGCCCGCATGAGTTCTCGTTTTAAGTTGTAGAAAGCCTGCTCGGCTCCTCCATTCCAGATAAGGTCTCTTGAGCTAGTTTTAATAAGTTCATAAAGTGGTCTTACCAGGAGTCCATAGTTGTAGATCCATAGACGGCACCAACCTGTCATCCCCAAGAAGATTCAAAGCTCCTTAACCGACTGTGGCTTGGGAGTTTGACAGATAGCTTCCTTCCTTGCTGTCCCCAATGTTCGTTCGCCAGCCGAGATTTCATATCCTAGATATGTAACCTTCTGCTGGGCTACTGGAGCTTTCTGTGGAGAGACTCGGTAACCACTCAGTCCAAGAAAATCCAATAAACTCACTGTCCAAGCTATATTCTGCTCCTTTGTTTCAGTGGCTATGAGGAGATCGTCCACCTACTGCAACACAGTCCCCGCTCCAGGCGGCAAGTCCCATTGTTCCACATCCTTTGCCAGCTGGTTGCTGAAGAGGGTAGGGCTATTCTTAAAGCCCTGTGGAAGTACAGTCCATGTTAGCTGTGTTCTCCTCCCAGAATCTGGGTTTTCCCACTCAAAGGCAAATAACAGTTGGCTCTCTGGGCTTACAGGTAAGCAGAAGAAGGCATCCTTTAAATCCAGAACAGTAAACCAAGTCAGTTCCTATTTCAGTTTAGTCAGCAATGTATATGGATTGGCCACCACAGGGTATATGTCCTCAGCTATTCTGTTGATGGCCCTGAGATCCTGGACTATTCTATATTTTCCATCCGGCTTCTTTACCGGTAATATAGGAGTATTATACTCTGACTCACATTCTATTAATAATCCATGTTTCAAAAATCACTCTATGATTGGACGGATCCCTTGTCTGTCCTCTAACCTCAAAGGATATTGCTTTATTTTCACTGGCTTAGATCCTGGTTTAATTTTAACTACTATTGGTATGTCTGGTTTTGCTCTACCAGGTATTTCAGTGGCTCAGACCTCTGGAAATGTTTGGTCCCGAATCTCCCCAGGCACCTTTGCCTTTTCAGAGGGGCTTATCAAGGCCAAACTTAAGAGCTCAATTAGTTGATCATCACCCACCTTAAACTCTATTCCTTCTCTCCCAAACCTTATTTCTGTTCCTAATTTTTTGATAAATATCATCCTAATAAGGGCTTTGGTGAATTTGGCGTATAGAGGAATGTATGTATTCCCAGTTGTTTTCTCAGTTCAAATCTCAAAGGCTGGAGGAAATACGCCTTTTGGCTTTGGCCAGTAGCCCCCTTTACCGTTACAAAATCATTGCCCATATGTGTTAGGGCCTGGTTTAAGACTGAAAATGTTGCTCTAGTATCTATTAAAAATTTCACTCCTTGTTGCTGCTTTCCTAGCTTCAACATAATCAAGTGATTTGCTAGAGTATGTTCCCCTGGTCTTTTTCAGTCTTTGCCTACTGGGGCTTGAGTCCAGGGAGGGTTTATAATTCTCCTCTCTCCCCACCTCAGTAGGGGACATTCCCTCCTCCAGTGTCCTGTCTGTTTGCACCAAGTACACTGATTTAATCTCAATGGGAGTCTTCGACCACCCCCTCTTAGAGCTCCCGTTTCCCTGTTAGTTACCAGCCCCCCTTGTTGCAAGGCCACTACTAGTGCCCCTCTCTTCCTTCTTCAGTCTTCCTCCCGTCTTCTCTCCTTATCTCCTTCCCAATTACTAAATACTTTCCATGCCTTGTCAAGAAGTTTTTTTTCTAAATTCCGTCCTTCTGGCATTCCCAGTTTCTGCAATTTCTTCCTGATCTGACCAAGTACTGGAAGTACTTTGCCACCCCCATGGGATCAGCTCTGTAGTTTTTCTCTTTTCTTTCCCGTGATTCTAAATCTAACAAAGAAAAAAGGTACCCTAATTATTACGGCACCCTCCCTCTGGTTCCACTGCCTCTTGTAAGGGCACTTGGATTACTTCTGTCCTCACGTCCTTCTTGGCCCGAGTACAGGATGCCACAGGCATTCCAGGGGTGCTGCCAGAGTCTGATTCTCCAGAGCTTTTCCATGTCACTACAGGCAGTGGCCTTTCAAATTTTGGCAAATTTTTATTCTGTCTCTGGGTTCACACACCATTGCCCGATACTACATGCAGAGCAACACCTCTTCAACTTGCTTTTCCCATCTCTTAATTCTTCTTTCTCTAAAGCTAGCACCATGGGGTCCTGCAGAGGATTTAAGCCACAAGACTTCTGGTATTCAGGGTGGATTCGGAGGGTGAAGAAAAGGTCTGCATATGAGTACTCTTCCCATTTTCTTTCCCTCCACAAGAACAATGCCAACTCTAAAAGAGTATTATAATTTAAAGTGCCATTTACTGGCCACTTCTCTTCATCTTTCAGTTTATACAGGGGCCACCATTCATTACAGTATTTTACCATTTCTATCCCTCCGTGCCCTGCTAGTTTATTCCAGTGTTTCAATATACAACCCAAGGGGCTTGAACTAGAATGTTCTTTACTCAGTTTACTGCCCATTTCAGTTTTCACTATTCCCCAGGCAGATGACCCTTGTTCCTGAATTCTTAGTCCCCCCGTCTGGGACAGAATATGGCCCTAACAAGGAGTATGAGGGGCTCTTCCAAATTTGTCCTTACTGCCCCTATCTCAGTTTCCAAACAAACCTCTCTATACAAGCTTGGATAAGCTGTTCCCAATCTAGAGCCACTATCCAATTGGCAAAGGCCCAATAGGCCCCTCCAAGGTAAACACTCTCACCACTCCCCAAACCTAGTTAAAGATTCCCACAGTTCGAGTCCGAACCACCGAAGAAGCATTGTCTCATTCGGCTCTGTCAGCCTATCACCAATTCTTCAACCAAAAATAAAACCTAAAACAAATCTTTTGCTTCATTCTTCTCTGGCTGTTCCCCTCGTGGGAGAATAGAACCATGGATTAGAACTCCACACTTGCTTCACGCTCAGTTGCACGTCTCAATCAACATGTCCCAATCACATCATCACACGCTCTTTTCGTAATAAAAGCGCTTTCATTCAGCTCAAAACTTACACGCTACCCAAATTCTCATTTTGCAGCTAATATCTATTACAAAGATACAAATAACAATTGTCACACTTGCTATCCCAAGTTGTCATTGCCTTGAATTCCCATTAAAACGCATTCTTACTGATGTTAAAATATACGTGGTACCGGTATCAAACACTTACAACAGATATACGAAATGATAGCTATCCCATACAACATAACCTCACAACTTATAGGATCTCGGGAATGCCCTCACCACGCGTGGTTTATTATTTCCCCCAATTCACATACCTGCTCTGCTTGTTGCCGGTCCTTGTCTGCCCCTGCAGCAGCCGGATGAGTTTCGGAGGTCCTCCGAGTAATTCTTGGGGCGCGCCTAGGACACCCTCTCCTCACCCGACTGCCATCAGGCAGAGAAGCTCTCCTGCCTGGCTCGCCAAAATTGACTTGCGGAATAAAGACCCCCACAACTCGCAGAGCGTTATGAAGTCAGGTATGTTTATTACACTGGTGGGCAGCAGGTTGGATAGTTCCAAAAAGCCCTGAGCCCTGAACAAAGGACAGGTGGGCATTTATTGACAAAGGACATATATATTCATTACATTTGTTGATTATTTCTAGGACATCATTAACATAAGTTTCATCCCTCTCGCCCCTGCGCAGTAAGTATCCCCTTGTGGTGGTCGTGCCAGGGTCCTTCCTGCAGGCTCAGCTGACATCCTGCTTGGGGTCCTGGACCTTCCTGTCAAGGGTGCTTGATAGTTCCTCCTTATCAGCGCAAAAGTTCTAACCTCCTCCTTATCAGCGGATGCTCCTTCAGAATTCCATTGCGAACCCCCCTCCTTGTAAAATGTCCAAAGCTAACTGAAATATGGCCCATCAGAACATACAAAGGCTTAAAGTCCCACATCTCAGGGGCCCTTTGAGATGCAGCATTCCTGCATAGTTCTCTTTTCACAGTGTTTATACTCAGTGCTGATTGTTCAGCCAAGGTGTTGCTGGCGGGATGTTCATCCATACACTGAAGAAGCCACAATTAAGGTGGCACAGCCCAGTTCTACTGATAATGTGACTATGATGCATCTTGTCACGCAGCCCAATTCTACTGATAATGGCAATTTGAGAAGTTACAATTAAACAGTACACATAGCAATGCAATACGAATCATCCATGGGTCACCTATTTTGTTTTAGGCCTGTTGATCAGGCCCTGTCATTTAAACTGGTCAGAGTGAGCCCTTCTTACCCATCAGTTGGGGAGACAGACTCTACCTAGGTCTAATAACCAAGCTGGCTTGGTGCTGCTAAATGAGCAGGAGTTGACATCAGTCACTGGCATTTCAGCAGCCTGAGTGAAATGTGTAGTTGGCTTTTTTTTCCCTTGTTTTTTCATAAATTGGTGTTAACAGAACTGTTGTCATCACAGATGGAAGGGTTTAGTCCTGAGCTCATTCAAGGCATTGCCAACTTCTGCTACAACCCCTAACTTGTTTTCACTTCAATTAACAAATTGCACTTTCTTCTAGAAGTTTTATTCTAGAAAGGAGATTGTGGGTGGATGACCATTTCATGGATTTTCTATGTCCTAAGGCAGGAGCTAGGTGAACTGGGCGGTCTGAGGAGATAGCGCCATGGCAGTGATGGTTTTGGCACTTACATTTCAGACAAAATATGAGCTGATCCAAACCCTCAGGGCCTGGTGGGATTTTGGGAATGTGTTGACAAGAGCTGTAGGGTCCACAGTGCTGCCTAAGCTGTATTGTGGATATATATCTGCTCCCTTGGATTTGGTCCTAAATGTTGAGAGAAAAGGAATATATATGCCTAAGTGTGTCATGGGCACATGACATCATGAAAGGATCAACCCTAAAATAGTGTGGCTTGTAATCCTGTATATGAATTTTAAAGCTATTGTCAAGTTTCTGTTTAAAGGACAATATTACTTCATTTTACATGAAAATCTGCTGTTTTGCATCCATTATTATCTTATTCTGAGTTCTCAGGCATCATCTTTTTGTCTTCTGTTTCATGTCTTATAAAAAGATGGTTTTCTGTCTTGTTTACTCTCCTTATCTTTCACTCTTTGCTTGAAGATATATGCGCACACACACACACACACACACACATATATATAATCAAGATATATACATATATAAGCAAGTTGTCCCAACATTTCATTATGCAAAATGTTTTCTCAGCAGGACTTTACCAAAACAAAACTCCACACTTATTCCTGCAAGCATGGCATGGGCAAGTCAAAAGATTGGCATTGCAATGGCACGCGTCCTCTTTGGGCTAGGCAGTTTTTGTGCTGGAAAGATTGCTAAGAAAACCCCAACCATCACTCAGGAGCACGCCATGAAAGGTATTTATTTGAAAACTCCTTACAATAAGCTGACAGCTCGTATTCATGTAAATTTCACACTGTCTTGAAAGGTTGCAATATTTCCAGAGCTGCTCCCATGCCAATCTATTCATGGCCAGTGCTAAGGCTCTTTTCACAACTGGAAATACTCACAGGAATGGCCTTCATCCTGGATTTTAAGATTCTGAGTTACTTTGGATGTAGGCGAAGGTGAAACTGTTTTATGCCTGACATGAATGTATCATTTTTAATGCTATGAAATTTTGGAAAATATTAGAAACCCATTCTCAGAGGTCACCAGGACAAATCTCTCCTGAGGGGCCCAGAATTGGACAGAGTACTCAAGGTTTGGACTAACCAGTGCCGAGTATAAGGGAATGATAATTTCTCTGGTCCTGCTGGCCACACTCTTCCTGATGCAGGCCAGGATACCATTGGCCTTCTTGGCCACTTGGGCACACTGTTGGTACATGTTGAGTTTCCTATCTACCACCACTCCCAAGTCTGGGCTCCTCAGTTTAAGAAAGATGTCGAGATGCTGGAGTGTGTCCAGAGGAGAGCGACAAAGATGGTGAAGGGGCTGGAGCACAAGCCCTATGAAGAGCGACTGAGGAAGCTGGGGTTGTTTAGCCTGGAGAAGAGGAGGCTCAGGGGAGACCTTATTGCTCTCTACAACTACCTAAAAGGAGGTTGTAGTCAGGCAGGAGTTGGACTCTTCTCTCAGGCAACCAGTGACAGAACAAGAGGACACAGTCTCAAGCTTTGCCAGGGGAGGTTTAGGCTTGATATTAGAAAAAAATTCTTTACTGAAAGGGTGATTGGTTATTGGAATGCGCTGCCCGGAGAGGTGGTGGAGTCACCGTCCCTGGAGGTGTTTAAAAGGAGATTGGATGAGGCACTTACTGCCATGGTTTAGACAATGAGTTGGTGTTGGTGTTGGGTCATAGGCTGGATTCGATTATCTCAAAGGTCTTTTCTAGCCTTGTGATACTGTGATAAATAATAAAGGCTTTCTATGGAGCTGCCCTGTAGCAAAAAATATCCCTGATACATAAAATTCATGTCCTTCCACGCACCTCTAGATTGCAACCATATCCCCACGTATCGGCAAGGTGACAAGAGGAACCATGATGGCATGGCAAGGGCAGACAGGAGCGGGTAGGGAAAAATCCTGGCAGAATCAGTGCTGATTTGTGTCACAACTGTGATGGGAAGCAGAGTGGAACAGGAACTTCACTAGATGCCAAGATCTTCCCCATAAGGTGACACATACTGCTGTGGGCAGAGATTTTGGGGAAGTTAGGCTATTCTAAGCATTCCACTCCCATCTCCTCCTCTGGATATATGTGCCTCATCATGATGCCTAGACTCACCACTACAGTCACCATCTGGGAACCCTACACACAAAATTGCTGCAAAGACAAAATGTTTATAGAATCATAGAATGGTTTGGGTTGGAAGGGACCTTAAAGATCATCCAGTTCCAGCCGCCCTGCCATGGGCAGGGACACCTCCCACTAGACCAGGTTGCTAAAAGCCTCATCCAACCTGGCCTTGAACATCTCCAGGGAGGGGGCATCCACAGCTTCTCTGGGCAACCTGTGCCAGTGCCTCACCACCCTCACAGGAAAAAATTTCTTCCCAATATATAATCTAAATCTCTCCTCTCTCAGCTTAGAACCATTCCCCCTCATCCGATCCCAGCACCCCCTGATAAAGGGCCCCTCCCCAGTCTTCCCGTAGGCCCCCTTTAAGTACTGGAAGGCTGCTATAAGGTTGTCCCGGAGCCTTCTATTCTTTAGACTGAACAACACCAATTCTCTCAGCCTGTCCTCATAGCAGAGGTGCTCCAGTCTTCTGATCATCTTTGTGGTCCTCCTCTGGATTCGCTCTAACAGATCCATGTCCTTCCTGTGCTGAGGACTCCAGAACTGAACTCAGTACTCCAGGTGGGGTCTCATGAGAGCGGAGTAGAGAGGGAGAATCATCTCCCTTGACCTGCTGTTCACAGTTCGTCTGATGCAGCCCGGGATATGTTTGGCTTTCTGGGCTGCAAGCGCACTTTCCCGGCTCATGTTGAGCTTCTCATGCACCAGCACCCCCAAGTCCTTCTCTTAAGAGCTACTCTCAATCCATCGCTTGCCCAGCCTGTATTTGTGCTTGGGACTACCCCGACCCAGGTGCAAGACCTTGCACTTGGCCTTGCTGAACTTCATGAGGTTCGCACAGGCCCACCTCTCAAGCCTGTCCAGGTCCCTTTGGATGGCATCCCTTCCCTCCAGCGTGTTGACCGCACCACACAGCTTGGTGTCATTGGCAAACTTGCTGAGGGTGCCCTCAATCCCACTGTCCATGTCTCCAACAAAGATGCTAAACACCACTGGTCCCAATATCGACCCCTGAGGAACACCACTCGTCACTGGTCTCCACTTGGACATTGAGCCGTTGACCACAACTCTTTGAGTGCGACCATCCAGCCAATTCCTTATCCACTGAGTGGTCCATCTGTCAAATCCATGTCTCTCCAGTTTAGAGACAAGGATGTTGTGCAGGACAGTGTCGAATGCTTTGCACAAGTCCAGGTAGATGATGCTGGTTATTCTTCCCAGTGCTGTAGCCCCATTGTAGAAGGCCACCAAATTTGTTGGGCATGATTTGTCCTTAGTGAAGCCATGCTGGCTGTCACCTCCTTATTTTCCATGTGCCTCATCAGAGTTTCCAGGAGGATCTGCTCAATGATCTTGCTGGGCACAGAGGTGAGGCTGACCGGCCTGTAGTTCCCCAGGTCTTCATTTTTTCATTTGTTAAAAATGGGAGTTATCTTTTACCTTTTCCAGTCAGTGGGAACTTATCAGACTGCCATGACTTCTCAAATATGATGGATAGTGGCTTGGCAACTTCATCTGCCAGTTCCATCAGGACCCGCAGGTGCATCTCATCAGGTCCCATGGACTTGTGCACCTTCAGATTCCTTAGACGATCTTGCACCTGATCCTCTCCTACAGTGGGCAGTTCTCCGATCTCCCAGTTCCTGCCTTTGCCTTCTGTGCCTTGGGCGGCGTGGCTTGAGACCTTGCTGGTGAAGACTGAGGCAAAAAAGTCATTGAGTACCTCAGCCTTCTCCATATCCTGGGCAACCAGGTCTCCCATTTCCTTCCGGAGAGGGCCCACATTCTCCCTAGTCTTCCTTTTATCAGTGACATACCTATAGAAGCTTTTCTTATTGTCCTTGACATCCTTGGCCAGATTTAATTCCATCAGGGCTTTAGCTTTCATAACCTGATCCCTGGCTGCTTGGACAATTTTTCTGTATTCCTCCCAGGCTACCTGCCCTTGCTTCCACCCTCTGTAGGCTTCCTTTTTGAGTTTGAATTTGTCCAGGAGTTCCTTGTTCATCCATGCAGGCCTGGCGCTTTTGCCTGACTTCCTCTTTGTTGGGTTGCATCGTTCCTGAGCTTGGAGGAGGTGATCTTTGAATATTAACCAGCTTTCTTGGGTCCCTCTCCCCTCCAGGGCTTTATCCCATGGTACCCTACTGAGCAGATCCCTGAAGAAGCCAAAGTCTGCTCTCCTGAAGTCCAGGGTTGAGCTTGATAAGTGCCCTAAGGATCTTGACCTCCACCGTTTCATGGTCACTGCAGCCAAGGTTTCCCTTGAGCTTCACATTCCCCATCAGCCCTCCCTTGTTGGTGAGAACAAGGTCCAGCATAGCACCTCTCCTCGTCAGCCCTTCTATCACTCAGAGAAGGAAGTTGTCATCAATGCATTCCAGGAACCTCCTGGATTGCTTGTGCCCTGCTGTATTGTCCCTCCAACAAATATCAGGGTGGTTGAAGTCCCCCACGAGGACCAGGGCTTGCGAACACAAGGCTGCGCCTATCTGTCTACAGAGGGCCTCATTTGCTCACTCTACCTGGTCCGGTGGCCTGTAGCAGACTCCCACTATAATGTCTCCTGTCCCTGCCTTCCCTTTAATCCCGACCTATATAGGCTCTCAGTCACCTCCTCATCCATCCCCAGGTGGAGCTCCATGCACTCCAGCTGGTCATTGACATAGAGGGCAACACCCCCTCCTGTCCTTCCTAAAGAGCCTACATCCCTGGATCCCAACACTCCGAACATAGGATCCATCCCACCATGTCTCTGTGATGCCAATGAGATCATAGCTCTGCAAGCGTGCACACATCTCTAACTCCTCTTATTTATTCCCCATACTACGTGTGTTTGCATTGAGGCACTTGAATTGGGCCCCCAATGAAGCTGTCTTACTGGCTGGAGATCCTTTGTGTTGCTCTTCAGGTGCTCTCCTGCTGACCTGTGTTCCTTCTCCAGCCTCTGGGTATCTGTTACTAGCACTGGCATCAAACTGGGATGGACTGAGGTTCCCCTCCCCCAGCAACTTAAGTTTTAAACCCTTTTCACTAGCCTGGCAAGCCTATGATCAAAGATGCTCTCCCCCTTCTCTGACAGATGGATCCCATCAGCCCCCAGTAGACCCGGTTTCTCAAAGCGAGTCCCTTGATCTAAGGAGACAAAGCCCTGGCTGCGGCACCAGTCCTGCAGCCTTTTGTTGATTTGCCAGAATCGACTGGCCTTATCAAACCCCATCCCTTTGACCGGGAGGACTGATGAAAAACTTACCTGTGCTCCAGAGTCCTTTACCACTGATCCCAGGGTTCTGTAATCCCTCTTGATACCCCTCAGACTGCTCCTGTCTGTATCACTGGTGCCCTTGTTAAACAACAGCAGTGGATAGTAGGCAGTGGGTGCACCAGGCTTGACAGCCTCTTGGTAATGTCCCTGATAGGAGCCCCTGGTAGGCAGCACACCTCTCTGGAGAGTGGGTCGGGTTGGCAAATGGATATCTCTGTACCTCTCAGAAGAGTCTCCCACTACTGTCACCTATTGCCTTTTCTTCATTGCGCTGGTTGTTATCCAGGGAGCAGATCAAGCTGCCTTACCCGGCTCCAGCGTCTCTCTGGGTGCAACAGGTCTTTCCTCGTTGGTCTGCAAAACACTGAAGCGGTTCTGCAAGGACATCTCAGGCTTTGGGGGAAGCCTCTTCCTCCTCATGGTCCTTGCCCTTGCAGGCTTCCATTCTTCTACGTTATTGTACCCCCTCCCTTCAGTGTGTGCTGATGGGATGCCCCCTTCAAAGAGGTGCCCTCCCTGCACGCCCTGCCTGTGCATACTGCTGCGCAAACTGCCGCACCACACCCTTATGATGTGTCACATCCTGTTCAGCACGCTCCTGCTTGCTCTCCCTCCTGGGGGTTTCTCTTGCATATGAGGGGGTTTGGCCACCATCACTCCTGTCCCCGCCCACGCTGAGTCAGAGCTACCTGCTCGCTCATCAGAAGCCCTCCCTGTCCCGCTCTAGGGGGTGGGGAATCTTCTCTCTCACCGCGCTTTTTGCAAACGCAGTCTTGCTGCTTTACAGAAAGTCCCCCAATGTGATTCCTCTGCTCTGGACTGCTTTGCCTCAGTGGTGAATGCGTTTGCATTCAGAGAAAACCTCACATGCGTGTAAAAAAGTCATCGCTGGCGGTTTCTTCATCCTTCCCTTTCCCAAAGTGCAGCAGAGAACTTATTTTACAGTGAGATATTTATGGCTGAGCAGAAGCACTACTGAAAAGTTGAGATTCACAGCTCCAACCCTGGGTGATGAGGCAGATTTTTCTGAGAAAGTCTTCTACAAGCAGCAGCAGGAGACAAACCGATCTTTAAAACAGGATGGAGGAAAGCCCTCTCCTGCTCTTGTGACTGTTAACACTTTAGTTGCCTTTTCTGTTTGTCCTCACTGAGGTTTCTGCCCCCACTCAGAACCAATGGGAGCTCAGGAGCTCAGGCTCTGAAATGTCCCCAACCCCGGTGGCAGGGCTGGTTTTCTGCTGCACTAGATGGGCAGTAAGGACAAATGGGACCTCACCCCTTTCCCCCTTTCCTCCTCTCAGTCTGTCTCATCTATTCAGGTGGCTTCACCTGCTTTTAAGAAGCATTTTAAGCCCCTTTGCTGGGGATTTGCACAATGTTGGGCTTTACAAACTCAAACGTTGGATTTGCAATTCCAGCTGTTGGGCTTTGCAAACCCTTGGACAAAAGGGTCTGTCTTGGAGCACGTGCTTTTAATTAGTAGAAACACAATATGAAGGAAAATCCAATCATCCCTGCAGGTGTAAGTACTTTTGGGGTGAGAAATGTTGATGCTAGCTAAAAAACCCCTCTAGGAATCATAAAGCAAACATCTATGAATCATAGGCACTTCAGCGCTGCAACTCAACTGCAATGCAACGGCTAGGCCCACAGCTGGAGAAAGATAAACTCTGTAGGCATTTACCTCCCTGAGGCAGGTATAAATGGGGCAGACAAGGACTCGAAAGGGCTCTCCGGTGCTGCTCCTCATAGTGCCGAAGACTTTGCAGAGAAAGGTGATGAAACCCAGCCAGCGCTCCACATCCTGCTGCTGCAACTCCTCCCGCATGGTGAAATCCTTCTGCAAGATGGACAGAGACAACAGGTTGCATCAGTAAAACCGCATCATCATGGGAGAGGCAATGGCTATCTAGAGAGAGAATCAGGAGGAAACTGAAACTTGGGATGAGGGGAGGGAGACAGACAGACTGATTTTTAGTAACAGTGAGGAGATTACTCAATGCACATGGAGTGGCTGAAATTTCAACATAGCAAAGCCACCAGAAATCTCACCAACCCCTGCAATAATTGTCATGGCTTCCGCTCGAGATGGCATCCCCTTGAGCAGACATAAGGATTCTTTTCCATATGCAAAACCAAGATTGAATAAAAGCAGCAACAAAGAGGTTAAAGGAAATGCAAGGGAAACACAGTGAATGCTGGTGGCCATGCTGGGCTTGGTGGTCCAGGTGAACCTGCCCAAACTGTTCATTCCAGTATCTTCAGCAGACCAAGTGTCTGGCCAGGAGCATCCTAATGGCCTGGCTGCTCCTCGGGAACTCTCAAAATTAAGGGAGAGACTGTTTCGCTGCCTGACCAGAAGAAGATCAGGGCAGCCCGAGTTTGGCATTAAAAGGTCACCCTGCTCCTGAGCTGATGGTTGCCATGACCAAGGATTAACCGAATGACGTGATTTATGGAGCAACATCAGGAGGAAGCATGCAGGGAGATAGCTGCCTCCCCATCAGTCCTCCAGCAGGGGAGAAAAAAAGGGTAGATTTGCCTGAAGGTAGATATGAAAAGGGATGTATGTGTTGGGGGTGCATAGCAAAGAGCAAGGGCAACACAGAAGCAAATTATAACCTTTCTAGAGAATGATACAAGAGAGTGCATCGCACTCAGAGCCAAGAGGACTCCTTTGGGCTCTCAGCGATGCTGCAGAGCTTCTTACAAAGGTGTCCCACACGACTTTGCTTGTCTGTCTCCATAGTGACTTTTCCTCAATATTAAAAATTAGTAGACACTAAGTAGGGGAAATTTGAAGAACAGGACAAGTTTGTTCTCAACACAAATTCCAAAATGCCGGAAGTCAAGCAGGCGAGGCAGAAGGCCAGCCTGGAAACCAGGATGAGTAGGGATCTTCTACTCAAACTGAGGCATAAAAGGAAGGTGTAAGGGCAGTGGAAACAAAAACACGTGACATGGGAAGACTACAAGGATGCTGTTCGTCACTGTAAGGCAGAAATTTGTGCAGCCAAAGCTCAATTAGAGTTGAAGCTAGCCAGCAATGTGATGGACAAAAAAGGGCTTTTTAAATTATGTTAATAGCAAAAGGCAGGCCAGAAATAACATTGGCCCATTACTTGATGAGCATGGGCATCTCATAAACAGGGATTTAGACAAAGCAGAGACTTTTAATGCTTTTTTTACCTCTGCCTTCAACACTGATGATGGGCTCAGCCCACCCCCCTGAGCCATGGGCTAGACGACCAAGACTGCGCAAATTATAACCTCACAATCAACCCTGAATTGTGAGGGATTTGCTGCTCTAGTTGGATCCCTATAAGTCGATTGGACCCAATAGGATTCATCCAAGGATACTCAAAGAGCTGGCTGATGTCATAGCGAGGTCTCTCTCAATGATTTTTCAACACTCTTGGGAATCTGACAAGGTACCACTTGACTGGTGTCTTAGTTTGGATGAAAAAAAAACCAAACCAACCAAAGTATGCTCAAATGACTTTAATCAGAGATTGTGAGATTGTACAGAATAGATAACAGTTCTTTGCTCTAAGTGTATGTGTGCACAGAACAGAACAAAGTCAATAACAAGTGCAATTAAGATGTTAATATAGATCGAGTCCTGTACCCGAGCTCTGGTGATGCCGTCACTTTAAGCTGCAGCTCCTTTCCAGGCAGCCTCCTCCTCAGCGCCGATACAGATGGTTATTGATCACACTCACACTCGCACTCACACACACACACACAGAGGGAAAGAAATTAAAGATGGAGAGATAGAGAATATAGCGATGCAAGCAGAGATAGCAAAGTGAGACTATTCTCTATGCAGCAAGATGAAGAAAGAGGTGGAGACCAGGAAATAGCCAGTGAAAGGTATGTCCGGGAAAATGGGACACAACCTCTGCCCCGGTCTTCTCCCCGGAAACGGCCCCTTCCCCCCCCCCCCCCTCCACTGCCAGCAAAGGAAGAAAAAATTCTTTGAAAGAAGGGGAAAAAAAAAACAAAAACAAAACCAAAGCCCAAACCAACCTGAAACTATAACAACTGGAAGCTAGCAAACATTGTCTCAATCTTCAAGAAGGGCAGCAGGGGTGACCCCAGTAACTACAGGCCTGTCAGTCTCACTTCAGTGCCTGGTAAGATTATGGAGAAGATTATTCTGGGAGTTACTGAAAAACATCTGAAAGACAATGCAGTCATTGGTCCCAGCCAGCATGGGTTTAAAAAGGGACAAACTTAATTTCCTTCTATGACAGAGTTAACCAATTGGTCGACCAAGGAAAACCAGTTGATGTGATCTTTCTAGATTTCAGCGAGGCCTTTGCTACTGTCCCTCATAGTATCCTCATAAACAAGCTGTCCAGCATCCAGCTGGATAAACACATAATGCAGTGGGTGAACAATTGGCTGATGGGTCAGGCTCAAAGGGTCACAGTGAATGGGGTTTACATTGGGCTGGTGACCAGTCACTAGCAGGGTTCTTCAGGGATCCATCTTGGGGCCAGTACTATTTAATGTCTTCATAAATGACCTGGATGCAGGACTCGAGGGTTTACTAACCAAGTTTGCTGATGTCACAAAACTGGGGGGAGCTGTTGACACTCTTGAGGGCAGGGAGGCCCTGCAGAGGGATCTGGACAGATTGGAGAGCTGGGCAATCGCCAATCATATGAAGTTTAACAAGGGCAAGTGCCGGGTTTTTCACCTGGGACACAGAAACCCTGGATATACAGACAGACTGGGGAGCAAGAGGCTGGAGAGCAGCCCTGCAGAGAGGGACCTGGGGATTCTGGTCAACGGCAAGTTGAACATGAACCAACAGTGTACCCTGACAGCCAAGAGGGCCAGCCATGTCCTGGGGTGCATCAAGTACAGCATTGCCAGCCGGTCGAGGCAGGAGATTGTACCACTCTGCTCTGCACTGGTGAGGTCCCACCTTGAATATTGTGTCCAGTTTGGGGCGCCACAGTACAAAAAGGACATAAAACTACTGGAGAGTGTCCAGAGGAGGGCCACAAAGCTGGTAAAGGGTCTAGAGGGAAAGGCATATGAGGAGTGGCTGAAATCACTTGATCTGTTCAACCTGGAGGAGACTGAGGGGGGGACCTCATCGTGGTCTACAGCTTCCTCTCAAGAGGAAGAGGAGGAACAGGCACTGATCTCTTCTCTCTGGCCACCAATGATAGGACTTGAGGTAATGACAGAGAGATGTGTCAGGGGAGGGTTAACTTGCATATTAGGAAGAAGTTCTTCAGCCAAAGGGTAATGGAGCACTGGAACAGCTCCCCAGGGAAGCAATCATGGCATCAAGCCTGACAATATTAAAGAAGCATTTGGACAATGCCCCCAGACACACGGTGTGAATGTTGGGGTTGTCCTATACAGGGGTAGGAGTTGGACTCGATGATCCTTGTGGGTCCCTTCCAACTCAGGCCATTCTATGATTCTATGATCTTAAGGTTCCTTTCCAATCGAAGTGATTCTGTCATTCTCCAGGAATTTACACTTTGAGGATCTGCAGGACCACATTTGCGCATCATTGTGTCCAATAGCTCCTGATGGATTTTCATTTCATGACTTTGGCAATGTCCTTTTTGAACCCTTGTAAACTCCTCATGCTCACATCGCCTATAGCATAGCTCCATAGTTTAATTGTGCATTATGTGAAGAAATAGCTGCTTTTGCTTATTTTGAGCCATCCTTCTTTTCATATAATGAGACTTAAAGTGCTCACATGGCTGTGCCTGCAGACTAAGTGCCCATTGAGCATGACCTTAGTTTTTCAGTTGTGTTCAGCAAAGTGAACATCAGCATTTAAAACAGGTTTTGCCATTTTGAAAGCAAGACCATCAACAGAAGCATTCAGCTCTGGGATCATAGAATCATAGAATGATTTGGGTTGGAAGGAACCTTTAAAGTTCATCTAGTTCAACCCCCCTGCAATGAGCAGAGACATCTTCAACTCTGTTAGGTTGCTCAGAGCCCTGTCCAACCTGACCTTGATTGTTTTCAGGCATGGGGCATCTGCCACCTCTCTGAGCATCCTGTGCCAGTGTTTCACCACTTTCATTGTAAAAAATGTCTTATTTCTGTCTAGTCTGAATCTACCATGTTTTAGTGTAAAACCATGACCCCTTGTCCTATTGCTACAGGCCCTGCTAAAAGGTCTGTCCCCATCTTTCTTATAAGTCTCCTTTAAGTATTGAAAGGCAGCAATAAGGTCTCCCTGGAGTCTTCTCTTCTCCAGGCTGAACAACCCCAACTCCCTCAGCCTTTCCTCATAGCAAAGGTGTTCCAGCCTTTTGATTATTTTTGTGGCCCTCCACATAGGGCACTTCAGTCACCTTGGTTATACTGGTGTTGCTTTGGTAGCTGATGATGTGACATTTATTTTTAACCAATGTAGCAGGAAAATCCTCATCGCATGGGCAAGCATAGGGTGCTGTTGGGTCAATCAGCTATAGGAAGAATCAATCACAGGGAAGCAATGCAAGAGCTGTTCCCAGGGAAGACAGCCAAAGCTGAAACAATGCTGCAGTGTTTTGTTGTCCATCAACCTCAAAGTGCTTTTTGGCAGAGAGTTGCTTTCAGCATCTCCCCTTTCCCTGCAGGGAGACCAAGGCAGAAAGGAGGGAAGGGGCTGTGGCTGGACCTTCCCCCACCACACACCCTGCAGTGAACCCGTGGCCACCAGATCCTCGTATGTGCAAACCCTATCACCCATGAGACTGTCCTTCAAGGCTACTCTTTTAGTGTCGTGTAGTGCAAAACAGAATCGTCTACATGATGCTATTTCAGCCAGCCAGAATTGAGAGAAGGAAATATAGCGACAAGTTCCTCTGCACTAGGAAACCTATCTGGTTTTGAAATGGTTTTCTCTTTGGTGGAGTGTTTCCTGCATGGCTCCTCAGTACTGGAAATGGGTTTATCCATCTGCATGTTGTTTTCCAGCAAGACTTCATGGAGATGTTGTCAGCAGGCAGTCATTGGAGTGAATATGAAGTGAAATAACTTGTTTCTTTCTCCTGCTTTCAGTTCTTGAATATAAATATGCTGTTGCTGGTGATCACTTGTAATGAGCACAGAGGACTGTATGCCACCAGATTGCTCTCCAAAGTTATCTGACAACTGAACTGAGTGGTAAGGGCAAACAGAGGTTGATGCTTTTGATGGGTAAAGAAAGGTCTTATGGCATTCTCCATGTCACACAAGATCTTTCCACGAGACTTGACTCATTTGAAGAAGCTCAGCAGCACTTCAGTGATGTAGCTGCATGGTTTCATGGGTGACTTGAAATTTTTGAGCATTACAAGTAGCCATCCTCTCTGCAGGAGAGCGTTTCTTACTCACTCTTTCACCCTGCAAGCCTGTTGGGGACATTGGCCCTATTTTTAGATGTTTTGTAACTGTTTTGTTTCCATTTATTCCTACTAAAGCCACAGCAGTCTGTCTCCAAGGGATCATCTGTGGGAAAGAGAGTCCCTAGATTGATTTGGAAGGTGTTGGGGTCATTAACAGGCATGAAGGTGCTAAGTATCTGTTCTTTTTCTGATAATGTCTTTCTTTAGTGTGACAGTCTCCAGGGCATGAGTGGACAACAAGCTGCTTTGTTTCATTTAAACTAACATTGCTTCATCCATTCCTAGCTTTGTACAGATGCTATGGATCATCCTGATTTCCCAGTTAAAGCTGAGAGTGCTAGTCCCCAAGCAGCAAGAGCCAGCAGCTACATGGAGCTGTAGAAGGTGATCCAGCTCTGTGCCTTCCCCCGGGCACCACGTTCCCATCCAAACTGATAAGTGGAAACTCATTTAAGAGAAAGTAAATTTTTTGAGTGGTTCAGACCTTGACACGACTCAGCACATCCATGTGACCATTAGGGGTAGCATGAGAGAGGAGGCAGAAATGGGGTTGAGAGGAGACAGGAATGGGGTCAAGAGGAGACAATTCTTTTGACAGAGGGACAGACTTAGATAAACATTTGGGGAACTGCTTAATATTGTCACTGAGTTGCAGTAAGTCAATGTTGAAATCAATCCTAGTTCCTAAAGCTCTATGCTAAATGCTATATCATGCTGCATCATTCTGGCACACATAAGTCCAAAACATCTCTGCTCCTTGAGTTGTTGTTTTACCAGATCCCAGTGTCAGAAGTAATTGCTTGCCATTGACTTTGGGTCAACTCATGTGTCTTGACAGCTGTTAGGAGATCGTGTCAAATCTTACCTTAGCTTCTACAGGAAAGACGTTTATTTCTTCACTAGAAAGCACTGGTATAAATAGGATATGGAAAAAACCTAGGATGTCTTCTTGCTTGCAGATCAAAGAGTCACAGAGGTCTAAAGGAAGACAGCTGAATCAAAAAGCAGTAGGTGGGGGCTCGTACATATTATTTAGGATATGTCTTGAGGGACAGGACCATGGAGGGGTGGTGGTGGACTGTGTCTGTGCATCTTGGCGCGGGTTTAAAGTTTATATCTCTTGGAGGGTCATCAGATCTTGGGATAACTGATCAGCCTTGGCATATTTTTAAAGGAGACAGCCTGGAGTCTCAGATATAAGCTCTTTTATTGCAAAATAGTAAAGGATTAATCTATTCATTCAACTCGCATTCTTATCAATAGTTCAGGATCCGTGCATATTTGCACTCAACAAATGTTTGGGAGACATCATGTACCATGGTTGTGCCTTTCAACTTCAAACTATTTCAACTAAACTGGATTCAGTTCCATGTCACTGTATTTTCCTATGGTTTTAATGTAATTTTTGCAATCATTTTTACAGTACACTAAGAATCCAAAAACATAATTCCAAGCAATGTAGTTTATGAAGAGAACCATTTCCAAGCAGTTTCTACATGACACCAGTCTGGTCAGTCAACCTTGAAGTTTAGAGGGTGTCTTCCTAGCTGGTTGCCCGGTCTGTGCAATAAGGGCCTCCATCTGGCCATCCCTAATGATTTGTGGGGGATCCAGCAAAGCATTTAAAGACCTGTTTTGGAGCTATCTCACATGACATCTGTACTTGGGATGTCTTTCCCAAGCTGGTGTTGCAAAACAGCTACTTAAATTCCTTCTGAAGATTCATTTCCATGAAGCTTAGAAGAAAATAGCTGACTCGGGCACTCTGTGCCACCAAGCATTGCAGTATGTGAGGACTTCCATTGAACTTGAGCAGTAGACAAGTTTGCTCTTCAGTGCTTTACTGAATCTGTGCCAATGGACTTCATGCCGTGTTCTTTCAGTCCAGCAGCACTGTCTCTTCTCCTGCAGCATAGCCTGCAGGCTGGACTCTTATCAGGTGGTCCTGAGTGGGTTATCCATCACTGTGGTGTGAGAAGTAGTGGACACTGATGGTGCGAAGTAATCCTGCAGAAAGGCACAGAAAGAAACCAGGTCCATTTCTGTGTTTTGAAGGCCAAATCAGGCAGCATCTCATAGCAGAAGATAGTGCATCCCATGATGAACTATGCTTTGTGTCAATTCTACACCCATTCTACCAATCATAGAATGATTTGGGTTGGAATGCACCTTTGAAGGTCATCTAGTTCATGAGCAGGGACATCTTCAACTCAATCGGGTTCCTCAGAACCCTGTCTATCCTGACCTTAAATGTTTCCAGGGATGAGACATCTACCCACCTGTCTGGACAACCTGCCTCAGTGTTTCACCCCCCTCACCATAAAAATCATTGCTATCCTGTTGGTTTATAGTGAGTCTAGTTATGTTGTAAAGGTCAAACTAAATCATCTCTAGCAAACAGACAGATATATGTCCAAGCTCAAGGGAGAGTTGTCTGCAATGGCTGCACCCCAAGACCAAGGCGATGATGAGAGGAGTTGTTCCCAGGTAGACGGCTCATCTGAAGGTTTAATAATGCTTTTCCCAGCAGTTAGATGCTGTGAGTATCATCAAGAACATCTCTGCCCTCATAATGTTGTTTTTGTTGGCCATGCTTGTCTTCTAGAGTTCATTATATGTTTTCAAGGATGCGTACGTGTAAGACCTAAAGTATGCATTATCTCAACTGTCCAAAGATGATTTTTAGATCCTGATCACCACCTTTTTGACAAGTGTATTTTCTGTACTTCCAAAATGCCATATCTGTCCAGACATGCGGGCTGGGTCTAGTATTGGGATACACTTTAGTGACAGAAAGGCGTAAAAGAAATGTAAAGAATTTTAATTTTGTTTTCAGGAGGGAACATGTGTCTTAGTTTAGATGAAAACTAAGATATGTTATCAGATATTAAAGATCTTTAATCAGAAAAAAAAAATTGTATAGAAGAGATAACAGTTCTTAGCTACAAATATATGTGTATACAAAACAGAATCAACACTAATCACAACTAAAACCTAAAAGTCTTAAGAAATAGATTGAGTCCTGTACCCAAAATCTTGCGATGCAGGTCTCTTTAAGAGCTGGCGAGCAGTCGCTGCCCTGCACGGGGAGGCACGGCCGGAGTTGTGGAAGATTCAGATGACCCGTGATCTTTTCTTCAGAGATTGCAAAACGTATGCACTCAGGGACTGCCGCTGCCGTTGCCGCCACTGCCGTCCGAGAGGAAAACGGATGTCCGATCACGACCTCTGTCCCGGTTTCCCCGGAAACGTCCTCCCCCCATCCCCCCTCGCGTCTGCTGAAATTCCCTTTATTGGCAAAAGGAAGAAAAATTCCTCGGAAAAATCCCAAACCACAACAACATGACATCTTGTTCCCTTCTCATCTAAGAAAAATGCAAACAAAAATGAAACTGGAGCTAAGTGAAACCAGTTTGAGAAAGAAAGCCAAAGGAAAAACACACAGAAGTCCTGTGTTCTTCATCCTTGGAGCTGGTGGTTGTTGCTTTCTGTAGGGTTTTGAGGTTTTTGATGAAATTCTGTGGAACTGTCAAACTTATTTCAGTGTTTCCCACTCTCAGTCATAGTGAGGATAAAAAAATGGCTGTGGCTGGGCTGTGATGTTCCCTACACCAAAGCAACGCTGAGTTGTCATTATACATGCACATAAAACATATGAGTGCCTTTGATGGAGGCAGGCTTAGTGATGAATACTTTTGGGAAAAGTGAGGCCTCTAGAATAGAAATTCCTCCTCATTATATTAACAGCAATATTCCTGTTGACCTCCCAGTGCAGAATTAAACCTACAGGACCAGTTTTAGATGCTGTAACATTTCACCAGCTCTTAACTGGGATCCTTCAGGCCTTCCAGTTTGTATTATGACCCTTAGGTGTTCAAAGCCAGTGCCAATGACAACCCCCTCCAGCAGTGCCTGCTCAGGGGTGCCAGTCTGGTTGTTTTAGGAGCTGCATCCCCTATTCATGAGATCCAAGACTGCCACATAATCCGCACGGCTGCTGGGGGGAGAGTAGGGATGTGGTGGTGAAACAAGATGGTGGCATGCAGAAGAGCTAGCAGGATACCTCTCTCCAAGCCATGCTGTTAGTGACTGTGTCCATGGATAGAGATGGGTTTGCCATCAGGTTTTGTGATGCTGCATACCTTGGGGGATGCTCTACATTTTCAGTGTTAAGTGGTACCATGGCTAAATGGGATCTGGGATCCTCACAGGAGTAGAAGGTCTCAGAGAGTCCATTTCTGCAGCAGATCTTAATCTATACCTTGTGATGGCAATTGCTAATTAATTGCAAAGCTGATCATGAGATACTCCAAAGACTTAGCATCGTATTCCTGGGCCTGATCCTGGCACAGCGATGAAATCTGTCCTGAGCAGAAGAAAGGGTGAAGAGAAACTGCAAAATGCAGTGAGGAATGTTTTCATTCACCAAAAGGATGAAGGGGAAGCAGAAGTTTTGACCTTGGCCATGGCACCACTCTTTTTTCTCAACTTTATGCCTTAGTGGCTGCAAGTCCATATTAGCTGTTAATTGCTGGGTGACCTTAGCCATGTCCACCAGGTATCGGGCTTTACACAAAAGCAGGACAAAACCAGGATCCCTCCTCTGTCCAGGAAGAGTTGCCTGGGATTGAAAGCAAGAATGGTTTCCAGGCAGGCTCTTCAAAGGCAAGAGTCAGGATGTCTAGAGCACCCCGTCTCTGAGCCTACAGATGGGATCTTGGTCTGTTCGGCCATACAGAATGCTCTGCACAGTGGGATAAATGTCTCTGAGTGTCATTAGAAATGTAGCTCCTCACCTCTCCATATTTGTAGGAACTGCCTAACCAAATCTCCATGCAACCACCAGGAGAATGTAACCCCACATTCTCCTCTGGCTCTCCACATGCCAGACAAATGGTGGGGGCTCTCAGAGGACTTGTCTCACTCAGGGGGATATGAGCAGGGCTGATAGGACAGAACAACTGTGTTTTAGACCACAGCTGTCCATGTGTCTGGAGTTATTTTCCCCAGCCTTGTGCCTTCTGGCCCCTTTCCTTGGGAGCAAACAATGTAGTAAAAACTTGCAGGAATCTCATATTTCTGAGCATATAGGCTGGTAATCATCAAGACAGCTGAAGCCTTAGATTTGTTTGCGTAGGCTCCTCCAACAGAGCAGACATTTGTCATATCTAAATTCTATTGAAAGGTATCTCAGTTAATTAAATAAAAAAAAAATCAATGGAGAAATGATAGCACAAGCGATATTATCCTATTTCCAGCTTGGCAACCCTGACTCTCTCCTTGGGATTTTAGTTCTTCTGCAGTTTCTTTGTAACTTTGAACGTCTCTTTAAGTTTCCAAGTTGACCGATGGTCAACAGTCCCACTGAAGTCAAGGGGAGTTTTGAGCTGAATCAGAATTTGACCTTTAAAGGGAAAATAGTTATTTAACATTAAACAGAGACAAAAGTTAAGAGACCGGTGTGCTCTTTAGGAACTTTTTCCTGTAGCTAACGCAGGGTCCCCTGCAAGGCACCATGTCTTTATAGCAAAGCATGAGCAGAGACGGACAGAAGAAGTATTTCCCAGTAGCTGTGGCATTTTTCTGGGGTGAATTCTTCCTTTTCTTGGACATGTTGCTGTATGAATTAAGCTTCAGCTGTTCCTCCTTTCAACATCACAAGCCTAAAACCCTAGTTTGGAAAGTGCCTTTGGATTCCTACATGGTTTGGTTCCCTAAGCTTTGCAGGTCACCTCAAGCCACCATCTCAGCTCTCCTTCCCTTGAGCAAGCAGAGGTTGTTTCCATCAAATAAACCCACAGCAAGTGCGTGTGGTCAGGTGCCTTGATCCCCATCTTGCCCCTTCCTGAGGCTCTCTATGTCCCCAGCACCTTGGTCACACCTGATACAAGGATGGGTCATCCCAACTTCCCGGGCTTTACGATGCTGTGCAGTCAAAAAGGTTTTAAGATCTAGGCCCTGTTCTTCCTGCTTTGGTTCTTCTTCACTGTAGAGTCCTTTTTCTTCTTGGCTTTTCTTCTTCTCTGGGGTGTTGGAAAGATAAAAGCACATGACTCTATCTGAATGCTGGATTATTGTCTAGACCCCTGCCTGCTGCCAAGTCATGGATGTTGCTTTATTTGCCATTCTCTTTTCTTTGCCTTTTATATCTTGCATTTTTTTTTACTAACTTGTTTAACTCTGATGTTTTCTGTCCTGTGGTCAGTGACTGCAGCGCTTCAGTTGGTGTTTTGCTCTCCCCCTTGCCACAGGGATATTGCATTTTTGCTGTTCTGTATGCGGACAGAGTTGCCTGTCCTCTCCCAAACCAAATAATCTTGAACATTCCACACTTGCTTAACTGTTTGTTTGGGGGTTTTTGTAATCTTAAACCCTTTTTCTTTCACAGCCCTTAAACAGAAATGCTTTGGTTTATAATATCATTATGTCTTTAGGAAAAAAAATGTCCCTGCATATATTTCTTTCAGGAATTTACAGCAGAGGTCAGTTCCCAGATCATTTCCAGGCATTTTGCCTTACCTCTGCTTAAATTAAAGCTATATCTGTGTGCAACTTTTATCATTTCTGTGTGATATTTGCAACCTAAATACAGTAGCAGCCTGTCTAGCTAATAACCGAAGACTAAAAGTACATCCAAACAGTTAGATGTTTGAGACAAGAGAAGAGCAAAGCTACAGAAAGCAAATGCTGAATTATATCAGCAAAATTCTTGCACGCTTAAGCATGTGAGGGTTTAATACTAGATAAAGGTTTTAACTAACTTTTATTTTGACATTCTTTTAATAAGTGTTGCTCTTTAAAAAGCAGTTTATGTGATTGCATTACTGAGAGGAAACAAAGAAATGCCAGCAAAACTTGATGTGGAGAATCTGTACTCATGAAATGCTTGTAAGCTCCAGCAAATAGGAAAGCTTCCCCAATCTCCTTCCTTTTGTTTTTTCTTTTTTAAATCCCTGCCATTCAGCTTGCAAAGAAGAAATACCCGGGTTGAATCTCTCAAAAAAAATGATCTGGTGATCTGAAAATAAACACAAATTCCTTCCACTGCCGCCACAAACAAATATTTTGTCCTGTGTTTGCCAAACATGAGCCCTTGCTCTTTATGGTTAAGAGCCACTTGACCTCAGAAAAATAGGGTTTAACTCCTGGGTATGCCAAGGAATATATATTTGATGGGCAGATCACTTTGGCTGGCAGAGTTGGAGACTGTTTATCTCCTGACCATTGACATGTATTTGTGAATGACCCCTTCCTTCATCTGAGCGCCCTTAGCTGAGCAGTGCAGATAATGAAAATAAAATTCATTGCTATGTGACAGGTTTTAAATAAATGCTGATATTTATCCAAACGGAGGCAAGGGTTTGGGGTAAGGAATAAGACTGAACAAGGGGATTATAACATCTACAAAAAACAGTATGGATGCAGACTGGTGTGGTCACCACAGCACTCACAATTGTTTCTCTGTTTCACAAGACAATGCTGGGGAGATGTCCCTTGCAAGTCTCCAGTGCTGCTCCGGCAGCCTTATAAGGAACTAAACGTTAAAGCATCCCGCGTGTTCTCAAAGCCAATACTGAGCATTAAAAAGGCAGTGGGCAGGCAGGGAGCTGCTGTAGTGCTTAGGACTACCCCTGCAGAGTCCCAGGTGAAGACAGTCAATTCTGGGACTGTGTCCATCTTAATTTTAGCCTTGATGGATCAGTCTTCTCCACTGGAGAGAGCCATGCTGCAGCCCATGTGGAAATCTGAAATGTCCAAGGCTGCCAAAGCGTTTCTTCCATCTTGACTAGCAGTTACAGCCAGCACACAGGAGATTGCTCACCCCTTCTGAGTTGCTGTATTCTCTTAAGTAAACCATTTGTGGGCAATTCCTCCTCTTTGTGCCTGTTGAATTTCAATGTTATCCACTTGGAGTCATATTTACTCATCCTTCTATCCAGAAATAACGGTCCTGTCTCCCTGTGCTGCTAGAGCCATACGTGGTCCTCAGCTTCTTCATCCATCCACACGTTCTTTCCCAGTGTAGCAATGACAAAGGATATGCGTAAAGAAAGGCCAAACAATACCATTTTGTGTGGGCACTTCTTTTACTCAGTAATTAGCTTTTCAGGTTTTTTTACTTTGAAATTCCTGATATGCTTAAAATTATCCACTGCAAACCAATGCCATGTTGGTACAGCAGAGGTGGCAAGCAAGAGGAGCAAGCAATGCTATAGGCCAGGCTTATCAGGCACTCCTTAGACCTTCAGAAAAAAATATCTCCTGATATTTCTTGCCTGCCTGACTTCCTGCACTTGAGCTGGGACTAACCAGGTCTTTCCTGGTTTAGTGTGGAAGCAACATAGAAAATACAGAAGCCTGAGAGAGATTTTCTTAGGAACCAGAGTCATGTTATCTAACTGTTCATGAAAACTTTCAACTGGAATATGCTTGTTATTGAAAGAGATTTAGAGGCACGAGTTGATACTAGGTTGTGTTAGATGCCAAGAAATTGGCTGCCCTTTTGCGATAGGGAGAGTCACAGAGCCTACCTGCCAAGGGCCGGGGTGTTTGGTGGGACAGATGTGCTGACCAAACAGGACCATTCAGGAAAGGATATACTAACAAATTCCTTTGACTTTCCAGGCGACAGCAGAGACTTTCCACTGGGAACAAGTCTCAGCAGCATGCAGATCATCAGCAAGGTGGCACCAAACACAACAGGGACCACCAGAAACTTTACCAAGGAGGCCAGGTCCCCCACTCCTCAGACAGGGCAGGCCAGAACCAGAGATGGCACCACAACCAGAAGCACTTGCCCAACGACAAAGAAATGCACAGAAATGCCAAAGAGACTGAGAATTTGAAAATCGAGGACACTTCTGTCTGCACAGTGCATATTCCTGTTGAAACACACTGGGGCCCGGAGGCCATGGAGAAGCAGTCTCAGCAGTACATCCAGGAGTCAGAGACCAAATGGAAAGACAGCATTCATGAGCACATTGGGGAAAGACCCAAGATCAATTTGCTTCAATCTTCCAAAGACAGGCTATGGAAGAGACTAAAAGAAAAGGTATTATTTCTTAGGGGAACACTGAATTTCCCTTTTTCCAATTGTCTGGCTGTTAGCCATTCTCCATACAAAGGGTGGGTTGGGCTTAGGGAACCTTTCCGTGAATGCACACATCTTAATCTCCCAGTGTTAACACTTCTCTTGAAGTGTCTTCCTGCTACTTCAGGAGGCCTTTTATTGACATAATGCATAATGCTCACCTCCTCAGTTGAGGTTGCTACCAGTGTGTGTTCTCCAAGAAGGACTGGGAACTCTCCCTCTACCCATACAAAGACCCTTTGGGGAAGGCTGGTGCGTGTGTGAGCTACGTGTGTACTCCTTCCCCAGGGGCTGATCCCAATTGACTGCCTCCCAGTCTGCAGAGTTCATCAACTTTGCAAAGAAGTCTAAAAAAGACAGTTAATCTCCACAATTAAGAATTTTGACTTTTGAGTGCTGGAGTCAGCTACTTAAAATTTGATATCCATTTATCTCAGCAGTGAATTGAAACATCGTTATCTTCCCTCCTTCCTTCCAACAATCCAACAATAACAGAACTATTGCATGCAAGATATAGAGGAGAAAACCTTTTTGGAAACAATGTTCAGCCTCATATTTCTGAGGAATTTGGAGATGATATCATTTGCCTCCAGTGAAATTCAGATTCTTTCTCTTGAGATTTTTTTGTCAGCCTGGAAAATGCGTCCATAGGAGAATCTCCAATGAGATTTCCAAAATGCATGGCAAAAACAACTTGAACATATACAATTCCATGGGAGTGCATGTTGGAAATGTATACCTTTGAATGCATATACATTTACTATTTATGTATGTGACATGAGGGAGAGGAAGAGATTTTGTTAGTTATGTTTATGTTCTTTAAAGCAATGGGAGTATAGCAGAGACTTTCAGAGTATCCATTTTAATGGCGACAAGGATGGTGAAGGGGCTGGAGCACAAACCCTATGAGGAGCGACTGAGGGAGCTGGAGTTGTTTAGCCTGGAGAAGAGGAGGCTCAGGGGAGACCTTATTGCTCTCTACAACTACCTAAAGGGAGGTTGTGGTGAGGCAGGAGTTGGACTCTTCTCTCAGGTGACCAGTGACAGAACGAGAGGACACGGTCTCAAGCTTCGCCAGGGGAGGTTTAGGATTGACATTAGGAAGAAATTCTTCACTGAGAGGGTGATTGTTCATTGGAATGCGCTGCCTAGGGAGGTGGTCGAGTCACCATCCCTGGAGGTGTTCAAAGAGAATTTGGATGAGGCACTTAGTGCCATGGTGTAGTTGACAAGTAGGAGTAGGTGTAGGTGTTGGGTCACAGGTTGGACTCGATGATCTCAAAGGTCTTTTCCAACCTTATGATACTGTGATACTGTAATGTTCGCCCTGTGAATCTGTAATCTTATAAGAAATGCATCACATAAGCATCCACTGTTGGGTGGGTGTAGTCAGTACAACTGGTCTCCTGATGGGAGTTTTGGACAACTTCAACTGCCAGTTGACATTGAGATCATCCAAAAAATTGCTACAGGTTTGTACTGCATAGCACATTTTAAGATTGAACTAGAAGAAGGGAAGGGAGTAGACCATAACAAGCAGGATGCATGTTTTACGCTGGGGAAAAGGGACAAATGCATAATTAAATGTTGAAAAGAAACAATAAAATCTATGGTAGTGACATGGAATGAGAAGCGTAACAGTCAAGAATTGGAATAGTTAAGAGTTTTTCTAATGCCGGGATCATGTGACATCTTTGATCTCAATTTAGATCATTAAATACATACTTAAAAGTAGATATTTTTGTAGGATTGTTATCAGAGCATTTTGCAAACATCAGTGCACTTTCAAAATAGAGACAAAAAAATGTCCATTATCACCACATTGCAGACACCCCCAGAAGTCTTTTCAAAATGCTGAAGGCAGTCGAGAGGGATCTGAGCTTGTCATACTCGCTCAGGACCATCGAGCACATCTTCTTCCTGAAGGGGGAGGACTCTGGGATTGAGTGCTGTGGGAAATGGAGAAAGAGAACATTTCTGTGTCAGAACTCATTCACTTCTGGTTTTCAATGCTGAGATGAGACCATTTGATTTTCTATGTCTTTTTATTTTTGCCCAGTCCCCTTCCCCCTTTGCTGTTTGTGGAAGGAATAGGGCTGATATGTCTGGTTTTTTCTTGTGTAACAGATGCCTTGTCTTTCCCTTTTCACGGACCAGGACAAAGTCGCAGTGGAAACCACCAATCTTGAAAAGAACAAAATCGACAAATTAACTGAAATCCTCAACAGCATGAGGAACAACAGCAGTGATGTTGACTCCAAGCTCACCACCTTCATGGAGGAAGCCCAGAACTCTACCAACTCTGAGGAGATGCTGGGGGAGATAGTCAAGACCATCTACCAGAAAGCAGTCATGGACCGCAGCTTTGCTTCCACGGCAGCCAAGCTCTGTGACAAAATGGCCCTCTTCATGGTGGAAGGAACCAAATTCCGGAGTCTGCTCCTCAACATGTTGCAGGTAATGAGATAAAATTGAGCTGTATGGAGAAATATGGTACCTCACACCAGGGCCTATCTCTGGAATGAGTGGGTTGCTCGTGGCAGCATGCCCATTGTGTGAAGTGAATTAAACTTGGAGGGTCTTTGCGGTTATTTTTGACTGAAGTCCATCTCAGCACCAGAGATATCAAGTGAAGTCATGGTCCCTAAGTAGACTGTTGATTGCATCACCTGGGTGATGGACTCACTCCTGGTTTCTGATTGCAACCCAGACTTAAATAATTTGTGTATTTGCTAATTATTTGAGGTGACTTGTTTATTGGTATATGCAGCACTGGTTGATTGTTCTGCTCCAAAACCATCAGCGACAGCAAAGTTAGGGAGGAGAAAAAAGTAGTGGCTCTGATAACTGGTCCATGATAACAGTGGATGATGGGGAAACGACTGTCTTCGCCTGCCTGCAATCTGCTGGGAGGAGCGTGTTTTACTATGCCACCACCATCTTTAGGGGGATTGCTTTTTGGGGAGGGTGTCACATGGACCTCCATCTTTCTGCCTCTCTGGAGACAGAAAATGTAGAGCTGAAACCATGTATTTCCATCCTTAATTTAATATGTTTCCATTTGGCCATTCCCTCACACACACGTCATCTGTGGCACGTACAAAGCTCTCATTTCATTTCTCTGTTCTCCATGCATTTTCGGTGCCCAGCATTGCTCCAGTTTTTGACACATCTTCTTGTCCTTCTTGCTCTTGTTGGAGATTATCTCTTGGATGTTGTGCCTGGCTGCCTGTACCTTGTGCAGGCTGAGTTGGCTTTTAGGCAACACAGAATACAGGGAAATAAGGAGCAAAATAATTAATATCTAATGTAACCTAAGATAATTCTGCAGTCACTGATCTGGTTTTTCTTCTCTTATTGCTCTGCGCATTTATCAAATCCAGCATCTCTCCCTGTGCCCACTCCTTCTCTGCTCTCCCCTGCAAAGCTCTTGGGCAGCACACACATCTGCCCATCACGTGTACCAGGTGGTGTTTTTTTCCCCGATTGATTTATTTCCAAAGCTATTATAAAGCAGGAGGAGATAAATTGTGGCCAACATCAGTCCCAGATTTAGCAGCAAAGACCTGGAGGGGGCTCTAAACCATCTGAGCATCCTGCTCTTCCTGTGCCAGGTCACTCTTGTGTCTTTCCTTGTTTGGCTGAGCAATGCTAAGAAATCCAAAATAAAGTCCAGGAGTGATAGCTAGGGAGCAGTAGGGTGTTATCCAAAAACTGAGGATGATGGCAGTCCTTCTGGGTTAGGGAGGACTCTTCCAAATTGCTTTCTTCTCTTGGCCCAGCACTGCAACCCCTACCAACAGACCCAGTAGACTGGTTTACCGTAATGTCATTTGTAATAATAACTGGCTTCATATTCAGCTCTTCTTAGCATGGATGTAGGATAAATAATATATCTCATATCTCCAGAGAGTCCCAAAGTGCTTCCCAGGAACACATAGCCAGTCTCGGTGTGATGGCAGCATGATGTCTGTTGTGGAAAGCTGGGAAGAAATGAAATGTAAAGGGTGAGCAGGGTGTGTGGATGACTGATTTCATGTGCAAGAACATAGAAAAATATGCAGAAGTGATTTACTCAGCCCCAAAGTGCATATCTTTTAAAAATGTCTTGACAAGGCAAAAGGTAAAAGATCACTACAGGTCAAAAGCAAAGTGCTACGTGAAATTAAATAATATAATATTTCCTTTCTGGTAGTAAAGAATTTTGTCTTTCTCCAAGCACAGGATTTTTTTCCAACCAAAATAATTGGATGCATTCACACAGATTCATGAAATACTTTGGTCAAGCCCTAAACCAGAAATTTTTGTGATGCATTCAGGCTTGATAGCCCTGGATGGAGACAGACTCAGGTATGAAGCACTAAAGACTCATTGCAGCTGCCTTGTTGTGAAATAAGGATTTGATGGTATTGATATATAATATATTATCAATATCAGTAAGATATATTGGATAACATATGGATATTATGGATTAATATGGATATCATATTGATATATTAATGATTTAAATATTTTAATACTTAATATTTGTTTATATTTATGATATATTGATATATGGTTGATCATATAACATTATCCAGCTCTGGTCCTGGATCCTCAATCATCAAATGCTTTCCATCAGCCATTTCTAGATAATTTACTGTTAATTTTTAAAAAAACAACCAAACAACCAACCAAACAAACAAAAAAACTTTAATAAAATACTTGCTTCAGAGCTAGATTTGTGTCTCTCTAGCACCTTTCAGACTAATCTGGTCCCTGGATGTAAGGAGCTCAGCTCACTGGGCACCAGTGAGCTGGGGAATTACTCTACTGGGGTGTGATAAATCAGGATCAACATGATCCCCACCCCATGCTGCTGGCGCCTGGGGCTGGACTGCTTGCCTCTCCCTCCCCCCCCATCTGCTCCTGACAGATACTCCTGTTTTGTAGGGGCTTGTTTGTCTGTTTGTCCCTTTATTTCAGGACTGCGATGGCAATGGCTCAGCCCCACCAGAGGATCTCATAAATGAATGCATTATAACCCGTTGAGCCACCCTACCAGCATCCCAGTACCTATAGAAAGCAACCCTATGCCCTGCTGGACCTTAAAACAAGCAGCAAGGGGCTTTCCTACAGACCAGGCAATAAACTGAATAAACTATCTTTTTAACCTGGCTCCTCTAATATTTTCAGTTGTTGACAAGGTGCTCGTGCTCAAGGGCTGCACATGTTCACAGATTGTCTCAGGGGACTTGTTTTGATCTGAAAATAGATGCCATTGCTGCAACATGGGAATGCTGCCATGTTATCCCCCTCCCTGCAGGTAGCTCCTCTACAGAGCATCCCCCTGGCTAGCATTGCACCATTTCAGGCTCTAAGGGGATCTATCAGAAAAACTCTCTTTTGAAATTATCACTCACTCTGTGTTTTGGTCCCAAATCTTGGCTGAGTCTTGAATTTGGGTGCTGCAAATCTTTCGGGATGCTGAAGGGAGATGTGGAAAGGGGAATCATGAGGTGGATGGCCGGTCAGACTGGGGGAGATGCTACCATGTGGGGACTTGGCTCTGGGGGGGGAGGGCATCATCATTTGGGTTTGATTTTCTTCTCATTGAGTTTGATTTGGTGTTTGATACAAGGAGCAATTTTGGACTGTGTTGGCCCTTGAGATGGACCTGGCTCAATTGTGCCCAGGGATCTTGGGCAGATGGAGGCATGCAAGAACACCTTTGTGGATACATGGATGGTTTCTTCATCCCTCTAGAAATACCTTCTTGATTAATAAATTGAAAGTAAGACTTCTGCAAGAGGTTTTTGCTTGTCATAGTTTCACTCAGTGATTTGTACTGGCTGCGGTACTTTTTTTTTTTGGTGGCGGGGTGTTAAGCAATAGGCCACAACCCTTCACATGTAACATAAGTTGGAGTATTCCTCTGTGGAAATGGCTGTGCTCTTCATAGCAAAACTGTTTCTGCATCTGAACTATGCAGAGCTAAGTTATTATTAGATTGGACATCACTGGGACTGTAATTGTACACTGCTTCCCTTAGCAACCACAACCAACACATCAAACAGAAGGCTGATACCTTCTTTTAATAAAAAAATAAAACAACCCACACCACAAAATGCACATTTCAACCCAGAGCAGCAGAGCCCGCTGCAGAGCGCATGCCAGCATGCAGCCAAAACCAGTGCCTGATATGTCCCTGTGGTTAGAAATGCCTTGGTGCCAGTGGAGAAGGGCTATTTCTGTTGCGTACCCTATTATATACCCTGCTGGATACCCTAATGCATGCCCTATTGGATACTTGATCAGATACTCAATGGCATACCCTAGTACATACATACTCTGTTGCACACTCTGCTGCATACTCTATTGCGTGCCCTAATGCACATCCCATTGCATACTCTATTGCACACTCTATTGCGCATCCTAATGCATACCCTATGGTATATCCTATCACATACCCATACAGAGTTTCTTCAATATCTTAGTTTAATCTCTCAATGTCCCAGGAATGGCCCTTCCTTGATTCAGTGCTGTGCTTCACTCTGGTTGTAGAAACTTGAGTCAAATCCCATGGTCTTTGGCAGAGGTCACACTTGTGTTTCAGTGGACTCGGCTGCGTTTGAGATGGTCGATATGATCACTTCTGGAGGGGCTCAACCCGGTAAGTGGCCAAAAATCTGTTGTTGTCAGCCCAGGCAGAGGATGGAAGAGGAAAACTTAGGTTGGATCCCATCTTGGGGTGTAGATGTTGTGGCATTGGGTTCTGAAGAATCAATTGATTCCCTTTGGTAAATCAAGGTGCAAAGGGAAGTGTTTACCAAGCTGAGCACGAGGATTTGGGAGGAATGAGCTGAAATCCAACCTCTCCCATAGGCTTCCTCTTTATTTGAACAAACAACTTAATCTAGTGATAGCAGTCCTTTCTGCATTGTAGGGATTCTGAGGATGAAGACACCAATGATGGTAGCACGAGTGGATACTGTAGGAATTGGAACATGGAAGTAGTACACATGGTTAATGCTGAAAGGCAGATTTTTCCCCCCTTAACGTGATTAATGTTTAGGTCTTTGGCCAGGAATTGTTTGTGGTTTGACAGAAGTGGAGGCAGGAGGATCTGAGCATGGCTGGAGAGCATCTGACCTGTACACCATGTCCAGCATTGACTGCAAAATCCATCAGCCCTCTCTCTGTAGCTGTTTTTAATTTCATTTAATTACAGATGGTCCAAATCGTGCACAGAAAACACAGTGGTACCACTTGTCTTGGAAAAGACATTGCCCAGGAGACATCAGAGAGGTTATTCCAATGAAAGATAGTGGGGAAAAAAGGTCCCAAGGTCCCTGGAGCAAACCCTAAAGCCATAAAGGTGTGCATCTTGGGTGCTGCAGCGGTGAGGATTTGCATACTCAGCTCCATGGAGCAGCACCACATCCATCTCTTTGATCTGTGCATGAGCTAAACATCACTGCCTTTGGAAAGCTTCCTCGGCTCCAGCTACTCCCCACCACTCTTCTGGGGGTATGAGGGACACCTCAGTGGTGAACCTCAGAGTTGATGTGTGCATGGACTCTGCTGGCCCTGCAGAAGCCCAGCACAGGTAGTGAAATAGCAAATGATGCTGTCCTTGTGTAAACACCATTGTTTGAGGGTTTGCAGAAACTTGCAGAGCTGAGAAACCTTTTTCCTTAGATTTCTGCACTGATGTTGACAGTGTTCTCCTGTTTTTGTAAACCATGGTGGGACTCACCAGTAAAAGCTGCCTACTAAATGAACCTTTGCAGATGGGATTTATTTTCTATATGCCCAGGGTATTCAAAGACAATTCTAATTTTATGCACACACATATATAGATAGTATATATGGACTTGAAGGAGGACAGGGAGCGCAGCCCCTTGTGTGAATCCAAGGAGCATCCCCACCTGCCTGCATCCCCCTGCTCTCAAGCACAGAGAAAGGGAGGAGTGGGAAGGAGACGCATGCTCTCTCATTTGCCCTCACTTGTGTCTCTGAAGATGCTCTGTAATTCGGTTACATTGTGTTTTATTTTTTTATTATGTTATTATTTAAATTTTATTTTTATATTTTATTTTTATTAATTGTAATATTTTTTTATTATTTTATTATTATTATTTTGCATAGTCATACGGGGCCAAACGCAACGAGTGCAAGTGTCAGCAGTGGACAGGAGAGGGAGCCGGGGAGCAGGCTGGCACCCTGCCCATGCTGGCAGGTGAAGGGCAGAGCTCGGCATCAATTGTTGCTGCCCCCGCCATTGCCCATGAGTCTGGCCAAGCCATCACCATCTGCCTGTAGTAATAACACTTGCTCAGGGCTTTGCCGTTCAGGTTACAGGAGCTGCTGCAGACAGGTCCCATGCAGGTCTGTGAGTTATCCGAGAGCCTCAGATTAAATGTTGAAATGCGTGCTTTAAACTTAATGCTTTTCCCAAGCGGAGGTGGTTGTAGGAGCTGTCCATCTCATTCACAGTCATTCAATGACTCAGAAATGTGACAGGGATGAGGGAGCTCATTTCATCACCTTCTTGGAGGCTGATGGTGAGATGAGGGGAGGTTAATGGAGCGCAAAAAGGGATTTATCACAAGATTTAGTTTTAATAGACTGCAAAAAAAGGCAACAATTTCCCACTGATATGAAGGAGGGAAGAAATGGGGACAGGAACTGTGCCCCATAAGCCCTAGGAGCCCTCCAAACTGGGAATAGTTGAGCCAAACCCCAAATTAAATCAGCTACAGGGTTGCACTGCCCATCATCCTCAGCCCAAGCCCAGGGGTGGGTTTTGGGGCCCACAGCCCCTCAAGGTGTTGAATTGCAGCTGGAGGTGGCCATAGGGCCACTGAAATACCAGTGGGCATCACAGGGGATGCCAAAGGGATCGTCCCCACTGCCTTGCAGGTAACTGGGGGCTGGAGTCCATCCAACACAGCCACACTCATGGCTCTGCACAGAGAAGGTGTTTAGGGCATCATGCAGTTGACAGATTGATGGGAAATAGGACTAAGTTGAAAAAAAAAAGCCTTAGAATGGTATATTTGAGTTTAATTCAGTGTGCTGGTAAGATTTGATATTGCAGTGCTCAAGAATGTCATGAAAAATTAGCCATCGCCTTTTCCGTAAATTAGTTGTGTGTGGTTTCTTCTGCTCCTTTTCACCCTGGAGGGGCCAAGGCTGCAAGGCCATGGTGGGGATCAACCCCTGCTCCAGCACATGGTGTAACCTCAGGGATGGTGCTTAGTGTCGCATCATCTCTGTTTGCCAGTGGATGCCCTATCTGGGCATCTTCCAGTGCTGGTGGGATTCAACAGCAGTTCCTCTTGGTCCTGCAGGCTGGCAGTAAGCAATGTCAGGAGCATCCCTGGCTGAGTTGCTGCTGCTGCCTACTAAAAGCACAGTCAAGTTCACACCAGGGGGCTTTGGGTAGTGGGACCCTGTGCATGGGCTGCAGCATGGAGGCAACACAGAGCAGAGGCCAGGATCTAGATGGAGACTGCAGACTGCACTGCCTGCATGCAGCTTTGAGCCAAGTCCAGGCAGTAGTCTACCTGTGGGATGTGCTCCTAGCTGTTCCCGGCCATTGCTGGTGAGTGAGGCTACTCGGGGTCATGCAGGGTCTCCAGGAGTTTTGGTAGGAGAGGCAGCAAAAAAAACACCTCAAAATCCATTTACCCATTTACTGAGAGGTGAGGAAATGCCCAAGGATTCCCCTCCACCTGCTACACTCAAGGCAGGGAGGCACATAAGCATTGAGACCCCTTCAGACCAGACTGAACTGGCATCAGCTCTGACTCTCCATTTTCTCCCAAAACGCTCAAATCCAACCTTGGGATGTGGCATCAGATTCCTGCCAACCCAAGGACTCAGCCATCCTAAGGCATCCTCCTGACAGACCACCTGCTCCTGCCTTCTCCAGCACAAATCCAGCTCAGGCTGCTGAAGCTGCCCTGAGGTGGGGATTTCAGGATGCTGTGGGGTTGGGAGATCCCTGCTGCCATCCCCAGCCCTGCTCTTAGCTGGTCCCCTTCACCTTGCCTGGTTTATCAGAGGCTCCTTGGCACCCCTTGGGTCAAGATAAGCCCCATGGTTCATTACCCTGCCTGGGATCCATCCTGAAAACCCCCAGTTGCTCTGCTGGGGAATGAAGCATCCTTCCTGCAGAAAAGTGCACTAGGGGTGCAAGTGCCAGGGACACCACCTCCTGAGCCAAGGACAGAGCAGATGCATGCATCAGAGTCAGCACAGAGCTGGGGTTTGGGTAGAAGGATGTTGGAGAGGGCAGCACTTTTTTTTCTTTCCTGGGAATGGGGTAAATGGGGCAGCTTGTGCCTTGCCCGTCCCTGGCATTGCTTGGCTGCAGACAAGCAGGACACAGGGGATGCTCTTGTGCTTGTCAGCCAGGCTCCTGCAGGAAATCTCTTTTCTTTTAAAGGATTTCTATCTGAGCTGCAGGAATTTGTACCAAATTTAGTTTCTAACTGAGTAGGTCTGATTGATGTGCTCAAGCAAAAGCGGACTTTAACTGGTTTTTACAGCTGGCCTGCCACGGTGGCACCCTCCCCTGGGACCTGCAGCGTGGATGCCACAGCATGGGCACCCTCAGCATCCCTCGTCCAGCCTGTTATAAATGAACACTCTGCTAGTCCAATTCAGCAGCGAGGTTTTTTTTCTATTTTCGGGTGCAGGGAATTTTAAGCAATACAGCGTGCTGGAGACACGGGAGATAATTCTGCCATAGACATCGTGCCTAACTCATCAGCCACTGGTCCCGGTTTATATACAGTTAAATAGTACATATTCATGTGGTTACCCAATACGCCTATACATATGCATCACCTGTCCCCACTTCGTATTAAAATTAAGTCTCCTCCCAGTCACGCTTGCACAGTGTCCTCTGGTGGTGGTCTTCGGTGGTCGTGGGGATGAAGTAAGTGGTCATCTTCGGGGTTGAACTTTTTACCTTTCAGCTTTGTGCATGGCATGCTCAGTCGTGCCTTTTTTGCCTCTTGCCACTTCTGCATACTGGAGCTGACCTTGGTTTCTCTTTATCTCTTGCTAATAAACAGTCTGCTTGTCCTTGTCGGCTCTTATCAGACTTCAGTAGTTCTGGACAATGTCTTCTGTTAACAGTGTCCTTTGTTAAAGAATAATCTGCTTCTGTTGTGAACAGTTACTTCATCGGTTCTGCTTTTTAAAACTAAAGTCTAAAAATCAAAGTCTAGAGACCCCTCTTCAGCCCCCCCTTTTTTTCATCACTAGTAAATTCTTTTACTACTTCTATAACTACAATTATGGAATGTACTCATTTTCTCTATGGTTACGCAGTACCTCTGGAGAAGTGCAGTGCATTACTTTAATTGTTAAGGTCTACAAACATATGTATGTACAGAGCAGAATTAACACTAATCGTAATTAAAACCTTAAAATGGATTGAGTCCTGTACCCAAAATCTTGCGATGCAGGTCTCTTTAAGAGCAGCAAACGATCGCCGTGCTGCTGTGGCAGGCGCCGCTTCCGGGTTCGCGGCGCCGCCGCCGGGGGGGGGGAGGGGAGGGAGGCGAAACTTAGTGTGAGTCCTGCAGGAGCTTGTGGCAGATCCAGATGACCAGTGATCTTTCCTTCAGAGACTGCGAAACGCACACGCAGTAGCTGCCGCTGTCGCTGTTCTTTCCCCCTCACACTGCCCAGAGCCAGAGGGAAGAGAGAGCCAGGCGTCCGGGCAAAACGGGACACGACCTCTGTCCCGGTTTCCCCGGAAACATCCTCCCCCCACCCCCTCGCGTCCCACTCGGATCCCCTTTGTTGGCAAGAGGAAGAAAAATTCCCCGGAAAAATCCGAAACCACAAGATGTATCTACCTGTGAAAACTTGGATTTGAAGAATGCTGCCATGGAGTTCAAATCCCCTTTACCTCCCTGGTAGGTATCATTTTACAGAGCCTCATCTTTTCCTGCTGCTGGCACTTTAACAAGCAAATACAAAGTGATGACATGAAGTGGCTTTGGTGGGAAGAGTCCTGGGAGCAGAGGAGCTGGAAGACACATGGTGGGTGAGAAACGAGATGCATGAGGAGTGTTTCAGGTCCCTGTCCCGTGCCTGGCCAGCAAACAGGGCTGATGTCGGTGCGAAACGCAGCATCCAAGTCTTGAGGACAGGAGCAAAAGAAGCGTGGCTAGATGATGCCACCTCGTCATCACACATCCACTGGTCTTGCTGAGCATCCAAAATCAGTGCTTCGTTTTCTCTTCCCAGTGATAAATTCTCCTTCCTTCCTTCCTTCCTTCCTTCCTTCCTCCCTCCCTCCCTCCCTCCCTCCCTATTGTTTTACATATTATTTTTAATAAAGATGGTCTAGGAGGACCACCTCTGGCAGTGATATTGGATCCAGTCCAGGAACTGAAAGCAAAGACAGCGAGAGCAAAACATGCACTGGCCATGAAATAGTGTCAGAATGGAAAACCAAAACATTTCCATTTCTGCTCCATTAATAAGAGTAAGGTGTGTTTCCTTGCATCTCTCTAATATTCCAGCCCATGTCATCCAGTGGTCTTACAGGGTGATGGTCACAGTCAGCCGCTCTGCCGATATGCTGCAAAATATGCCATAGTAATCATGAGCATCCCTTTAGAGATAGAAAGTTTCAAGGATTTGAGGGGTTTTGCAGGTTAATGTTATTTTCTGCAGCTCTTCTCTGTAATTTCAACTTTTTTGTGTAAATAACATTTTTTAGCAGATTGGTACTTCACCTCCAGGTCCTTTCAGTGGTTGCCCAAGCTGCATTTCCAGCAGGGAGCTCCAGCACCAGTACATGATGCCCATCGAATGCTTAGCCACTGACATGGGAAAGACAGGGTGAAAAGCAGGTGGAGGACATAAGAGGGTTGTCAGCCCCTACCCCTTCGCTTTCCAGCATGTTTGCTCAGTAACGTTTAGTGCTGGGCCAGTCACCACCTTCCTGCAGACTAAACAGTTGCAACATTTTCTCTCTTGACCAAAAGAATTTAGAAAATAGTCCCAGTATGAAACTTTACAGGAACTCTGGGTGCAATGAACATCTCTGGCCTGGAATCTGTTAACTCCTGCGGTTCCCTCCTCACCCATGCAGCTCAGTCTCTGGGCAGATGAAAGGAAAACCCATTCCACAATTAATCTGGCTGGCTACCTGCAGGACCCCAGTGCTCTCCCACTCGCCACGTTTTCACTCATCCATCTTTCTTTTTTTGCTTTCTTTTACAGGAGAAAGCTAAGATCTCTGGCCATAATGGAGCTTTGGAGTTGTTTTAGCACAGAGTAAAAACCACAGAGTGCAATCAGCATAAAAGCCCAAACTCTCAAATACCATGTGAAATTAAGTTTTACTTAACTTATTAAAGCAAGAAAGGTGACAAATGATTAGTAGTAATTAACAAGTTAATAACAGCTTTTAAAGGCAATGCATCTGTGATAAATGACAAATTGAATTTCTGTATATTTTTATCAAGTTTATTAATAAAAGCAAGCAAAGCAGCGCTGAGTGTGCCGGGAGTCTCCGCTCCACCAAGACGCACACCAAAACGTCCCGTCAGTGTCCTTTTATACTGTTTCAGTTCTGATTTCCGAGTAGTCTCCTCCTTTTCTCAGGAAGTCCATCCTCTGTTAGTTACGTCATTCGGGCATGCGCAGATCCACTTTCTCGGTCGTCTAGATGGGGGTCGTGGGCATGAAGGTAGCTAGTCTTCCTCATTGTCCTCTTAATGACCTCTTTGTCTGGCACAGGCGTAATGCTACATGCTTATATAATATTCCTTATATGGGCGTCACAAAACTGGTATAACAGAGGTTGGTAATGTTTAACTGACAAACAGGCTATTGTGGTTTGACATTTCATATAGTTACTTAAGCTTAACGTACCAGCCTTGCTCAACTCAGCAAATTAATATACACATTTATCACACATCTAATCATTGCTACAAAAGAATAAGTATAGTAATTAAGAAAGATACATCATCAATTGCCCTATTATCAGTCACTGGGGAGGCCCGGTTGCAGCGAGGATTTGGAGAGCCTTCCCATTGGCAATTAGGAGGTCCTATGCAGTATGTCCACTCGTAGGTGAGATCTCCAAAAGTCGCTGCAAGAGGGTCCAGTTTTTATATCGTTAAATAAACTACTTGCATCATTCTAAAACCGCAAAATCTCTGGTCTCAGCTGCCTGTTGCCCCCCCTCTTGGAGCATGGCCAAGGCCCCAGAAGGGAGATCAGGAGAGGGCTGGACATCTCTTATCTTTAAACTAAGGGGAAACATTGAGATGCAGCATTCCTGCATAGTTCTTCTCCTTTCACCACGTTCACCTCATGCTAATTGGTCAGACGGGGCGTTGCTCTTTTTCACCTCCCGTGTATGCTGGAGAATCTACAATTAAGGTGGCACAGCCCAATTCTACTGATCATAGCAATGCAAGAAGTTACAATTAAACAGTACACATAGCAATGCAATACGAATCATCCATGGGTCACCTATTTTGTTTTAGGCCTGTTGATCAGGCCCCATCACTTTAGGAATCCTCAATACAGTAAAGACAGACCTGTTGGAGTGGATCCAGAGGGGGGGCACAAAAACAGTTCGAGGGCTGGAGCACCTCTGCTATGAGGACAGGTTGAAAGAGTTGGGGTTGTTCAGCCTGGAGAAGGCTCCGGGGAGATCTCAATACTTAAAGAGGGCTTATAAAAAAGATGGGGACAGACTTTTTAGCAGGGCCTACTGCGATAGTACAAGGGGTAATGGTTTTAAACTAAACTAAAAGAAGGTAGGTTCAGACTAGATAGAAGGAAGACATTTTTTACATTGAGAGTGGTGAAACACTGGCACAGGTTGCCCAGAGAGGTGGCAGATGTACCATCCCTGGAAACATTTAAGGTCAAGTTGAACAGGGCTCTGAGCAACCTGACCGAGTTGAAGATGTCCTTGCTCACTGCAGGGGGAATTGGACTAGATGGCCTTTAAAGGATCCCTTCCAACCCAAACCATTCTGTGTTTCTATGATAATTATATAAAGCCCCATGCCTCTTAGACCTGTTTGTGGCCATCTGTGTCCATTGAGGTCTATCTGAAGATTGCCCACTGAAGGGACAGTTTTGGGGTATGGGGGAAGCTGCCAGGGCTTCATTCATCCATCAGCCCTGGTTTGCAAAGATGCAGGGGTTGAACATTCCTGTCTTCCACTCCACAGATAGCTCAGCAGATTGATGGCCCCACCCCATGGTGAAGCACCACCAAGCATGTACTTGCTAGAAAGGTCTTTGCATCCCACAGGGAAAGCATCCTGCAGCCAGCTTTTGGGCACCCAGGGAAATCCTTCCTAAGACAGAGCCAGTGTAAACCAGAAGCACCTGTGCAGAAAAGCTCCTGATGTCAAACAGGATTACCTGCCTGCTTTTTTTCCCTGCCTGATTTCATTCATCCACAGGCAGGCTGACGTTTCAATGTGCACAACTTAATTTCAAATGCAAACGGAATTTGTCCAGCCACCATGCCTGGACAAAGCAGTATCTGTCTCCATGGCCACTTTTCCTTCTCTTATATCCCTATTCACAAACTTGACCTGTCCTCATAAACCCCTTAGCACCTCTGACTTGCGGAATAAAGACCCCCACAACTTGCAGAGAGTTATGAAGTCAGGTATGTTTATTACACCGGTGGGCAGCAGGCTGGATAGTTCCAAAAAGCCCTGTGCCACGAACAAAGGACAGGTGGGCATTTGTCGTAGTCGAGACAGACAAAGAACGACAATAATTCCTATTATATGGTTCAAAAGTAAGCAGCACCTTAATTGAAAGCGACGGCTGCCTTTTTATATGTTCTACATAATATAAACAGGCATGTTATTGACTAATATTCAACTCCGTTTGCTTAACATTCTTCTGTGCCGACTTCCTCCCCCATGCTCTGCCTGTTCCTCAAATCTGCACACCTGCAATCCTCCTTTTCTTCTTTCTCATGGCCTTCTTTTCACAGGAATACTTTGATATCACTGAGGTCGAAGCTAGCCGTCTCCTTTTCAGGATCCACAGCCCGCTATGAGCCCCCACAGGCATTTATTGCCAAAGGACATACATATTCATTACATTTGTTGATTAGTTCTAGGACATCATTAACATAAGTTTCATCCCTCTCACCCCTGCGCAGTATCCCCTTGTGGTGGTCATGCCAGGGTCCTTCCTGCAGGCTCAGCTGACATCCTGCTTAGGGTCCTGGACCTTCCTGTCAAGGGTGCTTGAAAGTTCCTCCTTATCAGCACAAAAGTTCTAACCTCCTCCTTATCAGTGGATGCTCCTCAACCTGTCCTTCCTTATCAGCAGATGCTCCTACAAAACTCCATTGCAAAACCCCCCTCCTTGCAAGATGTCCAAAGTTAACTGAAATACGGCCCATCAGAATATACAAAGGCTTAAAGTCCCTCATCATCTCCACTTTATAAAGAGGACACACTGTATGTGCAGAGCTTAAAATAAGAATGCAGCCTGCTGGCAAAATCTATCTGGTCCCTGGAGCATCTCCCCCGTCTGCAAGGCTGGGCATCTCCAGCTGCGGCATTTGCAAGTGGGATCCATTCATCATCCTCCGTCAAGGTCCCAGTCATCACCCTGAGTTGGCACTGGGCACGGGATGGGTGTTTTTTCAGGCACAGAAGTGGCCTCTGAGCAGATGCTGAGGATGATCTTGGTGCTCTGACCTTGTCCCACTGTGGGGAAAGGCTTGAAAGCTGGTCATCAAGCCATCCGCGCACATATAAACCAGCTCACATACTTGAGGGCTTCTACAAGCCAGCATAGTTTTTCATTGAGCTCATGCTTTGGGAAACACAGCCTGTGGGCTGGGAGATTTATATTAATATATTTTTCCACGTAGTGGGGATGCCACAGATCCTGGAGTGGGCAGGGATCTGCTCTGCTTGATCCTCTCTCTTCCTACTACCTCTGTGTAGCAGGGAGGGTATTGCTGGCCCAGGGATGAGATACTCTTGGGGATGTGAATGCTTTGCTCCTGTCTTGGGGAATAGATGCCAGGGAGAGGATGTACAGTGTCTCTCAACATCCAAAGGTGACCTGAGCTTTTCCCATGCATGCTTGCAAAGGTAAAGGGCACATCATTGCCTCAGGGTTCCCACAGCACTGGGTTTTAAACAAATATAATGAAGATCTGCTTCACTACAGAGGAGTAAGTACGTCAAGTGGGAATTGCCTTCTCCAGGCCTTACAGCCATGGTGTGTCTGCTGGGTTGAGTCAAACAGGCATCCTAGCTGCCCTGACAACAACCCAGCAAGGAAATCAATTTGTATTTCTTCACAATCCCTTGCCTTCCCATCAGTCCCTCTCCACGGGACTAAGAGGTTGGCCTCTGACTCTCAAAGGTAGCATGGGTTCCCTATGCATGTGTCTGTCCTACTGTCTATCTGTGCTCTCCACTAACTGTAAGGTCTGACTGAAACAGGCGCTGCTGTTCTGATGTGTGTTTGTGTCCAGATTAATGGGATAACAGGACTTTAAAGGGGTGATAAACTTATGTTATCCAGCTGAGCTGACAACCTGGCATGTGTTTGGGAATCCAAAAAGATGCTAGGAAGGCAGAGCAGCAATAAAAAATAAGAAATACTCCTGCAATAACATGGTATGGTGGAGATGCAAATGTATTCTGGTAGAAATGAGATTTGCTGCAATTCAGCGGTAAACTCTGCTGATCTGTGGGACACGGTGTCTTACCAAGATGTGGTCACATCTCAGTTCTGATTTTTTCCCTCTACGAGAAACAAGAAGATAACAGGAGACCAGGGAATTTCCTTTGGGCTGACCTTTCCCCCCACTATGCTTTCTCCGAGTCATTAAAGAAAATTTTCACACCAGAACAAAATTATGTTTACTGTTGATGGTGTGCAAACCATGCTACTTCACCCTCCTGGTCATCTCAAAGCATCCACTGAGACAGTGCTCCAAAATCATAGAATCATAGAATGGTTTGGGTTGGAAGGGACCTTAAAGATCATCTAGTTCCAAGCCCCTGCCATGGGCAGGGACATCTCCACTAGACAAGTTTTTGGGGTTTTTTTGTTGTTGGTTTGGTATTTTTTTTGTTGAGATTCCTGGATGTTCAAAGAAAGGCCCTAAGGTTCCAGTCTGCCCCTGTCAAAACCCAAAGAATGATAGCAAACCTCATCTCTGAGACTACTGTACGTCCTGCAAGTTGCATTTCATGTGATGAGGGCTAGAAAATACATTCATAGAAGTATCTTTCCTATATCTAAGATATAGAAATTAGCATCAATTAAACATGCAGATTGCATAAGTATTCTAATGCAAGAGCAATAGTGCTGTGCCAGCCTTGGAGATGTGAAGCTGCTAAAACTGCACCCTCCAACCAGGCTGGAAAGAAAGAAAAAGGGAAAATGTAAATGTACAGAATGGATAAAAGTTGCCATTTCACTATGAATGTAATTTGACTGCATAAATGTAATTAGGGAGGAGGAAGGTCAAGGTGCTCTCTGAGCCCTTGCTCTGGAATCACCTGGTGTTTGCAGCTCCACGTTCCTCACTTTCCAGGCTTGGCGGTCTGTTTCTTAGGAGAAAGGCGCTTTGGTACCCCAGTCCTGCCCCCTTGTGCAGCACCCCTGGTGCTCCTTCTCCTCTAGCAATTGATCTCTAGCAACTGATCAATTAACAGCAACACTTTTCTGTTTGCACATCCATTATTATGTTTCCACATGAGTGATTTAAACCTCAACTGAATCAATAATTAACTGCTTGCACCTCTGCGGCCCCTGAGGACCTCAGAGACATCGCTGGCTCAAGCCGTGACATGTCCATGTCAGGTGGGCAATTGCTGTTGATCCCAGATTTGGAGCCAGGTGGAGAGGTCATGTCAAGACCAGGGGGCAGGAGGTTCAAGTGACCACCCACCTGATCACCTCAGGACATTTGGAGACATGGAAAGTACCCATAGCTCCTGTTGGCTCTGGTTAGCAGCTGCCCAGGTTACCCAAACCTGAGGAATTTAAAATTCAGGTGTGTTCCTGATTCTGGGAGTTTGCTCAGCATTTCCTTTAGATGAACCAGTAGTTTTCTGACCTTATTTTCCCCTTCTGCCCAAATCATTTTGAGAGGAATAAGCACTATTTGTGTCTGTCCGATGGCTGCAGGATCATTGAGATGAATTGTTCTTTTAGAATTGATCAGTGGCATTTAATGCAAGTTATATATTGTCTGGTGGTTGGCTGATGCCTACGGGGTGGTGGTCACAGTCCTGGTAACTTGGACTTTCATCCTTTCATCATACGATGCATTTTGGAGACCTCTGTGATTAGAAACATTCACAGAGATGTGATCATCATGAAACCATGTCCACACTGAAGGCACCAGTAGGATTTGCTGCACTTCTCAAAGTGGCCGAAACACCCTGAGAAGAAGCCAGTGCACGTTCATCTGGTGCAAATCCAGCTCAGAGGAAATGGAGGGATGAAAGTCTGTGGGAGTGAAATGCCTCATGGCAGGATGAAGTCAGGACCTTTGTGAGGTTGGACATAGGGCGTCATCTGTAATTTAAAAGTTTTATCTGCTTTGAATGTCCATTGCTCCTTTTTTGGAGTGATCTGAATGTCTCAAACGCACCAAAACACTTTACAGAGGAAGATGAATAAATCCTTCCCACTTGCCATCAGGGTACAGAGGTGATGGGAGCCCACGCAGGACTGAAAATAAATCTGTCTCCTGTGCTGTGGTTGCCCAGTTCTACATGGAAGCTGTTAGCTCAAAGCAGGTTTTCTATCATCGTCTTATTCTGCTTTGTCTTATTGTCCCTGGGCTGGCAGCAGCATGGGCAGGGATGATGTGGTGGGATCTTGGTATGGTTCAATCCTTGGAGAACGTCAGCAGGGCGTAGACAGAGGCCAGGATTGTTGCTGTGGGTGGTTGGAGAAAGAGCAGAGCCCATAGAAGAGCTGATGCTCCCACCTTGTGCCCCACCGTCTTCGGTGGTTTAATACAGCAAAGGAGCTTGTGTAGTGGTGTCCATGGGGAGTGAGATGTTTCTGGATAATAGCTCTGCTTCAGAGGAAATTGACGAGACCCTGAGCATCCACAGGTGGAGGTCCACGGGTGGAGGTGTTTGATTAGCCTCTGGTGCTGCCACAGATTTCTCCAGCACCTCCTGAGCTTCTTCTGCACTCTGGTATAATAAACTCATCTCACTGGGTTATACTCCCCAGAAAGCAAAGCTACGCTCCAGAGCCTCCTCCAAGCCAGGACCTAAGTATAAGTATTATTTAAATTATAAATAGGTAATAATACAGTGATGTTAAGTATGCAAAGCATCATTTATCAGAGCCCTTTCTAGGAGAGTTTGGAGAGGGAGAAGGGGGAAGGCTTACTTCTCCAGGAGAGTGACTTAGTTTTGATAAAAACTAGGATATTAATCAGATATTAAAAATATTTAATCAAAAACAATTGTATAGAAAAATATAACAGTTCTTAGGTACGAATATATGCATAAACAGAGCAGAATTAGCAGTAACCACAACCAAAACCGTAAAACCTTTAAAAGGATTGAATCCTGTATCCCAAATCTTGCGACGCAGGTCTCTTTAAAGGTGCGGGGGCTGTCGCCGCTGCCGCGGCCCCGTGCGCGGTTCCGCCGCCGCGGGCCAGGAAAGGGAACGAGGGAAAAAGGAGGCGTGTGAGTTCTGCGGGAGTTGTGGAAGATCAGATGACCAATGATGCTTCCTCCAGAGACTGCAGAACCCCACGAGTCGAATCTCGGCTGCGGCCGCTGCTGCTGCTGCTCCACTATGGCTGCTCCACGCCGCCGCTCCACTCCTCCCCCGAGAAAAGCGCGCGAATCCGAAGAAACAAAACCAGCTCCCCTCCCCAGAGGCGGGAAAGAAAGAAAAACAAACCGATGTCCGGGCACCGTTTCCCCGGAAACAGCCTCTCCCCGCCCCCCTCGCGTTCCCCTTGTTGGCAATAGGAAGGGAAATTCCTCGGACAAATTCAAAACCACAACAGAGAGCAACAAGGGAAGGATGCTGTCTCAGCCCCTACTCGACAGCTCCCTCCTCCAACCCATTTTATTTGTCTCAGTCTGTTTCCAAAGAGCCATTTAAGGCTCTAACCTTTTGTAGCACATTGCCAGTAAGATCAAGTATTTAGCACAGTCTCTCTCAGCTTTTTATACAGTCCCTAGCATTGATATCTAAGCATTATATATTTCTTTTTGCGCACTATTTCTGACTCAGTGTTTCCTGCCTCCTTGACAATGACTGAGTAAACAACGGGGCTGCCAGAGGAAGAGCCCTGTGTTTACAGAGCAACAAGCTCTGTAAATTTGTCATTTTTTTTTTCCATCAGAAGGTGGCGGTGCTTAAATTAACCCACATTTTTATCCCATGCTAAACTTTTGTCTTCTGACAGAGTCAGACATGAGTCTGTGGGCCCAGATCTGGGGCAGAGTTATTTGGGACTCCTCTTAAAAAAAAGTGGCAAACTCCTGAGTCAATCCACAGATTGCCATGAGGCATTTCCGGAGCAAATAAAGTTCACTGGGTAGGGCAGTGACCCAGCCATCTGGTTTCAGCGTCCTTCAACATCCTCAAGGCTTCCCACTTTGGTGCAGAGGTCTACAGGTCAGGGCATGGCCCCATCAAATGTACCCTGAGCGTGCAGGACATGAGATTTGTTCTCTGCTGAACCGTGCTTGGCTGCCGGGCAGCTCTTCGCCTCTCCCAAGCTCTTGATCTGTCTCATTCATTTTGGTTGCTAACTCTTTGGAGAAGCAATTGAGTTGCTCTCCATGTTCTCTGTGCCTGTCATGATGCTGGGAGCACAACTGATATGCAACCAGGTGAATTGCGCCCGTAACTCCATTGACCAAATTACCTAAATGACAGCAGTGGTCTCAAACATAGACACCTCAATGGAGTTGAGACACCTCTGCATGGGCGACATTTGTGTTGGCTTGCCCATCTGTGCGTGCCATGGTACTGGTCAAACCTGCTGTCTGAAGATCAAATTTAAGGACAAAGCTCTCCAGGCCACTTTCCTCATGCCTGCTGTGACACTGGTGTAGCACTGCCTTGCAGGGCCGAAGCAGATGAGTATTTCAGGATGCTTCAGGAGAGCCCTGGTGCTATGAGTCCAGCTACCATGGAGGTTTAGCTCCTGGCAAGCTCAGCTTTTGCCTGTCGGCAGGCATGGTCCAGGCTATTCAGGAGAGATAGACAGGGCAGGCAAGGTGGGCAGGTGGCATTCTATGTAGCAGAAGGCCTGGAATGCATGGAGCTTGCAGTTGGCAATGGCATAGTTGAGAGCCTCTGGGTAAGGATTAAGGGGCAGACAATTAAAACGGCAGTCTGCTATAGGTCACCCAACTAGGATAAGGCCACTGAGGAGTTATTCTTTAAGGAAATAAGGATAGCCTCCAAGTCCTCTGCCCTTGTCCTCATGGGGGACTTCAACCTGCCAGATATCAACTGGAAGTACCACACAGCTGGAACAAGCAGATCAAGAAGATTCCTGAGCTCCCTGGAGAATAATTTCCTGGCACAGGTGTTGAGGGAACCAACCAGAAAAGGTGCCTTCCTTGATTTATTGCTGGTCAACAGAGAAGGTCTGGTGGGTAATGTGATGACTGCAGGCTGCCTTGGCCATAGCGACCATGAAGCAGTCAAGTTTAACATCTATGGTAACAGGAGGAAAACTGTCAGCAAGACCTGAACTCTGGATAGGAGGAAAGCAGACTTCAGGTTGCTCAGGGAACTGCTTAGCAAGGTCCACTGAGAAAAATATTTTGATGGTGCTGGGGTCAGTCAGTGCTGGTCACTTTTTTAAGTATCACCTCCAAAGGATACAGGACCAGGCAATCCCAAAATGCTGGAAGTCAAGCAGGCAACACAGAAGGCCAGCCTGGCTGAGTAGGTATCTTCTACTCAAACTGAGGCATAAGAAGATGGTGTATGGCCAGTGGAAACAAGGACGGGTGACATGGGAGGATTACAGGGATGCTGTTCGCCACTGTAGGGCAGAAATTCGTGTGGCCAAAACTCAACTGAAGCTGGTCAGCAACGTGAAGGATAATAAAAAGGGCTTTTTCAAATATGTTAATAGTAAAAGGCAGGCCAGAAATAACATTGGACCATTACTTGATGAGTATGGGCACTTGACTTAGTTTAGATGAAAACTAAGATGTGTGATCGGAGCAGCCCATTTGATCCAGGTAGCATCAGTAGCATGATGTGTGGGGGCAGCCCATCCACTGATCATCCATTTTAACACTGGTAATCGGGGTGCCAGGAGGAACTGAGCTTCTGTTCCTATTACCTCTGAGGCAGCTTGAACTCCTTCATAAGCAGCTAGGATTTCTTTCTCTGTCAAGGTGTATTTGGCTTCAGATCCCCTGTAGCCTCGACTTCAGAATCCTAGCGGTCGACCTCGAGTTTCACCAGGCATTTTCTGCCAAAGTCTCCATGGAAGACCGTTATTTCTAGCTGAAGAGTTGAGCACGTTCTTCACGTCTGGTCCTGCCCTGACTGGTCCAAGGGCTACAGCATGAGCAATCTCCCTCTTAATCTGCTCAAAGGCTTGCTGCTGTTCAGGGCCCCAGTGAAAATCATTCTTCTTACGGGTTACCAATAGAGAGGGCTTACGATCTGACTGTATTCCGGGATATGCATCCTCCAGAAACCTATGGCACACAGAAAGGCTTGCGTTTCCTTCTTGCTGGTCGGTGGAGACATTGCTATAATCTTATCAATAACTTCTGTTGGAATTTGGCGATGTCCATCTTGCCACTTCACCACTAGGAACTGGATTTCCTGGGCAGGCCCCTTAACTTTACTCTGTTTGATAGCAAAACCAGCTCCCAGAAGAATCTGAATTATTTTCTTTCCTTTCTCAAAAACCTCTCCTGCTGTGTCCCCACACACAATGATGTCATTGATGTATTGCAGATGTTCTGGAGCCTCAACCTTCTCTAGTGCTACTTGAATTAGTCCATGACAGATGGTGGGACAGTGTTTCCACCCCTGGGGCAGTCGGTTCCAGGTGTATTGCACACGCTTCCAGGTAAAGGCGAACTGCGGCCTGCACTCTGCAGCTAGGGGAATGGAGAAGAACGCATTAGCAATGTCAATCGTGGCGTACCACTTCGCTGCCTTGGATTCCAGTTCATACTGGAGTTCTAACATGTCTGGCACGGCAGCGCTCAGAGGTGGAGTAACCTCATTCAAGCCACGATAGTCCACAGTCAATCTCCATTCTCCATCAGTATTACGCACAGGCCAAATGGGGCTATTGAAAGGTGAGTGAGTCTTACTGATCACCCCTTGGCTCTCCAATGCTCGGATCATCTTATGGATGGGGATCACAGAGTCATGATTCGTTCGTTATTGTCGATGATGCACTGTTGTGGTGGCAATTTGCACCCGTTTTTCCTCAACCTTCAACAATCCAACAGCAGAAGGACTCTCTGAGAGACCCAGCAATGACTTTTACTGTTTAATCTCTTCTGTCTCTACAGCAGCTATTCCAAAAGCCCATCTATGTCCCTTTGGGTCCTTGAAATATCCATTCCTGAGGTAGTCAATTCCCAGGATACATGGGGCGGCCAGACCAGTCACAATGGGGTGGTTTTGCCAGTCTCTCCCGGTCAAGCTCATTTCAGCTTCCAGCACAGTCAGCTCTTGAGATCCCCCAGTCACCCCAGAAATGGCAACACTTTCTGGGCCCACATGTCCTGATGGCATTAACGTACATTGAGCGCCAGTGTCAACTAAAGCCTCGTATTTTTGCGGGTCTGATGTGCCAGGCCACCGGATCCACACAGTCCAATAGACATGGTTGTCCCGTGCCTCTACCTGGCCAAAGGCAGGGCCCCTCTAACATCCGTTACAGTGACAGCAACTCGTTAGCGATGGATATATTTTGGAGGTTCCCTCTAGTGGGTCAGATCCTTGGGAGATTGGCACTGCACTTACTTTCGCCGATTTTTTTTTCTCCTTCTCCTTCAATTCTTGTACCCGGGCTGCTAGGGCATGGGTAGGTTTCCTGTCCCACCATCTCATATCTTCCCCATGGTCGACCAAGAAATACCATAGATTGGTCTGTCGTCTTCCCCTAGCTGGGAGGCGTCCACCTCTGGACCCAGAAGCTTTGGTTCACACTGATGCCACTTGAAGATTTTGAAGAGTTTCCATGATCTCCTTTTGCTGCTTGTCCATCCTCTTATCCATCCTCTTGTCCATCCTCTCAGGTGCTGTTTCTACCGTAGCGATACGTTCCTGCATCGGGCCATGGATCATTTTCGCATATGTCCTGAGTTTACCTGCTGCAACACCCACCAAATCTTGGTCTGCCTCCGAATACATGGATGCCACATAATGGGAGAATGCACCTGGTGCACCGCAAGAAAGCTTCCACCACATTTCTGGTGTTCATCTAACCCTGTCTGGGTCAGTGAGGGGTTGCCCATCCCTTCCATAAAGTATTTCTAGCAGTGCCATTTCCCTCAGGCGTAAAATGGCATCTTTCCACAGTCTTCCAAGGTGTCTTAAGATGATGTGCCTGTAGGATATCTTTGTGAGGGAACCTCTCTCTCACACTGCCTAGAACTCGTGCCCAGAATGAAAGGGGTCTTGATTCCCTCACAAATGCCTGTTCAATACCTGTATCTCGGGCCAGAGCCTTTAAATACTTGGCTTCAGAACCATCAAGTTGCAAACTTTCACCCATAAGATCCCAAACTCGGATCATCCAAGTCAGGATAGGCTCACCTGCATGTCGAGTAACGTCCTTTCGCAAGCTGCAAAGTTTGTCATTTGAGAGCAATTCAGTAACGATCTCTGGTTCTGGATCTGCAGTATGTGAAGGACCCGCTTCCGCTTCCCCGTCATCATCAACTGGACGAACTGATTTGGTCTTATATTTCCTTTTCTGGATAGGGGCAACTTTCATGGGCTCAGACTGTTCCCCTGGTTTAGCCACATCTTAAGCTACCATAACATCAGGTGTCTTACTCTCTCTCTTCTTTTTTTTCTTTCCTTGCTTCTGGTTGCATTCCTGACCACCCCTATTCCTGGCTTCATACATAAGGTAGACCATAATTAAACCAACTTGCAGACAATTCACCAAAGGTAGGATATTCCTGGATTCTAGCAAGAGGTTAAGTTTCTCAAAAATTGTTCTAGCAAACCTAAAAGGCAACTGAATAACAGGTTGAAATGAAACACTCTCCTGTGTCCCTAACTGAGGGTAGGTAACATTATCACTAGGTCCCCAGAGGTAACAGCTTGGGCTGGTGCAGGAGTACAACCTTAAGAACACATCCCAAATGAAACCCATAGACACTGAATCCATAACACTATAGATCCAAAATAACAACTCGATAATGATCACAGCTATCTGAGTTCTACTGGCCGCTGCACTCAGATGAATTAAGCCTGCCAGACCTTTCGGCATAGTTCTGTACCAACAGAAAGCAAATATGTAGTACAGTATGGTCCATATGGACTCTAAACTCACAACAAACATCATGATGCCAGAACTGTTATCCTTCTTTGCTCTCGAGCCCCACATTGGGTGCTAATTAATGACTTAGTTTAGATGAAAACTAAGATATGTTATCAGATATTAAGGATTTTAATCAGAAAAAAAAATTTGTATAGAAGAGATAACAGTTCTTAGCTACAAATATATGTATATACAGAACAGAATCAACACTAATCACAACTAAAACCTTAAAGCCTGCAGGGGGAGGTGCGTCCCCCATCCTGTCCCTTCATAAATGACCTAGATGAAAGACTTGAAGGTTTATTGATGATGTTTACCGATGACACAAAACTGGGGGAGCTGTCGACACTCCTGGGGGACAAAGAGGCACTGTAGAGGGATCTTGACAGATTGGAGAGCTGGACAATCACCAACTGCATGAAATTTATCAAGGACAAGTACCAGGTTCTGCACTTGGGACACAGCAACCCTGGATACATGTACAGACTGGGGTGTGAGAGGCTGGAGAGCAGCCCTGCAGAGAGGGACCTGGGGTCGACAGCAAGTTGAACATGAGCCAACAATGTGCCCTGGCAGCCAATAGGGCCAACTGTGTCCTGAGGTGTATCAAGCACAGCATTGCGAGCTGGTCGAGGGAAGTGATTGTCCCACTCTACTCTGCACTGATGCAGCTCCACCTTGAGTACTGCGTGCAGTTTTGGGCGCCACAGTATAAAAGGGCATCAAACTACTGGAGAGATTCCAGAGGAGGGCTCCAAACCGGCTGAAGGTTCTAGAAGTGAAGTTGTGTGAAGAACGACTGAAGTCACTTGGTCTGTTCAGCCTGGAGAAGAGGAGACTGAGAGGGGATCTCATAGCTGTTTACTGCCTTCTCACAAGGGAGGGAGGTAAAACAGGTGCTGATCTCTTCTCTCACGCGACCTATGATAGGACTAGAGGGAATGAAAGGAAGATATTCCAGGGGAGGTCTAGATTGGATATTAGGAAGAGGTTCTTCACCCAGCAGGTGGTGGAGCACTGGAACAGGCTCCCCAGAGAAGTAGTCATGGCACCTAGCCTGCCAGCATTCCAGAAGCATTTGGACAGTGCCCTTAGTCACATGGTGTGAATGTTGGGAGTGTCCTATGTAGGGATAGAAGTTGGACTTGATGATCCTTTTTAGGTCCCTTCCAACTCAGGTAATTCTATGATTCTATGATTCTACGAAAAAATGTAATTCCTACCTCTTGCTAAGGTGCTTTTCCTGCTTTGTTGAAGGAATTGGTATCAGCCTCCTTTTTGCAGAGTACATGCAAATGATCTCTACACACTACACATGATACTATACTTGATCTTAGCCATAAGGCCGAGAAGCGGCTGGTCAGGGATTGGACCAGGCTTCCCAGGGAGGTGGTAGAGTTGCTATCCCTGGAGATGTTTAAAAGATGGGTAGATGAGTTCCTTAGGGACATGGTTTAGCAGGGAGACAAGGTATGGTTGGACTCGATGGTCTCAGAGGTCTCTTCCAACCTTATGATTCTATGATCTCCTTTTGCTCTCAGGGAGTTGCTCCACAGGTAGCAGAAACATTTGGCCCAACTTGAGACTGCAAATGGAGTAAAATTATTCCTGCTGCAGTATCATGTTCTGGGTCAAAATATTCATGGTGACCTCTGCATCCATGCCATGTTCTGTCCCCTGCTCCTTCATGGGGATCCATCAAAGTCTGCACAAATTTTTTTGTGACTTGGTGGCAGCTGGGAGAGGATACCAAACCCTTTTCCTTTGCAAGGATCTTCAGCTACAAAGTTGGGGGCAGAATATTCATTGATGTCTCTGCTGGGTGGCATCACTCGCCAGATGCCGTAGGATAGAAAAAAGAGGATGCTGGTTGGTGTCATCCCTGCCTGCCCAGCTCCCATCGCAGGCCTGATGAGTTTGGTTTGGTGGTTGTTTTATGGAAATTTTTTGGTTGGTTGCTTGGTTTGGTGGATTTTTTTACAGAAAATTGTTTTTTAAAACAGAAAATATTGAAGTTTCGGTTTTCTCTCTTGCAAGGCTGTTGAGTGGTGCAATGTGTTTGAAGCAGGAACAGGAAGGAGGAGAATTTTTATTGGTGGTTTTTATTCTTTCCCAGTAACCTGGGACTACAGAGCCTATGCAGTTATTCCAAGCTGCTAGGAATTTCCCAGTATGCCTCAGAGATCCCAAAACACAGCCCAGCTCCCTGGGCTTATTGGTGTGGACCTTCTCAGGCAGGACAAGGGGGCTGCTGGTGGACATCCAGCCCAGGAGGGGCAGGATGGCTCAGGGGCTGGAGCCAGGTAGGATGCTGTGTGAGATGCAGGGCACAGCTCAGTGGCTGCTGCCAGGGGATGGCGAGATCTTAGAGCATCAAGGAAGATCTCCAGGGTGCAAGGGGTGCACAGCAGCAAAACCCTTTGCCTCAGGCAGTAGGAATAAACTGAGATGAAAAAGATATAAGGTAATTTATTTAGTTGCTGGATTTCAAATGTTGTGCAGTCTGCACTGGGAACACATAGTGTTGAGAACAAACTTGTCCTGTTCTTCAAATTTCCCCTACTTAGTGTCTACTAATTTTTAATATTGAGGAAAAGTCACTATGGAGACAGACAAGCAAAGTCGTGTGGGACACCTTTGTAAGAAGCTCTGCAGCATCGCTGAGAGCCCAAAGGAGTCCTCTTGGCTCTGAGTGCGATGCACTCTCTTGTATCATTCTCTAGAAAGGTTATAATTTGCTTCTGTGTTGCCCTTGCTCTTTGCTATGCACCCCCAACACATACATCCCTTTTCATATCTACCTTCAGGCAAATCTACCCTTTTTTTCTCCCCTGCTGGAGGACTGATGGGGAGGCAGCTATCTCCCTGCATGCTTCCTCCTGATGTTGCTCCATAAATCACGTCATTCGGTTAATCCTTGGTCATGGCAACCATCAGCTCAGGAGCAGGGTGACCTTTTAATGCCAAACTCGGGCTGCCCTGATCTTCTTCTGGTCAGGCAGCGAAACAGTCTCTCCCTTAATTTTGAGAGTTCCCGAGGAGCAGCCAGGCCATTAGGATGCTCCTGGCCAGACACTTGGTCTGCTGAAGATACTGGAATGAACAGTTTGGGCAGGTTCACCTGGACCACCAAGCCCAGCATGGCCACCAGCATTCACTGTGTTTCCCTTGCATTTCCTTTAACCTCTTTGTTGCTGCTTTTATTCAATCTTGGTTTTGCATATGGAAAAGAATCCTTATGTCTGCTCAAGGGGATGCCATCTCGAGCGGAAGCCATGACAATTATTGCAGGGGTTGGTGAGATTTCTGGTGGCTTTGCTATGTTGAAATTTCAGCCACTCCATGTGCATTGAGTAATCTCCTCACTGTTACTAAAAATCAGTCTGTCTGTCTCCCTCCCCTCATCCCAAGTTTCAGTTTCCTCCTGATTCTCTCTCTAGATAGCCATTGCCTCTCCCATGATGATGCGGTTTTACTGATGCAACCTGTTGTCTCTGTCCATCTTGCAGAAGGATTTCACCATGCGGGAGGAGTTGCAGCAGCAGGATGTGGAGCGCTGGCTGGGTTTCATCACCTTTCTCTGCAAAGTCTTCGGCACTATGAGGAGCAGCACCGGAGAGCCCTTTCGAGTCCTTGTCTGCCCCATTTATACCTGCCTCAGGGAGGTAAATGCCTACAGAGTTTATCTTTCTCCAGCTGTGGGCCTAGCCGTTGCATTGCAGTTGAGTTGCAGCGCTGAAGTGCCTATGATTCATAGATGTTTGCTTTATGATTCCTAGAGGGGTTTTTTAGCTAGCATCAACATTTCTCACCCCAAAAGTACTTACACCTGCAGGGATGATTGGATTTTCCTTCATATTGTGTTTCTACTAATTAAAAGCACGTGCTCCAAGACAGACCCTTTTGTCCAAGGGTTTGCAAAGCCCAACAGCTGGAATTGCAAATCCAACGTTTGAGTTTGTAAAGCCCAACATTGTGCAAATCCCCAGCAAAGGGGCTTAAAATGCTTCTTAAAAGCAGGTGAAGCCACCTGAATAGATGAGACAGACTGAGAGGAGGAAAGGGGGAAAGGGGTGAGGTCCCATTTGTCCTTACTGCCCATCTAGTGCAGCAGAAAACCAGCCCTGCCACCGGGGTTGGGGACATTTCAGAGCCTGAGCTCCTGAGCTCCCATTGGTTCTGAGTGGGGGCAGAAACCTCAGTGAGGACAAACAGAAAAGGCAACTAAAGTGTTAACAGTCACAAGAGCAGGAGAGGGCTTTCCTCCATCCTGTTTTAAAGATCGGTTTGTCTCCTGCTGCTGCTTGTAGAAGACTTTCTCAGAAAAATCTGCCTCATCACCCAGGGTTGGAGCTGTGAATCTCAACTTTTCAGTAGTGCTTCTGCTCAGCCATAAATATCTCACTGTAAAATAAGTTCTCTGCTGCACTTTGGGAAAGGGAAGGATGAAGAAACCGCCAGCGATGACTTTTTTACACGCATGTGAGGTTTTCTCTGAATGCAAACGCATTCACCACTGAGGCAAAGCAGTCCAGAGCAGAGGAATCACATTGGGGGACTTTCTGTAAAGCAGCAAGACTGCGTTTGCAAAAAGCGCGGTGAGAGAGAAGATTCCCCACCCCCTAGAGCGGGACAGGGAGGGCTTCTGATGAGCGAGCAGGTAGCTCTGACTCAGCGTGGGCGGGGACAGGAGTGATGGTGGCCAAACCCCCTCATATGCAAGAGAAACCCCCAGGAGGGAGAGCAAGCAGGAGCGTGCTGAACAGGATGTGACACATCATAAGGGTGTGGTGCGGCAGTTTGCGCAGCAGTATGCACAGGCAGGGCGTGCAGGGAGGGCACCTCTTTGAAGGGGGCATCCCATCAGCACACACTGAAGGGAGGGGGTACAATAACGTAGAAGAATGGAAGCCTGCAAGGGCAAGGACCATGAGGAGGAAGAGGCTTCCCCCAAAGCCTGAGATGTCCTTGCAGAACCGCTTCAGTGTTTTGCAGACCAACGAGGAAAGACCTGTTGCACCCAGAGAGACGCTGGAGCCGGGTAAGGCAGCTTGATCTGCTCCCTGGATAACAACCAGCGCAATGAAGAAAAGGCAATAGGTGACAGTAGTGGGAGACTCTTCTGAGAGGTACAGAGATATCCATTTGCCAACCCGACCCACTCTCCAGAGAGGTGTGCTGCCTACCAGGGGCTCCTATCAGGGACATTACCAAGAGGCTGTCAAGCCTGGTGCACCCACTGCCTACTATCCACTGCTGTTGTTTAACAAGGGCACCAGTGATACAGACAGGAGCAGTCTGAGGGGTATCAAGAGGGATTACAGAACCCTGGGATCAGTGGTAAAGGACTCTGGAGCACAGGTAAGTTTTTCATCAGTCCTCCCGGTCAAAGGGATGGGGTTTGATAAGGCCAGTCGATTCTGGCAAATCAACAAAAGGCTGCAGGACTGGTGCCGCAGCCAGGGCTTTGTCTCCTTAGATCAAGGGACTCGCTTTGAGAAACCGGGTCTACTGGGGGCTGATGGGATCCATCTGTCAGAGAAGGGGGAGAGCATCTTTGATCATAGGCTTGCCAGGCTAGTGAAAAGGGTTTAAAACTTAAGTTGCTGGGGGAGGGGAACCTCAGTCCATCCCAGTTTGATGCCAGTGCTAGTAACAGATACCCAGAGGCTGGAGAAGGAACACAGGTCAGCAGGAGAGCACCTGAAGAGCAACACAAAGGATCTCCAGCCAGTAAGACAGCTTCATTGGGGGCCCAATTCAAGTGCCTCAATGCAAACACACGTAGTATGGGGAATAAATAAGAGGAGTTAGAGATGTGTGCACGCTTGCAGAGCTATGATCTCATTGGCATCACAGAGACATGGTGGGATGGATCCTATGTTCGGAGTGTTGGGATCCAGGGATGTAGGCTCTTTAGGAAGGACAGGAGGGGGTGTTGCCCTCTATGTCAATGACCAGCTGGAGTGCATGGAGCTCCACCTGGGGATGGATGAGGAGGTGACTGAGAGCCTATATAGGTCGGGATTAAAGGGAAGGCAGGGACAGGAGACATTATAGTGGGAGTCTGCTACAGGCCACCGGACCAGGTAGAGTGAGCAAATGAGGCCCTCTGTAGACAGATAGGCGCAGCCTTGTGTTCGCAAGCCCTGGTCCTCGTGGGGGACTTCAACCACCCTGATATTTGTTGGAGGGACAATACAGCAGGGCACAAGCAATCCAGGAGGTTCCTGGAATGCATTGATGACAACTTCCTTCTCTGAGTGATAGAAGGGCTGACGAGGAGAGGTGCTATGCTGGACCTTGTTCTCACCAACAAGGGAGGGCTGATGGGGAATGTGAAGCTCAAGGGAAACCTTGGCTGCAGTGACCATGAAACGGTGGAGGTCAAGATCCTTAGGGCACTTATCAAGCTCAACCCTGGACTTCAGGAGAGCAGACTTTGGCTTCTTCAGGGATCTGCTCAGTAGGGTACCATGGGATAAAGCCCTGGAGGGGAGAGGGACCCAAGAAAGCTGGTTAATATTCAAAGATCACCTCCTCCAAGCTCAGGAACGATGCAACCCAACAAAGAGGAAGTCAGGCAAAAGCGCCAGGCCTGCATGGATGAACAAGGAACTCCTGGACAAATTCAAACTCAAAAAGGAAGCCTACAGAGGGTGGAAGCAAGGGCAGGTAGCCTGGGAGGAATACAGAAAAATTGTCCAAGCAGCCAGGGATCAGGTTATGAAAGCTAAAGCCCTGATGGAATTAAATCTGGCCAAGGATGTCAAGGACAATAAGAAAAGCTTCTATAGGTATGTCACTGATAAAAGGAAGACTAGGGAGAATGTGGGCCCTCTCCGGAAGGAAATGGGAGACCTGGTTGCCCAGGATATGGAGAAGGCTGAGGTACTCAATGACTTTTTTGCCTCAGTCTTCACCAGCAAGGTCTCAAGCCACGCCGCCCAAGGCACAGAAGGCAAAGGCAGGAACTGGGAGATCGGAGAACTGCCCACTGTAGGAGAGGATCAGGTGCAAGATCGTCTAAGGAATCTGAAGGTGCACAAGTCCATGGGACCTGATGAGATGCACCTGCGGGTCCTGATGGAACTGGCAGATGAAGTTGCCAAGCCACTATCCATCATATTTGAGAAGTCATGGCAGTCTGATAAGTTCCCACTGACTGGAAAAGGTAAAAGATAACTCCCATTTTTAACAAATGAAAAAATGAAGACCTGGGGAACTACAGGCCGGTCAGCCTCACCTCTGTGCCCAGCAAGATCATTGAGCAGATCCTCCTGGAAACTCTGATGAGGCACATGGAAAATAAGGAGGTGACAGCCAGCATGGCTTCACTAAGGACAAATCATGCCCAACAAATTTGGTGGCCTTCTACAATGGGGCTACAGCACTGGGAAGAATAACCAGCATCATCTACCTGGACTTGTGCAAAGCATTCGACACTGTCCTGCACAACATCCTTGTCTCTAAACTGGAGAGACATGGATTTGACAGATGGACCACTCAGTGGATAAGGAATTGGCTGGATGGTCGCACTCAAAGAGTTGTGGTCAACGGCTCAATGTCCAAGTGGAGACCAGTGACGAGTGGTGTTCCTCAGGGGTCGATATTGGGACCAGTGGTGTTTAGCATCTTTGTTGGAGACATGGACAGTGGGATTGAGGGCACCCTCAGCAAGTTTGCCAATGACACCAAGCTGTGTGGTGCGGTCAACACGCTGGAGGGAAGGGATGCCATCCAAAGGGACCTGGACAGGCTTGAGAGGTGGGCCTGTGCGAACCTCATGAAGTTCAGCAAGGCCAAGTGCAAGGTCTTGCACCTGGGTCGGGGTAGTCCCAAGCACAAATACAGGCTGGGCAAGCGATGGATTGAGAGTAGCTCTTAAGAGAGCTTGTGTTCCAGCCCTTTCACCATCTTTGTCGCTCTCCTCTGGACACACTCCAGCATCTCGACATCTTTTTCAAACTTGAGGGGCCCAGAACTGGACACAGTAATCAAAGTGTGGCCTAACCAGTGCCGAGTATAAGGGAATGATAACTTCTCTGGTCCTGCTGGCCACACTATTCCTGATGCAAGCCAGGATACTATTGGCCTTCTTGACCACTTGGGCACACTGCTGGCTCATATTGAGTTTCCTGTCTACCACCACTCCCAAGTCTGGGCCCCTCAGTTTAAGAAAGGAGAGCCCTTTGCAGATGAAAACCAGAGGACTATTGCAACCATCAAATCTGAGGAGCCTAAGGAAATAATAACAAAGCAGAGAAGTTAAATAGAAATAAAGTAAAGAGCTTTCCTTCTCGTCTTCCCTTGGAGCTTTGGGGAATCAAGGGCGAACTGGAAGAGGGCATTATTCCCCTAGAAAGATTTTCTCTGGGGTTGCTTGTGCTGCTGGCAGGGCACCGTGGGCTTGGCCTTTGTCTGCTTCCAGCCCTGGTTGTCCTTACATGGGGCCAGTGATAGCATCCTCCAGGACCATGTTCCTCCATGAGTCTTTTATCTGACTCAGCGAAAGCACTTTTAGCAGTTTTAGGAAGTTACCTTGGCTCCCATGCTTGATGGTCTAAGCAAGAGGGATGTCCTGCTGTCTTCTCATAGCCCTACAACCCATGTGCTCTCAAATCTGGCCTCATTTTATTTTGCAAAATCACACCGAATTTGTCTCTGTACATCTCCTTCTGCCTCTACAGGATGGTGGGAGTGAATGTGTGGACATCCTTGTTACCCCAGATCCTCTGCCCTGTGCCCAAACACTGATTACCACATTCAGCCCCGTTTCAACAATACTTCATGTTGCACATTCCCCAAAACCAATTGAAGCCAGGAGAACAACCAAGGGATTTTGGTTCTTGCAGCCTGGCTATATTTCTTCTTTTCTGTGGCCTTTGGCAGAATCAGAAAAATGTAGAAAATGGTTAAGACCAGGGACCACCAGATTCCAGTTGAACCATCAGTGGGGCAGGAACACTCCAGAGCCCTGTGCCTGGTGCAACAAATGCCCCATGGCTACTGAAGATGTAGATATAACAAACAATATTTTGTCATCGATTTTTCACTGATTAATATCACTTTTGCCTTTCTTAGCTTTTTCCTAAGCATGTTTGGAGCTGACTCTTCTTCATCCAGCTCTATGCTGCCCATGACTGTGTGTGTGTTAATGGGGTTGGCATGGGCCAGCCCAGCTCGCTGCTCTCCCTGCTTCATTCCCTGGTGCTGCTGTGGAGGAGAAGCATTAGGACTGGGTCCTGAGAGACCTGTCCCAGCTCTTGGTGAGGGCTGAGGTATGCAGGGAAGGAAGGATCATAGCCAGCTTGGAGCCATAATTGTGCTCTGCAGAAGCCGGGACAGATCAGCAGTGTTGGGAGGTTTGGCTCCTCTTGTGTCTTGATCTCATCCTCAATGGATGTTGTTGGGACGCCAACCCAAGAGTTGCCACTGGGCCTGGGAGCTGCCACCTTCCTGCCAGCCCTCTGCAAGGAGGAGCCGCTTCCAGCCAAGGTGATTGGTGTCAAGTGCTGCTTTGGATGCATTTGTTTATTTTTATGATGCCATTCAACAGTCAGACCTGGCTTTACAGCCAGGTAACCTAAGCAGTTGTCTACGGCAGCAGAATGAGGAGGTGGAAAAATTGGCTTGTGGGACCTAAAACTCAAGAAGATGCCAGGTGGCTATGTCACTGTAGTCCCCTCAAGGCACCTTACCAATTGGGGTCCCGCTAGTGCAAGCAAAACAGGGTGGGCTCTACCCCCTCTCACTCCCCATAATAATCCTATCCCACCCTTTACCCATGCCCGTGTGCTCTTCTGCACAGGGCTTGTTTCTTGTTGAGTATTTAAGGTTCCTCTTGACTCCTTCCTTCAGCCTTCTGAGGTCCCTTTGGATGGCAGCTCCTTGAGCACATTGAGTGATCCCTCCCTAACTTGGTGTCATCTGCAAACTTCACAAGAGTGTGCTCTTCACCTCCTCCAGGAAGATAAGGATGCTGACCAGGGCAGGTCCTGGGACAGACACCTCAGTACTCTTCATCATTGGCCTCCAGACGGAGTTGAGTTGTAACCCAATAGCTACAAACTGTTGAGCCCAACCATCCAAAGAGGTTTTTTTACCCATCCGGTTGTCCATCCAAACTGTCCTAGCTTGAATACAAGGGGATTGTATTCCAGGGGTGACAGGGAGCAGCCTTGCTGAGGCACCATCCCACTCGGCATCCACTGGTGCATCAGATAGAGCTGTTGAGACAGATTTGGAGCAAACTTTGGGAAGCAACTCATCATAGAGAGACTAATTAAAGTGCAAAATTCCTTTGTGCAGGAGGCTGTGGCTGCAGGACCAATTCAAGGAGGTCCCACCTACTTGAGGGGGTTATTGCTGCTGGGGCTGGGTAGATACCCTTGGGGCATCACCCTAAGCATCACCACCCATAAGGGATATGTGGGCATTGACCTGACCCTAGACAGATGCTGTTATGGTCTTATTACCAACCCTGGGGACTGAGAGCAATGCCTGGGAGCAGTGAATCAGGCCCATAGAGGCAGCGGGGAGCAGACATGGCAAAATGGCAGCAGGCAGGACTCCTCCTCTGAAGGAGTTGTCTCCTACCTCCAGTCTGGTTGGCAGCCACAGTCCCATTTCAGCATCATTTAAAATCTTGGCATGCTCCCATTGCTTCCCTGCCTTGGCGCACATTGCTAACTGAAAGCCTCAGGGTGGTGCAGGGAGGATAAACACTCCCTGTCTAATTGCCTTTCCCCCATGTCTGAGTCTGCGGTGCAGCATGTAGATGGGTATCCGCTCCCCTCCCTTCTCTTAGTGCCTGTTATCTCCTGGGGACATGCTGTGTAATTTAGCAAAGTATTATAACATGATAATTAACAACTGAACTTCAACAGGTCACTGCCTTTTCACTGTCTCCTTCAGAGGAAGAGAGAGGAAAACCTTCCTGGCTGCAGTCAGATGAGCAAGGAGGGTAGTGCTGTTTCGAAAAGAAAAATGTATTTTTTAATGTGTTGTGTTTTTTTTTAAATCACTCACTTTTTTTAAAATCACTCACTTCTTTTAAAAAAATCAACCTTTTAAGTCAATAAAGGGTCTTTGACAGTATAATAAGATGATAGGATTTTTTAAGATTATTCTCCTAGTCAGAGAATGAGACAGAATTTTTCCTTCATTGAATAAGCAAAGGCACCAAGGGGAAACAGATCCTGACCCCGTGCCACCCTTCCACCCAGGTAGCTCCATGAGGCCAGATCTGACTGTAGAAAATAAGTCCTCTATGAAGAATAGGACTTATTTCCTCATGAATGTCCCCTTCTGGTCCCCCTATATGGTTCTGCAAAAGTTGGTGGTTTGTTCTCCAGTCTGGCAGGACTGAGACAAACTGGGAAATGGTTTGTAGGAGGAAAGGATGGAGGAGGGATGAAGGATGCAAGCATGGAAGGGTGGGGATGCCAAGGAAGGAGGGAGAAAGAGGAGACTAGGTGTCACCAGTGGGGCTTCACCACTATTTCGGTGAAGAAATTTTTCTTAATATCCAATCTAAACCTCCCCTGGCACAACTTGAGGCCATTTCCTCAAGTATCACAGTATCACAAGGCTGAAAAAGACCTTTGAGATAACCGAATCCAGCCTATGACCCAACACCTACACCAACTCATCATCTAAACCATGGCACTAAGTGCCTCATCCAATCTCCTTTTAAACACCTCCAGGGACAGTGACTCTACCACCTCTCCGGGCAGCGCATTCCAATAACCAATCACCCTTTCAGTAAAGAATTTTTTCCTAATATCAAGCCTAAACCTCCCCTGATAAAGCTTGAGACCATGTCCTCTTGTTCTGTCACCGGTCGCCTGAGAAAAGAGACCAACCCCTGCCTGACTACAACCTCCTTTTAGGTAGTTGTAGAGAGCAAAAAGGTCTCCCCTGAGCCTCCTCTTCTCCAGGCTAAACAACTCAGTCGCTCTTCGTAGGGCTTGTGCTCCAGCCCCTTCACCATCTTTGTCGCTCTCCTCTGGACACACTCCAGCATCTCAACATCCTTCTTAAACTGAGGGGCCCAGAACTGGACACAGTACTCAAGGTGTGGCCTGACCAGTGCCGAGTATAAGGGAATGATAACTTCTCTAGTCCTGCTGGCCACACTATTCCTGATGCAGGCCAGGATGCCGTTGGCCTTCTTGGCCACTTGAGCGCACTGCTGGCTCATGTTGAGTTTCCTGTCCACCACCACTCCCAAGTCCCTTTCTGCCTGACTACTCTCCAACCTCTCTTTCCCCAGCCTATAGCTCTGCATGGGGTTATTGTGTGCAAAGTGTAGAACCCGGCATTTGGACTTGTTAAACCTCATGTTATTGGAATCACCCATCCCTCAAGGGCAAAAGGGCCCTTTCAAAGAAGGTAGTAGGGCTAATTAAGAGGGCTTTAAACTAGATTGGAAGGGGGAGGGGAACAACAGCTGCTCTAATAGAATTAAACATGGGGATAGCACCTCAGGCTCTGAGGGGCAACGTGATAGCAAGGGCCCCTGCTTTGCCACCTTAGTGCAAGCAGGGGATTGCACTCCAGGAGGCAGATGGAATTCAAAGGTTATTCGTGGGGAAAGAACTGCAGAATGCCTAGGATTTGAAGCTAGACCGATCATAAAAGAAGTGGAGTCAACAGCTCATCTGAAGTGCATTTACAGTAATGCACGCAGCATGGGCAAGAAACAGGAAGAGCTGAAAGCCATGGCAAGGCCGGAAAGTTACGATATAATTGTCATCACGGAAATGGGGTGGGATGACTTGCCCAACTGGAGTGCAGCCATGGATGGCTACAAGCTATTTAGGCAGGATAGGCTAGGAAAGAGAGGTGGTGGGATTGCTCATTATGTTAGAGAATGTTTTGACTATAGAACTCGATAATAGTAATGATAGGGTAGAGTGCTTATGGGTTAAACTCAGTGGTATGCGTAGTGACCCAGACATTGTGGTGGGAGTCTACTATCGGCCACCCAACCAGGATGAAGAGACTGATGAGCTCTTCTATAAACACCTAGGAGAAGTCTCGCAACCACTGGCCATCGTTCTCATGGAGGATTTCAACATTCCAGATGTCTGCTGGACGTACAACACAGCAGAAAGGAAACAGTCTAGGAGGTTCATAGAGTGTATGGATGATAAATTCCTAACACAGCTGGTAAGTGAACCGACTAGAGAAGGTGCCCCGCTGGATCTGCTGTTTTTGAAGAGAGCGTGCCTCGTGGAAGAGGTGATGGCTGGAGGACACCTGGGACACAGTGTTCACGAGATGATACAATTCTCACTTCTTGGAGTAGCTGGTGAGTGAGCCTACCAGGGGTGAGGCTCTCCTTGACCTCCTGTTTACAAATAAAGAAGGGCTAGTGGGTGATGTTGTGGTCAGAGGCTGTCTGGGCTGCTGCGACCATGAGATAATCGAGTTTTCCATTAATAATGAAACAAGGAAGAGCAAAACCAGGACAACCACGCTGGATTTTCGGTGTGCTGATTTCAGATTATATAAGGAACTAGTAAGGAGAGTACCCTGGGAAACAGTTCTTAAAAGCAAGGGGGTCCAGGAAGGCTGGAGGTACTTCAAGAATGAAGTCTTCAAGGCGCAGGAGCAGGCTGTCCCGATGTGCTCTAAGACGAGCCGCAGGGGCAGACGGCCGGCCTGGATGAGTAAGGAGCTTCAGAAAAAGTTAAGTGAGAAAAAGAGGGTGTATTGCCTTTGGAAAGAAGGGCAGGTAAGTCAAGTTGTGTTAAAAAATATTGTCAAGTTGTATAGGAAGGAAATTAGGGAGGCAAAAGCCCAGCTGGAGCTCAAATTGACCACTTGTGTTAAGGACAATAAGAAGTGCTTTTTCAAATATATTAACGGCAGAAAGAAGGGCAGCAACAATCTTCAATCCTTATCGGACATTGAGGAAAATATAGTAACTAAAGATGAGGAAAAGGCTGAGGTGCTTAATGCCTTCTTCACCTCAGTTTTCAACAGTAAGGCCAATTGTTCACTGGACAACTGATTTTCTGAGGTGATGGATGGTGTCAGGGTGGGATATAGCCCCCCTGTCATCCAGGAAGAAGAAGTTAGAGACCTGCTGAGCCACTTGGATCCTCATAAGTCTATGGGGCCAGATGGGATCCACTCTAGGGTGATGAGAGAGCTGGCAGATGAGCTTGCCAAGCCGCTTTCCATCATTTATCAGCAGTCGTGGCTCACTGGAGAGGTCCCGGATGACTGGAAGTTGGCCAATGGGACACCCATCCACAAGAAGGGCCGTAGGGATGATCCAAGTAACTACAGACCTGTCAGCCTGACCTCGGTTCCAGGTAAAATTATGGAGCGCTTAGTCCTGGGTGCCTGCAGAATGAGCGAGAGATCAGGCCCAGCCAGCATGGATTTAGGAGGGGTAGGTCCTGCCTGACCAACCTGATCTCCTTTTACGACTGTGTAACTCGCCTGGTGGATGAGAGGACGGCTGTGGATGTAGTGTTCCTGGACTTCAGCAAGGAATTTGACATTGTCTCCCATAGTAGACTATTGGAGAAGCTGTCAGTCTGTGGCTTGGATGGGAATGTTCTGTGCTGGATTAGGAACTGGGTGGATGGCCGAGCCCAAAGAGTGGTAGTGAATGGTGTCTCATCCAGTTGGTGGCCAGTTACTAGTGGTGTTCCCCAGGGATCGGTGTTGGGCCTGGTCCTGTTCAATATCTTCATCGATGATCTGGATGAGGAGATTAAGTCCATCATCAGCAAGTTTGCAGATGATACCAAGCTGGGAGGAAGTGTTGATCTGATGGAGGGTAGGAGGGCTCTACAGAGGGACCTTGACAGGCTGGAGAGATGGGCTGATTCCAATAGCATGAGGTTTAACAAGTCCAAGTGCCGGGTTCTACACTTTGGACACAACAACCCCATACAGAGCTATAGGCTGGGGACAGAGTGGCTGGAGAGCAGTCAGGCAGAAAGTGACTTGGGAGTGCTGGTGGACAGGACACTCAACATGAGCCAGCAGTGTGCCCAAGTGGCTAAGAAGGCCAATGGTATCCTGGCCTGCATCAGGAATAGTGTGGCCAGCAGGACTAAGGAAGTCATCATCCCCTTATACTCAGCACTGTTTAGGCCACACCTTGAGTACTGTGTCCAGTTCTGGGCCCCTCAGTTTAAGAAAGATGTTGAGATGCTGGAGTGCGTCCAGAGGAGAGCAACGAAGATGGTGAAGGGGCTGGAGCACAGGCTCTGTGAGGAGCGACTGAGGGAGCTGGGGTTGTTTAGCCTGGAGAAGAGAAGGCTCAGGGGAGACCTTTTTGCTCTCTACAACTACCTAAAAGGAGGTTGTAGTCAGGCAGGGGTTGGTCTCTTCTCTCAGGCGACCGGCGTCAGAACAAGAGGACATGGTTTCAAGCTTCGCCAGGGGAGGTTCAGGCTTGACATTAGGAAGAAGTTCTTCACTGAAAGGGTGATTGGCCATTGGAATGCGCTGCCTGGGGAGGTGGTGGAGTCACCGTCCCTGGAGGTGTTTAAAAGGAGATTGGATGAGGCATTTAGTGACATGGTGTAGTTGACAAGTAGGAGTAGGTGTAGGTGTTGGGTCATAGGTTGGACTCGATGATCTCAAAGGTCTTTTCCAACCTTATGATACTGTGATACTGTAAGGAGGGGAGCCAGTAGAACTGCCTCCCTGGACTTCCAAAGGGCAGACTTTGATCTATTCAGAAGGCTGCTTGATAAAGTTCACTGGGAGGCAGTTCTAAAAGACATAAGAGTGCAAGAAGGCTGGTTGATCTTTAAGAAGGAAATCCTGGCGGCACAAGGGCAGGCCATCCCCATGTGCTGTAAAATGAGATGATGGGGAAGAAAACCAGGTTGGCTGAGTAGAGAGCTTTGTATTTATCTCAGGAAAAAGAAATAGTTTATGAGTTTTCGAAGAGGGGGCAGGCATCCCAGGAGGACTATAAGTGCGAGGTGAGATCATGTAGAGAGAAAATCAGAAGGGCTAAAGCCCAACTAGAACTTCAACTAGCCAGATCAGTGAAAGACAATAAAAATGCTTCTTCAAATATATCAATGGCAACAGGAGGACAAAGGAGACTCTCCCTCCCTTGCTTGGTGCAGAAGGGACAGTAGCGATGAGGGATGAGGAGAAGGCAGAGATACTCAATGCCTTCTTTGCCTCTGTTTTTAATTGCAGGGTGAGATGTCCTAAGAATACTCAGCCCCCTAAACCAGAAGATCTTACCTTGCTATTAAAGACCGAGGCAAAGAAGGCATTATTATTTCTGCCTTATCCTCATCCCTCGTCACTACTGTTCTCCCTGCATCCAGTAAAGGAGGGAGATTCTCCTTGGCCCTCCTATTGTTAAAATATTTGAAGAAACATTTTCATTATCTTTCACTGAACTGGCTAGTTGAAGTTTTAGTTGGACTTTAACCCTTCTAATTTTCTCTCTACGTGATCTCACCTCACCCTCCTGGGATATCTGCCCCCTCTTCAAAAGCTCATAAACTTTCTTCTTCTTCCTGAGATCTTCCTGGCTGGGCAGTCTATAGCAGACTCCCACCACGATATCCGTCTTATCGGGCATTCCACTGATTTTTACCCATAGGCACTCAACCCTATCATCAGCATTATTAAGCTCCATGCAATCAAAACATTCTCTAACATAGAGAACAACCCTACTGCCTCTCCTTTCTTGCCTGTCCTGCCTGAAGAGTTTGTAGCCACCCATGGCAGCACTCCGTTTATGTGAATTGTCCCACCACATGTCTGTGATGGCAATTACATCATAGTTTTCTTGCCTTGCAATGGCTTCTAGCTCCCCCCGTTTGTTGCTCATGCTGCGTGCATTAGTGTAAATGCACTTCATTTGAGCTGTTGTTTCCATCCCTTTCCTCAGTGTAATAGTCTTAAATCCTAAGTGTCTTCTAGCTGTGGTTTGTAACCCATCAATAACTTTTGAATTCTGGCTGCCACCTCGAGTGCTATCCCCCACTTCCACTGAGATGGCAAACCAGGGGCCCCCACTAATAAACCGTCCCTCAGAGCCTGGAGTGTCATTCCCAAACTTTATTCCATCAAGCCCAGTATTGTTCCCCTCCCCCTTCCAATCTAGTTTAAAGCCCTGTCGATTAGCCCTACCAACTTCCTGGAAAGTTTCCTTTTGGCCCTCAGGGACAAGTGTACCCCATCGTTTGCCAACAGGCCTGGCGTGTAGGCCAACCCATTGTCGAAGAACCCAAAGTTTTGTTCTTCGCACCAGGTTCGAAGCCAGGTATTTAGTTCCTGGCTCTTTCCACTCCTTCCCTCACCATTCCCTATGACAGAAGAGAAAATTACCTGTGCACCTGAACCCTTTACCACTTGTCCTAAAGCCCTAAAGTCCTTTTTAACCACCCTAAGGTTTCTTCTTGGTTTTTCATTATTGCCTACCTGAAGGATGAGTAGTGGATAATAATCTGTGGGCTTAAAAAGAGTTGGAAGTTTCCTTACCACATCTCTGACCGAGGCCCCATGTAGACAGCAGATCTCCCTATATAATGGGTCTGGTCTGCATATTTGACCCTCAATTCCCTTCAGGAGGGAGTCCCCAATGACAATGACCCTCCTCTTCTTCTTTACTGAAGATGTTGTCATTGATGGCTTTGAGTGTCTCAACCTTAGAAAGGTTTCTAGACTCTATGAATCATTGTCAATGTTAGGGTTCAGTTCCATTTGCAGACTTTCATATGTATTATGCAAGGGAACCTGGGAGGCCAAGGTTGAAACCAAGGGGACCCGCCTGCAGCACTAGGCAGAGACCTGCTGCCATTCCCCTCCATCTCCTAATTTACTCTCTTCAACTGAGCAGATCGAGGACTTCCCATCCTCTATCACACAAGGCATGCCTGCCTCCTGGGTGTGAGACAGGGAGCATAGAGTGTTGTTCCATAGGTCTCTCTCTCTCTCACATTCCCTGATTGTCCTCAGCCTGCTCAACTCCTCCCTTAGTTCAGTAACCAAGCGGAGGAGTTCCTCCACCCGAGCGCATTCCCCACAGGTGGATTCACCACTGGTGTCTGATGCCAGTGCAAGAGGTGCCTGCTCACCCTGCCTTCACGAACTGCCTCGCAAAGCCCTTCTGACAAGCCACACACCTGTTTCCCCGCTCCTGTTCGCAGCTCTCCTGTCACTGGCATTCCTTAGGGGCCGTTTAAATCCCCTGCCGGTGCTGCCAGGAATGCCCCCTCCACATTAGCCACCCATGTGGGAGCTGCTCCTTCTGGGATTCAGGAGTCACCTGCCCCTCACTCCCTCCTGGACATTCCCTGCCTCGGGGGATCACCTGCTCGCCTGGATCTAGCATTCACCTGCAAAACTTACTGTTTCTGCCACCAATTCTCACCGATTCAGCGCTGCTGCTGGCTTTGTCACGTTTTATGCCTGTGGACTTCTAAAGGGCTTCTGTTTCCAAGTGCTCACTTATTTTTTCTCTAGGGAAAGGTCTCACCTGACTTCCCTAGCTCCCAAGGTATTCCCAGAGGATGGCACTGGCACAGCTTGTTGGTGGGTGCAGGATCAGCCCAGTTGACCTTCTGATGTCCTGGGTTGAGGAGTTGATACTGCTAATCAGAGCAGATTGTAGAAAATCTGAAACTGGCCTTGCTGACTGAGTGTTTTGTGATTACTCATCCCCTACACCCTCATTTGTATTTTGCATTTTCCCCAATCTTGGCTGTTTTCACCACTCCATGCCTTGTGACAATGAGCAAAATGGAGTTGTAGCAATTACTTGTAATTGCTTGCAAATAAGTGCATGACATTCCCCATGCAGAGCAGCCGAGCAGTCCTATGGATGTTATCTCGGGCATCTTCCTTAAAGACTTGCGACATTAGATCGATAAGGAGCTGCTGGAAAAGCAGAAAATTGCTATTGATGTCTTTCTCTGGAGAGCTTGTGAAGTGCAGCAGAACTGGCTTGTGCTCCCAAGAGGACCCATCTAGAAACATCTAGATTCCAGGAGATTTTTAGGGTAGGACTTCCCCAACTGTGCTCCATTAGACCACCAAGAGTGCCTGCAGACCTGTGTCAGCAAGAGAGCACACCCTGCACCTTAAAAGAGGTTCCACTGTAGGGGATGATCATAGAACAATAGAATTATAGAATGGTTCAGATTGGAAGGGACCTGTCAAGGTCATCTAGTCCAACCCCTCAGAGCTCTGTCCAACCTGAACTTGAATGTTTCCAGGGATGGGACATCTATCATCTCTCTGAGCAACCTATTCCAGTGCTTCAACACCCTCAGTGTAAAATATTTCTTCTAGTCTGAATCTACCCTCTTTTAGTTTTAAACCATGACACCTTGTCCTATTGCTACAGGCCCTGCTAAAAAGTTTTTCCCCATCTTTCTTATAAGCCTCCTTATAAGGAGGTCTGCATGACGATCCGGACCACAGAGCAGGAACAGATCCATCTTGTTGAGGACAAAGTTCACAACAGGGCTCCTTCCTAAGGGCTCCTCTGGTTAAAAAACAAGGCTGGGAAGCACCATTTCTCCCTTCACCCTTTCAACTGCAGTGTATTCATTCTGCTTAAGATCAGAGTGACACAAAAAGCTGTGTTTTTCCTTCTTCTTAATCAAAATGTGTCTCTGTTTTCACCTGTTGCCTCATTTTACACCAGAGAGCTGTTTGCTACACCTGGATGATGTATTTGCAACACATTGGTTCCTCTGCAGTCGTGGTTCATTCTCCCTAGGGGGAATACTGACAGGTACCTCCTCATGACCCACGCGTTAGATGAAAAGCATACCTGTGGGTAAGGACCGCAGAGCAGTTGCGAGGCTAGAGTTTCACACCTGAGGCTGTCCATGCATATTGCCACCTGGATGGATCAAATTGAGATGCCCATCAGGGAGCTGGGGCAAGAGGAGCATGGGCTGTGGTCAGTCCAGCTTTCACTGGGTCTCAAAGACATCCCAGCCTCTCCATGGCTCTGGATGGATATTTTCAAGCTTTCTGTGCTTTCATGCTGGAGTCATCACCAAAGCATCAATAAACACTGCATGCTAAGAGGTAATTTGTGGCAAATGTTGCTTATATGTCACTTTACAAGCAACATCATACAGAATAATTACTACTGTGCCTTGCAGGAGAAATATTGTTGCAGCTGGAAAGAGCAATGTATGGGTTGGTCTGCTCCCACTTCATCTCCTGGGGAGAATTGCTGAAGAACACAATTAAACCTCCACAGTTTGGTGATAAGGGCTGTTGGGGCAGGTTCTCCAGTCCTGCTCATGGTGTGGGGACCCATGAGAATACCAAGTAAGCACTTCAGCTTCTCAGCAGCCCAGGTGATCTCAGAAAGCAGATAATAAACCCTTCATGGGTACTTGAATACCATCAGTTTAGCTTTCTGATTTGCTCCTGGTGGTCTGCACCACATGCATGTGCATCTATTGCTGTTCAGGAGGTCCAAGATGGTTCTCTCTGTGGTGAAGCACAGCTACAGTTTTGTAGCTTCTTTGCCCCATCAACCATCGTTGCATGCCCATCCCATAGGGGTCATGAGGTTTACCACTGCAAAGATGTAAAGAGCAGGTTTTGGGGCCATGGAGGCCAAGGGAGACTGGTCCCAATAGCATGCCACAGAAACCAGTTGCACTCAAGAACCACCCTACAAGTCACTGAGGCTCCCCCACCACATGCAGCACTTGCAGGAGCGGACTCTACAATTTATGTATTTATTTTTATTTATTTATATTTAGCACCCAGAGCCCACTCAGGCACACTGGCCTCACAGAGGACCTTGTCCAGTGCTCCATCTCTCAGAAAGACACAAACATTTGGAAGAGAAGGAGACTGATATCTTCCACCAGTCTGCAAAGCTGCTAGTCCAGCACCAGAAACAAAAGTGACAAGCTTTTCGCTATCGAGGTTGGGTATTATATGATTGGCTGGGCAGATCCTGACATGCAGCCTCCTCTCTTAGGAAATCAAGCAGACTTTTTGTCTGCTTTTCAGCAGGAACTGCTCCTTTCATTGCCTGACTTTGCCTGATATGGAGGAAAACAGCTGAAGAGTAAAAGGAAGTTTTTCTTGCAGACAGCCTCCAGAGGATGATTACAGGTTAAACTGAGAAGCGTGTGAGTCTCAGCTCACCTGTCGTGTTGTCTGCCTTGCACTCCTTTTTTGACTCCCTTGTCCACATTCATCAACCGGTTTGAACCATGTAGAAGCCTGGTGGAGAGACATAGGAAGGTGCCCATGGTGGGACTGATATAGCATGTTTGCATTAATATATTTTAAGTAAATATTAATTAGACTGCAAACAATTAATGCAATTGGTTGGGTTCAGGTTTATGGTCACGCAAGTGCCAGTACTTCAGGGTTGAGATTTCCCTGAAGGTCTTGAAGCATTTGCACCATTTTTTCTTGTAGTGCCATCAGGGCTGACACAGAGTCAAAGAGCTTTGGGAAATGCTGTGCTCCTGCTGGAGCAACCACCATGCTACTTTGGGGTACCTGGTGCTCACATGGAAGGAGCAGCCATAGGTGGATGGGTGGGGATGAAGCAGCCTTTGAGAAATGCATGTAAGACGTCATTGGTGGGTGAGGACATCGATCGCAGGACCCCCAGGCAGCATGGTTGTCACAATTTAGCCGCAGCCCAGCCAATTTCAGCAGCAAAAACTGAGCAGTTGAGCTCCCAGTTCTCTTCCCCACCACCGCCAGGGAAAGAGGAAAGAGAAATGAGAGAAAAAAAGACTTGCAGGTTGGAAACTAAATATACAGCTTTGACAAAATAATAATAATAATAATAATAATAATAATAATAATAATAATAATAGAAAAACATATACAAACATATGAGATTTTGCCCCCACCCCTCGATGTCTCTACATCACCACAAATGCCGCAGAGCAGACATGAGGGAAAGGGTCCAAGACTAGGAGGGAGCTGGGCCAGGAAGTGAGGGGATGAGGGGACTGAGTCCATCATTAGCAAGTCCGCAGATGATATCAAGCTGGGAGGAAGTGTCGATCTGCTGGAGGGTAGGAGGGCCCTACAGAGGGACCTTGACAGACTGGAGACATGGGCTGAGTCCAATAGCATGAGGTTTAACAAGTCCAAATGCCAGGTTCTACACTTTGGACACAATAACCCCATGCAGAGCTATAGGCTGGGGACAGAGTGACTGGAGAGTAGTCAGGCAGAAAGGGACTTGGGAGTGCTGGTGGACAGGAAACTCAACATGAGCCAGCAGTGTGCCCAAGTGGCCAAGAAGGCCAATGGTATCCTGGCCTGCATCAGGAATAGTGTGGCCAGCAGGACTAGAGAAGTTATTATCCCCTTATACTCGGCACTGGTTAGGCCACACCTTGATTACTGTGTCCAGTTCTGGGCCCCTCAGTTTGAGAAAGATGTCAAGATGCTGGAGTGTGTCCAGAGGAGAGCGACAAAGATGGTGAAGGGGCTGGAGCACAAGCCCTATGAAGAGCAACTGAGTTGTTTAGCCTGGAGAAGAGGAGGCTCAGGGGAGACCTTATTGCTCTCTACAACTGCCTAAAAGGAGGCTGTAGTCAGGCAGGGGTTGGTCTCTTCTCTCAGGTGACCGTTGACAGAACAAGAGGACATGGTTTCAAGCTTCGCCAGGGGAGGTTTAGGCTTGATATTAGGAAAAAATTCTTCACTGAAAGGGTGATTGGCCATTGGAACGCACTGCCTAGGGAGGTGGCAGAGTCACCGTCCCTGGAAGTGTTTAAAAGGAGACTGGATGAGGCACTTAGTGCCATGGTTTAGATGATGAGTTGGTGTAGGTGTTGGGTCATAGGTTGGACTTGATGATCTCAAAGGTCTTTTCCAACCTTGTAATACTGATAGTGAACTGGTTTCAGGAATGCACGGATCAAGAGCAAACGGACAGATGAGGTCCTCACTGGACGTCAGCCATCAAAGAAGAGAGTGAGACCTTTGTGATCTCTCAGGTTTATACTGAGTATGACGTATATGGAATGCTCTGTTGGTCAGTTTGGGGTCGCCTTTCCTGTCTGCCCCTCCCTGCAGGTGTGACCTTTTTCGCCTCTTTGACTTACGGCATCCACCAGCTCGAGGATGGCCTTGGTTTCTATAGGAGTAAGTATAAGCAAAGACCTTTCTGCATACCAATGCCCTGCATTATCACTGCTAGAGAGAAAGTGTCTGAAAAGCATGCAGTTAACTTTCAGAAAATCAAGTTACTTAGATGAGACTTAGCTAAAGTCTGAAACTGATCCTACTTTAACTCAGACCACAACAATTATGCTTGCAGTGCAGCCCTTGCTATCTGCCTTCAGCAGCAGTTTCTCATGTGCCTATGTCATGCTAGAGAGAGAGAACTGCTCTCCTTGCTCTCCTCTCGTCCCAGCATGTAGGTGTCAGCAGCAGATAGCTGATGCCTATACCTCAAGGAAGCTCTAGAGCCCCACTCCAGTATGCAAGAAATACAGTTATGATCAGGAACATGCAGAGTGACATCTTTCTGATCCTACTTGATTCAGACTGTTGCACTGATGCAGGTGACTGACAACCATCTGTGGGCATGGATTTAGACTCTGGTTCCCGTAGCACCAGCAGATCTGCCTGCTGGGCCTTGCTCCACTGCACAGGGCCATACTTGGGTTTGGTGGGCAGATTGTGGGCTTTCCTAACCCACATACACAGGCAGAGGTCAAACTGTGGCCCTTGGGACTGATATCTCTTGGTACCTTGATGGAGCAGTGGAGCACATGATGGTTGGATGGATAAAGTGGAACACATGGTACGTCACTGGACAAAGTGGAGCACATGCATTCTCCTTGCTCAACCAAGTCATGTCAGATGAGCTCCAGGAGGCCAGTGTGAAGGTAGAGAGTTTCTGCCCAAGTATGGGGATAGGATGTAGTCTCTGTTTCATCATAGCTAGATAAGACTATTTCTCATTAGTCAAATATCCAAGCAGTCTTTGACAGTCTTTCTTTGACATATTCACAACCACCTTTTGAGGTACGGATATGTGTCCTAACTCTGTAGGTAGGAAACTGGGGCAAGGAAAGCCTAAGTGAAGTTGCAGCCTTTCTCTGACTATGTATCCCTGGCTGAGAGCAGGATCATCAAGGAGATCATGGAAGAGAAAGGGCTGGAATCAGGCCACCATAGGTCCTTCCTAATCAATCCTAACTCATCTTTTCTTGCTTTAATTTTCACGTTATGTTCACAGAATCACAGAAGGACAGAATGACCTGAGTTGGAAGGGACCCACAAGGATCATTGAGTCCAACTCCTGTCCCTGCATAGGACAATCCCAACATTCACACCATGTGTCCAAGTGCACTGTCCAAATGCTTCTTGAATATTGTCAGGCTTGGCACTGTGACTGCTTCCCTGGGGAGCCATTCCAGTGCTCCACCACCCTCTGAGTGAAGAACCTTTTCCTAATATCCAACCTACATCATAGACCCTTCACCAACTTTGTGGCCCTCCTCTGGGCACTCTCCAATACCTTGATACTCTTTTTATACTGCCACACCCAAAACTGAACACAGTTTAAAACACATGTTCTTTACTAAAGAATAGTAAAAATAGGAAAGGTGAATATATATTTCATTTATAGCCCTGCTTCATGCCATGCTCACGAGCTAAATACCTCCGAAGTGAATTTCTGGATTATTGTCTATTTATATTTGTCCCAAATTGATTTGTTTCCCTTCTTGTTGTTGTGTTTAAAATAATCTCATGACTTTTTGCAAAGCATCTGTGAACTATTTGTAAGAACTTATCTCAGAGCATGCAGCTTCAGCTTAACTAACATTTTCCAAACAACTTAGTAGAAAGATAAACTAGGGGGAAACTCTTGCATATCTTCAAAACCCTGACTGAATCTTTGGTTCAAATGAGATAAAAACTGATGGACTGCATGCTGATCGAGATGCTGTGAGCATCATCTTGACAGTTAACAAATTGTTGTCTGCTGAAAACAGAAGAGAGTGAAGATAAAACTTTGACAGCAGTAATAATTCCTTGAATTACCTCCTTTTTTTCCTAGCTGTTTTCTAGCAATTGTGGAGCTGGTAAACAAATAGGCGTTTATTTGTAAAGGAAAGGAAACAAGAAAAAATGAGAGGGAGAAGGAGGGATAATAAGGCTGAGAATCAGAATTGTGATTTTATCTAAAGGATATGACTTTGGAGCACATTTAGTTACACTGAACAATTTTTATATGGGCAATTTTAATTAGTCCAATCACTTTTCCAAAGTTTGCCTTTCCCTACTGAATTTCAGATACTAATAAAACCAGTTTTCCCAATTTTTCTCCTGTTTTCTCAGTGTTTAGTGCATGCACTCAGCTCCCCACTGCATACAGGGATTAGCTCAGGGCCAGCAGGGCTTGTTCAGCCGAAGGTGATGAAGTGGAAGTGGCCGTAGCTTCAAGTGTTGCCACTTGTAATTTTTATCAGCCACCTCATGGTAGAGTGTTTTGCATAACACTCCAGCTCACTTTGTTGGCTGATTGAGAATCTCAATATTTTATCTATTTGAAAAACAACTAGAACAACTGTGCTTTCTCTTGTGGTTTTAGCAAAATACCTGAAATGGCATCTTTGTGTGCGTGACAAAGTTATAGAGATGAAAACAAAGAAAATGTATTTTTGATCCAGTTTCAAGGCTTCTTGCTCATGGTTTCAAGGTTTGTGGGGTGAGACATGCTGAGCTCCTACGCTTTGCCATTGCCAGGTACAGCCATTGACCCTCACTGCATGCCCTGAGTCTGAATCAAGAGGGGTGAGCATCTTCCTTCACCATCCTATGCCACGCACAGCATCATTTTGTATCTTTCTTGAAAGTTACTCATGCTTACAAGCTCATGTTTGTAATGCTAAGTTCATGAAGAGCAGAGCTGGAGTTGGTGCACCTAAGACATCATAGTTTTGCTGCAACCTATTGCACCACTATATAATCAGTCTAGAAGAAGACATAGTGATTATGGTGTATTGGATGTAACGGCTGTTAGAAGTGTCCCCATGGGGACGGAGAGGTTCATTGGTGGGTAGCTGCCTCTTGGTCAGAGTCTCTCCCTTCCAAGCAGCTGCACCCAGGGCTATGCTGCTCAAATGTTGTCGCCTCATGGTTGCATTTAGTTGCTGTGTATGTGAAACAAATGCATTTTCTCGTTTCCTGCTGTGAGATTAAATAAAGCAATGTAACCTAAATAAAATTTATTTTGAAAGTTGTTAATCTAAATTCTCTATATTCTGCCTTGCTTGCTCACTCTCAGCAATAGATATGTCGATGATACCTTTTGCCCTGCATTTTGTCACTATTTATCTCAAATTTTTTGTGTTGATAATCTCTTTCTTCCACTCTTTCTGATTTTCTGTCCTTTCCTCCTGGAGGTGGCAAAAGCCAAGCTGGATGAAGAGATGGCAGGAAGGTCGTAAGGGAGGAGGAGGTCATGCATTTCTCACTGCCTCTCTCTTTTCTCTTTCACAGTTGTTGCAATCTCAGGATGTGAAGGAAGATGCTGTACTTTGCTGCTCCATGGAGGTAGGGAAGCACCTGCACCACCCGCCCTGGTACTCATTGATTTGTCCCTTCTATCCTTGGTTATGCACATGTCAAACAGCTATTAGAGGCTTCCAAATCCATCCAACAGCCATGTTTCCTCTTTGCATTATAGAACCATAGAATCATAGAATGCTTTAGGTTGGAAGAGATCTGTAAAGACTGTGTAGTCCAACCCCCCTGCAATGAGCAGGGACATCTTCAACTCAATCAGGTTGCTCGGACCCCTGTCCAACCTGACCCTGATTGTTTCTAGGGATGGGGCATCTGCCACCTCTCTGGACAACCTGTGCCAGTGTTTTACCACCCTCATTGTAAAAAATTTCTTCTGTCTATCCAGTCTGAATTTACCCTCTTTTAGTGTAAAAACCATGATCCCTTGTCCTGTCGCAACAAGCCCTGCTGAAAAGTCTGTCCCCCATCTTTAAGGCAGCAATAAGGTCTCCCTGGAGTGTTCTCCAGGCTGGAGAACCCCAACTCCCTCAGCCTGTCCTCATAGCAGAGGTGCTCCAGCCTTTTGATTGCTTTTGTGGCCCTCCTCTGGACCTGCTCAAACAGGTCCATGTCTTTACTGTGCTGAGGGTTCCAGAGCTGAATGCACTATTCCAGGTGAGGTATCACCAGAGTGGAGCAGATAAAAGACATCACTATGAGATAAGAGATGGCCCTTGAGACTTTGTCACTGGAATTTTGATGCATGTAAATGAATGCAAAAAGTTTGGTAGCTGGGGTCCCATCAGCAAATTATATCATCCTGGTTCCTTCAAATCTCATTCTGCATTTATTTTTTAAGCACAGAATCATCTGTATTGGTGCAAAAGCTGCCTTGTGGCTCACACAAAGAGGTTTGCTGTGCTTAGCAGCAGCTTTGCAGAGAAATGCTGATACAAATATAGCAGAGTTTTAATTTTGGTTTTAGGAATTGATTGGCCCATGGGGATGGATGCTTTCCTTGCAAAGTGCGATTGAAATTGCAGCCTGAATGGTTGAAATTCGGCAAAGCAACAGGCAACCAAGGAGGGGAGTTTGAGTTTTTAAGGTTAGGACTTTTGGGGAGTCTCATGAGACTTCTGTGATGGTGAACTCATTGCTGTCCGCTTCAAGCTTGGACCTTCTCCTCTGTGGGACCACCTGGGCTTATGCTGCTCCATGGAGGCACTCCAAGGAGTAATTGTTTTAAAAAAACCTTGTCTGCCCTCAGAGAAGCAACACAATGGGTATAAATGCAGATCTTGTCAGAGCAGGATTTATTCTGCATACAGGAGAGCTCTGCTTATTCTGATTGGCTGGGAGTCACTGACAGCTGTGAATCAGCAAGTAAATGAAGGGCCAGGTAAAAGGCATGAATACTACATTACAGCCTGCACTTTGTTTTAACAATAGCATGATTTTTAGGTGGGATTTTTTTTTTCCAAAAGCAATCCAGCATTGCTGCCTTTGAAGTCAGTGGGAGCTGAACAATTCTCCAGCAACCCAGCACGTATGTTTTTGAAAACCTCACCCTTCATTATCAGCTCTTGGAGCCTGCTTGCTGCTGGGTGGTTTTGGTTTTCAAAAGCCGCAACACTTTTAACCTTGCCTTCCTGCCCCACTGCATCGAGCAGGGGAGAACTGGAGGGATGGAGGGTATCTGTAATAGCCAACAGGGTGTTTTAATATCATAGAATGATAGAATCATAGAATATCTCAAGTTGGAAGGGACCCATAAGGATCAGTATGCCATGGTTGACCCCTTCTTCTCCTGACAGCTGCAGAGCACTGGCCGGCTGCTGGAAGAGCAGCTGCCCGAGATGATGATGGAGCTGTTGGCGATAGTACGCGACAAGATGCTGTGTCCCTCCGAGTCCATGCTGACGCGATCCCTACTGCTGGAGATCATCGAGCTGCACGCCAACAACTGGAACCCGCTGATGCCCACCATCACGCAGTACTACAACAAGACCATCCAAAAACTGACAACTTGAGGAGCAAGGCAAGGTGGGGTAGGAAGGGACAAGAAGACATGCACCTTAATGTGATCCAGCAAGAACTTTTCCAGTTTAAATCGCCCAGCAGACCAAACCCCAGCATGCTCAAGAATACATTCATAAGGTGGGGAGGGAGAAGCATGTTTCTTTTTCAGCCATGTTGCCAAGTACCATCCCTGTTCCCTGCTGTGGTTTTGTTTTAGGGGTTTCTTTTTCTGAACTCATTGCTCAAGCAGCAGCAACGCATCCTGTTTGGCTTTCTAAAGAAGACAGAGAATTTGGGGAGGAAAAAAAAAAGCAGTCCAAGTGGGGACTAGTATTGGTTTCAGGCCATCCCCCTGCCTTGCCCCAGTGTCTTAGTTTAGATGAAAACTAAGATAAGTTATCAGATATTAAAAGATCTTTAATCAGGGGAAAAAAAAATGTATAGAAGAGATAACGGTTCTTAGCTACAAATATATGTATATACAGAACAGAATTAACACTAATGATAATTAAAACTTTAAAATGGATTGAGTCCTGTACCCAAAATCTTGCGATGCAGGTCTCTTTAAGAGCAGCAATGCCTGTGGTGCTGCCGTACCCATCGCCGCTTCCGGGTTCGCGCCGCGCCCGCCGGGCGGGAGATGGAACTTAGTGTGAGTCCTGCAGGAGTTGTGGCAGATCCAGATGACCAGTGATCTTTCCTTCAGAGACTGTGAAACGCACACACGCAGTAGCTGCCACTGCCACTGCCACTGTTGTTCCTCCTTGCACCGCCGAGAGAGCAAGAAGAAGAGGAAGAGAGACGGATGTCCGGGCAAAACGGAACACAACCTCTGCCCCGGTTTCCCTGGAAACGTCCTCCCCAACCCCCTCGCGTCCCACTTAGATCCTCTTTGTTGGCAAGAGAAAGAAAAATTCCCCAGAAAATTCCAAAACCACAACACCCAGCCAACTGGCAGGAGTCAGCAGGGAGGACAAAGCCAGACACAATACACCAGATGCTCATAACTGATGGCTTTTGTTGAGCAGGGCTTGTGTTAGGTTTTTTTCCCAACCCTCTCCTTGTCTTCAACTTTCTGTGTGCTCCTCCCTACTCACTACCCCTTCGAAAGCAGATGGGAGAGCAGGATGACTTTCTTATTCTCACTGCATTTTCTTTTTCTTGTATGTTTGTATTTTCTTCTTATTTTATTGTATCATTGGACAGGACAGACAATTGCAAGCAGTGCAGAGACAGGGAAAGCAATGCCTTCCTGTGAGCTGACTAATGGTTTATGTGAAGATGCTGAAGTAGAAGGAACATTTTAAAGGAGTTCAAAAGCCACTGCAGAAGAAATGTAGCCATCATCATTTTGCCAGTAAACTCCTCGATGGGTTATGTGCCCTGTGAGCTGGGAGCTCTAAGAAACAGAGGATTCTGTGGGTCTTGCTGTTTGTCCTCATTATGCCTCAGCCACTATAAACCTTTTTTTTGGTAATAATTTTTTTTGTTTCCATCGAAGGAGTACTTTATGGTAATTACTGATATGGTTGTAATTATACATTTAAATTCAGCCCTGTTATAGTTTGGCCTAATGTACAGGATGAGGAAGAAATGAAGATTTGATGTTCTTCTTTAGAGATTGATAAAGGGAAGACAAGATGTATATAGCAAAGAGGAGGAAAATAATTAGGAAAAGCCAAAAATAGAGGGTTTGAGCCTGGCTTCTGTCATAAAATGCGTTCCAAATAATTGACAGGAACCAGTTCAATTTAAAGCCAATCAAATTTATTCAGCAAGCAGGCAATAAACAAAACAGCGCTGGGCGGCCGGGGAGTCTTCGCTCCGCCAATGACCGCACCCTCTTCTTTTTCTTCTTCCTTTTTATAGCGTTGTCTTGGGTCTGGTAGTCCACTGTCTTAATGCCACGTTGCGTTGTGGGGTAAATTTCCATTATTCAGCAGTTCCGGGTGCTCATCTGGCTGAGTAACTTGAACCCTATAGTTAAACCTTTCCTCATTTTACACATTCTTTAAGCCCCAGGCTCTTCTTTACTTATGCTAAACAGTTTATGCTAAAACGGTTTATGCTAAACGGTTTAATGAACAAACCTTTATCTTTCACAATCCCCCCTTTTTCTTTTTCCTGCATTTTGTTCAGTAAACCGTTGCAGTTCCTGGTGACTTAATACAAAAGCATCACTCACTACCTCTTCCTCTCCTGCAATAGGTTCATACTTAGCGCGGATAAGCATTAAATGTGCAGCTTCTAATCGATTCTTGACAATGCTTATTAATTTGTTAAAAATACATAGCCAAAATGTAAGCCCAGCGATTAAAAGTAATATCGGCCTGGCTATAGTAGAGAGTAATGTAGTTAACCATGGGGAGTAATTGAACCATTTTTCATACCAACCTTGTTGTGCCTCTCTTTTTTTTCTTTTTCGCTCGAGTCCCTCCCTTACCTTTGTCATACTGTCTTGTACTGGCCCAGTGCGATCTATGTAGACACAACATTCTTCTCCTAAGGCCGCGCACAGCCCTCTCCTATTAGTGCCTGTTTCCCAATATCTCATACCCCACGTTTCCCTATTAACCATCCTGGGTTGTTTGGCTGGGATACATTTACATATATAAACTGGCAATTTCCATAAGAAGGTTGGGGTTTTATCCCTCCACGGGGGGCTAAAATTATACCGCTGCTGGAGTCTGGTTTAGGTGGAGTGCATCCACTTGGGCTCCAGCCTACCTCGAGGAATTTATCAGGTCCTGCCCCTGGCTTCCAGGCAGATGCAATGGTTTCGCAACCCCAATATGAACAATAATACTGATTAGGACTATTACAATAACTTCGCCCTGGGTTGGAGGCTGGGCAAAAAATAAAATCCTTTTGCGTTGGCTAGATTCGCATTTTTGCAAAAATTTATGTACACAATCTGACACAAGGTAGGTGTAAAACTGGGAGCTCCAGGAGTGGTAATAGTCTGGATTATGTGTTGATCTTCCCACCTAATCAGGCTCCATTTAAATGGTTGGTGGGGGCTTCCTTCAATCTGACTACACCACATTCCCAAGATGTAGAGTATCATGGTCAGTCTAGAGCGACGTGTCTTTTGCCTCGGTTGCCAGTTTACAAAATTTATTCCCGGATTAGGGTTAGCGTTGGACAGTGCATAACTCTGTCCCCAGAATTTTTCCCTCCACTGGTTCTTACTCCTCTGCCTCCGCTCGGCGACTCGAGTGCTGCGAGCCCCGGGGATATTCATCTTCTCGGCAGCAAGAGTACTCCTCAGGAGGCTCCAGTTATTTCGTGTTCCCTATCCGGGAAGGTTCACCAAGGCAACTTAAAGTCTCTCTTTCTTCTCGAGGCAAAAACTCCTGCCACTCTTTGACTGACTTCTTCCCATGAATCTTTAACACATTTGCTAATAACTCTTTCCCAGTGAACAGTTCTAAATTCTTGATGTATAGGAAGGTACAGTTCCCAACCACAAAACAGTTTTTCTACGTCTGCCTTATACCATTGGCCACGACCTCCCCCAAAACGCCTACAGTCACTACAACAAGGTTGTCTTCTTGTTGCAATACAAGCCCAAGTATCTTCACATCTGACACATCTACAAATGACCCAGCACTCGTGATCTTCCCACGGATGCTTTATACAGGGTATCCCAGTTCCCCAAAAGGGTCCCTCTCGAGGTAAAAGTCTCTCATCAGTGATATCTGGTGTTACTTCGCAACAGTGTGCAACGAGTCTTCCATCTGACGACTTGTACAGTCCTGCACCTCCTGTTTGATTCGGTATTCTGCTCAGGTGCCAGGGCGCGAATGAAGCCCTTCTCAATGTCTCTCCCGGGGTAACCTGGAACCATTCATATAAACTTTGTTTAATTTCTCTTGGGGAGTTTGTCATCCAGTCTTGGAGTTGCAGTTCGTTTTATTGTCAGCTTTAATTCTCCTGGGGAACTCGCAACTGCCCAAGGTGGATCTGTTACTGGTCCTTTTACTCGACTTGCATGAGTCCAACCGCGCTCTGCTGTCTGGGCGGCTGTTTCTGTGGTAAGTAAGACAAGATATGGTCCCTCCCAACGAGGAGTTAAAGGTGTTTCCTTCCATGATTTTATGAAAACTTTATCCCCAGGTTTTATCATATGTATTCTCATATATAGAGGGGGCCTCTGAACCAGTAAACCCTTTTTTCTCGATTCCTCCCGCCTACTCATCAATTGGGTCAAGTATGGTGTCAAGTGGGAATCTTGTAGTTGAGGATGTTCATTAGGAGTCTCCATATCATAGGGCATCCCGTACAACATCTCAAAAGGGGAAAGCCCTGTGTCTGCCCGGGGCTGAGTTCTTATGTTTAACAGGGCTAGGGGAAGACATTTTATCCATGACATTTTTGTTTCATACATCAACTTAGTCAACTGTTCTTTTATCCTCCCATTCATTCTCTCGACCCTGCCCGAGCTTTGGGGGTGCCAAGGAGTGTGGTATTGCCACTCGGTACCCAAAGCCGAAAATATATCCCGAATTACCCTAGACGTGAAGTGGGGTCCTCTGTCAGAATCAATTACCTTCACCACTCCACATCTAGGCACAATTTCTTTTAAAAAGATTTTTACCACTACTTGAGTTGTGGCCCGGGCCGTGGGGAATGTCATAAAATGCGTTCCAATAATTGACAGGAACCAGCTCAATTAAAGCCAATCATATTTATTTAGCAAGCAGGCAATAAACAAAACAGCGCTGGGCGGCCGGGGAGTCTTCGCTCCGCCAACGACCGCACCCTCTTCTTTTTCTTCTTCCTTTTTATAGCGTTGTCTTGGGTCTGGTAGTCCACTGTCTCAATGCCACATTGCGTTGTGGGGTAAATTTCCATTGTTCAGCGGTTCCGGGTGCTCATCCAGCTAAGTATTTCCTCACTTTACACATTCTTTAGGCCCCAGGCTCTTCTTTACTTATGCTAAGCAAGTTAGTTGGGCCTGGGCTCCTTCTTGCTTATGCTAAACGGTTTATGATAAACGGTTTAATGAACAAACCTTTATCTTTCACAATCCCCCCTTTTTCTGTTTTTCTGCATTTTGTTCAGTAAACAGTTGCAGTTCCTGGTGACTTAATACAAAAGCATCACCCACTACCTCTTCCTCTCCTGCAATAGGTTCATACTTAGCGCGGATAAGCATTAAATGTGCAGCTTCTAATCGATTCTTGACAATGCTTATTAATTTGTTAAAAATACATAGCCCAAATGTAAGCCCAGCGATTAAAGGTAATATTGGCCCGGCTATAGTAGAGAGTAATGTAGTTAACCATGGGGAGTAATTGAACCATTTCTCATACCAATTCTGTTGTGCTTCTCTTTCTCTTTTCCTTTTCTCGAGTCCTTCCCTCACTTTTGCCATAGCATCTCGCACTATGCCAGTATAATCCGTGTAGACACAGCATTCTTCTCCCAAGGCCGCACACAGCCCTCCTTGTTTTAAAAGCAGCATGTCTAGCCCCCTTCTATTTTGTAACACCACTTCCGACAATGACCTTACTGACTTTTCTAGCGCAGTTATTCCTTTTTCAAATCGCGCCACATCCTCGTCCACGGCTGTTCTTAGGGCTTTAAATCCATCGTTCTGCCGAACTAGTGATGTTATCCCTGTCCCTGCTCCTGTCGCAGCCACTGTCATTAAAGTGGCTATGGTCAGTGCAGTGAGAGGTTCTCGTTTTTGGATATGATGGCTTTGAGTAGTTAAATAATCGTATACAAAATCCTCAGGGTGATATATTATTCGGGGAATTATTATCACTTGGATGCAATATTCTGCACTTTCATTAAATACTTTTAACGACAAACATGGTGTAATTCCCTTTTTTGAACAAACCCATTTGGTATTTCTTGCTGGTAATAACCAGTCAGCTGAAGGTTTCCCTTTTAGGGAAATCTTTTCTGTACATAGATGGCTCTTACTTGGGGGAACAGTTCCTACACATTTACCTTTTCCAGTCACATATTGCATTATCGGACCCTGTTTTTGACTTTCCCATAAGCATTGTGCTGGATTTGACCCATTAATTTTTTTCGACTTTAGGGGGACCCCTATTGCTTCATAAAATGGAGGCCTGGCATCAAAGCACAACCAACAATGCCGAGTCAAATTAGGGTTGGTGGTATTTAAAAATTGGTACGTGGTGTTTAATAATTTCCATATAGGATGTCCTGGTAAATTCATGGCTTCTGAATCAGATTCTGATAGTGTGAAAGATAAGGGTTTGTTCATTAAACCGTTTAGCATAAACCGTTTAACATAAGCAAGGAGGAGCCCCGGCCCAACTAACTTACTTAGCATAAGTAAAGAAGAGCCTGGGGCCTAAAGAATGTGTAAAGTGAGGGAATACTTAGCCGGATGAGCACCCGAAACCGCTGAACAATGGAAATTTACCCCACAACGCAATAAAAAGGCCGAAGAAAAAGAAGAGGGCGCGGTCGTTGGCGGAGCGAAGACTCCCCGGCCGCCCAGCGCTGTTTTGTTTATTGCCTGCTTGCTAAATAAATTTCATTGGCTTTAATTGAGCTGGTTCCTGTCAATTATTGGAACGCATTTTATGACAAATTGGTGCCGTGACTCGGATCGAGGCTACCTGGAGTGGATCCCGGGTAAAGGGGGGCGCCCCGCTGTTAAGCGGCTCTTACTCGGACGGACCCATCCAGCCCTCGACCCGACGAACCTAAATTTGGGCAATAAACAAAAGAACTCCGGGAATCCCGTAATCTTTGTGCACGAAGCCCCGAACGAAGACGCTTGGGACGCGTAAGTAGAGGCCTGTTATCCGTTCGGTTGGATCCCTCAAGGAACCTCCAAACAAAGACGCTTGGGACGCGTGAGTACAGGCCGGTTATCCGTTCGGTTGGGATTGGGTATCCCGAGGTGTGCCGTGTGACACGTCCAGTTGCGGGCGAAGCGAATGCGGACCCCCTAGTAGTGCGGTTCCCAAATCCCGTGAGGGACTGGGCCACGAGCGGGGGGAAGCGTGTGTGTGTGTGATTGAAGGCACCTCGGAAGATGGGACAAAGGAAAAGCAAGCCCTTTGGTCCCATGGGGGGGGAGGAGAAGGTGAGTCTCCCCAAGATCCCCCCAGGCAGCCCCTTTGGGTTAATGATAACCTATTGGGATGATTACCCCTCAAGGAGAGGAAAAAGTAAAGTAAAAATGATACACAGGAGATCATTTGGATTGGCCAGTTTTTGGCTCATTTGAGGATTGGATTTGTCAGGCATTAAATATATATGTTAACTCGAAAGAACCGTTTAAATTGGAGGAAAGTGAGTATGCGGCTCTCGTAGCCGAAACTAGAACTGGGTTGTTCCCCTTAAGGGAAAAGGAAGAACTAAAAAAAAAATAAAAAAAAAAAAATAAAAAATTTACTAGAAGTCAAACAAGAAAAATGCAGGAACCTCCGCAACTATATCCGCTAAGAGAGCTGGCAATGGGAGGTCCCGTTCCTGGGGTAGGATATGTCGCCGTCCCTCTTAACTCAGGGGACGTGCGAGAATTTAAAAAAAAAAAAAAAGGAAATGGGGAGCCTGCTAGGCGATCCCCTAGGGGTCGCTGAGAGGCTGGATCAGTTCCTCGGCCCCAACATTTACACCTGGGATGAGATCCAGTCCATTATGGGAATATTGTTTACTGTAGAAGAAAGAGGAATGATAAGGCGGGCCGGAATGAGATTATGGGATCAGCAGCACCAACAAGGACCGCCAGCAGATGTTAAATGGCCGTTACAAAGGCCTAATTGGGATAATCAGAATCCAGTACATCGGATTGAAATGCAAGATCTGAGAAATATTATAATCCAGGGAATTAGGGAATCAGTTCCCAGAGGGCAGAACATCAGTAAGGCCCTTAATGAGCAGCAGAAAAAGGATGAAACACCTACAGAATGGTTAGAAAGGTTGGGAAAGAACTTGCAGTTGTATTCAGGAATAGACCCCGATACCCCTGGGAGAGAGGCTCTATTGAAAACGCAGTTTGTGGCTAAATCATGGCAAGACATCCGAAAGAAATTAGAAAAAAATTGAAAATTGGCAAGACCGTGGACTAGATGAACTTTTGAGGGAAGTCCAAAAGGTATATGTTAGGAGGGAGGAAGAAACACATAAAAGGCAAGGGAGAATGATGGTAGCTGCGGTGCGAGAAGGACAGAAGGCAGTCCCACCCCGGAGAGGAAACACCTCTTCTCGCCGGGACATGGGGAACAGGGGACGAGAAAAATCGGTGGAAGGAAAGGGATGGACGTGTTTTTATTGCGGAAAGCCAGGACACATGAGAAAGGAATGTCGGCAACGAATGAAAGATGAGAGGATGTTTAAAGAAGATTAGGGGGGGGTCAGGGGCTCTATTTGCTGGGGACCAGGAACTTTACAGAGCCCTTGATAAAATTAAAGGTGGGTCCCCAGCAACAAGTAGTTGAGTTCCTAGTGGACTCAGGGGCGGAAAGATCTACCATCCAGAGGTTACCTCCAGGATGTAAACCGTCCTCAGATAAAGTACAAGTGATTGGAGCTAAGGGTGAACCTTTTGAGGTTCCCGTAATTAAAAATGTGTTATTGAAAACAGATTCTAAAATAAGGATGGGATCTTTATTATTAGTACCAGAGGCCGACTATAACCTCTTGGGAAGGGACTTAATGATAGAATTGGGAATCAGTTTAGAGACAACAAAGGACCAGATACATATTAAATTATGTCCCTTGAGAGCAGTAGATGAGGGAGAAATAAACCCAGAAGTGTGGTATACTCCGGAAACTGTTGAAAAACTGGATATCGCCCCGTTTGTAGTTACGATACGAGACCCAGAGATACCAGTTCGGATAAAACAATATCCCTTATCCGAAGAAAGAAGACAGGGATTGAAACCTGAAATCGACAGACTAATTAAACAGGGATTGTTAGAACCCTGTATGTCCCCATATAACACACCCATCCTACCTGTAAAGAAAACAGATGGGAAGTACAGTTTAGTGCATGATCTAAGAGAAATCAATAAGAGAACGGTGGCCGGATTCCCTGTAGTGGCCAATCCACACACCTTATTGAGCCAATTAAGACCGGAGGACCAATGGTATAGTGTCATAGACTTAAAAGATGCATTCTGGGCTTGCCCCTTGAAGGCAGATTGCCGAGATTATTTTGCATTTGAATGGGAGGATCCGGATACTCATAGAAAACAGCAGTTAAGGTGGACCGTGCTCCCGCAAGGGTTTACGGAATCCCCTAATTTGTTTGGACAAGCCTTGGAACAAATATTACAAAACTATGAGTTAGGAGAAGGAATCACTCTGGTCCAATATGTAGATGATTTATTATTGGCAGAAAAAGAAGAGGACAGTGTTAAAAGAGAAACCATTAAGTTATTAATTTTTTTTTTTTTTTTTTGAGCCTATAAGGATTAAAAGTGTCTAAAGCTAAATTGCAGTTTGTAGAAGAAGAAGTGAAATATCTAGGACATAGATTGAATAAGGGGAGCAAGAAACTAGACCCCAAGAGGGTAAATAGAATTTTATCAATCACAGTTCCCCGAACCAAAAGACAGGTCCGACAGCTATTGGGACTGATCGGATACTGCAGACAGTGGATTGAGAACTTTAGCGGAAAGGTAAAGTTCCTTTATAATAAACTAAAAGACCTATTGGGGAACCCAAGCCTTGGCAGACCAGTTTGCAATCAAATATATGTGTGTTGGAGTTTATAATTTAGCAAAACGAGTAACGCAAGATTGCCTCACTTGCCAGAAAACTAACAGGAGTCAGTTCAGAGAGAGAGTGCACGGGGGGAGGGAACTAGCACATAGACCTTTTTCACATGTCCAAATTGACTTTACTGAATTACCCAAGGTTGGGAGGTATAAATACCTCCTTGTGATAGTGGACCACTTAACCCATTTTGTAGAAGCATTCCCCACGACTCGGGCCACAGCCCAAACCGTGGTGAAAATACTTTTAGAAGAAATCATGCCCAGGTATGGAGTAGTGGAGATGATAGATTCAGACCGGGGACCCCACTTCACATCTAAAGTGGCCCAGGATATGCTCTCAGCTCTAGGAACTGAGTGGCAGCATCACACTCCTTAGCACCCCCAAAGCTCGGGCAGAGTAGAAAGAATGAATGGAAGAATAAAAGAGCAATTGACTAAGTTAATGTTTGAAACTAAAATGTCATGGACCAAATGCCTCCCCCTTGCTCTGTTAAATATAAGAACACAACCTCGGACTGACACAGGGATTTCCCCTTTTGAAATGTTGTACGGAATGCCCTATGATATGGAGGCTCCTAATGAACATCCTCAACTACAAAATTCCCACTTGACACCATACTTAACCCAATTGATGAGTAGGCGGGAGGAATTGAGAGAAAAAAGGGTTTATTAGTCCAAAGACCTCCCTTAGATATGAAAATACATATGATAAAACCGGGAGATAAAGTTTTAATAAAGTCATGGAAACACCTTTAACACCCCGCTGGGAAGGGCCATATCTTGTTTTGCTTACCACAGAAACAGCTGTCTGGACAGCGGAGCAGGGGTGGACTCATGCAAGCCGAGTGAAGGGACCCGTGGCGGACCCACTCTGGACGGTCACGAGCGCACGAGGAGAATTGAAGCTGACAATAAAACGAACTGCAACTCCAAGACTGAATGACAAGCTCCCCAAGAGAAATTAAACAAAGTTTATATGAATGGTTCCAGGTTACCCCGGGAGAGACATTGAGAAGGGCTTCATTCGTGCCCTGGCACCTGAGCAGAATACCGAATCAAACAGGAGGGGCAGGACTGTACAAGTCATCAGATGAAAAACTCGTTGCACACTGTTGCGAAGTAACACCAGATATCACTGACGAGAGACTTTTACCTCGAGAGGGACCCTTTTGGGGAACTGGGATACCCTGTATAAAGCATCCGTGAGAAAATCACGAGTGCTGGGTCATTTATAGATGTGTCAGATGTGAAGATACTTGGGCTTGTATTGCAACAAGAAGACAACCTTGTTGTAGTGACTGTAGGCGTTTTGGGGGAGGTCGTGGCCAATGGTATAAGGCAGACGTAGAAAAACTGTTTTGTGGTTGGGAACTGTACCTTCCTATACATCAAGAATTTAGAACTTTTCACTGGGAAAGAGCTATTAGCAAATGTGTTAAAGATTCATGGGAAGAAGTCAGTCAAAGAGAGGCAGGAGTTTTTGCCTCGAGAAGAAAGAGAGACTTTAAGTTGCCTTGGTGAACCTTCCCAGATAGGGAACACGAAATAACTGGAGCCTCCTGAAGAGTACTCTTGCTGCCGAGAAGATGAATATCCCCGGGGCTCGCAGCACTCGAGTCGCCGAGCGGAGGCAGAGGAGTAAGAACCAGTGGAGGGAAAAATTCTGGGGACAGAGTTATGCACTGTCCAACGCTAACCCTAATCCGGGAATAAATTTTGTAAACTGGCAACCGAGGCAAAATCACGTCGCTCTAGACTGACCATGATACTATACATCTTGGGAATGTGGTGTAATCAGATTGAAGGAAGCCCCCACCAACCATTTAAATGGAGCCTGATTAAGTGGGAAGATCAACACATAATCCAGACTATTACCACTCCTGGAGCTCCCAGTTTTACACCTACCTTGTGTCAAATTGTGTACATAAATTTTTGCAAAAACCGAATCTAGCCAACGCAAAAAAGATTTTATTTTTTGTGCCCAGCCTCCAACCCAGGGTGAAATTATTATAATAGTCCTAATCAGTATTATTGGTCATATTGGAGTTGCAAAACCATTGCATCCGCCTAGAAGCCAGGGGCAGGGCCTGATAAATTCTTCAAAGTAGGCTGGGGCCCAAGTGAATGCACTCCACCTAAACCAGACTCCAGCAGCGGTATAATTTTAGCCCACGGTATAGCCGGGCCAATATTACTTTAATCGCTGGGCTTACATTTGGGCTATGTATTTTTAACAAATTAATAAGCATTGTAAAGAATCGATTAGAAGCTGCACATTTAATGCTTATCCACGCTAAGTATGAACCTATTGCAGGAGAGGAAGAGGTAGTGGGTAACGTTTTTGTATTAAGTCACCAGGAACTGCCACGGTTTACTGAACAAAATGCAGAAAAACAGAAAAAGGGGGGATTGTGAAAGATAAGGGTTTGTTCATTAAACCGTTTAGCATAAACCGTTTAACATAAGCAAGGAGGAGCCCCGGCCCAACTAACTTACTTAGCATAAGTAAAGAAGAGCCTGGGGCCTAAAGAATGTGTAAAGTGAGGGAATACTTAGCTGGATGAGCACCCGAAACCGCTGAACAATGGAAATTTACCCCACAACGCAATAAAAAGGCCGAAGAAAAAGAAGAGGGCGCGGTCGTTGGCGGAGCGAAGACTCCCCGGCCGCCCAGCGCTGTTTTGTTTATTGCCTGCTTGCTAAATAAATTTCATTGGCTTTAATTGAGCTGGTTCCTGTCAATTATTGGAACGCATTTTATGACAATAGGGTTTCAGTGATATTTCGAGAGAGGGTTTCGGTTGTGTTAGGGACAATCTCTCCTCTTAGAGTGTCATCTATATCACTGATCACTGGATTGGGGCCTATTGGTTCTGGGTCGTTCGGCACGCTCTCCTTTTTTATCAACAGGAGTCCTCCTCTGTCTGCTCCGGGCTCATAATATCTCATGCCCCAAGTTTTTCCCATTAACCAAGTGGGGTCTGCAGGGTTAATAATATTGATATATATAAATTTACAGCTTCCTTCTCGTGCAACACTTCCGCTCCAATCTCTCTTGGGAGCTGTACAGCCGAAGGGGCCCCATTTTACTGATATAAAGCGATCTTGTCCCCCTCCTGGGGTCCAATCAGATGCTACAGTTTCACAGCCCCAGTATGCACAATAATATGCATTAGGAGAATTACAATAACTTTTCCCTGGGTGTGCGCTGGGGCAAAAATAAAACCCTATAAGGTTTAAACAAGGTTCTATGGGCACAAGTTCACATAATGTTACGGAAAAACTCGGGTCTCCAGACGTGACAACAGTTCTGACTACTCTCTGATCTTTCCATCTAATTACACTCCACTTGAATGGTTGGTGTTCGCTTCCCTCAACCTGATTATACCATATTTCTAAGATGTATAATATTATAGCCAGTTTAGAGTGACATGTTTTTTTCTCCGGTTACCAGTCTCGAAGACCTGCTCTCAAATTGGGGTTCACGTCAGACAGTACACAGCCCTGCCTCCAGGGTTCTTTTCTCCACTGGTCCTTACTCCTCTGCCTCCGCTCGGCGACTCGAGTGCTGCGAGCCCCGGGGTTTGTCATCTTCTCGGCAGCAAGAGTACTCTTCAAGAGATTTCAATTAATTCGATTTCCCATCCGGGTCTTACCAAGGCAATTTAAGGCAATTCGAAGCCTTTTTTTCAAAGCAAAAAAATGCCACCTCTTTAACTGGCTCTTTGTTACTATTTCTTTTGTCCTTTGTACATAGAATTATTCTGGCCACCTCTTTCTTCCCTTTTGTCTAATTTCTAAGCAAAGCGTATTTTACAATTCTTTTTCGTCTCTTCCTAACGATCTGGCGGTATTGACCAGATAGTGGGAACTAAATTTTCCTAAGAACATTCTACTTTAAGTATCGGCCCCGTAACAAGCTAGGAGCTTCCCACGCTAGACGCGCATGCCGCGGCTCATGTGTCTTTCGTAATAGTTCTAACAATTGTGCTGCTTGGCGAGCTGCTTCAGGTTTGCAATAGTCACATCTATCCCACCTGTTTCGGTCCCTCCTCCACACCTGAGTTTCACACACTTTGCAGTATGTTAATACCCACGGTTTACAACTTTGACAAAGAGAACAATTGGCTTTCTTGTAAGGGTTGTTATTCATTCACTGGATGGGTTGCTCTGCGTATTGGTACTCTCAGTCCGCTCTGAAGTTGGAGTCCTTTTGATGGTCAGCTTCAAATCTCCTGGTGCGCTCGTGACCGTCCAGAGTGGGTCCGTCACGAGTCCCTTCACTCGGCTTGCATGAGTCCACCCCCGCTCCGCTGTCCGGACAGCTGTTTCTGTGGTAAACAAAACAAGATATGGCCCTTCCCAGCGGGGTGTTAAAGGTGTTTCTTTCCATGACTTTATTAAAACTTTATCTCCCGGTTTTATCATATGTATTTTCATATCTAAGGGAGGTCTTTGAACTAATAAACCCTTTTTTCTCTCAATTCCTCCCGCCTACTCATCAATTGGGTCAAGTATGGTGTCAAGTGGGAATTTTGTAGTTGAGGATGTTCATTAGGAGCCTCCATATCATAGGGCATCCCGTACAACATTTCAAAAGGGGAAAGCCCTGTGTCTGCCCGGGGCTGAGTTCTTATGTTTAACAGGGCTAGGGGAAGACATTTTATCCATGACATTTTTGTTTCATACATCAACTTAGTCAACTGTTCTTTTATCCTCCCATTCAAATGCAAAATAATCTCGACAATCTGCCCTAAGGGGGCAAGCCCAAAAGGCATCTTTTAAATCTATGACACTATACCACTGATCATCTGGTCCTAATTGGCTCAATAGTGTGTGTGGATTAGCCACTACAGGGAGTCTGGCCACCGTCCTCTTGTTAATTTCTCTCAAATCATGCACTAGACGATACTTCCCTTCTGATTTCTTTACAGGTAGGATGGGTGTGTTATATGGGGACATACAGGATTCTAACAATCCCTGCTTAATCAGCCTGTCGATCTCAGGTTTCAATCCCCATCTTCCTTCTTCAGATAAGGGATATTGTTTGATCCGAACTGGTATTTCCGGATTTCGTATCGTGACTGCAAACGGGTCAACGTCCAATTTTCCGACAGTTTCCGGAGTATACCATACTTTTGGGTTTATTTCCCTCTCATCTACGGCCCTCAAGGGGCATAATTTAATATGTATCTGGTCCTTTGTTGTCTCTAAACTGATTCCCAATTCTATCATTAAATCTCTTCCCAAGAGGTTATAATCTGCCTCTGGTACTAACAATAAAGATTCCACCTCCATTTTAGAGTCTGTTTCCAATAACACATTTTTAATTACGGGAACCTCAGAAGGTTCACCCTTAGCTCCAATCACTTGTACTTTATCTGAGGATGTTTTGCATCCTGGAGGTAACCTCTGGACGGTAGATCTTTCCGCTCCTGAGTCCACTAGGAACTCAACTACTTGTTGCTGGGGACCCACCTTTAATTTTATCAAGGGCTCTGTAAAGTTCCTGGTCCCCAGCAAATAGAGCCCCTGACAACTCTAATCCTCCTTAAATATCCTCTCATCGTTCATTCGTTGCCGACATTCCTTTCTCATGTGTCCTGGCTTTCCGCAATAAAAACACGTCCATCCCTTTCCTTCCACCGATTTTTCTCGTCCCCTGTTCCCCATGTCCCAGCGGGAAGAGATGTTTCCCCTCCGGGGTGGGATTGCCTTCTGTCCTTCTCGCACCGCAGCTACCATCATTCTCACTTGCCTTTTATGTGTTTCTTCCTCTCTCCTAACATATACCTTTTGGGCTTCCATCAAAAGTTTATCTAGCCCACGATCTTGCCAATCTCCAATTTTTTTCTAATTTCCTTCGGATGTCTTGCCATGATTTAGCCACAAACTGCGTTTTCAATAGAGCCTCTCCCCCAGGGGTATTGGGGTCTATTCCTGAATACAACTGCAAGTTCTTTCTCAACCTTTCTAACCATTCTGTAGGTGTTTCATCCTTTTTCTGCTGCTCATTAAGGGCCTTACTGATGTTCTGCCCTCTGGAAACTGATTCCCTAATTCCCTGGATTATAATATTTCTCAGATCTTGCATTTCGATTCGATGTACTGGATTTTGATTATCCCAATTAGGCCTTTGTAATGGCCATTTAACATCTGCTGGCGGTCCTTGTTGGTGCTGCTGATCCCATAATCTCATTCCGGCCCGCCTTATCATTCCTCTTTCTTCTACAGTAAACAATATTCCCATAATGGACTGGATCTCATCCCATGTATAAATGTTGGGGCCGAGGAACTGATCCAGCCTCTCAGCGACCCCTAGGGGATCGCCTAGCAGGCTCCCCATTTCCTTTTTAAATTCTCGCACGTCCCCTGAGTTAAGAGGGACGGTGACTTATCCTACCCCAGGAACGGGACCTCCCATTGCCACCTCTCTTAGCGGATATAATTGCGGAGGTTCCTGCATTTTTCTTGTTTAACTTCTAGTAATTCTTTTTTCGCATTCCCTATTTTCTGGAGGCTGATCGGATTCTGGGGAGAGTTCGGGGGCTGTAGCCTCCGGGACTGGATTCGGGGGAGGTATAGGAGGGGTATTAGGTGCAGGTGGGACATAAGGGGGGGTGATACAGGTATTTCCTCCTCTTTCTGTCTCCTCCGTTTTAGTTCTCCTTTTTCCCTTAAGGGAAACAATCCGGCTCTAGTTTCGGCTATTATCCAAAGTGCCGCGTACTCACTCTCTTTCAATTAAAACGGTTCCTTCGAGTTCACATATATATTTAACGCCTGACAAATCCAATCCTCAAATGAGCCAAAAACTGGCCAGTACAAATGATCTCCTCTGATTTGTTTACCTCCCTAGACCTCCATACAATAGTGTATCATCTTTGCTTTACTTTTTCCTCTCCTTGAGGGGTAATCATCCCAATAGGTTATCATTAACCCTAAGGGGCTGTTTGGGGGGATCTTGGGGAGACTCATCTTCTCCTCCCCACCCATGGGACCAAAGGGCTTGCTTTTCCTTTGTCCCATCTTCCAAGGTGCCTTCAATCACACACACACGCTTCCCCCCACTCGTGGCCCAGTCCCTCACGGGATTTGGGAACCACACTACTAGGGGGTCCGCACTTGCTTCGTCCGCAATTGGACGTCTCACACGGCACACCTCAGGATACCCAATCCCAACCGAACGGATAACAGGCCTCTACAAGCGTCTTCGTTCAGGGCTTCGTGCACAAAGATTACGGGATTCCCGGAGTTCTTTTGTTTATTGCCCAAATTTAGGTTCATCGGGTCGAGGGCTGGATGGGTCCGTCTGAGTAAGGGCCGCTTTACAGCGGGGCGCCCCCCTTTACCCGGGATCCACTCCAGGTAGCCTCGATCCGAGTCACGGCACCAATTTGTCATAAAATGCGTTCCAATAATTGACAGGAACCAGTTCAATTAAAGCCAATCAAATTTATTCAGCAAGCAGGCAATAAACAAAACAGCGCTGGGCGGCCGGGGAGTCTTCGCTCCGCCAACGACCGCACCCTCTTCTTTTTCTTCTTCCTTTTTATAGCGTTGTCTTGGGTCTGGTAGTCCACTGTCTCAATGCCACGTTGCGTTGTGGGGTAAATTTCCATTATTCAGCGGTTCCGGGTGCTTATCCGGCTGAGTAACTTGAACCCTATAGTTAAACCTTTCCTCATTTTACACATTCTTTAGGCCCCAGGCTCTTCTTTACTTATGCTAAGCAAGTTAGTTGGGCGTTGGCTCCTTCTTTACTTATGCTAAGCAGTTTATGCTAAAACGGTTTATGCTAAACGGTTTAATGAACAAACCTTTATCTTTCACAGCTTCTAACTAGCTGAATTTGTTATCCAGTGTTTCAAGGTGTGCAGTGTACAGGAGAGTCTCTGTCCCACGGTCAATATAAGTGGCACCGTGTCCTCGAGGGATGAGTGATGTGTTTGGAGGGGGGAGAGTTTGCTCAGAGATCCCTGGTTTGCTCTAGGATCCCAGGGTTGCTCTGTGCCAGAGCATCCCAAGGGAGAGGGCAGATACAAGAGGGTGAGGAAATGCCCAGACAGCGAGGAGGCTGGCACGGAGGGACATGCCACACTATTGCATCACTCCCCAAATCATGAACAAGACTTGATGGTCTCCTTATTTGCTTGTCTAGCAATGCTTTGACTTACTAATTCACTTCAGGTGCTTATTTTGGTGAAGCTAAATGGAGGTGCAAGCTCCCCTATCCTGTCTGTGTAGTGGAAGAGGAGCCGAGAAAGGCATGATGCTGGCAGTCTGTCCCATTTTCTTCCCATTATTCAACTTACTTCCCTTTCCTGGTGATAAGAAGAGAATTTATGCCTCAGCGTCAGCACGCATGGATCCCCAAACAGGCAGGCTAGGTCTGAACTCAGCAGCTCAAACCTATTTTTCCAAGCAAGATGTTGAAGTTCTGGTAGTCTGTGGAGAAGAGAGACTTCATCCTTTGGATGTGTGGTATGTTCTCAGGTGCCTTATGAATGTGTTGGTCTGTTGATGATGGAGAGGAAACTTTCACTGTGAAATTTAAAGGGCAGAAATTTTCAGCAGAAAATACATTGCAGAAGGTGAGAGTCCTGATGCGGCGGTTTAATATTATTTGAATTTTCATCTGGTTTCTAATCTGCACATGGATCAAGAGGAGAGAGCTGGAAAACAGGAGATTTAATTTTTCTGTCTACTCAGAAAGCAACAGAATTCTTGCAGGATGCACTGGACTTGTCTGGAAAGACTAATTTCTGCTTCATGTATCTCAGCCCAGGAGCTTTGTGTGGTGATGGCACTTTGCATTGGGCCAGCTTCGTTACTAGCAATGGGGTTTAAGAGTATTAATGAGCAACTGGACTTGATTAAGACAGCAAAGTCCATCAGTATATTACAAGGCTCGGGGTTACACCCACCATTTTTGGCTTTTCCTGCTCCCTAATTTCTGGGGGAGCAGAGGAGGAGGAGAGTTAACACCCATTGCCGCGTGCTCAGGCACAGCATCAGTCTCCTGGAAGAAGACCTGAAAACTAATTTTGTCTTGATTTTTTTTTTCCAAAGACCAGAAAATTCCCATAATGGGGGCTCAGTCTGATGAGTTGAGGTGCCAGGGACCCTGCTGGCAGCGATCCAGACCACCGCTCCAGTCCCTGCGTCTTCTTCCTTTCCCTCCAAAATTTGCTCTCAGGATATAGTGAAAGAAGAAAAAAAACCAAAACACTCAGAGAATTGGAGATTTTGCTTCTAAAAACCTGAATTTTCACCCATCAGTGCATCAGGAGGCATTCAGAGGTGAAGTGGCAGTATTCCTCCTTAAGCATTTCCCTACCTCTATGTTCGTTACTGATCCGAGAGGGTTCGAAATTATTTCAAAGGCGAAATTAAGACATAAATGAGGTCAAATGTCACATTCAAACATTATAGTTTATTATAACCTATGGGAGAGATGAAAGGGAAAGGGAAAGGAAAGGAAAGGAAAGGAAAGGAAAGGAAAGGAAAGGAAAGGAAAGGAAAGGAAAGGAAAGGAAAGGAAAGGAAAGGAAAGGAAAGAGAAAGGGGGAGAGAGAGAAAGAGAGAGTAAAGCTACCACCACGGATCCAGCAGCGTCCCACAGGCCCTGCTTTGATATTCAGTGGGGGAGCACTTCCAGCCCGATGTCAGTTGTTTCTGCTGTTTTATAGGGTAGCTCCATTGTTTGCTTAACCATCCCTTCCACCCAGTGATGATACACATGCCAAATACTGTAATTGAGGAGGTCTTCGGGCATCTCCGGGCCCCTCCATCCAGACTCCTGGTGCCCCGGCGCTTAACAAGGGGGTTAGGTTATCTCTTGCAAAAACAGAAGATGGCCTCTCCAGTCTCTTCGGGAACTCTGTACCAGATACCAGCAGGACCATAAACCTCCAACCTGGTTTATGGGTTTCATGTTTGTCACGGTCCACTCGGTGGACTTGTGATGATTCGTTTACCTTGATCTCAAAGCATGAAATTAAGGCAACCAAAATGCCAAGGGGTTATAATTCAATCAAAGAGTATAACTTTATTATTTTGCCCATAAAGCGGCACGCGATAGACAAAGTGGAGAAAAGGGAAGGAAAAAAGGAGGAAAGAGGACCAAAGGCGTCCTTATGGTCCCAGGTCCTGAACAGCATCCTGCCGGTCCTCAAGTCATGATCGTGATCCTTTGGTGGGGAGATCTCACCTGGGTTTGGTTAGGAACCATCTTTTATGCTAAGCAACAGCACCTCGCACCTCCTCTCTCCCATGGATTGTGGCCAATCTCCACCTTCATTTCGCAATCCAGACTGAACTGCATAGGCCCCAAAAGTTCTCGTTTCGCTTTCCAGAACTTGTCTGCGCCTGCGCCACCTCGCGTTCGGGGGTCTTTTACTTCCTCACATCATCTTCCTCTCGTGACCACTGGGTGACCTGAAGACCCTCTGCGAGTCTCTGCGCATGCTTCTCTTTGTTGGCTTTGGTACCAGGAAGGAGGTGGGGCAAGCTTGCTGAGGCAGCAGGTAAAATCCATCTTCTTGACAGCAGCCATACTTGCAGTCCCAGGTATCAGAGACTACTTGTACCATGCAGTTCTTTTCTTTCAGGACGTTTGCTTCTTGGTCTCTCTCCAAGTCCCTGATGGCGAGGTTGAGGCAAATACTGTTCTTCAGACTGACTCTTACAATGTTTCGGCAAGGTTGAGACAGTCACCTAACAGAGTCCTTTACAGTCTCTTATACCACCCCATGGAAGTTTTACAATCTAATTTTTTGAACAACGTTAGCAACTTTAACAACTATAACCTCATTTTAAACTGATGACACTGCAGTTTGAGGGGAATCAGAAGTAGGGAGAAGACAAAGACAAAAATTTACATGGACATTTACAAGGAAAATATCTTAAATCAGGACAACAAATAAGCTTGCCAAGGATAATTATTGCAATGACCAGTACATACAAATCTGCATTCATTGTTTTGGATATAAAGTTGAGCAAAGTCGGTCTGGTGGTTTGTACAGTCTGCTACCCTGGTCACCGAAGTCGAGGGTCAGCACACACAGCCAGAAAATCGATTTCCACGCCCCTCTTAACCTAAAGAACATGCATCATCTGGGTCTAGAAACTTTAAGCGAGGGAAAATAGGCAATAATACTATCTTGAAAGGAAAAAAAACCAAACCACAAACCTCATTATATAATACTTATGCCTATCGATTTTGGTTGGCGAACAACACAAATCTGTTTGATGCTATTGGGTGAAACACTAGACGCGAATTGCATATTAGATACCACATGTTGGATTAATCAAATGAAACAAGGAAATACACGTGGTAAAAACAACAATAAAGCTAGGCTACATAAGAAATAAACCACTATTCGCTTCATCCATGGTGCACCCGGGATCCAAGAAAACAAATGCACATCCCAATGGGGTTCCCAAGTTTGGACAGAGACATGGGCTAATTTTCTAACCCCCAAGGTTATTTGTTTGACCACATCTCCGTTATCATCAATCATTAAACAACAGCTAGAATCATTTAACTTTCCACAAATACCCCCTTCTTCTACTAGCAAGTAATCGAGAACCATTTGATGTTGTAAAATTGCAGTTCTCATTTGAGTGGCCTGGTCTGCCAATAAATCCAGGGCACGAGCAGTTTCATTAGTAATAATTTCCAAAACAGCTTGTAGTCGGATGATACGATTTAAATTATAAACTGGTTCTCGAGCACTGCTAATTGGCTTGTTGGGGTTCCAAGTAGCTGGTCCATAATGTTTAATAATTTGCTCAGGTGGCCAGTCGTTCTTTCCCCATTTCTGACCACTTCCTCCCGTAAGATGAGTGGAAAGGGATCGTTTGCTTCTCCTTAAATCATCATATACTCTAATTCCCAAGCTGTCTCCACTTCGACCAGGTAACAAGAAGAAGTAGGGATGTATATAACCTACATAACACGTTCCACTCCAATTTTTTGGTAATTTCCGATAAGCATGATGGCCACAAATCCAATAATGACCTTTTAGGGCCCAAGTCCATTCACAACTGGTCCGTCCCCTTTATGTCTTAAATTGGAATTACAAAGAGTTTCAAAATAAATGGTACTTTTTAAGCCCAAAGGGTGCTTAATTTGATTGTTTGACTTCTTTCCTTTAATCCAAAGATCACATTTCCATGCCCCTACAGGGCTACTATAGTTACACTGAATGGTCACTACCTGGTTAGTTACACCACTCAGGGCACAAGCTAGTGGATTGGATTTCCTTAATATTACAGCTCCTGTGAGATTGGTACTAAACCAAAAACTATCAAATCGGTTTTTATGACTGGTTTCATTGACCCATGCCCAGCTTTGTCTGCGAGGGATGAGTTTTTCATCAGTGGCGTTGCTCAGTAGACACCATAACATGTTGCACTCGACGGAAAGAGAGTGGTGATTATAGGTCGAACAATTGATGGGTCAGCACCTTGGGACAATACAATGATTTCCATACACAAATGTCCAATTACACACGCTATGACCCACAAAAACTCCATTGCTGTTTTTCTGATTAAGACAATATTCTCCCTTTCCTGGAACTTGGATGTTCCATGGTCTTGTCTCCTCATTGCAATGTAACGAGTTATTACCAATTACGCTTAGATTACTAACGAGCCACTTTGGGGATATCGGTTTTGATGTCCATGGCCAATCTTCAAATCCTAAATGGCTCCCACATACCAAACAATCAGTCAGATTAAAAGCATTAGCCACCTGCTGGCCTAGAGACATAAATACATTTTGCCAGGAGTTTCCCAGGATATTAAAGGCGACGACAATGGTCAACCAAAACAATGCCTGCAATAGTGTACTACACATCCTATAAATATTAACAAAGCAATCACTGACAAAACCACGCAGATAATTAGGAGCTTCATGTATTTCTTCAGGCAGATTGCAGGAATTTCATCTGGAAAAGAAAAACGGACTCGGTTCGCTCTGAGGAACCGGAAGCAGGTTGTTATTAGAAGGATGGAATAATCCACCTGGTGCTAATTTTATATTCTTTTCCGTTTGCATCTTTGGCTTTCCAAGTATATTTGTTTAATGGAGTATTCAATACCAATGGTGCCGCTCCCACAGTGAGGAGTTTGACCAGTACAGGTTGGCCTGGAAAATGTGATGGGTTACTCGGATGATCAGGGCCATGTGGGGCTGGCATGATTGTTGGAGCTTTTGGACAAAATGCCGTAATTTTTGGACATCCATTTGTCCCCCAGCGACCATTAACACTGGTCACAGCCCCCCACAACCATTCGGCCCATCCTAACTCATGCGGTTTGAGGAAGCGTTTTAAGAGACCATTTGTTCTTTCCACAGTTCCATTTGCTTGTGGGTAGTATGGAGTATGAAATACCCACGAAATTCCTTCCTGAGCAGCCCACTCTTGAACCAGTTTGGCTGTAAAGTGTGAGCCATTGTCTGACTGGATTGATTGTGGTTTGGGGAAGGTGCCAAAGCATTCCTCTAGGGCCTTAACAGTGTTTTCACCTGTTGCCTTGTCAAACGCTTTAGCTTGTACTAACCTAGAAATTATTTCCACTCCTACCAATACATACTGTTTCCCTTCCGGTTTTCGAAAAGGGCCAGTGTAATCTATTTGACAAGCATCCCATAAACCTTTTCCCTCTCTTAAATGTAAGGAGTCCTCTTCTAGGGGATGCCTATCCATCCGAGTCCGGCATTGTTCACAGGCAGAAATAAAAGTTTTGCATTGTTCTGTGGTAACAGGCCAGCCTCTAGCATGGGCCTCACTATAGAGGTTTTTGACTCCAGTGTGTTTGTATTTAACATGTAGCCATTCTAGCAATCGTTCCCAGTCCTCTGTCAGTAGGATGGTCTGTAAGGGGGCGGCCCTGGCTAGTTCATCGACCTGATTGTTCCACTGGCTGGCGGGAGACCTGTCATCCTGATGGGAGGCCACTCAAGCCACTATGAATGTCCCCTTTCTTGCAATGGCTAAAATGTCCTGACATTTCTCCTTTTGCCATACAGATATTCGGTTTATTTCCCACCCATTTTGTTCCCAGAAGGGGAGCCACTCTGTACATCCTTTAAAGACTGCATAAGAATCAGTATAGATATAGATGGGACAGGTAGACTGGGTTTCTCGTTGAAAAACACTCCATACGGCTACTAACTCCTCTACCTGAGCACTGCCTTCTCCTTCAGTGATTACCTGTTCTTCAACGTCTACTCAGAGGGCTACTGCCCGATATTTCCACTTTTCCCTCTCTTCTTGCGGAAGCATATGTGAACCACACGTTCTGAAGCTGGCTATGGAAAGTAGGAACTTTCTGTATCACCTGGGCAAGCTCTGCACCCTCTTCCTTGGTAGTCCCATCCTGAATAGCCAGCACCTTTGGGGTACCCTCTGACACTTGGAAAATATCACAGTAATGTTTGATTTGTGCATACCACTTCTGTACTGATGCCCTATGCTCCACCTCATGGGGGGGGACACATGTTCCAGCTAGTATGGCTTTGAGGACTTTGAAAGGCCCCCTAAGCACAATTGGCTGCTGTTGGATAGTCCGCTCAGCCTCCTGTAGGGCTAAGCTAACTATAAAGAGGCCTTTCTCCCAGACTGTGTATCTCTTCTCAGTATCTTTAAAACTGTGGGAATAAAATCCAATGGGTCTCATAGGTCCCTCAGGCCCCTTCTGCCACATGTGGATAGACAATCCTGACTGGGCAAACCCCTACTCAATATGAATGGGGTCTGAGGAGCCTAATAAGCCACCACCTCAAATACTAGTAGTCATAAGGCCTCTTGGTGCACCTCTGCCCAATGCCATTGCGCTCCCTTCCTAAGTCATATAAGGGGCGAGCAATGATAGAAAAATCTGGAATATGTTTTCTCCAAAAAATCAGCAATCCTAAAGCATGTTGAAGCTACTTTTTCGACTTGGGCATCTTAATCTGTTCTAGAGAGGAAAGAGTATCTGATGGGATGCACACCATTCCACCTTTCCACCAGATTCCCAGGAATTTAACCTACCAGCCATGAGAGTTTTTTCAGTTTTCCTGTTTGGGTGCAATCCTGCAACCCTACCAACCAGGCTTGGCTCATGATTTTTCCCTTCAACATCGGGATTTCTCCCACCAGAGAACTTTTATGTGAAATTCGTTGATTTTTAATGTCTTGCCATTTATCTCTGCTATTAACATACATCATTCATCCAGCCATTCATTTAGCCATTAACCACTTTGATACATCAGTTGCTCCATTGATACATGAAAATCAAAATGTTGACCAAAAATGGGCACTTTTTTCTCTCAAATTACATAATGCCAGTTGTATCTTTTTGAAGTCCATCAGTTGGAAGCCAGCGGGCATGTGGCATCATTAATCATGGTACTATGTTGGGAAAAGCGGTACCATGAGACCATTTGATGGGGTAGGATGGGGAGCACCACTAGGAAGGTTTTGGGATTCCTGGTGAGAGCACCTAGAGATGTCATCAAGTATTTTCTTCTCCTCTTTTTGGCTTTCTTTAAAAATGGTGGCCAAAGAGATTCTATACTGTGCATTTTTGAAGGTGCAAAGCCGCTGGCTCAGCCTCCCTAAATTAGCCAGAATAACTTATGATTTATTTTCATACTTATTTTTTGGTAACATCCCTCACTTGGAAGTCTCTCAAAATCTTAAATACAATTTTTTTTTAATGTCCTCACTCAGTATTTTGTGGCTTTACACTCTTTTTCCTCTTCTTGGTGTCATCAGGCTCTGGCCAGAAAATTGGAGGTGAAACAGTTCCTGCTTTTGAAGAAGCATTCTTGTGAAATGCCATACGTGATCATGTGCGTGCACTCAGAGCTCACTGCAATGGAGCCAAGTTGCAAAATAAAGATAAAAAGACGGTAGAAGAATGTGGTTTTGTGGCAGAGGAATCCCTGCTGCTAGCTGAGGGCTCAGCTCATTGCTGTAAGGCCATGGATACATAGACAAGGTGTTAAAATGAGGTGCAGGCCACTTGCAGCCAGTGCAAGTCACCTAGTGCTCCATGTAAGCCCATATTTGCTTAGGGAAAGAGCCTCGGGTTTATTAAATGCTTGCTGGCTTTCAGGATCATCTCTGCTTGCATCTCCCAGAGGCCAGGTATTAACCTTAAAGTCCACACAAATTTCCCCTTGGCACCAACACTGGGACCTGTTTTGGACACGCTCACCCCCAGTAAGGGAGATCTGCAGCTCTGGGGCATGGCTGGATGGCACACAGGAAGGTTTCTCCTTATTTATGATAGATCCAGCCTGTAAGAGAACTCTCTGCCCATGGCAGGGGGATTGGAACTAGATGATCTTTAAGGTTCCTTCTAGTCCAAACCATTCTATGATTCTATGACCATCCTTCCTTGAGACCCTGTGTTCATGTTTAACATCAAGGATAATCAGAGCAACTCTCCAAGAGTTACAAGCAGTGTTTGCATCCCTGGAAATGTTTAAATCATTAAATTATAGCCCATGGATGGGATTTTTTTTTGCAGAAATCTAGCTGTAGGAATTGATTCAGAGAAGTCCTGAGGAGGCATAAACTAGACTCAGTAGCCATGTTTAGGTACCACTTAAGTCTCTGGCTTTAAAATTAGCAACCACAGTGTAGGATCCGAAAGTAAGAGGCCATATAGTCTTGTACTTTATTGTTTTAATGTTGTTATTGTTCTTGCACTCAGAGCAATAATCATTTAAGCTACAGTTCAGCTTGCAAACATGACAGCAATGCTATTACTATGATATTATTTGGTTTACAGTTGAACTTGATGATTTTAAAGGTCTTTTCCAACCTAAACGATTCTATGAGTCTATGATTCTATATGTTAATCATGAACTTGCTTTGTCACTTAGGATTTACCTTTGTTATCCTTTTTGCCACCAGCATGAGAATTTTAAAACTCCCCTTATTATTCAGTATTAGAAGTGGAGCTGCTAAAAGAGAACTTCACAGCTATTTGCAGGTTTTTCATGTTTTAGGAAAGCCAAGCAAACTTACTCTGATCCATAGGATTTCTTTATTTGTTGCTGCCTGGATTTTGGCAACCGGGGGAATTCACAGAAATATTCCTGCATTTGAAAGCTTCAGATCTGCAACAATGCCTATCCATCTGCTCCAAAATCTCATGTTTACTGGAGATTATTTTCTCATTTAATATAGCTTGGTGGTCACAGGGGCCCAGGGACTGTCCCTGCTCTTGGCTTGACTGCTCCCAGCCCAACCCTGATGTTGATAAGCTCTTTCTGAAGCCAGTATGGATGCTCACAAACTGGGATTTGGTGGAACAAGCCAAGCTTTGGATCCAGCACACCCAGAACAGTTCTGGCTGTAGGTCAGGGTGGTTCATGGGGAGGTTTAGGTATGGGTACTGGGAAGGGGTAGCTTTAGAATACAGATTTGGTTTATTTTATCCCTCACCAGCAGTGATTTGTCTTGCTTGCTGCAAAACTGTCTCCCACCCAGTTGATGCTGCAACAAAAATTACAGGAAGGACCCAGGAGAAATAACACAAAAAAACTAGTCCCTAATGGATCAGCTTTTCAGAGGCAGGTTATTGTTTGCCTCTGTGCTATCACCAAAATAACCCAAAGCAACATCTGGTGATTGTCCAGAGAGGGACTAAACAAGGGGTTTATATATTTCTAATTTATAGCCCTATGCAAATATCCAGGAATGACTTTGTCATCCATCGCAGGACATTTTGGAGAAGTAGTGGGCAATCTGCCCTCCATCACTAGAGGTTTTATGAGCAGGTTGGATCAACTCCTCCAGGAAGGGTGCTGGTGTGGTTGGTCCTGCTTTGGTGCAGAAGGATGGATCAGGCGATGCCCCATGTCACAAGTAGCACTGCCTGGTAGGTCCTGTCATCTACCCGTCTAAGTACAAGAAAGATCAGGTGTGAGGACACTGTTGTCCCCTGGGAAAGGGACTCAGCCTAAGTGTGCTACACTGAGAAGCTGCAGTAGAAATGGGCTTTCTGGAGCAATTAAAACACAAGGGGTTATGAAAATGGAAGCAAACATCATGGATCAATTTGGTTACATTAAGGGCATGGGACACTCTCCACCACGTGACCCTGGCTACATCTAATTTACCGATGCTGATGTTGCTTACAATGGTTGAGAACTCAACTGTAGGCAGAAGGGGAGAAAAAGTGAGCAGAAGGGCCCATAGCACTGGGATGGATCTAGTCTGGCTCCTGGAAGTGCATCCCCTCCAGCAGCCCTGCAGGAACATCCTCTTCACATACCATGGCCTCTCCAAACCCTCCTGGGCAATTAGGGACCATAGCTGGGGCTTGTTTCTCCCCAAAACTCCCAACCCGACCCTTGATCCTACGGAAACCTCCAGGCATGTCTTCTTGTCCATCAGCCCCACAGACAGAGAAGCAATGCCACCAGCATGCTGAGGGGATAAGAGCATCCTTCAAGCTCAGAGATCAATTTTGAAATTGCATTTTTGATATTTTTAAATTTCGAGCTCTGAAAAAGCTCAAATTCACCTTTCAGAGCACGTATGGAAGAGGCCAGATTTGGTAAATCAGTGGCTACACAGCATGAGGGCATGAGGAAAAACTGCATTAGGAGATGGGTTACCAAAAACCTGTCTGGTGGCAATTACATATGTCATCTGATGAAAAACTGATTTGAGGGAAAACGCTGTAATATGCAATATGTTGCTCCGGAGAGAAAAAGATGACAAAGGTTATGAAATCCAGTTCATGGACTGTTTTACAGCTAAGGTAACTTCTATCCCTAGGGCTGCATTTTACAAGTCATGCGAGAAATCATTCTCAGGTCTGCACTGCACTTTTAAAGCACAAAAACATGATGTATTTGTTAGAAAACAAAGTTTTGTGATGATTTCCTACAGATAAATGCAGTCTTATTTTTTTGTGAGTGATGAAACATTTGGGAGAGGGATTGTGTTGCATGTGGAGACTGCAAGTGCTGTGGAGACTGCAAGTGCTATCTCCCTTATGGTTTTTACAATCATTGCATGGACACATTCTCCTGTATATATTCTTTATATAAAATATATAACTATGACGCATTTGATAGCCATTCAAGAACTACTGGGAAACGTGTCATTTGTCTTCATGAAGCTTCAAACAGTTTCATCATCAAATATGACTGCTCCATGAAATAAAAATTACTAACATCTACTAGCAGCAATATAACCTCTGGTGTTTATGTAGGATGTGTCCCAAAAAGAAGTTTTATATATGGGTGTGAAGTGGCTTTATCCCTATTGCACCTTGTTTTCTTTCCTCCTCACTAGGTGGTCTGCATTGTTTCATGAAGGGTGGCAAAGGATGTGGGTGTACCTGAGCTGCTAGGACTGTCAATGAACTTTGGCATCTTAAACCATGAAAAACCCAATGTGCTGGAGGAAAGGATGGGTGCCCAGTATCCCAGAGATGGAATTGACCTGGGGAATTTGCTGGGAGCCCCATGATGAGCATGGAAGGGAGCCCAGACAGCAGGGCACTGCAGCACTTTCCACCCAGGGTGCTCAGCCAGGGTCTCCAGAGGACATCCAGTGGCCTCTGCCCCTTACTGTCACCCTTGAGTGTGCAAGTCTCAACCCCACCTCAGCCCAAGGTCTCGCCAGGGTGTAATTTGCACTCTACCGTGTGGAACCACCTATGCATGGGATGGGGGCACAGGGTGGTGGGTTGCCCTGGTGCAAATACCTCCCGTGTTTGCATTGCTGGTCCCAAGGGACCATACCTGTGCTTGCCTCCAAGGAGTATTTACCACAGCTTGACCCACATCACTCAACCTGTGGGCAGTTACCTGTCCCTGCTACCTCAAGGTGGTTTTTTAGGACAGGTCTTGATCTCCAGCCATGACCCACTTTCCTGTGCTGCTTCAGGTGCACAAGCTGCCCTGTTCACTCCTATTTCGTGGGAGCTGCAGCTTTGGTCACAAGCATTGTCCATCCTCCCCAGCCTCGCAGTGTCATCCCAGGTCCTCAGGGTCTCTCGCTGCTTTATTTTGCCTCCAAGGTTTCAGATAGGATCTCAGTGCCAGCTGTTTTGCAGGCAGATGAGGAATTCAGTGCTGCAGAGGGGTTTTATTAATCTCACCAATCTCAGCTTCACCATTCCCGGGAGCTGTTTCTAGGAGTCCTTACCTAAATGCTCCATCTCCAGGAAATGCGGTTATCAGCTGCCCCCATTGGCTGTTCCATTTCGAACTCCCTGCCTTGGCTCCAAGGTGCCTGTTCCCAATTCAATTTCTACTGGAAGTAGATAAGGCAGAGGAAGGAGATAAGGGCCAGCTGGCAACTGGATCACTCTGCTGCTCCAGAGAGGGGTAGAGCCACTCACAAGGGCCAGATGTCAGTGCCAGAGGGGATGTGGGGAAACCCTCAGAGGGTTGCAGCCCTTCCGCCAGTGAGCGGGAATGACGTGAGCAGCCTGAGGTCCCCAGTCCTTTGGGAAAGCCAGGTGGTATTGGGATCAAAGCACTTGGGGGAGACTGAGGTCATGTATTCACCCTTCTTGGGTGTGCGTACCCAAAACTGGCTATCCACAATAATATACAGGAAGAGGGTTCAAGTTCAAGTTGAACTGAAGTCTTTCATCTCTGCGCATATTGTAGCATAAGGATTTTCCTCCCTTTCCTCCCCAAAAGCTCCAGTAGAACCTCACACCTCTTTTCCTAAGCACCCCCTTTGCACCCATCTCCTCCCATCCTCTGTAATAGCAAAAATGGCCAGATTAGTTTAACAAAAAAAAATAGGTGGACATGATAGTTGGGGACCATCCATTTAGTCTCCTAGCTGGTTTGTGACAGTTGACTAGTGAATGCCTCTACTTAAAACTAAATGGATAATAGGAAATTGAGCAAAGGTCTCTCACTTAATCTCCAGAGGCTGAAGTGCTCAATGTCATAACAGCCAGCCTCTGCTATCTCCTGTTGCCAGACCACTAACATCACTGCAAAATCTTGCTCCCAAATACTGGTGCAGATTAACCTACATCACTGAGGTGGGACATCTGCATGGGCATCCCTCTATCCATGGACCCCTATCCAAAGGGGTCTCTTGTCTCCAACCTGCAGTTTTGGTAGAAAATTATTTTTAAGTCTGGGGAAAGTCATATTTTGACTGTTGTCCATTTCTGAACAACAACAAAAAAGGAATTACCCAATATAGAACACTTTCTCAAGGCTAAAAAGCAGGAGGTTGGAAGTAATAATTAATAGACAATGACTGACGGGCTTTGCTCACCTAAAATAACCTGGTCTAAGGGTTACTTCACAGTGGTACCTGGAACTTAAAAAAGATCTTATCCTGGCCTGAGGGAAGGAAAAAAAGGGGAAAAAAGAGAAGGAAAGTGAAGCAAGTAGTGACAAAGCCACCAGTATCCCATAGGGAAATTCATGCCTCCTTGCTGGCCCTCTGCTCTCCACGTTCCCCCTCCATTTTTGTAATGCCTGAGTAACTTTTCCCTCTCAAGTAATGGGCTCACAGGATATGACTGTGCATCTCAGAGGCCCAAATTGCCCTGGAGTCAGCCACCCCTTCCCAGATCTGATGTGTTTGCACCAGAAAGCAGGGCTTTGAGAGCAATTCACTGTTCTGCCCATCATTAGCAGCGATGCCTCGACTCCAGAACAATGTCCACTCCATGGACATCTCATCTCCTCCCACCTCACTGTCCAGCACAAATCTGGGGACTTCACTCTGATTTTCCACAGGATACTGCAAGCTGGGACTGGAACAGTCCAGAGGTTTCCCAAAATCATGTAGACCTCAGAGGAACCACAAATTTCTGATGTGTGCTTTACAGCTCTTTGGGAACAGAGTACTCAAACACATCTGAGCAATAGTTGGGAAGCCTGGAAACTGCTGACCTTGTTCTCATTAAAAACCCCCAAGCTCCCTATGGTCCTATTGCAATTTGGTGCTGAGAATAACTGCTCTTAACACATCCATCCCTCACCTCTGCAAAGCCATAAAGAGCTGGCAGATGGCTGGACAACAGCTATTATATTATATAATAATGACAAGAATGAAGATATAATAAATAGCATTTACCTGAATAAGCAATATCTAATGTCATAGAAAGCCACTAGGTTGGTAAGTCAGGACTTGCCCTTGGAGAAGCCATGTAGGCTGTCTTGAATCACCTTCCTGTCCTACATGTGCTTTAACATAGCTTCTAGGAGGATCTGTTCCATGATCTTCCCAGGCACAGAGGTGACAGACTGTCAGTTCCCAGGGTCCTCCTTTGTACCCTTTTTAAAAATGGGCACAATGTTGCCCTTCTTCCAGTCACAAGGGATTTCCCCTGACTGCCATGACTTTTCAGATATCATGTAGAGTGGCTTGGCAACCACATCAGCCAATTCCATCAGGACTCTGGGATGCATCTCATCCGGTCCTATGGACTTATGTACATTCAGGTTCCTCAGGTGTTCATGAAAGGAAATAAACTCTTCATAATCACAGACAATGAATAAGAAGTCGTAGTCTTAAATTGCAGGAAGGAAGATGCAGACTGGGTGACAGAGGGCAGTTTGCCAGCGGAGAGGATAATTAAAGCCTGGAAAAACTGCCTGAACAAATAGTAGAGTTGCATTTAAGATTTTTAAGAACACTGACCACAGGTGGTTTAAGGATAGCTGAATTGTCCTTGCATTTAGGGGTAGATTAGCTAATTTTCAGTGCTCTCCTCTAGCCCCATTTTCTATTATTCAATTTATTTTTCTTCCTCGATTGGGTTGCATTTTGAAATTTAAGGATGTGTCTCTCTTTAGTATTTTTCTCCCTTGTCTGTAGATCAGTCTTCCTACAGGGAAGACTTCTCCTCCAGCAAGGCTAACAAATCTCTGAAGGACACATACTCCGCACATGCAGGGGGCCAAAAACATCTAGAGCAGAGATTACTAATGGCAAACCCCAGGGATTTAGTAGACATTATTCTGCATATTTAAAGTCCAATGCTGAACAGATGGGAGTTTAATTCCTAAAATGTCATTTTTTGGAGAGATGTACCCAGTACCAACCCTGAATGCAGGAGACAAAGACTTGTTTCTAATGGATGTTATGTATCTGTCGATAGTGTGGGCTTTTGCATTCCTAGCACAGATAAAGACCAGTGTAAGCGCGATAAGTCCTTTTGATGTTCCTGAAGCTTAAGCTCCAAGGACAGACAAAATGATAGTAGGATGTTGATGAAGAAAAAGTAGATGGTGCTTTACATCTCAGAGTTTTTTTACAAAGGAGGCACATGGTATGGAGAAACACTCCAAATAAAGATGAATCTGGAGAGTCTTGGTTTAGGAAGGTCCCAAAAATTAATTAGGTTTTAAAAGGAAAGGTTACAAGACAAGGATGAACAGGGAGTAGTTAGGAGGAATTTTCAGTTAACATCAGCATTTGGAATGTTATTAAATAAGGTCCAAAAATCATCTGACAGCAATGAAAGCTGAAACCCATATTTTTGGAGCAAACAGAAGCACCTGTGAGGCTAGGGGAGCAGGGTTGGCTTCCCGAGGGAATGTGGAGCACCTGAAGAGGTGCAAACTCCTGGGGAGAGAAAAACTCAGAGATGTGGGCTTGGGGATGAAGGAAGGACTGAGCATACCCAGGATGAGAGCTACTGCATTTGTGCACCAGTTCCTGGGGCTGTGTGCAGTGTAGGGGCACCATCAGCCACACGAGGTTCCAACGGCACAACTCGGCGAGGAGCGGCGGCAGGAGTGGTAGGTTCTGCAGCTGGGTACTTGTTCGAGGTGAGCAGCAATTTCCCCGAGAGAAGGGAAAGATTCTAGAGAGAACCGCGGCAGCGCGCCTGTCCGCCACCCCGGAAGCGGCAGAGGTCACGTGGGCGCAGAGGGGGCGATCCTGGTAGCAGCCGAGGGAAATTTAAACGGCCTCTTGGGAGGGCAAGTGATCGGAGTGCGGTTCAGCACTTATTAGGGCAGCGAACTTGAGCGGGGTGAACAGGAGCGGGCAAACAGGGTCGTTGAGAGGCAGTTCGTGCAGGCAGGGGGAGCAGGCACTCCTCGGGTAGGTGTTAAGTGTGGTCGTTTGGTGGGTGTGGTGTTTTGTTTGTTCTTGTTTAACGTATCCTGCTCCCCTGATCAGCAATGGTGACCAGGCGAGCTAAAACTATTGTCACCAGGAGTGTGTCAATCCAAACAGTGTCTCCGCTGAGGGATGCGAGTGTCCAGACTGTGGACTGTAGGGAATGTCTTAGCCTGCAAGTAGTACCTGAGGACAATCTGAAAAACACCTGCATGAGGCGTGAACAGGTTGCAGATCTTAAGGATCAGGTGGAGAGGCTGAGGACTATATGTGATAGCGAAATGGAGATAGACTGGGGGAGTCGCACCCTTTCTCCCCCGGTAATATTCCCCAGGAGACAGAGGAACCATGCATTCCTCACCAACAGGATGAGGGGAGGGACCTAATTGTTGAGGAGGAATGGGAGCAGGTCTGCTCTTGTGGGGGTAATAGATTTCCCTCCTATCCTCCGACTCCCTTCAAGATGCCACCATTGAACTTGCCCTTACAAAATAAGTTTGGGATTCTGGAATTTGAGGCTCAGGTTGACGATGGAGATGAAAACTATTCGTCTGGGGAACCTCTCAATTTTGCTCTGTCTGTCAGACGGATCAAAACTTCAAGTACTAAAAAGAAAAGGAGGGTAGTTGTAATAGGTGACTCCCTTCTGAAAGGAACAGAGGGTCCTATTTGTAGGCCGGACCCATCCTACAAGGAAGTCAGCTGCCTTCCCCAAGCCTAGGTCTGGGATATTGCGAAGAGACTCCTGGGTCTAATTCACCCCTCAGATTATTATCCCCTATTGGTGTTCCAGGCTGGCAGTGACGAACTTGATAAGAGGGGCAATTAAAAAGGAGTTTAAGGAGCTAGGGCGATTAATGGATGGGGCAGGAGTGCAGGTGGTGTTCTGCTCAGTCCCTCCGGTGTCAGAAAGGTCTACTACAAAGAACAAGAGAATCCACACTCTGAACAAGTGGCTCAAGGGCTGGTGCCGACACAGGAATTTTGGTTTCTATGATGATGGGGAAACCTTTACTGCACCTGGCCTGCTGGACCCAGATGGGTCCCACCTAAGTAAAAAAGGCATGTTCTGTGCTGGATTAGGAATTGGTTGGATGGCCAAGCCCAAAGAGTGGTAGCGAATGGTGTCTCATCCAGTTGGTGGCCGGTCGCTAGTGGTGTTCCCCAGGGATCGGTGTTGGGCCCGGTCCTATTTAATATCTTCATTGATGATTGGGATGAGGGGATCGAGTCCTTCATCAGCAAGTTCACAGATGACACCAAGCTGGGAGGAAGTGTCGATCTGCTGGAGGGTAGGAGGACCCTACAGAGGGACCTTGACAGACTGGAGACATGGGCTGAGTCCAATAGCATGAGGTTTAACAAGTCCAAATGCTGGGTTCTACACTTTGGACACAACAACCCCATGCAGAGCTACAGGCTGGGGACAGAGTGGCTGGAGAGCAGCCAGGCGGAAAGGGACTTGGGAGTGCTGGTGGACAGGAAACTCAATATGAGCCAGCTGTGTGCCCAAGTGGCTAAGAGGGCCAATGGTGTTTTGGCCTGCATCAGGAATAGTGTGGCCAGCAGGACTAGGGAGGTCATTATTCCTTTATACTCAGCACTGGTCAGGCCGCACCTCAAGTACTGTGTCCAATTCTGGGCCCCTCAGTTTAAGAAGGATGTTGAGATGCTGGAGTGCGTCCAGAGGAGAGCAACGAAGATGGTGAAGGGGCTGGAGCACAAGCCCTATGAAGAGCGACTGAGGGATCTGGGGTTGTTTAGCCTGAAGAAGAGAAGGCTCAGGGGAGACCTTTTTGCTCTCTACAACTACCTAAAAGGAGGTTGTAGTCAGGCAGGGGTTGGTCTCTTCTCTCAGGTGACCGGTGACAGAACAAGAGAACATGGTCTCAAGCTTCGCCAGGGGAGGTTTAGGCTCACCATTAGGAAGAAGTTCTTTACTGAGAAGGTGACTGGCCATTGGAATGCGCTGCCCTGTGGAGGTGGTGAAGTCACCGTCCCTGGAGGTGTTTAAGGAAAGATTGGATGAGGCACTTAGTGCCATGGTATAGTTGACAAGTAGGAGTAGGTGTAGGTGTTGGGTCATAAGTTGGACTTGATCATCTCAGAGGTCTTTTCCAACCTTATGATACTGTGATACTGTGAGGTGGTATTTAGTGAGGTGGGGCACCAGCAGTATCAGAAAGTGAGAGCCTTTTGGGACTCAGACACCCCTCAGCTGAGGTGTTGGGTGCACTGAGGGTCTGCTGTCTGGATTAAGCACCCTGCAAGAAGCAGTTGAATCCCATATTTGAAAAGGAATGCCAATTCAGACACAAAATGGAGGAAGTCAACCTTGGTGAAAGCAGGGTGGTGATAGATGGGCACCTGGATTTGTGGCACAAGGGTGAGGATGACCACAGTGCCTGCAGAGGTGATGCGGGGGATAGTAGTCACACAGCAGCAATCCATCACACATCCCATGAGCAGCTTTGCCCTCCAGGACTCTGGAGCACATTTTGGCCCCACTGGCGAGGACACCATGGACCACGGTGGGATGTGCTAGCCTGAATAACCCTGACAGTGAGCACAGGAGAGAAGGTCAAGCTGGACTGTGCATGGCATACAGTGTGCCAACCTCGACTATTCAGGCTCTTCCCATGGCCAAACTTGTCAATGGCGTTGTTCAGTATGATGACATAATTACAGTTTCAACTGCAGATTAATATGAAGTGGTGTTTGGGTGTTTTTTAGCAAACTCTGAGGCATACCTGAACTGGGAGGGCATTTCATCTCCCCATTGTCTGGGAGCTGAGGATGCCATGCCCTCTTTGATGTCTCCTGGCATTGAGGTTTTACAAACACTGGTGGCAACACTAATGTACCTGCTGCAACTACCCTTCTCATGGTGCAGTGTCCTTAGGGAAACCATGCAGCTTTCATCTCCAGCACTCAGTTGGGCAATGGATGTATAAAAAGACTGGGGAGAAGCCATCACCAGCCTCTAAACACCATCTGCTGGTGGAGGCACAGGGGCTGATAACTGTGATGAAGGGGAAATTGAGGCAAAAACAGCTTGCCCAAGGACATTCAGAGTGTTTCTGTGTTGTGACAAGCTTAGGGATACATCCAAAAGGCTGCAGAAATGGGAGGAACTGTCAGAGAAAGGCAACCATGGCCCACTGTGCAACCATGAGATACAAAGGAGATATCATATCCATGGGTCAGATAGCAAAAGCCAATCTTAAAGTCCAGCCTTTAGGCTTCTGGGGCAGATCCTGAGATACTACTGCTTAAAGCAAAACCACAGAGGGGCAGAAATTTGTTGCTTCAGGAGACGATGAATATGGAAAGATATATCCATATCCAGTGCGACTTTTTGTCTCTGTGTAAGGTCTGACATTTTTCCTCCTTCCCCCATCACTCAGCCCAGCACAGCTCACTTGGACCAGGTGAATCTCTTACATCATTCAAGTTAGGAGGTTTCAGCGCCCAATGGAGGAGCTTTTGCATACCCCTGAGCATGTCAAGCCTGGGGCTGTCCCTCAGCTAAACCCATGGGGAGTCCCAGAGCCCAGCCAAGCCCTACCAACCCAAACATTTAGTGCAAAAAAAAAAAAAAAAAAAAAAAAAAATCACCCAGATCCTCAGACTGACTTAAAAGTCAGGACAGTTTCTACTAGCCTCTTCTTTTCTCACCCATTCAGTTTCTGAGTCTTCAGCCTGCACATTTCAAATTTCTCCTGCAGCTGGAGGACTGGAGAGTCATGTGTGCTTTCACAGTATCACAAGGCTGGAAAAGACCTTTGAGATCATTGAGTCCAGCCTATGACCCAACACCAACGCCTACTTATCATCTAAACCATGGCACTAAGTGCCTCATCCAATCTCTCTTTAAACACCTCCAGGGACAGTGACTCCACCACCTCCACAGGCAGTGCATTCCAATGGCCAATCACCCTTTCAGTGAAGAATTTTTTCCTAATATTGAGCCTAAACTTCCCCTGATGAAGCTTGAGACCATATCCTCTTGTTCTGTCACTGGTTGCCTAAGAGAAGAGACCAACCCTTGCCTGACTACAACCTCCTTTCAGGTAGTTGTAGAGAGCAATAAGGTCTCCCCCGAGCCTCCTTTTCTCCAGACTAAACAACCCCAGCTCCCTCAGTCGCTTCTCATAGGGCTTGTGCTCCAGCCCCTTCACCATCCTTGTTGCTCTCCTCTGGACACACTCCAGCATCTCGACATCTTTCTTAAACTGAGTGGCCCAGAACTGGACACAGTTCTCATCATAGAATCTTTCAAGGAGGACAAGTCATGGCATAGCTCAACCTGCCTCTGCTCCAGTACAGCTGCTAATTCATGTCTTTGCCCCTCACCCAACCTTTTGCATCACTGAAAGCAGGAACTGAATTCACCCTCAAATTTCCATCACACTTTCAGACTTGATTGACATTATCACAAGGTTCAGGAGTTATTTGGTGGGCAGCTGACAGCCATATGGATGTGTGAGCATTGGAACCTCTTGGCTTTCAGAAACCCAAGTGTTTTAAAAAAAAAAAAAATAAAATAGGATGGTCAGATTCATCACCAGGAGCAATTTGGCAGTTTATGATGTTGGTCCAGTCAGCATGGTAAAGAGGAAGCTTCCCAGTCTTTTTCACCAAAACTGATGATAGAGACCTTGGCTGGTAAACGTGATACAGCAGTGACTTCCCTGTTAACCACAAGACCTACCCGAGCCTCTCAAGTGTTTCAGTTTTTGGTTTGTTTCATCTTTAAGCCATCCAAAAATTTGTACAATCACTGGAGTGCCTGGGGATGTCACTCTGGCTCCACTGTGCAAATGAGCAAAGACTGGGCAGGGACGTCCTCCTTGTCAAAGCCTGGTGACATAGTGAGGTCACAGGGGATAAACCTTTCCCACCATGGGCTGGAATTTCAGGTCCCATCCAGGCCTTGCTGTCGTCCCCAGCACACCACCTCATTATCGCTTGTGCATAGGCTGCTTGGGGCAAGGTCTTTCTCTTTATAATGTCTCTCCTGAAAAAGCTTCGTATTAATCCATACTATCGTATAAATAAATGACACAAGAGAAGTTCCATCCATCACTTCTTGCTGTGAACATTTCTTCCAATCAGTTCTCCAAGCCCACATTCATCTCCTCCCTTAAACCACCAGAGATGTAACCCCACCTTGACATCTTGTCTCCAACCGTACGCCCAGTAAACCAGGATGTATTTTCAAACACATGTAGACAATGTAAAGCAAATGTTGTTTCCATGTACAGATATTTTCTATTAATTCATCTTAAACTAGTACTTCACCACTTTGCATCCAGAAACCCTTGCAGACCAGAACATGCATGCGCATATATATATATACACACACACACACAGACCCAACTGAGCTACCATTTGCAGCCTGAGTTAAGCTCCACTGGGACAACTTTACACCAGTAAACAGTGAAAGCCAAGTACAACCAGCATAAAGCAAATGCTTTTCCAAGGACTCACTCTTTGAATTGTCTGGAGCTGCCAATCCATAACCACCACACAATCCTGAGGGCTGCATGGACAAAAGGATCCACTCACCTAATGGGCTTGCAAACAGCCTGCAAGACAAGAGCCCACAGATGCCTTGGGAAAGATGGGGAACAAATCAGATGCTGAGCATCACCTAAGTGAGACTGGGATCATGATTCCGCACCATGATCCCAGTGGAAATCCATTTGTAAATGATTTTCCCATGTGGAAAACTATGACCTCAAGATGGTGGAGTTTTACCACTTTCTCCTGCAGTACATCGGCCATTTTAGACACTATCTTTTATCAGTAGTTGACACTTTGAGCATATTTCATAAATGATTTAGCAGCAAAAAGTTACATCATTTGACATGTCTTTATTGCACTCTTCAATTATTACTCAGTAACATTGGGAAAAAAAGGCCAAACTGTACTGTAATTTACTGTGTTGCAGTATATCATTACAAAATCTAGCACTGATCATGCCAGAGCAAGAGTATATGCTGCCCAAAGCAAGAGTATAGTTTGCTAGAACAGACTGATTTCAGAAATCCTTAATTTCCAGAGAAATCCTCTTATAAGGAAGAGAGGAGGGTGACATGTCCCATGGTCCACTTGGAAATCAGGACTTCAGACTGTCTCAGCCAGCTAATGTCTGAGCCTCTTAAATGAATGAGATTTCTGTAAAGTGTTTTCCAAGGAGGGAAAAGTGGAAACCGTAGCTAAACCGTACAGAGCATGATGATATGTGAGCTCCCAGGACTACCACTGCTCTGTTGGAAGATGTTCATGGACCTGGAGATGCTCATGCCTGGAGAGGTACCTGAATTTAGGTGCTGTGGGCGTGAAGTAAGAAGGACATCATGTTGCTGGCCAGGAGTAACCTTGAGGCTGGACATCAGCATTTTCATTTGGGAAGGAGCCAGCTCTGCCCTCGCCCACAGATCCTCCATCCAAGGGCAGGTTGGGGCTGTGGTTCTGATCCTTAATCTGGGCATTACTGATCATCCAACTTTGACCAGATAAGAGTGGTCACATAACTGTGGTTCTGACACATTACCTCCAACATTCAGGGATTATGTAAGCACGTGTGTTTAAGCCTGGCTTTGTGCCAACTGCACAGGGTCTCAGGTAAAGTGAGAGTGGTACAATCAGATGAATGCCAGCAGGACCACATTGGACTAGATTTATACTAGGTCAGCACTTTGCTTTATGTGGCTGCAGTTTTTCTGAGCCCTAAAGATGGATTTACAGCATCGGTAAACCCCAGTCAAGGGGAAATTCTTTGTCACTTTAACCTCTAATCCCTATTTTAACCTTCAGACTCTCACTCTGCATCTACCATCCTAGAGCTGAACAAGCTCTGGGTGAGTGGGGACACATATGAGCTGATGCTCAGCATCCTTCTGTTGTGTTCTTTTTTCTTTTCTTTTTTTCTTTTTTTTTTTTTTAATTGAATGAGGGCTAAAATTAGCTCAGCAGGAGGTGAAGACTAGAAACATTTAAGCTAAAGCTGCTGTAGTATTGAAAAGCCATAGCTTGCTTATTGTGAACATCATTGCTTGGTCTTTTATTTTGACAGATGAATGCAAGTAAAGATCTCATAAAATAAAGTGCTCCATGAGATGCTTCAATTCATTCTCCAGACAATCAATGTAACATTTGACCTGGAAAGGTATGTCCAGCTGAAGGTCCAGCCAGCTCAACATGTCTGCAGCCATGGCCAAGGGTAGCCACATTAGGACAAGGTGTAAAATGGGGTGTGTGGAGGATATCCCAGGCTCAGCAGACCCTCACTGCACCTTGCAAGTGATAGAACAGCCCACCAGCACTGCACCCATCATGGGGACACCTCCACAGTTAGCCTCTGGACTTTGATGGATCATTTTCCCTCTTTGCATTATCATAGAAACATAGAATGGTTTAGGTTGGAAGGATCCTTTAAAGCTCATCTAGTCCAACCCCTCGCAATAGGACGTCTTCAACTAGATCAGGTTGCTCAGAGCACCTGACTGGACATTAGAAAGACATTTAGACTGGACATTAGAAAGAATTTCTTTACTGAGAGAGTGGTCAGGCATTGGAACAGGCTGCCCAGGGAGGTGGTGGAGTCACCATCCCTGGAAATGTTTAAAAAACTGGTAGATGAGTTTCTTAGGGACATGGTTTAGTAGGGAGACAGGCACAGTTGGAATCGGTGATCTCAGAGGTCTCTTCCAACCTTATGATTCTATGACTTTGAGTGTTTCCAGGTGTTTCTACCACCTCTCTGGGCAACCTATGCCAGTGTTTCACCACCCTCATCGTAAAAAAATTTCTTCTATCTAGTCTGAATCTACCCTGTTTTAGTGTAAAAATCATTGCCCCTTGTCCTATCACTACAGACCCTGCTAAAAAGTCTGTCCCCATCTTTCTTATAAGCCCCCTATAAGTATTGAAAGGCTGCTATAAGGTCTTCCTAAAGCCTTCTCTTCTCCAGACTGAACAACTCCAACTCTCTCAGTCTGTCCTCACAGGAGAGGTGTGACCATTTTTTGTCATCCTTATATATTTTGGAAAGTTGCTGTGAAGAGTGTTCATTTAGGGAAATAGTATTTCCATCTTCTACTTTCAGCTTTCAGAAGGAGCAAGGGTTTGTAGCTTCTGTATCTCACAAGTGGAAATCCTGAAAAACAGCAAGGTTACATGATTTGGTCATATCTCATGGACCAATGAGCAGGGACAACAATCCAGATATCAATTCAAGGGACAGCATCATCTATGCTACAATTCAGGGCTTTAACCACCAGGATATGATATGTACCTCACAGAACAAGGTGAAAAACATCTCTTAAACGCAGAATCCTCTGGTGTCCCCACATGGGTTGTTGCTACTTTGGTGTCATACATCAGGGACAAAACTATGATCTCATCTCTTCTGGATAAAGACCCATGTCTAGGTGCCAGTACAACAGCGGAGGTGGAAGAAGTATGAGTGAAACCCAATATTCCCTATCTTTTGGTTAATCCAGAGTAAAAATCAACTTCTCAGCCAGCTGACCGTAACCCTAGAGTTGCCATTGACCTGATGGCTCCTAGACTTGGAGGGATCTTTCTAACCGCAAGTCTCTACTGCCTGCACAGCCCTGCTCCTGCAGGTGAACACTACAAAAGCTCAGAGGACTCAACAGCTGGTTTTGCAATAAAATTGTCTGCTTCATCCTTCATCTGCAGGGCATTTGATGATGTGTTCCCTGGGTGGGTGTCAAAGACATGGGCAGGCGCACTCTTCCTTGAGCTTCTTTCTGATTCAAGCCATCAATGTTAGTTTGGCTGTTGGACCATGAAGGTGATTATTGGATATTTCAAGTCTGCTGGCACAGAATGGAATGGAAAGGAAATGAGCCAAATTGTAGCATAGATAACATCGTCCCCAACATCTGCCCTTATGGGTGTCTCTTAGTGCATATCAACCAAGACAGAGTGGGTGGGTGCATTCATCACACCTTCAGCCTTTGATGCGACTCCCACCTGAAGGATGAGAGGTGAAAGCCTAGAAATCGAAACTCCCATGCAAATCTTGCACATGATCAAAAGCCATTTGGAAGCTGATTCATGGGCTCAGTGATATGAATCCAACTGAAGGCATAGTCCGTTCAGAACAAATCAAATACTGTATCTCAATAAATCCTTCTGGGTTGGGCACATCGTTGAACAGAAAGGCACAGTGTTAAGTGAAACTGGTCCAGATGCTCACAAAGCCTGATCTACTGCTATGATCATCAACCACATGAAGGACAACAGAGGCTGGAAGTCCAGGCACTTTGACAGGGAGGGAACTTACAAGCCCATCTGGACATTCTGCTTCTACAAATCCTTCACTCTCCATGACTCTGGTGGTTTCCACTCAAGGTCCCTCTCCACAAAAGGCAGGAACCAGCTGGCAGAGGACATGTGCAAGTGGGATGAGACAGTGGGGCTTGAAGGCAGGATGAAAGGGGCAAAAGGAAAAATAACCTTTATTTCCAGAAGCATGGGAGATGAAGGGGGTAGGTAAATGTTGAGGAAAACCCACTGAGGACTGGCTTTCCACTCGCCTGGTGGCATGGGACACCCATGTCCCAGCACAAAGCAGAAGCTTGACCCTCCTGGTATTTCAGGGACTGGGACAGTGTCAAATGGGAGTTCAGTCCCTAGCATGGGAATTCTTTCAAGTTGAAATTATGAGAAATAGGAATAATAACAAAAATAACACCAGAAGATTTTGGGTAGTGAGTCGAGCACCCCTGTGCAACCTGCCCAGATCTGGCCAGCCCTTCCAGACCTGGGCTGATTGAGTGCATCCAAGCCAGGGAACCCAGAGCCACTTGCAACGAATCAGACCAACAGAGCCCTATCTGGGTGCTACCCACACTAGAGTGGTCCCACATGGGGATGGCATGGGTGCTCCACCTGCCTACCCCACATGGTACCTGCTTAGAGCAGCATCTCTCTTGCCTGCTCATCCTCGCCACTAAAAGAAGCCACTCGGCACAGCCTGGGATCAAGTGTACTTTTTTATTTTTTAATGGAACATAAATGCCTTTAGAAGAAAACATTCATCTGGATGATAACATGCATAGAAAAAACTCCAATCTCGTTTTCTTTTTTTTTCTTTTTTTCTTTTGGCATTTGTTACTTGCATTTATATTAAAGCAAAGTGCATAGTTCTTATTTTTTCTTGTTTATACACATTGCACAATACATAAATAATGATGCTTATAAAACATCTTTATATTTACAAGTAATAATATATTTATATGTAACATAAAATACATTTTTCTTTAATAAATCTCAAGGGTTTTTTTAAGGAGTCTTTTTTGTGTCTTTTTTATTTCCAAAGCACTACAATGCTAAAGTTCCAATGAATGCTCTCTCGTTCATTTAAACCTTTATATTTAGAAAAAATAGCTTATGTTAAGATCTAAACATGCTCATTGAGCTAAGAACAGTGTAAAAGTATCATACTAGTGTATGAATTATGAATTCAAGAAGAAATGAAAGCACAAGTGTGTTTCCAGATAGGATGGTACCGGGATAACTCCATTTAAGCAGGTTACAACAGACCAACTATCATAAACATCTTTTTCTTTTGTTTTCCCATTTGTTTTTCATTTTTTTTGTTGGGTTTGATTTGGTTTGGTTTAGGCTTAGGCTTCTGTTGTTTCGCATCTCAGCTCAAATTATAAAGCAAAGGCCATGCACAATGTTTCTCCTCTGTTGGATTCTCCTTTTGCATCAGTCCATAACCATAAAAAAAAAGCAGTGGCAAGGATGAACACAGTGACAAGACATGAACCCAGAAACAAGAAAAATAAAATAAAAATTAAAAGGGTGGGTAAAGACTTAGTTGGGAAGGTTTTGTACCATCCTTCGGCAGCAACATGGAGTTAGCACTGCTGGGGAAAGGGTCTCGGTGTCACCGTCACCAGGGATAGCTAGTGGCAAGAGGAAGATGTTGTGTAAAAAATACAGGTATCTTGTCATTTTATCCAAGTGAAGGAGCTGTAACATATAGCAAGTGGCTTCCAAATCCATCAATCACATAGGGTAATCCTTTCAGAGGTATGAAATAATTATCATATGAGATCCATCTCCCTGCACCCTTCTTTCGCCCTTCTGAGTTATTGGTCATTCATACTTTTAAAAAATATATATATTCATTAAAATACCCAAGGCAAAAAAAGAATCTTTCTATCACCTATTTCTCAAAACTGGGGGGGTGGGACAGATGAAAAACAAACAAACCAAAAACAAAACCAAAAAGTTTGCATGAAAAGCAAGCACTCAGAAGGAAATAATAGCAGCAAAGTAGTATAAATGTCATGAGTCCACTCTGTCTCGAGTCATAAATTATTAAAAATAACCTCCAGCCAGCACGGGCAACTGCTGATAAACTGTCTCGTGTAGCACTGGCCCCAGCCTTTCACAAAGCTGATCTGAAGAGTAAATCCAGTCCATTGTTGCTGCATGAACTCATGGTCATTGGGTCTCTGCAAGCTGTATGCCTTCTCGTAGTCAAAAGCTTTGATGGAAAAACCTGGAAACACTTTGTGAACCAGCAATGTCCTGGAGTCAGGGTTGTCCAGTGTGGCTGATTTGATGAAGATGGGGTAACTGCTGCGATTGTACACCCACACGCCGTCCACTTCCTTGGTGAGCTGGATGCCATAGCCAATCTTGCTGCGGACTTTCTGCACCAGTTGGCTTTTGTTGTCCGAGTTGAGCTGTCCAAGGCAGAAACCATTCCCCTGAGGTAGATCATAGAAGATATCCAGGGAGGGCTCCTGGACAGAGTACAGCCGACCCACACGTGTTTTCTCTTCCCAGTATGCCACCATGCACCAGTGTGACTGATCTCCTGGCTCCTGAAGAACTTGGGAATCTACAGAACAGGAGAAAAAAAGGAAGAAAAGGAGAAATTGAGCACCACAGGGGCAATATGATCCAAAAGAGACACAACGCTAGGTCCTTGCCTGCTCATGTCTTCATGATGCTCTTCACACACACCCCCCAATGCCCATAGCACATCCACTGTTACCAAAAGCCACGTGCTAATGTCACCATTAAAACCATTTAAGTTGACCCAAGTTTGGGTCAACTGTGCTGCTTCACTGCCTAGCTCTGGTTAGCGATGTAGCAATTCTGGGTCCTAAATTGCCAGGTTCACCTTCAGAAGTGGCTTGAGACCCACCAGCAGCACCTGTGGTGCAGCCATCCCTCACTCAAACCATCGCTAGGACAACCTTCAGTGTCAACAGGAGAGATAAGATGCTCCAGCAAGACCAAACATCCTAAAACCCCTTATTTGCACCCATCAGGCAATGGATCCATTTCCTTAAATAACTACCTACTGTGCACGTACGCTAAAAAAAAATGAGGTGCTGCTAAGAAAAGCACGTTGAAGGGGACAAGGACTTGCCTGCTCCAGTTCATGGGGCTTTTCCCTGCACATAGGCAGAGCCTGTGTGATTGAGAGGATGGAGATGTTGGATAAATTCCTGACTCACAGGAAGCACCATCAGACAGCAGCCGGGTGGAGACCAGAAATTTTGCGCTTGTTAACAAAAATGGACTACTCCTCCCCAACCATTTGCGTAGCCCTTCTTTTGACTCCCTCATCTGTAGCTACCCCCTGCAAGCAGCAAGGATATGATGCGGGAGGAAAAAGCAAAGTGAGGGCTGAGAAATGTGAAAAGCCCCTCTTCCTGACGGAGGACCCATAGCAGCCTGGCACTGCTCAGCAGGTAGTTCCTTCCAGCCTCGGTAGGCATGTTAATACCTGGGAACTATTCATCTTTATAATTGCATTAAATAATATATTAAAAAAAAATCAAGTTGGGAATGCAAGTTAGTGAGTACTACCAAAATAATCCCCTGTACCATGGGAGCAGCTATGGGCCTGGGGATGATGGGTGACCCTGCCCCCCAAGACCCCCACAGCATGAGCGATGGAAGTGGCACACTGGCTGCCCTGTTTTCTATATTTTTTGCTATTAATAAGCCCGTTACCCCAGCACAGGAGTTTTTCTCCTGTCTCTGAGTTGTGCTTCAAGCCCTGCACTGTGCTTTTTTTTTAAAAAAAAAAAAAGCCCAGCAACACACTTTTAATTTCCATGCCAGCAAGGAAAATATTTCTCCATTTGCTGGAGGCAGCTACTAAGATTGAGTCTGACTGCATACTCCCCAAAATAGGGATCTCGTTCCTGGGTGAAATTGGGGATGGGTCTTGGCAGTGTGAGGTGGTCCCTGGGAAAGCATCCATTGAAGTATGCCCCAGTTTGTCTTTCCATCTCCCCTTTTTGGTGTCGTCCAAGACTTTGTTGCAGATAATTTTATATCCTGCTGAAACCTGGCACCACGTGAGGGACCAAGCAGGGATGGGATGGGCGGCTTGAGTTACCTCACCCCTAACCTAAATGGGGTGTCCCCCACCCAAGGGTGCACCCAAGGGGCAAGAAATACTTCCGGGATGGTGTTTCCCCCACCTGCCTGAGAGATAAAGGAATTTGGGGGTGATGCCTGGGAGACAGAGAGATTTAGGAGGGATGCTCCTGGATCCATCCCCATCTTGACAACCCCATCACCCCTCTCCATCACATCCTTCCCACTGATTGCCTGCCAGCAAAGTTCAGAGATTATTGGGTTTTGTTTTACAGCAGTTGAGGGAATTTTTGAGCAACAACCATTGAACCCTGATGAAATTCCTATATATTCTTATTTATTTGAACATAAAAGCATCCCTTTCATGAGGAGGCAGGGGAAAAAAAAGATTTCTTCACCTGATATTTGTGCTTGCATTAGTGAAGATCACTTAACAAGTAGTGCATTGCCACTTACAGTTATTTAATTGCCAACGCATTAAAAAACATACACACACACAAAAAAGAAAACTGCCTTGGCTATGAATGAACAGACCTTTATGGAGGGCTGGAAGTTCATGAATGAATCCCACTAGGTTTTTGAATGACATGGGGTGACCAGACTTCAAGGACAAGTCTTAGGTAATCCAGGATATATTTTTTTTAAGGAGCCAATGCCAGCACACAGTATAAAAATGCCAGAGCCTTTTCCCTTTGTGGTATTCGTTTGTTGACTGGATGTCTATTCAAAAATTCATGATAATAGAGGAGTTGAGCTTGCATAAACAGGATCAGACTTCCTTGCCAGCCACCAGCAAAGTTGCTTTTCATGGTTGTTGGGACCCTGGTGGAGCCTTCCCCGCTTCCACTCACCTCCCTGATTCTGGCATCTGCCAGGAAAAGGGGTGGGAAAAGCTGGTGGCTGAGGCAGGAGAGAAGATTGCAGAAGAGGAAAAAATGATGCAGAGATGCTTCCTACAGTGATGGAGATTTTTTTTCCCCAAAAGGTTTTTTTGGTTGCCATAACCCTGGTTCTAGGCAAATGAAGCAAATAGATGGATTTTGCCCCAGAACACCCCACCAGGTTCATCCTGTGCAACCTGGGGTTCTGGCAGGGACCCATCATCCAACTTCCATCTCCGCCAACTCACACAAAAACCCAGATCCTGGGAAATTTGCAGCCACATCACCCTAAACATGTCCTTGCATGCAACAGCCCAGAAATGGCTAAGAAATGCATTGGGATGCTTGTTTTGAGTTAAAAGCTCCTTGGAGCTCCTTGGAGCAAACACATCCCTTTCTAAATGCCTAGAAAACTCCCAGCTAACTGGGAACATTCCCGTATTCCAGCAAACAATGATAATGTTTAATGCTTCGTCAGGCTCCCTCCAGCACACTGTGCAAACTTATTGTGGGGAAAAAAAAAACAAAACCCAGAAAATAAAGTGAGTCGTCCCTCAAGAATTTAGAAAATTAGTTGTATTTATCACTTATAGTTGGATCTACAGAGAACGGCCATCCAAAGCAAAGCACATTTTTGTATGAAGGGAAGAAAGTAAGGCAATAGTTTGATGTCCCAAAGTCTTTGGGGCAACATTTTTTGGGAAGTTTTGTGTGGATGGTGATAAAGACAGCAAAGCTCCAGCACAGTCACACTATTCAACATCACATTCCCATTGAAAAACTGGGGGGTTTCCATATTTTTTACACCCTCCTGAAGGGCTGCCCTGACTTTTATCAGTGCATCCATTGGAGAGGACAGTGTCCTCCACAAAAACATCATCCTAACTACTTCCCAACACACCAACCAGCACTAGAGGCTGTGAGTTTTCCTACCACCTGCCTTGACCCTCACAATCAAGTTCTACCCAAAATTGCTCAACAGAAGGCCATAGCCAGGATTTTTCTAGCTTTGTGTGTGTACACGCTGCCTGTGGGCTCGGTATCGTTCTGCTCTGGGGAGGGATGCTGCAGAAAATGTTACATCCATACAGAAATCCTGGAGGATGTGACACCAGATCAATAACCCCCCAAAATTAAAAGCTGCTGAAACCAAGGAGGTTCAGATGAAGGTGAGTATGGGATGAGATTCACACCATGGAAACACATAAATTTATCAATAACAGCTTCATACTTTGTTCTCCCAAGCTGTGGCAGGAGGACTCACATCTCACATCACTTGGAAGTGGCAGAAAAATTCTGGTGTGGCTTTTCTCCTCAACGCACCAACATTTTTAAGATGATGAAACTATATCATTCTTTTTTTAATTCAGGAAACACTGAAACACTTCAGCAAAACTGAATTTGAAAAAAAAAACCTAACACAGCTCCTGGCCAGTTTTCGATTGTCAACTCTGTCCCAATGCCAAGTTCATGAACATAGGAGGGGAGGTGGGCTGGGGATCGTTTGTTTTGTTTTGACAGAGCAAAAGGTTTTCCTGTAATCAACCAACCTCTAAAGAAAAAAGCAAGCTTAGCACACACTGAGCAATCTCACTCTGGCACCGGGACTACTCCTATCTGATCAAGTCAAGAGCTACGAGTCGAGACCACCTGGTCAAACTGAGGAATAAGAAGGAACTGCACACGCAGTGCAAGCAGGGACAGGGAACCTGGGAAGAGTGTAAGTATGCTGACCGGTTGTGTAGGGATGGGGTCAGGAAGGCCAAGGCGCAGCTGTAGCTGAACTTGACAACAGCAGCAAAGAATAACAACAAGGGCTTCTATAGGTACATCAACCAGAAAAGGAAGGTTAAAGAAAGCATACCCCCACTGATGAATGAAAATGGTGACCTCTTATCAACAGATGAGAAGGCTGAGGTACTCAACAACTGTTTTGCCTCAGACTTCACTGACAACTGATCTCCTCACCCCTCCTGGGTCAATGAACAACAAGATGGGGGCCAGGGAGGTAAAGCCCCTCCCACTGTAGGGGAAGATCAGGTCCATGACCACCAAAGGAACCTGAACATATATAAGTCTAAGGGACCTGATGAGATGCATTCCAGAGTCCTGATGGAATTGTCTGATGTGGTTGCCGAGCCACTCTCCATAATATTTGAAAAGTCATGGCAGTCAGGGGAAGTCCCTGGGGACTGGAAGAAGGGCAACATTGTGCCCATTTTTAAAAAGGGTACAAAGGAGGACCCTGGGAACTGACGATCTGTCAGTCTCACCTCTGTGCCTGGGAAGATCATGGAACAGATCCTCCTAGAAGCTATGTTAAAGCACATGTAGGACAGGAAGGTGATTCGAGATAGCCAGCATGGCTTCACCAAGAGCAAGTCCTGCCTCTCCAACCTAGTGGCTTTCTATGATGGGGAGACCACATCAGTGGACATGGGAAAAGCAATGGATATCATCTATCTGAACTTCTGTAAAGCCTTTGACACAGCCTCCCACAACATCCTTCTCTCTAAATTGGAAGGCTATGGATTGGATGGGTGGACAGTTAGGTGGATAAGGAATTGGTTGGATGGTCGCATTCAGAGAGTAGTGGTCAATGGCTCGATGTCCAGATGGAGACCCATGACAAGCGGTGTCCCTTAGGGGTCCGTACTGGGACCAGTGCTGTTTAATATCTTCATTGATGATATGGACAGTGGGATTGAGTGCACCTCAGCAAGTCTGCAGATGACACTAAACTGAGTGGGGCAGTGGTCACACCATAAGGACGAGATGTCATCCAGAGGGACCTGGACAAGCTGGAGAAGTGGGCCTGTGTGAACCTCATGAGGTTCAACAAGGCCAAGTGCAGGTCCTACATCTGGGTCGGGGCATTCTGCAATTTTAATACAGGATGGGGGACAACATGATTGAGAGCAGCCCTGTGGAGAAGGACTTGGGGATGCTGGTTGATGAGAAGCTCGACATGAGCCAGCGATGTGCGCTTGCAGCCCAGAAGGCCAACTGTGTCCTGGGCTGCATCAAAAAAAGCATTGCCAGCAGGTCAAGGGAAGTGATTCTTCCCCTCTATTCTGCTCTCCTGAGACCCTATCTGAAGTATTGTGTCCACTTCTGGAATCCCCAACTTAAGAAGGATATGGTAGTTGGAGTGGGTCCAGAGGAGGGCTATGAAGATGATCATAGGTCTGAGGCACCTCTGCTATGAGGACAGTCTGAGAGAGCTGGGCTTGTTTAGCCTGGAGAAGGCTCCGGGGGACCTCATAGCGGTCTTTCAGTACCTGAAGGGGGCCTACAGGAAAGCTGGGGAGGGACTTTTTACAAGGGCATGAAGTGATAGGACGAGGGGGAACAGCTTTAAACTGGAAGGGGGAAGATTTAGATTAGACGTTAGGAAGAAATTCTTCACAATGAGCGTGGTGAGACACTGGAACAGATTGTCCAAGGAGGTTGTGGATGTCCCCTCGTTGGAAGTGTTCAAGGCCTGGTCTGCTGGGAGGTGTTCCTGCCCATGGCAGGGGGGTTGGAACTGGATGATTTTTAAGGTCCCTTCCAACCCAAACCATTCTATGATTCTATCTAAATTGTCACTGATATCTGCAATAATAACAACTCATCGCTGAAATTGGAAATACAGCTGTGTCTCTAATGAGGTTTTTAAATGCCTGTAATTTGAAATTTCCTCAGTGATATTAAGACTAAGTGCAAATTATATTATCCAACTGTAAAAGTGTTTCAAACTACATATCTATACACGTTTATATGTATATATATATTTATAGTTTGGGGTTTTTTTGTAAGAGTACCTTTGACTCAAAATATCTTCTCATGCTCTAGTTAAACTTTTTACCATCACACTCCCTCCTCTCCCTCATTCCCCTGTGATCCCTGGGGCTGGATTTCCCACCAAATATCAGCCCTGACACATTACTCACCATGGTATCATCTACCTTAAACTGCTAACAAAAGTCTGCTCATTTTCATAGAATCATCGAATGGTTTGGGTTGGAAGGGACCTTTAAAAGTCATCTGGTCTACCTCCCCTGCAATGAGTAGGGACATGTTCAACTAGATCAGATTGCTCAGGTTTTGAGGTTCAGGTTGGTTTTTGTTTGTTTTTTTTTTTTCTTTCAGGGAATTTTTTCTTCCTTTGCTGGCAGTGAGGGGGGAAGGGGCTGTTTCCGGGGAGACCGGGGCAGAGGTTGTGTCCCATTTGCCCGGACATTCCTTTTGCTGGCTATTTTCCGGTCTCCACCTCTTTCACCATCTTGCTGCATAGAAAATAGTCGTGCTTTGCTATCTCTGCTTGCATTGTTATATTCTCTATCTCCCCATCTTTATTTTCCTTTCCCTCTGTGTGTGTGTGCGTGCGAGTGTGATCAATAACCATCTGGATCGGCGCGGAGGAGGGGCTGCCCGGAGCGGAGCTGCAGCTTAGGAGAAGTTGTGCGCCCCGCACCAGGGCTGCCCGAAATGGAGCTGCAGCTTAAAGTGACCGGCACCACCAGAGCTCGGGTACAGGACTCGATCCGTATTAACATCTCAATCGTACTTGTTGTTGACTTTGTTCTGTGCACACATACACTTATAGCAAAGAACTGTTATCTATTCTGCACAATCTCGGATTAAAATCACTTAAGCATATTTTGGTTGGTTTGGGGTTTTTTTCCATCCAAACTAAGACACTGTTTTTGGTGGCCCGTATGGGGAAAAGAAAGATAACAGTTCTTAGCATCATGATGTGTGTTGTTGAGTTTAGGTTAAAAACAGACCATACTGTATTATATTTTTGCTTTTTGTTGGTATAGAACCATGTCAAAAGGTCTTGCAGGTTTAATTCATCTCAGTGCATCAGATAGTAAAACTCAGATGGCTGTAATTGTTATTGAATTCTTGTTTTGGGTCTATAGTGTCATGGATTCAGTGCCTGTTGGTGTCATCTGGAATGTGTTTTCAAGGTTGTACTCCTGTACCAGCCTAAGCTGTTATCTCTGGGGGGTTAATGATAATGATACTTATCCTCAGGGAGGGACACAGGACAGTGTCTCATCTCAAATTTTTATTCAGTCATCTCTCAGATTTGCTACAACAGCCTTTGAGAAACTTTACCTCTTGCTAGACATCAAGGATATCCTGCTCTATATCCTACTTTTAGTTATTTGTCTGCAAGTTGGTTTCATTAGTGTCCATCTTGTGTATGAAGCTAGGGACAAGGTTGGTAGGGAATGCACACAGAAGCATCCCGAGGAAATTATTAAAGGAGAGAGTAAACCGCCTGATATCATCATAGCTCCAGACGTAGTTAAACCTAAAGAACAATTTGAGCTGAAAGTTGCCCCTATTCAGAAAAGAAAATATAAGACCAAGTCGGCTCGTCTGGTGGATGAGGATGGGGAAGCGGGTCCTTCACAGACTGCAGACCCAGAACCAGAGATTGTCACTGAGTCCCTCTCATATGACAACCTTCCCAACTTGCGGAAGGACATTACTCGAAAGCCGGATGAGCCTATTCTGACTTGGATGATCTGAGTTTGGGACCTTCTGGGAGAAAGCTTACAAGTCGATGGTCATGAAGCCAGGTATTTAAAGGCTCTGGCTCGAGATGCAGGTATCGAAAAGGCATTTGTGAGGGAAGCAAGACCCCTTTCACTCTGGACACGAGTTTTAGCCAGTGTAAGAGAAAGATTTGCCTACAAGGATATCTTGCAGGCACATCATCTGAAGACATCTTGGAGGACTATGGAAGAAGGAATTCTGCGCTTGAGGGAGATGGCACTACTGGAAATACTTTATGGAAGGGAAGGGCAACCCCTCAATGATCCAGATAAGGTTAGATGTACACCGGAGATGTGGTGGAACCTCTCATACTGGGCACCAACTGTATAATCCTATCACTTGGCGTCCCTGCACTCGGCAGATGACCAAGATATAGTGGGCGTTGCAGTGAATAAACTCAGAACATATGAGAAAATAATCCAAGGTCCAGTGCAGGCCCGTATCGCTGCAGTGGAGACACTGGTTCAGAACATCAACAAAGAACAGAAGAATTTTAGGCATGAGCAAAAGGAGGAGATTAGGAAACTTAAGGAAGAGATCAAGGACAGTATTCAAAGTCTTCAAGTGGCACCGGTACGAATCAGAACTTCTGGAGCCACAGTCAGACGCCTCCCAGCTAGAACGAGAGGACAGGCTTTGAGAACCAATTTGTGATATTTTCTGGTCGATGATGGAGAGGATATGGGACAATGGGATAGGAAACCTACCTATGCCTTGGCAGCCCGGGTACAGGAATTGAAGGACAAAGAGAGAAGAAAATCAGCAAAAGTAAGTGCGGTGCCAGTTCCCCAAGGATCTGACCCACTAGAGGGAACCTCTAGAATGCATCCATCAGGAAAGAGCTGTGATTGCTATAATGAAAACCAGTGTTATAGGGGCCCTGCCTCTAGCCAGGTAGAGGCACGGGATAATCGTGTCTATTGGACTGTATGGATCCGGTGGCCTGGCACATCAGACCCACAAAAATACGAGGCTTTAGTCGACACTGGCGCTCAATGTACGTTAATGCCATCAGGACATGTGGGCTCGGAAAAAATTGCTATTTCTGGTGTGACAGGAGGGTCTCAAGAACTGACTGTGTTAGAAGCTGAAGTAAGCCTGACTGGTAGAGATTGGCAAAAACACCCTATTGTAACTGGTCCGACTGCCCCATGCATCCTGGGAATCAACTACCTCAGGAATCGATATTTCAAGGACCCAAAGGGGCATAGGTGGTATTTTGAAATAGCTGCTGTAGAGACAGAAGAGATTGAACACTTAAAGTTATTGCTGGGTCTCAGAAAGTCCTACTGCTGTTGGACTGTTGAAAGTTGAGGAACAACGAGTGCCAATTGCCACCACAACAGTGCATCACCGACAATATCGAACAAATCGTGACTCTGTGATTCCTATCCATAAGATGATAGGAGAATTGGAAAGTTAAGGAGTGATCAGTAAGACTCACCCTTCAATAGCCCTATTTGGCCTGTGCCTAAGTCTGATGGAGAATGGAGATTGACTGTGGACTATCATGGTTTGAATGAGGTTACTCCACCACTGAGCGCCGCTGTGCCAGACATGTTGGAACTCCAGTATGAACTGGAATCCAAGGCAGCGAAGTGGTACGCCACGATTGACATTGCTAATGCGTTCTTCTCCATTCCCCTAGCTGCAGAGTGCAGGCCGCAGTTTGCTTTCACCTGGAGAGGCGTGCAGTACACCTGGAACCAATTGCCCCAGGGGTGGAAACATAGTCCCACCATCTGTCATGGACTAATTCAAGTAGCACTAGAGAAAGGTGAAGCTCCAGAACATCTGCAGTACATCGATGACATCATCGTGTGGGGGGACACAGCAGGAGAGGTTTTTGAGAAAGGGAAGAAAATCATTCAGATTCTTCTGGGAGCTGGTTTTGCTATCAAACGGAGTAAAGTTAAGGGGCCCGCCCAGGAAATCCATTTCCTAGTGGTGAAGTGGCAAGATGGACATCGCCAAATTCCAACAGAAGTTATTGATAAGATTATAGCGATGTCTCCGCCGACCAGCAAGAAGGAAACGCAAGCCTTTCTGTGTGCCATAGGTTTCTGGAGGATGCATATCCCGGAATACAGTCAGATCGTAAGCCCTCTCTACTTGGTAACCCACAAGAAGAATGATTTCCACTGGGGCCCTGAACAACAGCAAGCCTTTGAGCAGATTAAGAGGGAGATTGCTCATGCTGTAGCCCTTGGACCAGTCAGGTCAGGACCAGACGTGAAGAACGTGCTCAACTCTGCAGCTGGAAATAATGGTCTTTCATGGAGTCTTTGGCAGAAAATGCCTGGTGAAACTCCAGGTCGACCGCTAGGATTCTGGAGTCGAGGCTACAGGGGATCTGAAGCCAAATACAACCTGACAGAGAAAGAAATCCTAGCTGCTTATGAAGGAGTTCAAGCTGCCTCAGAGGTAATTGGAACAGAAGCTCAGCTCCTCCTGGCACCCCGATTACCAGTGTTAAAGTGGATGTTCAGTGGATGGGCTGCCCCCACACATCATGCTACTGATGCTACCTGGATCAAATGGACTGCTCTGATCACACAACGTGCCCGTATGGGAAAACCAAACTGCCCTGGAATCCTGGAGATTATTACGAACTGGCCTGAAGGTGAGAACTTTGGTTTAGCAGACGAAGAGGAAGAAGAACAGGTAACACGGGCAGAGGAAGCTGTACCATACAATCAATTGCCAAAAGAAGAAATATGCTATACGCTTTTCACTGATGGTTCCTGTCGTATTGTGGGGACAAATCGAAAATGGAAAGCGGCCGTGTGGAGCCCCACACGACAAGTTGCAGAAGCTATTGAGGGTGAAGGAGGGTCAAGTCAATTCGTGGAGCTTAAAGCTGTCCAATTGGCTCTGAACATTGCCAAACGAGAGAAGTGGCCAAGACTTTACCTTTATACTGATTCATGGATGGTGGCAAATGCACTGTGGGGATGGTTAGATCGATGGAAGAAAGCCAACTGGTAACACAGAGGGAAACCCATCTGGGCTGCAGATTTATGGCAAGATATCACTGCCCGAGTGGAGAAGTTGATTGTGAGAGTCCGCCATGTGGATGCACATGTGCCCAAGAATTGAGCCAACGAGGAACATCGCAACAACGAACAGGCAGACAGAGCTGCACAAGTGAAGGTGTCACAGATAGATCTGGATTGGCAGCATAAAGGAGAACTGTTCCTTGTCTCGATGGGCCCATGATGCCTCAGGCCATCAGGGCAGAGATGCCACTTATAGATGGGCACGAGACCGAGGGGTGGATTTAACCATGAACATTATCTCCCAGGTTATCCATGACTGTGAGACATGTGCTGCCATCATACAGGCTAAGAGAGTGAAACTCATCTTTGGATGAGTTATAAACATGGTTATAAGTTTAAGTTTGATATGAGGTGTGAGCATGGAAGAAAAAATTCGGGGTGGATAATGTTATAGTTTCAGGTTGGTTTCTGTGGGTTTTTTTGTTGTTTTTTTTTTTTTTTCTTTCAGGGAATTTTTTCTTCCTTTGCTGGCAGTGGGGGGGGAAGGGGCCGTTTCCGGGGAGACCAGGGCAGAGGTTGTGTCCCGTTTGCCCGGGCATTCCTTTCACCTGCTATTTTCCGGTCTCCGCCTCTTTTGCCATCTTGCTGCATAGAGAATAGTCGCGCTTTGCTATCTCTGCTTGCATTGCTATATTCTCTATCTCCCCATCTTTATTTTCCTTTCCGTCTGTGTGTGTGTGCATGCGAGTGTGATCAATAACCATCTGGATCAGCGTGGAGGAGGGGCTGCCCAGAGCGGAGCTGCAGCTTAAAGTGACTGGCACCGCCAGAGCTCGCACCACCAGAGCTTGGGTACAGGACTCGATCCGTATTAACATCTTCATTGCACTTGTTGTTGACTTTGTTCTGCACACACGTACACTTGTAGCAAAGAACTGTTATCTATTCCGCACAATCTCTAATTAAAATCACTTAAGCATATTTTGTTTGATTTGGTTTTTTTTCCATCCAAACTAAGACATCTCATCTGGGCCACTTGTGGAGGTGACACTGCACATATGATTGATAACCCAACACAAACGGGTAAAGGCAATGCATAAATCAATGCATATGTCCACCAAGAAATCATAGTATCAGAAGTAGACTGGTCTTACAGACCTTTCCTAAAAGGACCATGCCCCAGATGTGGACTCCTGGGGCAGCAAGGAGATCTAGAAGGTTGGTGAGATCCCTGCTTGGCTTCCCAGGAGGCAGCTTTGTGCTGGAAAATGAGCAATATGGGCACTGACAATGAGCAGTTGAACCTATGGTCCTTCCTCCTTTATCCGTCAGCACACGTGGAGGGCATCTGTGCTTAAAACAAATTGGCTGGACAATCTGTCAGCACATGTCATCTGGCTGAGGCCAAGGCTGAGACCAAGCTCAGTGTGTCTGTGCCCGTTAATCTCTCACACCTGACCTTAAGTGGCATTTGCAAGCCCGAGGCAGAGCCATGCCCCTCATCTTCTCCTGCTCATAAAGATGGAAGAGACGGAGACACAAACCCTGGAGCTTTTTATGGGGTTTTGCATGCTCTTCTTGAGGGTCCTCACGGCATCTTGGGGCTCTCCAGTTGCAGTTTTGCCCTTTGTGTTACTGGTAAGTGCTGTTTTTGCAGGATCTCAGGAAAAACACACCCTTGAACTTACTCGAGAGGTGAACAGACATTACATCAAGGTGAGGAGAACACCGAGCATGACGTGCAACCACACAGCTCATTAAAGCAAAGAAAAACAGGCACCAAACCCGCAAACTTTACTTCCTTTCTAGTCTTGGGTAATTTACAGGCTACTGGGGTGAGGGAACAAATGAAAAAAAAATCAAGAAACTTCAAAGTCAGATTTCCAGATATGCTTTGTAGAAAAGGGTCTTTGTGCCTTTAACAGAGTTTGTGGACAGCCTGGAGACACCACCCACAGCAGTTTGCCCCAAATCTTTTATATCTCCCTGCACACAAGGGCTAGACAGCTTCAGCTTTCTCCCCCCCCCCCCCCCCCTCCCTTTTAATGGCTGGGATAATTTCTGAAAGGCTAATTTAGAGGATGGTCACATGTCAAGCTCCTGTTGCTTGCAGAGAAAAATAAACCCTTACCCACTGCAGGGATGCCACTGCCCAAGGTGGTCCATGGGGTCCCTCCACTGCGACAAGAGTCCCCTAAGAGCTGTGACAGTCACAGTATCACAAGGTTGGAAAAGACCTCTGAGATCATCAAGTCCAACCTATGACCCAACACCTACACCTACTCCTACTTGTCAACTACACCATGGCACTAAGTACCTCATCCAATCTTTCCTTAAACACCTCCAGGGACGGTGACTCCACCACCTCCACAGGGCAGCGCATTCCAATGGCCAGTCACCTTCTCAGTAAAGAACTTCTTCCTAATGGCGAGCCTAAACCTCCCCTGGCAAAGCTTGAGACCATGTCCACTTGTTCTGTCACCGGTCACCTGAGAGAAGAGACCAACCCCTGCCTGACTACAACCTCCTTTTAGGTAGTTGTAGAGAGCTATAAGGTCTCCCCTGAGCCTTCTCTTCTTCAGGCTAAACAACCCCAGATCCCTCAGTCGCTCTTCATAGGGCTTGTGCTCCAGCCCCTTCACCATCTTCGTTGCTCTCCTCTGGACGCACTCCAGCATCTCAACATCTTTCTTAAACTGAGGGGCCCAGAATTGGACACAGTACTTGAGGTGCGGCCTGACCAGTGCCGAGTATAAAGGAATGATGACCTCCCTAGTCCTGCTGGCCACACTATTCCTGATGCAGGCCAAAACACCATTGGCCCTCTTAGCCACTTGGGCACACAGCTGGCTCATGTTGAGTTTCCTGTCCACCAGCACTCCCAAGTCCCTTTCCGCCTGGCTGCTCTCCAGCCACTCTGTCCCCAGCCTGTAGCTCTGCAGGGGGTTGTTGTGTGCAAAGTGTAGAACCCGGCACTTGGACTTGTTAAACCTCATGCTATTGGACTCAGCCCATGTCTCCAGTCTGTCAAGGTCCCTCTGTAGGGCCCTCCTACCTTCCAGCAGATCGATACTTCCTCCCAGCTTGGTATCATCTGTGAACTTGCTGATGAAGGACTCGATCCCCTCATCCCAATCATCAACGAAGATATTAAATAGGACCGGGCCCAACACCGATCCCTGGGGAACACCACTAGTGACCGGCCACCAACTGGATGTGACACCATTCACTACCACTCTTTGGGCTTGGCCATCCAACCAATTCCTAATCCAGCACAGAACATTCCCGTCCAAGCCATGGGCTGACAGCTTCTCCAGGAGTCTGCTGTGGGAGACAGTGTCAAAGGCCTTGCTGAAGTCCAGGAACACTACATCCACAGCCTTCCTCTCATCCACCAGGCGAGTCACACGATCGTAAAAGGAGATCAGGTTGATCAGGCAGGACCTGCCCCTCCTAAATCCATGCTGGCTGGGCCTGATCTCTCGCTCATTCTGCAGGTGCTGCATGATTGCACCCAGGATTAAGCGCTCCATAATTTTACCTGGAACCGAGGTCAGGCTGACAGGTCTGTAATTACCTGGATCATCCCTACGGCCCTTCTTGTGGATGGGCGTCACATTGGCCAACTTCCAGTCATCCGGGACCTCTCCAGTGAGCCACGACTGCTGATAAATGATGGAAAGCGGCTTGGCAAGCTCGTCCACCAGCTCTCTCATCACCCTAGAGTGGATCCCATCTGGCCCCATAGACTTATGAGGATCCAAGTGGCTCAGCAGGTCTCTAACTTCTTCCTCATTTCACATCAACGCATATTTAGGGAGTCCTTAATCTGTGGATTATTAATAGGATGGACCATAACATCTCTTTAGGAGTCATTTAAGCCCATCATGACAGTAGGTACTTAAGAGTCCTTAATCTGTGGATTGATAGGTTAGACCATAAATTTGTGTCTATGATTAGGCAGCTCTTATTACTCAACATATACAGTAGTCATGCAGGCTAAAGAGCCCTAAGATTATTTCTTTAATTTATTAACAAGATGTCCGCTCAATCACTTAAATGGCTCCTTGCTCCTAGCAAAATAAGTCAACTTTGCATGAAAATAAATGTCCACCTGACTTTCCCCCCAAGACTTCAGTTCGCTGATGTTTTTTAAGGCCTGGTATCCAGAAGCTGAGATGTTGCAAATAATAGATTTGAAACCTTGCGAGTCTGATGGGGACACGGAGGATAAAATTTGGCAGAAGTCATTAGGGGAAAGAGTCTGGGATTTCCCAGTACTTGTAACTAGGTCTTTGGTTCAGACTCATGTTAGCAGAGACCTACGAGCTTGGGAGTGCTCTACTTGGACCCAACCAAGAACTTCCATCATTTTAACCATGGCTAGGAAACTCTCTTGTGAAATTAGGACAAAAATAAGGTGAGTAGAGATGACTGATCCCTAAGGACATCCCCTAAGGTTCCCAGCCCAATTTGGTGGCACCTTGAGTCAACCTTCTCCCAGCCTGGAACCCACCCCTGACCTTTGAGGGTTAATTCAGAGATGGAACACAAAAGCAAGAAAACAAACCAAGAAAGGGTTCCTACAAACATGTTGCAGATCTACAAAGCCTCAAGAGCAGGCACCAGTATGGCAGATGTCAAGGCTGCCCCAGGAAGGATCTCCAAGCTTAAAAAATATAGGGCGATCAATATATACATAGGAAGAAAGACCAGCTCCCCCACGTCCCTTGCATCAAAGCATGGCAAAGAAAGAACCAAAGTGAAACTGCTATGTTCATGGAGTCCACCAAATCTATTAGTCACTGCTACTGTCTAATTACAGTGATTAATCAAATACCACAGCTAAAAACTACTTGAGGATAAGAACCATTTTTTGTGCCCATTTTCTTTAAAAGCCAAGCAAGGCTGCAGTTACAAGAGGGAAGGAGTACGCAGGCACACACCAAAAGTTCCTGTCTGCCTGCTTCCAGTGGTTAGAGGAGCCAGCTGACTCCAGTTTCCTCCATACCAGGCTTCGGGCCTCATCGGCCATGCAAATTATAGAGTACCATGCTATCTGAAGGCTGAATTTTGACTCAGGTCAGAGAAAAGCCTTAGAGGAAGGGTGGGGATGAAGAAACCAGCCAAATCCATTCATAATATTTACAGCAAATTGGCCTTTGCTGTTGTTTAGTATACAGTCAATCTAATTGTTTTTGAAGTTTTAATTCAGAGAATCTTCTTTATCTGCCTCTCCTTCTTCACCCTCTCAAAGGTGTGGAAAACTTTTCCCTTGTTTCAAAAAAGCAGTAGGACGGGAATCCCTTTCTTAAGCTCCAACCTGGCAGTTGGGTGGGACAAAGGGATGCTTCAAGAGGGGAGACTTTCAGAGATGTGTTACCAACATCCATGGGCTTTTTAAGACCCCATGGATAGGCACAAGGGCATGTGGGTCCACATGGAAAACCTCCAGAAATCCTATTTTTGCTGCATGTGTCCCCATTGCTGTTCTCCGGCACTGGTAGGGATGTCCTGAGAAGACTTGTTGGCTTAGGAGGTGTCACGGGATGCTCCACAACCCTGTGCACTCTCCGATCTCCTCTCCTGCCTTGATAGCAACCCAGAATAACCACATTTTAATGACAATCAACCAAGAGGCTCCTCTAGAAAATGTAGGAAGCCCAAGCCAGCATTCATGAGATGCTGCCATGCCACGCTTGAGTGACTCAGGGCTGGTAACAACCCCAGCTCCCGGAGATGAGCAGACACCTCCATGCTTCATCCTCAGCAGCTACCAAGACATTCCTCCACCCATACTCAACTGACATCTCAATCAGAAACCTTATGAGAAGGAGAAATGAGCACACAAAGGCCTTCTGATTTACAATGACATAAATCAGACATAAGGATGAGCTTGTCAAAATATCTCTCTCAACTTGGGTTGTGCTGGAGCTCCTGCAACGACATCGTGCCCATCACTCTTCCAGCACAGGGATAAATCACTAGCGTGGATGTTGAAGCCACCAGAGGCCACCAGGTCATGCCAGCCCTGGGGTCACAACCCTCCTGAATGCAGCCACCCAGTTGGTTTTAGAGGATGAAGACCTTAAAAAGCTTTTGCAATTAAAAATAAAGCTCCACTGTTGCAAGGGGGGAGGTCGCCTGGTACCCAGCGATGCCCTGGGAAGGGCAGGGATACGACCCCCAGGAAAATCACAGTTCTCCACTGACAACATGTAGCTATGTGGGTTACATATTAAAAATCTTGTAAAGACCTTAAAAGAAACCAAAGCAGAGCAGTCTAAGATTTCAAAACAGACACCCAATACCCAGATGTGTTAGGTTTTTTTTCTCCCTACCTACATTCCACGCACACAGACGGCATCACTGTCGCTCTCATTTCAATAACGAAAGAAAAGCCTCTCCTCATAGCACACCAATCTAGAATTCGCCCCAAAGACTAAAAACAGACATAAAGATGTGTTAATACCTCCCTCCTGTCAAAAAAAAAGACCATCCTCCAGCTCCCTTTCCCAGAGCAGCATCCCTTGCAGGGATGTAAACACATGGAAAAAGCAGGGTTTGAACAAAGTCCTTTTCACGCCCATCATGCCCTGCTCCATAACAATTATGAAAACTGTTTATCAGGTCTGGCATTTGGAGCATTTACTGCACTTCCGCCAATAAATTCCAGTCCAAGATCTGATGGAAAAGGCTCCCACCCTTTCCTCTCCCTCCCTTGCCTTCATTCCTCCTGGCTTTCTTTACAACCTTATACCCTGTCAACATGGGGCCAGGGCCTACTTAGGTGGGAAAAAACCCACCAGACTAGAGACAGCACGCAGAATGAAAAAGTTAATCATTACTTCTGTCTGCCTTCATGATCTAATCATGCCTATTCCTAAGAGCAGGTGACGAAGCACGCTTGTGTACAGACAGGGTTGTTGCCCAGGGACCAATGGACTGACAGATGGACAGCATCAGCCCTTACCTGGGTAAGGGGCAAGTGAGGGATGGACGGACAGCATTTGGACAGAGTTCATAAGCTTGGTCACACACCTGCCCCCCTGTGCTTACCACTTTTGTTCTTAGCAATTATAGAGAATATTACATTCATTAAGTAATTAATCCTCCCGGTGCTCTGGCAGAGTTGGCACCCCCTTTCGCAGATGGAGGCCAGCAGAGGTTTGCCTCAGGCTATAAAACAGGGCAGGTTGGCAGCACCTGGATTTAAAAAAAAAAAACAAACAAAAAACAACCTAAAAAGCTCCTTATGCTCATCCCACCCTGCTTACAGTGGCAGCAGCAGAGCCATGTCCCAGGCAGGGACCGCGCCACAGCCATGGTGGCATCACCAACACCCAGCAGCATTCTCCCATGGGGGGCAAAGCCCAGGGAATTTGGGGCTTGGCACTGCTGCTCGGCAAATCCAGTACCATACCAGCTGCTCCAGGAAATAACCTTAGGGCAACATCTCAGGTGTGTCAAGGCTTCATGCTCTTGACATCCAGGATATATTTTCCATGTTCAGCTGTGACAAAGAACAGAAAAACTACGGACCTCCGCATATGAAGATTTATGAATTTGTTCCTTATCATGAGCTAAAAAGTCTCAGCCCAGCTTCCAAAGAAAATTAATTCATCAGTTCAAATGTAGTGATATAACTTCAGGCTCTCAAATCTTTTTTCAAATAAAACTCCTGTTATTTGATTCCTTCTCAAAGGATGATTTTATGGAATTATTTACTCCATCTGCTCTGCCCGGGAAGGTGTCACCAGAGTCCAGTCACGGGGTCACTGGCAGCCATCCTGCATGGGTGAGCAGCACCACATCTCATGGTTTAATTTCTCGACTATTTTGCTATTTTCCTTGCTTTTCCACTCAAAACCTCACCTTGCATACCAATGTGCAAAGAGACACATAATCCCTCCAGCATTATTTTCCAACATCTGCTGTGGAGGGAGCTCCCCTTGGCAGTGATGCTTGGCAAGTTTTAGCATCTATAAATTCAAACCATTGGTTTCCATCACTGAAAATCACCAGATTCGGAGATGACTGTAGAAGTGAAAATGTTTGAATTTTCACCACCTTTCCCAGCTCTTATTGATATAGCATTGGCAGCTCTACAAACAAAATCTATTCAACCTCTATTTATGGGGTTTTTTTCAACCTATGTATATAGGTTGAATATACTCAACATATTCATTATATATTCACTATATTGAATATATTGAATATGTTGAATGCATTCCATCTATATATAATTCATACATTGAATATATTCAACATACACACATATATATATAGCCTATATATATTCCCTATATATATTCAATCTATATATACATATATATCTCTAACCATGACCTCGCTATTATGTACACATATAGGAATGTATTTGCAGTGATGCTCTGAAGACCTAACAGCCTGAGCAGTTCTAAATTATTCATTTAATGGAGAAATCTGCCTTTCCATCTGTTCAGGTACTCAGGGAAAACCTGGGAAAGCCCACAGGAGCCAGGACTTCACCCCAAAGATGGCTTGTCAAAACCCAGCACCCCACCGAGCATCTTACTTCATCCCCAAGGGAGGATGAGGAAGAACTGCAGAGTTGGGTATCTGCCATCACACATGGAGGAGCATCCTCGAAAGCATCACCAGGATCTACAAACACCCCATAGTGCTTTGTGGTTGCTGGCTCAGCCCAACCAGGGAGTTGAAGTTGGAAGGTTTTTTATGCAGCGAGTTTAAAAGGGTAGAGAAGGGCTGAGCCAGCTCTTACAGGATGGGGTATTTCTTTCCCCTTGCAAGTTAAAACCAAAATAATGACACTGGGTGGGGATCAATTTGAAGGGCTGAGCAGCCAAACCAAAATTAGTCTCCAGGCCAAGAGCTTCCTAGGTCTCACAGTTTGGGGAAGGAAGTTGAGAAAAGGTATGAGAAAAACAAAAACAAAAACAAAAACAAAAAAGATTCCTCAGGAAACTCAAGCATCACGCTCAAGCAAAGGTGACTTTGCTAGTCAAATATTTTTCAACATGATAAAAATAAAAGTACTGGAACAGCCTCCCTTGGAAAAGCAGGGCCCATGGGATGGTGTTTTTTCTCCTTCTTTCTCTTCCTCCCCCAGCACTTTCTTTCCTTTCACTAATAACTATGTTTTCTTGTATTTTTTTTCTTGGCTCTTTCCTCATAAGAGACTGATGTAATTTCCTGTCTTGTCTCAATGTTTCCTGTTAATTAACAGGGTGAAAGTTATCATCACATATTTAAATGGCGACCCAAAAGAGGGAGGGAAGAAAAAAAAAAAAAAGGAAAAGAAAAAAAGAAAATAAAGGGGAAAAAGGGGCTATGTGTTAGCAAACACCATGTCACATCCTCAAATAGCACAAAAAACCCTAGAAAAAGCTTTTTGGACCTGAAGGCTCGAGTCCATCAGCAAAGACCGCTCCCCAAGGGTGGCTCCACCAGCAAGTCATGCATGGGGGAGGTAAGCCCTCACCCTTCCCTGGATGGGGATGCAAAATGCTCTTTTTTGCAGTAAAAAAGGAAAAATAATGGGAAAAGGGAAGAAGAGGAAAAAAATTTAAAAAAAAAATAAAAATGCAGGCAGCCAGCAACACCCAAGATGTTGCTTTTATTAAAAGTAGTTAAAAAATAAAAAAGCAAAAAAACCCACCAAGGCACTACTCCAAAGCCAGCAGGCAGAAATCCTGTGAGACACCGAGCTCTTTCCCTTTCCCAACCTCAGTCCTGTGCAGAATAAAGCTGCTCACTTCTCCATGCCCTCCCATTCCTCAACAGTAGCCATGACGCAGCCACTACCCTGGCGGCACTGGAACCAAGCCGATGACCTCAGCATGCCAACAAGGTAAAAATAAAGCGATTTAGGAAAAAAACGAGGGTGGTTAGAACAGAGACTGTGCCTAAGCAGTTAATATCTCGTCACTGAAAATAAACTGGAAAGGAAGCTCCTTTGTGAGAGTCGGCAAGCAGCCAGGCTTCAGCGTGGGTCATTCAGGCCAGTTGGGGACAGCAATGGGGCTGGCACCCACCTATACCTGGTCCTGACCAGCACCCACTACCCAGTCCATCATCCTCCTAAAGCACTCACTTAAGGCTGGAGAACAGGGGTCTCCATACATCCCATTTTTGCCCTGTGCACGCTAAAATGGGATGTACCTCATTTTTTTCCACCAGCATTGAGTTTTGCGGTCTTGACTGCTGTGGTTTGAAATCAGCATCCCCCCATGCTGGTGACGGGGAAATGCATGTGGTTAATGTTACTGGTTGCTCTAGGGTAAGTGATACTCGCTGGCAGACAGCAGGGATGGAAATTCTATGATTCGATTCTATGAAACAATGCAGCCTGCATCCCTGCCAGTCTGGGACTGCTCCCCTATGAGTTTTTGTCCCATTGAGTTTTAAATGTCTCCAATGATGAAGTTGCCGGCGTGCATCTGGACATCTTTTGCGAGCAGAATGTGATTTGAATTGACAAGTAACTTCCAAAATTCACCTTTTTGTCCTCATTCCTCCCTAAAAAGCAACAGGTTGTGGGATAAAGCAGTACCCATTGTCCTCACCATGAAGGATTCACTGGTGGTGAGGTCTTCTGCCTTTCATTGTCAACTGCTCTCAAAGCAGCGTTTGGTTGGGAAAATCTGTTGGTGCCTGGAAAAATGGATTTAATGAAGTTGTACAGGGATGGATTGAAACTGGATGCTGGAGCACGTCCAGGGGGCAATGAGGCTGGTGAAGGGGCTGGAGCACAAACCTTTTAAGGAGCGGTGGAGGGAACTGTGATTGTTTAACCTGGAGAAGAGGCAGCTGAGGGGAGACCTTATTGCTCGCTACAACTACCTGAAAGGAGGTTGTGGTGAGGTAAGTGTTGGTCTCTTCTCCCAGGTAACAAGTGATGGGACAATAGGAAATGGGAGAGGTTAAGATTGGATATTAGGAAAAATTTCTTTACTGAAAAAGTGGTGAAGTATTGGAACAGGCTGCCCAGGGAAGTGGTGGAATCACCATCCCTGAAGGTGTTAAAAAAATGTGTAGATGTGGCACTTTGGGATATGGTTTAGTAGGCATGGTGCTGTTGGGCTGACAGTTGGATTTGATGATCTTAGAGGTCTTTTCCAACCCATTCTAGAAGAGTATCTAGGAAGGGATCAAAAGGCTCTAGAGCACTTAAAAGTAATTATTAAATGGGTCCTATTTGCTTTGGGGTGATTTTAATTAGCTGAGTCAGGAGGAACTCCCCCAGTGCAGCAGCACGGAGGCTATCCCAGCCATGTCCCCAGCGGGGTCCCCGCAGGGTGAGATGCCCCCTAAAAAAAATACAAACCACGGGACCAAAGGAGCTAGAACAGGCAGCCAAGCCAGGAGCCCTGGGGTTGGTGCCAAGCATAGGTCACTCTTTCCTGCTGGTCACGGTCAGTGAGGCAAGCAGAGCAGAGCCTAGTCTGGCAGGCAGCCTCCTTTTCTCCAGAGGCTCCAGTGCTGTCATCTTGGTGTTAACCCCTGATAACCCTGTCCTTTCCAGGATGGGATGACACTTTTTAAGTAAGCAGAGGGTGGTTCATGTCTCCAACAAGGCTGGGAAGGAAACGGTGCAATGCCTTGTGATGCTCAAAGCAAATTTAAAAATATTAAAAAGACATATGCTCAAAAATAAACCAAGAATAAGTGACTGGAAAAAAAAAAATCCCAAGCAATTGTTTATCCCTGGGACAAATATACAATCATATTTCCTCAGGAAGATGTCTCAATTTCAGATTACAATAGGATGTTAATTTGTAAATAAAGGCATTTCACAGGAGGTTATAAACTCTACAAGAGGAAGGTGAAAATGGGGGGGAATAGGAAAACACAACTAGGACTCTGTTGGAGAAACCACAGGGGATCCTGTTTACATGGCAGGGGGGAAGTGATGGGGAGCTGCTTCAGGGAGCAAATAGCTCTGGATTTGGACAAGGTGCTTTTTCCCCAGTGAGCAGATACCAGCAGGGATCAGAGGCACAGTGAAACATTCCCAGCCTGCCCATGATTTTGGAATGAAATGTCGTTCAGCTAAACGGTCTCTTAAACCAGGTGAGATCCAACCCCCAGGAGAGCCGGAGCAAGGAGCAATGCTTATGCTTCTCTAGCCTCCAGAGGTCTTTTCCCATCTTTTCAGTGAAGAGGAGTTGGGCGGGAGAAATTGAGGCTGCGCTTGCTCTGGAAGAATCTTGTGGGTCTCTCAGCCTCAAAGCCTTGCAGAGCCTTGGTCCAGCACCCACCAAAGACTGTCACTCAGCATCCACTGGTTTCAGGAGACCTTGAGGTGGTTCCAGAGTCAGGGCAAATCAACAAAATTGGGCTGAAATCTGGGTAAACTCTCGGGTTTGATATTTTATGAATAATTAATACCCGAGCACAAAAATCTCAGTGGAGAGACAGTGTGAGCAAGGAGTCCTGACCTACCCACAGAGTGACCACCAAAAAATAAAGATATAAGAAAATAAATAAAGGCAAGAATATGGAAGCAAGAGCCAGCACCTCTGCAGGAATGAGAGGTGTATCAGTCAGAGGACAGATGTTTAGGAAGAGACAGCAGAGGTGAGATGAGAAGAGGACATCAGCACAGCGTCAAGGACTGCACAATATTGCATTCCTGGGCCAGGAAGGGCAGCAGAAAGAGGAAGAACTGCTCAGATCAGTTATTGCAAGGGGGAAACACTCCCTGTACATCCTCCCAGCCATGTCACTGTCCCTCCCACATTCTCCAGCAACTCTGGTATCCATAAATGAAACTGCCTTCAGCTTCCAGAAGGAGACTGCAACACTGGTGGTGGTCGGACCTGAGACTCCTTCTCATCAAAGGATCTTCATGGAAAGCTGCAAGGGCACTCACTTCCATGTTCTTTTTTAATGCCCCTCTTGCCATTATCTTCTCAGTCTCCCACATGGTTTCCCTGCCAGAGTAGCTGTGAACCCCAGGCTGGCCCTATGCCCAAATTTTCAGTGCTGAGAGCAATCTGCCTCACTAAATCCTGCCCTTTCAGCATCCAGATGTTAGGACAGGTCTACTGACTTTAAACACCACTGCCCATCACTGGTGGCCAAAGCCTATGGTGCTATAGGAACCCACCACCACCATCCACTCATGATGTCTTCTTCCTCGGCCTCCTACTCCAGTTTACAAATCTACCAAAATTAGGGCTTTTTGCTTTTCTTAAAGCTGCCTTTTCATCAAGGAACTGCAAATTCAACCCAGACAGCCCTGGTCTGGAGGGGATGAAGGATGCTGGATTCTCCACCCAGCATCATTGATCCCCATCTGTCCAAACTCAGGTAAGACTAAGCCGAAGTGCTCCCCATGTACCCTGCCAATAACTTATTAAAGCCCTCTTCAAATACACTCTTCTGCAAACTAAAATATGCAAGGGGGGTAGAAAAAAAGGAGAAAACGAGCTTTGGAGGATTGCTGCAAAGTATGTTTATTTTCCTTTCTCGACTGGGTCTCTCCAGTTGGGAATTTTGAGCACTGCACTTCTGTTCGCAGAAGGGAGATGCCAATAAATCAGAGCAAATTCAAAACAAATGCTCTTTCATGTAGAGGCATTTGGCTTTGTTTCAGAGCTTGGGTAGCTAACTGTATCCCTTCATGAGTCAATTCTCCTATCAGCTCCTCATTAAACTAAATGGCTACAATTACATTTGTGGAGGAAAAGAGAGCAGTTAATGATTGTAAAAGGTTCTGTTTCTAGTCTTGGGGGGGAAACCCCTTGATATGGGAGACAAAAAAAAAATCTAATCCAATGAAATAATAAAAATAAAAAAAGTAAAAAATCCATCCATTTTCAGGGGGAAACGTGCTTTCTTTTGGGGAGGAGGCTCTATTAAGAAGTTGGGGCTCCCCTTCGTGATGCACCAAGAATGAGCTGTGTTATTTCCTCCCACCTTCCCTTCGGGAGCAGAGCAGCCAGAGATGTTATCAATAGGCTGAACCTTACAGAAAGCCCCCTTTTAAAAGTGAGTACTTCCTCTGCTCATTTCACGTGGTGTCCTGTGGAACTGAACTCTCCCCTCCGCAATGGGTGTATTTCAGGAGGAAAAAGGAAAAAAAAAAGTCTAACACCACCCTTATTGCGTTGTTTTGTTTCTAGTCTTTTTTTCTTTTTATAGGCTCTTTTTTTTCTTCCCTAAAGCTATAGGCTTCAACAGAAAAAAAAATAAAGAAAAACCCAGAAGTCTTCTGCATCAAAAAAACCCCAAAACAGTAACAAGTTTCTCTGATCCCTTTCCCCCTGTTTGATTAATTCTCATTAGGGTCTTTGAACAAACAATATGCTCCCCTCTCAAATAACAGACATTACATTCAAAGAAAAAAAAACAAGGCTCACTTAAAGACTTCCACACCTAACTCAATTCCTGGAGAGAGGCAGGAGCAGATGCACTCATGCGTGGCCATCACCAACCTATTTCTGAAATTCCAGTTTCAAGGCAATGAATGAATTATAAATCAGGGAGACATCCCGACAAAGGAAAGCACCTTCAAACATCAGCAAGTACATGCAGGTACATGGTTTCAGATAATTTAATCCAATAATCCATGCATTTGAATGAATGGGTGGCCAACATCACTTTGCCTTCCCCAACATGCTTCTTCCTTTCTCACTCCGAAAATTAATGGAGCATAAAGCTGGAATTCAAAGGAAATATGGGCTTCCGGAGATGGAGAAGCTCACCTGGGATTTCATCACATCCTCTGCATGAGAGGCATGTGGCTGCTACTGAAACGAAACCTAATTCCTCCTTCGAGCGTGTCTTTGTCAACGATTCACACCCTCAAAACTCCCCAGCATCACTCAGCCTTCCGTCAGGACCCTCGGTCAATGAAGCCTGCAGCCAAAATCAAGGACAACAAGAGATGCCTTACCTGACAGCCCCTCAGGGGCTAGACAATTAGTTCCCCCTGTTTCACTGGAGGAAGGCACAAAGTCTGGACAATCTGCTGGAGCACAGGAAAAGAAGAAAAATAAAATCAGTATACAGGCTTCCAACATCACCACGTGCAGAACACACATTTCAAAGAGTTTAGCAAGAAGCAATTAGTAATTGTCCATGCAGAGACAGTAGTTCAACAAGACGCATCCACCCTGACTCGTCGTCTTAATCAAGGCTGCATGCTGCGTTTCATCACCAACCAACAAAATTACAGACTGGCTGCCATGTCACTGGACAACTCACTGAGCAATGAGATCAAGGTTGTTGTTGTTCTGATATAAGTGAGCTCCCAAAATTGCTTAAATCATGGCTTTACACACCCAATTTGGTCAACATCTGTAACTCACTGAAATGGGAACCGAAAGGGAAATGTCTCATCCCTTCCCTTTTGCAGCAAACGGTCTACACCCTGCCCAATTTTTGTCACCACCAACTACTGGCAGATCTTACACCCCGCTGTCACCTCCTGGGACAGGTAGGCAACTGGATCTACTCCTCCATCCATCGCTGAAGGGCAAGGGCAAGGTAAGATCAGCTGCCCCATTACAGGTTTCTCCTGATGCATGGAGTCATATGAGCTCAAGGTTTGGACCTTTCCATCCCAAGCCTGCTCCTCCAGGTGACAACAGCCAGGAACCAACACCAATCCACTGGTCCTATCGGCAAACTCCAGCTATTCAGTCACTACCCTGGGGGAGACAAGCTCAAGAACACTCCATATCTGAGAAGATCCATAAAGTATATAAAACCTTCTGGTCCTCAGCAGGCTGACAGGGACTTTGGGTTTCATCAGATTTGGGCTCCCTAATGACATAATTTTACTCATGGCTGTGGCAAAGGCCACCACCAGGACAGCTGAGATAAATTTCTCCCTACCGACAAAGTCATTTTTCCAGATTTCATCTCTGAAATCCCAGTGAAGAAAAATTCCTGTCTGCATAACCTCATTTTATCAGAGTAAAGTAGAAGCCCTAACAGGAATATACAGTTTAACAGGATATACTTAATCAAACCAAAAATAATAGGGGAGACAGGAAATGGACTTACTTGTGAAATATTGTATACAATACATTCTCTTGTACTTGTTGTACTTTCTATGCTTTAAAGAATTATGCTTTTTCTTTTTATTAACTCTTTCTAGTCCAGACAGAAGATTCCCCCTGCCCTTGCCCTGAGATGGCTTCAACTGCTTGGGCTACAGATGCCTTCTGAATGCTGGCTGGGCTCCATCTGCTCCCAGTTACAGCTCCCTGATGAGACTCTGTGGGATAAAGGACATAATTTGCCATTTCCACATTGTCTTACTCTAGGGATCGGGATCATACGTGACCAGGTCCTCTGTTTGCACATTGGACAGGATGGCAGGAGAGAATCCTATCCCGACTTAAAACGCATAACCCTAGCAAAGGAGTGAGGCTGGTCTTACAGCAACACTGCTCCAGTTTGACTGCAAATTCACTTGACATTTGGCATTTCTGCACTGTGGCTGAAAACAAGGGCAGATTCAGAGCCTCCCTAAACACATGCACCACTCCCTGATCCATGCTATCCATCAAAGGAAAGCCCAAGTGTGCTTTCATGACTTCTTTACAACTGACAGCTCCATTCCTGTATCCCATCATCCCTTCATCTATTAATTACCCTCTGAAGTCTCTTTAGAGGATGCGCCTCAACTCTAGAACAAAAGTGATAGTCAGGTGTGGGATAAGCCCAAAAGTGGGACACTCCTAGGCTCTCTGCCCTACACGTGGCTGGTTTCATTCTTGCACTCTTCCCATAACCTATAGATCTGCCAAGTGCTCTTGCTAGTAGGGGGTACTTGGGATCATTTTATTTTCAGCACCAAGAGGTCATAGTATCAGAGGTTTACCCAAGCTTACTGCACATGAATCTCCTCCCAAAACTGCCTTCCTGCTATATAAAACCATCACGGAGACATACAATTATTCCTGGCGGCCATCAGTCCAACCTTGCATACCAAACAGTTCTTTGAAACTGCAAAACCTCCAACTCCCCTGAAAGTTGATGCCACAGGAGGGCATTCGGCTCTGCAGTGATATCACTGGGCACAAATACCAGATCTATCCTATCAATACACTGACTGATGTGGCATTTCACTGCCTGCAGCAGAACCCCCCAGTTCCCTGTCCATCCCTGCTTTCCTCCAGCCAATGACACAGCCCATCTCAGCTTCCATCACCTCCAAAAAAAAGTAATCCCCACCATAACGGTTTTACACTAAAAGAGGATAGATTCAGACTAGATATAAGGAAATATTATTTTTTACACTGAGGGTGCTGAAACACTGGCACAGGTTACCCAGAGAGGTGGTAGATACCCCATCCCTGGAAACTTTCAAGATCAGGTTGGACGGGGCTCTGAGCAACTTGATCGAGTTGAAGATTTCCCTGCTCACCTCAGGGGGCTTGGACTAGATGATCTTTAAAGGTCCTTTCCAACCCAAACCATCCTATTATTCTGTTATCATGTGCACTGGTGACTGCTGCCAGAGCCCATGCTGGTCCAGGTATTCCTGCCTGTCTGTTCATATGAAGCCCTTACAAGTCATAGCACTAAATACTTAAATATTTTTATTACCACTATCACGCTTGATGGAAAAGCAGAATTTTCCTGCTGGATGCACATACCCAGCTCCATTAGGAGATGCAGTTCCCCAAGTCTAAATGGAGGGATCACTTCCACCCAAGTTCCCAGTCGAGAAGATTGTTTATGTGCATCAGCCAGGTAAAAGACTTCACACATTCCCATCATCATCTACTGTCCCTCTCCAATCTAGCCAGCCCATGGCAAGCAATCCTCAACACACAGCTGGGGAAACTGCCACAGGAGATAGCACCGATGCTAGGAGAGGAAACCCTCAGTCCCTCCACAGAGGAAACACCGAGAAACCCAGAGCTTGCAAAACCCACCTGCAACAACAGACTTCCAAGTTCCACTTGTGCCTGTCACAGCCCCATTAGTCAGAGTTCAGCTGCCAAATGTATTATTCTTTTAAAAAGGAAAAAAAAAAAGAAGGACTTTTTGGTGAGTAATCCAGTTGTTTCTGTGTTTCTGATGGGCAGTGTTAATTTCCTATTGGCCGATAGGAATAACTTTTCCTTTTGAAATGACACATTCATATTCTGCAGCTTTTCTGTTTACACACATTTTGCTACCTTATGTCAACACTTGCTAATGAATAAATATATCATTCACTAACTGAAAATGAAGTCCTGGAAGAGGCAGATGCTAATAGATTTATCCTAACATCTTTTCAGGAAATCAAAGGTAAGCTTTAACCCCTCTCTTCTGCAGCTCTGAACTCCTTTGCAATCCATGCCAGGACCATCATTGGGTAGAAAGAAATGCAATAAAGGTAGAAATACAAACTTTAGGGGGAGGACTGCAGGGACACAGTCAAAACAATGCCCATCTCGCCCAAACTCACAAAACTTCGCGACACAGCAGACTCTCAGAGTACATTATGGAATAACCCTTCTGCATCTCAGCATGTGCTTGGGATGTTGAACCTACTCCGGGATATCCTTCTTTGATTCATGAGCCTTTATCTCCTGTTTTCTCATGCTGAGGCAAAATATTTCATGCTTTGCAAATCAATTGTCTGTTAAACAGATATGCTTGTTTCCACAAGGCATAAAAAGACTTATTAGTGTTTTTTAAAGGGGAAAAACAAAAGTCCAGCCTTTAAGGGAGTAGTGGGCAAGATGGGACTCCACAACGGTACCCCATGTGTCTGAGCAACCTCAAGTTTGTGGTTCCTTTTAGTCTTGAGAAACTGAAAAGCAGTAATTTTAAAGAAATTGCTCTTTTGGTCAAAATAAAATCAACTTATCTTTACCCTTCTGCACTGCCATGCCCCTCCTGCTTTGCTGTGACCAAGGGATAAGACCACAGAGACCACCATGCTCCAGTCAACCTTCCCAATCCACTAATCCTGGAAGAGCCAGAAGCTGCCCTTTTCAACTCCCTTTCCTAATTTTATCAACTTGACAAGGTGGGATTAGGTTCCTTTAAAACATAGAAAGATTTCTACCAACTCCATTTGTCAAGGTTCATTTGGATTCCAAGCCATCAAGGGAGATGCTAACCCAAGCTGTGCTGGATCTCGACCTAAATCCCTACAAATTCACCTACGGGTAGCAGCGAAGGCCTGTGCTGCATTGCAATCCCTCCTAGAGTTTCCTGCCAGAGTTTTAAAATCCTACTTTGTGCAGAGGGTGTCTTAAATTATATGTTAATACTTCCAGGGCTATCAGAATGCACAGAAGCATGCAAGCAGCCCAAAAGTGAAATATATCCCAGAGTGACAAAGGCAGGAGACGTTTCCCCTTGAGAAAGGGGCTGTTTTCCCTTTTTTTATCTGCAGTCTGCATTGAAAAAGTCTACTTACCAGTTGGTTTGAGAAAATCCATTGGATATCTAGAGTAGGGTGGAGGGGGAGACTCTGGAATTAGAAATGTATAGAGAAAATAAAAGCAGAGCCATGAGAAAGAAAAAAAAAAAAAAGATAGGAACTTATGATAACAGTGGCATTCTTTTAGCCAAACTGTTTGTCTTAGTTCTGGGGGTTGGAGGCAGGGCAGCGAGGCGATGATTGCCTTGCTATTTAGCTGTAAGATAAACAAAAGGGGCCGTCTGGCGCCAGTCTCCCTGCTATCTGCCGCTCGGGCTGTCTGATCGGGTCCTCCTGGGCTCGGCGGAGCCGCGGCAGCGCCGGGGTCGGACACCGCGCAAGGGCCTTAATCCCCCCTGCACGACACGGGGCCGGCGGGGAACCCGGGGGCGCCGCGGGAAGGGCCTCGCCCCCTCCCCAAAATATATATAAAAAACTCACATAAAGAACCGCAATGTAAAGGGAATTTTATTGTTGGGAGAGGTGTCCCTTCCGGAAAAACAAAAGTTCAGTGGGCAAGGAGCCAAGCGGGGCTGCATCCTTCGCGTATCCGTTCCTGCCCGCCCCCTCCCCCCGACGCCGCCTACCTAGCTCGCAGAGCCGGCTGAGGTGGTGCGGGTTGCAGCAGACGAGCTCGGGTTGAGCCTTGCCGTAGGATTCACAGCAATATAAACGCTTCACTTCGGAGCAGTGGCGGAGGTCAGGCCAGCGGAACACCTTGCAGAGCAGCACCGGCAGCGGGTACCAGTGCTGGCCCAAGCGTGAGTCGGCCTTGGCGGGCAGCACCAGGCAGGGTGTCTGCGCCCCGCCGCGGGACTCCACGGCGTGCAACAGCCCCTCCAGCTGCCGTTCCTTCAGCCGCTTCAGCACGGCGTGGGTCAGTGCCTTCAGTTCCGCCTCCGCGCCCGCGAACGCCCGGCCACTGTGGCCCGACTTGGCCGGGCAGCACCCGCGCCCCCCGCCGCAGACATGCGCCTGGGCCTCGCCCGTTGCCGCCTCCTCTTCCTCTTCGCCGCCGGGCGCACGGCTCCGCCAAAGTCGCCGAACGAGCACCGAGCGTTTGGTCCTGAACATGCGGGACGAGAGGAGGGGACCCCGGCTACAAAACGGGCATGTCGTCCGCTGCTCATGAAGGGGCCGGGAGCCGAGACGCGGCGGACAGCGGCAGGCGGCGGGGAGAAGGCGGCGGCGGGGCCAAGGTGGACTGTGGCATGCGCCAGTCTCCGCGCTGGGGCCGCGGGTCCCGCCGCCTCTCGTGGGGGGGGGCTGCGCCTGCTCGCGCCTCTGCCCGCTGCGAGAAACAAAAATAACAAAAAAAAAAGGGGGGGGGCGCTGCTCACTGTGGTTTCGCACAAAAAAAAAGAAAAATAAAAAAAAGCCAGTCTACAGTCTGTGGCACATCGCGCTTGGGGAGGCAGGCTGGGCTCGCCGGCGCCGCGCCGTCCTGCGCGGCTGCAGAGCGTAGCTGCGGATCCTCGGCCTCCCCGGAGCCGCAGCTTCCATCAACCCACCAGTGATGGGGGGAGGGAGACGAGATGGAATTGATGCGACGCGGGGTAGAATCAATCAAAAAATAAAAATTTAAAAAGCAAGTAAAAATTATGTCTACTAAAAAAAATTTAAAAAACCCAAAACACCAGCCCTAAGATTTGAACGTCGGAATCGGTTTAAGCATCTGTCACCGAAGAGAAGAAGCGCATCCAGAGTGTTGTATCCCTTTTTAAAGCACAGGTCGTCCTGATGCGGGAGTTGGGGGCTTTTTCTCCTTCTTCCCAAAGGTTTTAATACACACACACGGAGTCTTGATCCGGCTGCTACGAATAGAAAAAAAAAAAAAAAGAAAGTGGGGAAGTGGGGCCGCGTCCCTTCCTTTCCCAGCGGGGAAGAGACGGACTGCCCGCCCGCTCCGCGCAGGGCTGCGCTCGACCGCCACCTCTCCCGGCACCGCTCCTAACCGATGCTTACATGGGTGCGGAGGCAACGCGCCAGCGACTCTCTCCGTGCTGCCGGTGCGTCTGGCACGGTGGTTTTGGTTTTGGGTTTTTTTGCCGCCTCTCTCCTCCTTCCAGTCTTCCTTCCCCCGCCCCTCCTCCTCCTTCTCCTCCTTTTCCTTTATTGGGTTAGGGTTAAGGTTTTTTTTCCTTCCCTCCGCTCGTTGCAATAAGGCTACCTCCCGGCACCAACGTTTCCGTCTTTCCCTTGCTGCGGGGGAGTCCTGGCGGCAGAGCCCGGCGGGAGCGGAGCCGGCAGCAGCGCGGTGCCTGCGTCCTCGGTTGCGCCCGCCCCTCCACTCCTCTCTGCTCCAGCGACGACGACGACTCGCAGTGCGCAGCGGCGCGACCCCGTCCCCGTCCCCCGTCACGTGGGCGTCTAGACACCGTGTCGCTCCGGGAAAAAAAAATAAATATATATATTATAGTTATCTCCAACCGCCTTGCCCAAGCGGCGGCTCGGGTTGCTGGAAGGTTGCGGGTCTTTTACCCCGCGCCGCAGGGATACGTCAGTAGCACCTGAGGGTGACAGCCCTGCCCCGGGAAAGGGCGGGGGGGCTGGCAGGAGAGCTGCGAGGGTGCGGAGCGGTTGGTCCCCCGCGCACCACTCCTCCGCACTCAGCGAGGGGGAGCCCCTGAAGCCTGGCTGTGCCCGAGAGGCTGTAGCCCGCTGTAAATATTGAAGTGTTAAACCCCATCCAGCCATAAAAATAAAAAAAAATACATACATGTGATTCTGGGCATCAAAAGAGGGCATGGCACAAAATGCAATAATGCTAATACTTTGCACTTTTACAGCACCTGTCACCAAAGGAAGGGAAAGTATTTCATAGAGGATAATTATACTCCAGTTCTCACAAAATGAGAAGCAAAAATGATTAGCATGTAGCACTAGGACTATTCTTGTTATGAGTACTACTAGCAGTAACAATTTCTGGCACCAGAGGTGCTCCACAGATCTCCCATTCAAATTCTGCCAACGAGAACCCGCGCAGGATGGGGAAACTGAACCACCAAGAGGCTGTGAGGCTCATACAGCCCTGCGGCAGTCTGTTGAGGAGCTGGGAAGCCTGGCTGGACATCCCAGTGCCAGGCTTTGCAGGGCAGAAGTCCCTGAGGGTCCCCATCCCGGACGCTCTCCCATAGATGAATAGCTCCGTTTTCATATAATAACTGTGGCCAGATAAGTTACTTAAGGTCACTCAGTAAGTTAGTTATCGCGTTGCAAGTAGAAGCCAAGATTCTTAAATCATGGCTCTTCTAAGCAAATCCAGTTCTAAAACAATTGCACCCAACTAAACACGACACCAGCAGGGATAATTTTAGAGCCTAATCTTGCAAATATTCACATGAGCAGGGCAGGGAGATTCCTAACAGGCCCAGAATCGCTCATGGTATTTGCAGAATCTGTATCTAAATTATTTAAAAAGGGGCTAGATTTTGGAGTAGCCTTATTAAATATTCATGAGACTATACCTTCCCAGGCGCAAAATCTGCTCAAAATATGCTTTCTAGTGAAATAGTATGAAAAAATGAGGAGAGGAAGAACCTTATTTATTGGCATCTAAAAGAAAAAAATAAGGTTTATTAAATTGGAGTCTGAGGAAAGAGATGGACTCCTTACTTCACCTCCAAAAAATTAATGGGCACAAGTATAAGCTGCCCATTAAATGATCCATTAAATTCAGCAGCTACTAATGCAGCAGCCAAGGCCATTTCAGAGGTGAGGTGAGCTTCATGGTGTCCAGGGCTCAGCCACCTGACTTTGGGGTGACAGAGGAGGATGCCAAAGCAGAACAGCACCAGTGTATGAGTCTGCTTGTGCTTGTGCTTGTGCTTGCAAGAAAATCCCATTGCTTTTAAAATGGTCACTTCCATTCTGAAAAATGGAAATTTGATAATATTTTTAGTTTAACATCTTGTTCACCAGCCTTCGGAGTGACCTCATGTACACTGAGGCTGGTTTCCTCATTTCCTCAGAGAACCTCAATCTCTTTTCCACTGTGATGCATGTGGTAAATTGACAGGGGAAGGGAAAGAGTTCCTTGTCCTTGTCCTTCCTGTATCTGCTGGTGAAAGACACACTGGATGTGCCCACTAATACATGTGCTATACTTTTAAAATTTTTAAAACTTTCCAGGCTGTTACAAATGAGATTGATTATGACTGCAATTATGAACAGAGTGACAAAGCATAATGTGGTATATGCTGTGACGGGATGGAGAATAGGAATGGGGTGCAGGACTCAATAATATATTTTTTGGCCTTGTCACAGGTTCTATGGGTGGCTTTGGGCACATCCCTTTTCCTGTGAATAGGGATCTGGGCTTTGGTATCTCTGATTGCCCATTGGTACAGCTGGGGCACCAGTGCTTGCTTATCTTTGTTATCTCTGCAGGTGAAAATTACTCCAGAAGTGTTAAATATTAAATAACTGATACAGGACTTATTTCTAATTAGCCCTGCAAAGTTGTTTAAACAAACCATATATATGTGTCCATATGGAAAATTCAGAAATAAGCATAATGAAGCGGACAAAAATGAGCACGGTACCTGGGTTGAGGAGACGCTCTGAAAGGGGGAGTGATGCCCACAGCCTGTGCTGCTGTGGATGACGTTGCTCATGGGCAGGTAAATGTCAGCCTGGACCAGAAATCTGTTCCAAATATTGTACCAGGGTTGCTGCTAACCCAAGAGAAAGAATTAAATCTGTTTGAATCATAGAGTCATAGAATTATTTGGGTTGGAGGGGACCTTAAAGGCCATGTAATCCAACTCCCCCTGCAGTGAGCAGGGACATCTTCAACTCGATCAAGTTGCTCAGAGCCCCTTCCAACCTGACCTTGAATGTTTCTAGGGATGGGGCATTTGTCACCTCTCTGGGCAACTTGTGACAGCGTTTCACCATCTTCACTGTAAAAAATTTCTTCTAGTCTGAATCTACTCCGTTTTAGTTTAAAATCATTATCCCTTTTCCTATCACTACAGACCACACTAAAAAGTCCATCCCCATCTTTCTTATAAGCCCCCTTTAAGTACTGAAAATATTTGTATGATGTATTTGTATAATACATTGCATCCGTCATGTGAAACACATTAGGTCTTGTACGTAAAATCCCACTGAGCCCTCACTCCCCATCCCTAGGCCTCAATACTCGTGGAAGTTTCTGGGGATCTTTCCTGAACCCAGCTGTCTTTGAAGAGCTAAAGCCGAGTTCATTTGCATTGCAATTCAGCCTTTGACAGACGGTTGGAGCCAAGGCTCTGTTAACCTAATTGTTTTGCTAACAGCACCAGGGTGTGAGTCTCACTAAAGCACTTCCAATGAAGGAGATAAAAACAGACTTGGGAAAAAAATCTTCTCCTGACATCATTACCGGGTATTAACAAACAGAGCTGATCTGTCTTCATACACTTTTGAGATGAGGGTCAATAACAAACACACTTTGCTCTTTTGGTGGTATGTCTCTCTTTTCTAATAGCAGTGAAAAGCCATTCAGGCGAGGTAGGAGAGAACAAGCCAGGCTGAAGACAGAGCAGAGGCAGCACAGGCAGGCTCCTGGCACTCTCCCATGCTTTTGTGCACGTGAGGAATAGCTAAGCTTGTGGCCCTGCTTCTATTTTTACACATTATTTTCAGAGCAGAGCTCTCAAGCAATCTTCAAAGTCTGGGTTACGATGTCATTTTGGCTGAATCTGAGGTCTGCTTCCGTTTCAGCAGCTCACATCAAGCTTTGAGACCTCAGGTCTGCAAAGAAAACTTCTCCAAGCAACCTTGCTATGTGTAGGTCACAGGGAGACACAGACCTCACATGCTCTCGCTCTTCTCACCCATCACAGCAAGCTAAAATCATCATTTCAGTGCTGGTGCTCTTGGGTGCTATCTGCCACTCCAAGGCTCCATCTGTTGTTGGAAAGGGATTCACTGCAAGTGTGTAGAATAAATGAGACAAAAGAAAAAGGTGTAGTGAGATGGACCCTCAGCTGCCCTTATCAGACATGGGGAAAAACACTCCTTTCTCAAGCCCTGGGAATTGGTCCACCCAAATCAAGTGGTCCATCAGTAGCTGTGGCAGGCACCAGCACTGGTTCTGAGGACTCATTCAGTCATGGGAATACTTTGATTCATCAAAGCACTCACACATGCCCGACTTTAAGTCAGCATGTTGTTAGCTTTATGGTTCAACCACACAACTGTTGTATTGCTTAGGTTTTCTATCTAGAGAGGGGTTAAACACAAGGCAATCTCCTTACCTGGAGTCCCTTATGCCAACATAAAGGAAATTATATATATAAAAATATATATATAACCCCATGCAGTGTTACAGGCTTGGGGAAGAGTGCCTGGAGAGCTGCCTGTCAGAGAAGGACCTGGGGGTGTTGGTTGACAGCTGGCTGAACATGAACCAGCAGTGTGCCCAGGTGGCCAAGAGGACCAATGGCATCTTGGCCTGTATCAGAAATGGCGTGGCCAGCAGGAGCAGGGAGGTGATTGTGCCCCTGTGCTCAGCACTGGTGAGGCCGCACCTCAAGTACTGTGTTCACTTTTGGGCCCCTCACTACAGGAAGGGCATTGAGGTGCTGGAGCGCGTCCAGAGAAGGGCAACGAGGCTGGTGAGGTGGCTGGAGAGTAAACCCTATGAGGAGCAGCTGAGGGAGTTGGGGTTGTTTAGCTTGGAGAAGAGGAGGCTGAGGGGACACCTCATCACTGTATACAACTACCTGAAAGGAGGTTGTGACGGGGTGGGTGCTGGGCTCTTCTCACAAGTGACAAGCGATAGGACAAGAGGTAATGGCTGCAAGTTATGCCAGGGGAGGTTTAGACTAGACATTAGGAAAAATTTCTTTACTGAAAGAGTGGTCAAGGATTGGAACAGGCTGCCCAGGGAGGTGGTGGAGTCACCATCTTTGGAGGTGTTTAAAAAACGGGTGGATGAGTTTCTTAGGGACATGGTTTAGTAGGGAGACAGGCACGGTTGGACTCGGTGATCTCAGAGGTCTCTTCCAACCTAGTGATTCTATGATTCTATGATTCTATGATATTAAATTGGTATAATCTCTCCCTAATTTGCTGTTTTGAACATAAGATGCTGGTATAATGGTGTCCATCAAAGTGCAGGGATCAGGCCAGACCCAGTGTGCTGCGGGGCAGGGAAGAACAAACATGAGCCAGTGTCAGAGGGCAAATGCTGCTGCAAAAGTGGATCTGGTGCCCCACAGCTGTGATGCAAGCTGAGGTGGGCAGGAGTGGTGCCTGCCCTTTGTGGCATCTTCAGCAGTTACTCAGCCATACAGCGTCCATTAATCTATGTCACACCTACATCTTTACCCACATCACACTGCCATCCCCCAAATAACCCATTATGGAAGTGCCATGTCGCTAGTGGGGCCAAGGTTCAGCCAAGCTCCTGCCAAATGTTGCTGGTGGGATTTATGACCAGGAGGTGAGAGGAAAGTGATTTAGGTCAGGCAATCTGGGAAAGGATGACCCAGGAGCTTGAGATTGCAGCACAGCAGAACGTGACACCATTTGGGAGCCACTGGCCAGACAGAGAAGACACAGGTTTGTTGAAAGGGAGATGTAAAGGGGAGGATCAGAGGCAGGTGGAATATTCGACTTTACAGATAACGGAAAGTCTGTAAATCCCTTTTGCTACATATTATGCTGAGGAAGAGATCGGCTTCTTTCTCCAGCAGTCCAACCCAGAGATCCCAATGCTTTTGGGATCTGTGTGTATTCTGTGGAGCTCCTTAGGATCTTGCAGAGTGGGAGGCTCAATATTAATATAAAATATATAACCTTAATGCATCACCTTATGTGCAACCCTTCCTTTGTATCATACCTGTACTTTTGTATTTCAGGTGTCTAAAGTAGTGAACATGTTTTCAGACTTGTTTTGGTGTGCAAGCTCTCAAGATGAGATATTTCTATATGGAAACAGAGCATGTCAGCTTTACTAGAAGATTTTAAGGGTAAACATCTTGACAAAAGAGCTGATATCCCTCTTTCAGCATTTTAGTTTCAGTGGTGTAAATCAAAATCCTCTTTATTTCAAGTAAGGACATTTGCCAAATGCATGAACTGCAATGTTTTATTTGTAGTTACCTATAGTATTTGGTGAGCTCTGGACCAGATAATGGGTATATGTAAAGAGCTGGGGCTGACCTGGAAAATAGGGATGTTTGTTACCCTACGATTCCTTCTTCTGAAGTCTCTGGAGTCCAGAGTGGAGATGGTGACAGCTACTTTCTGGTTTCAAACAGTGGTCCTGATTTGCCTGTAGACCTTAAGGTACATCCCACGTGTGGATCCACTGCCTCCTGGATGCTGAATATATGGTATATAGGACATTGCAACACCTATGCCCAGGGGGGGCAGGGAAGGGTGGGGTGTTCATCACTTAAAAGTAGCATTTCAGTCCTAACATTATCAAGGTAATCCCTGATTTCTGGCAGGAGGTATCAAGCTTTAGGGGGGTTTATCAGATCCTTAGGTTGGGCTTCTTAGATGGCAGCCACAATGCAGCATCAGCTGCTTACTCATCACAGATCAGTTTGCCAGCAGGAGGAACCCACAATTCCTTCATTAAAATCAAACAAAATACTAAAATTATTTTTGGCAGAAGGAAATGGTTGTAAAGGGGATGGCAGAGCGACAGGCAGAGCAAGAGGAAAATCACCGGCTTCTATATTTCCTATTTCTAGCAGGTAGGGATGTAATTTTGGAGTTCCTTCCTGTTTAATGGGATAGGTTGTAACCTTACCATCATTTATGTGTCTTTCTGTATTTATTGCGGTGACCTGGCCAGATGCATTATGTACCTGATTTCTCTCCCTCAAACATTAGCTACATCCTCATGGGTGGAGAGATACCAGCCTATGTTTTCATGGTCTTTTCCAGAGACAATTCACACCAGTGCTGTTAGTAAAAGCCTATGATATTAAAATATCTTAAAAAATATCTTCGGATCATCAGACAGGCAGAGACATACACAAGATGGGTCTCAGTTAATGATTATATTTTGTAATTTTTATGGTAGGGGATTAAAGTTTGTTCAGCTGTATGGTTAGATAATAGTGCAACTTATTAGCATGACTTTTGAATGGGGAGCTGGACACTTAATTGAATTAAGAAGTCCCAAGCCAGCAGTTTAGAGATATTGCAAATAAATGGGAGGAGATTGGGAGGAGTTGACCAATAGGTAAACTTGGCAGGTAATTTTTGGAGTGACAACCACCAGATACCCCTAAAGACCCCCTCAGAGCATGTGCAGAAGGTGCAAGGCATTTATTATAATTACATGTAAATATGTGATTACATACATGATGAATAATGTATGGATTTGTGTAACTTTGTGTATAAATGAAGGTGACAAACACCCTTGAGGTCTGCTTGATTTGAGGAAAACCTCCAAGCACCCGGGATTTGTGCAAACCTGAATAAATAATGTCTCTCTCTGTGATGTAGCTATTGGCTTATTGCACACTGGGCAATGGATCCACATTTTGGACAATAATGCTAAAGGGAATTTTGTCCAGTCAGAGACTGAGATAAGCCTCTTTTAAAAAGAAAATTCTCTTGTTTATGACTGCTTGTTCAGGATGTTCCTCATACTGACCTACAGCTTGACCCCCCAAAATAACTCAATTAGACATCTGAGATGCAAGCCCTTTATAAAGCATAGACATTTTAAGTGCAGAGGATTGCAGTTACATTGTGCAGACTGCTTTAATGAACACATTTTATATTTTTTTCAACATCCAATACAAATTCTCATTTAAAATAAATTCTTGGATGCTTTTTCATGTTCCATATCTATGGTAGAATTATTTCTCTGTGTGACAACATTTTTGACTGTATGATACACCTCTACAATGTGTTTAAGAGGGAACCAAGAAGAAGAGTGCACCCGCAGCAAGTTTGCAGATGACACCAAGCTGAGTGGTGTGGTTGCCATACCAGAAGGATGGGGCATCATCCAGAGGGACCTGGACAAACTGGAGAAGTGGGCCTGTGTGAACCTCATGAGGTTCAACAAGGCCAAGTGCAAGGTCCTACACCTGGGTCGGGACAAGCCCCAATATCAATACAGGATGGGGGACAATGTGATTGAGAGCAGCCCTGTGGAGAAGGACTTGGGGGTGCTGGTTGATGAGAAGCTCTACGTGAGCCAGCAACATGCACTCGCAGTCCAGAAGGCCAACCATGTCCTGGGCTGCATCAAAAGAAGCATGGCCAGCAGGTAAAGGGGAGGTGATTCTCCCCCTCCACTCTTGTGAGACTCCACCTGGAGTATTGTGTTCAGTTCTGGAATCCCCAACATAGGAAGGATATGGAACTAATAGAACAGGTCCAGAGGAAGGCTACAAAGATCATCAGAGGGCTGGATCGCTTCTGCTATGAGGACAGGCTGAGAGAGTTGGGCTTGTTCAGCCTGGAGAAAAGAAGGCTCCGGGGAGACCTTATTGCGGCCTTCCAGTACATGAAGGGGGCCTACAAGAAAGCTGAGAAGGGACTTTTTACAAGGGCATGTAGTGATAGGATCGGGGGAATGGTTTTAAATTGGAAGCGGGAAGATTTAGATTAGACATTAGGAAGAAATTCTTCACAATGAGAGTGGTGAGACACTGGCACAGGTTGCCCAGGGAAGCTGTGGATGCTCCCTCCCTGGAAGTATTCAAGGCCAGGTTGGATGGGGCCTTGAGCAGCCTGGTCTAGTGGGAGGTGTCCCTGCCCATGGCAGGAGGGTTGGAACTGGATCATCTTTAAGGTCCCTTCCAACCCAAACCATTCTATAATTCTTTGAAGATGCATGTAAATCATTTAAAGACGCTCCAAAATCAGGATAATTGCAGATGAGTAGTGTCTTTCATCTAGAAGTCTACAATGACTTAGTCACAAAGTACCTGCCTTGGGAAAAGAAAGGTTTTGATAATGGTTTCTTGAATTTCTCAAAGATACAGGATGAGCCAAAAGATGGATGTTCTATTAAGAGAACAGAAATGAAAAATGAAGTATCATTTTTCACTGGTAACAATTCAGGTAGAATAAGTAACCATTAGTTGTGGTGGATGCTCTGTCAATAGTAATTTTGAAGTGAGATTTCGGTGGTTTGCAGAAGATGAGCTCCAGGTGGTTGCAGGGAGTCTTTCTGCCCTGTGTTACTCAGGTGGTTAGTCTAGACAGTAGAATAGCCCTTTATACCTGATAAATTTCTGAATTAGTAGAGCCAGTTTATTAAAATAGATAATTAAAAAGTCCTCATTTGTCTGAGTGTAGGGTTGGGATTTTTTAAATAGCTTTTTACAGATATTAAACCTAACAAATGCTTTCATTACAATCTTCCACATGGCTTAGTGCCAGAGAAAACAACCTGCTCAAAATTTATTTTTTTCCTCTAAAATAATCCAGGTGATGGAAATTGCTTGAGAACTGGAGAGCAGCACTGAAATGAAATTGGGTTCCTGTCTGATAGGCACTACCTCCAGGATGAGAAATTTCCTTTGAACTTGAAATAAGGGAGTTTCAGGTAAACAGGAAATATAGGATTGGACAGGAACTGACTATGCTGATTTCACAATCCAAATTGTATAAACTGAAAAAAAAAGGTGTTACTATTAAAGTGTAATTTAAAGATTGAATTTTCAAAAGCTTGTTACCCAAACCTGCACATCTATTTAATCTGGAGGGAAGAAGGCATTACCATCTGATAGCAACGATTAATACAAAGGAGGCCCAGACTTGTTCTCATTTAAAAGGAAAGTTACATATTCTGTGAGAAGGTAAAAGCAGCTGTACTGACCGAGATATCTGTGAGCTACTGGATGAGTCTTCTAGGGACTGCAGAACATGGCCCATCATTTCACCAGTTTAATATCGGGGTTTTTTCAACAACATAAAAGTGACTTTGGATCTGAAATATCCAAAGGATATTACAGGCACTTTTTTTTTTTCCATGTTTTTTTCAAGGGATTTGCATAATTTAATGACACAAAGTTGAACCACCCAACACCACCTATGGAACAGAGAAGAAAAACAATTTGAAGCATAGAGGGTAAGAGTGCACTGTAACATATCCTATACTAACTGTGCCTCAAAGTTTAAAGACAGACACTGCTTTCAGATTAAACTGCATCAACTACAAATGAGCAAAATTAGAAGAGATTTTTTTTTCCTCTTGATAGCCCTAGCAGTGATATTTAACTCTTACGTCCCTAAAACCTTCCAACACTCCCTCCCCAAATCATAGAGACAGGGAAGAGCACTTTACAAATAACTAAAGGACAAGTTTATAGCCATTGTTTAAAAACGTAATTAATACTATTTAAAGCAAAAGAGAGACAATTACCACCTCCTAAAGGCCTTAAGAAATCTGGGCAGCAGACCAGCCAGACTGAGAGATATCACCAGCAACATACAGTGAGGTTTGCAAGAAACATCCCATTCACAACCCCAATAGCTATTGTCCTAACGTGCTAAATATCATTATTACTAGCACCCTTTGTTAATGGTGATGTGCTAGGAAGCCTGCAGCTCAGGTTTCTCAAGACCATACTGACTCCTACAAGGAATAGCCTCACCTCCAAAGTGTGCGGATAGGAGCTTAGAGCTCTCAGGGCTTCTCCACCATCGCTTGGCCTCTTGCAAAGTCCTGCTTAAGGAGGTAGTTTTGTTAGATTGCAGCATTAATTCCAACATATGCTTAATTGATAGGACCAGTTACATCAGCCTGATTACAGATTACAGCTGATATACAGCTGGCCATTTATGCTTGCAAATTCCAGCTTTTCATGTTCCACTCCAATAACTGAATCCAAAAATTGAATGCAAAATTTGAATGGAGAGAGAGAAAGAAGGGAAGGCAAGATCTCAGCTTCTCAGTTCAAGCTACAAACCTCATGACATGTCCTGATACCTCTGGTGAGTTTAAGTTCATCATCTTGCTTTGTCTCACACTGGCAAGCATGTCAGTTTGCAGGCTAGCAGGTAATCTAAATTGGCACTGATGCAAATGCTCGTTTAGTTTGAAAGAGTTAAACTATTTTGCAACACATTAATTATAGAAAAATGTACTAAATTAGATTAAGTAAAGTCAGAAAGACCTCTTAATTGCTTTGACTTACCGTGAACACAAGACTACTCAGTCTCAGAAGCCAGGATGTGTTTTCTGAACTATTTCAAGGGCTATCTCCCCGCATACAAAATTTTGCTAACATCTCCCGCAAGGCTCTTACAGCACCAGTTGGGATACAGCCCTAGAATGAAAGATAGAAGCTGTGCTACGACTTCAGAGTGTTATAGTTGAATTAAGACAAACAAAGTCTCAAATGGTTCGTTAAAAGTTTATTTAAGATAGGAAAGCAAAAGCAGCGCTGGGCGGCCGGGAAGTCGCAGCTTCACCAAGGCTCACAAAAGTTTGGGTAATTTAGGCAGTCTTTTATACCCTTCTTGAAGTCTGACTTGTTGATTTCGGCAGTTACACAAACAAGATAACAATATCTGTTAATCTTAAGCAAGATAAAGCAAAGGCAAAGGTCGTTATGGTAACATAGTATTTCACACTACAACCTTGAGATAAGGCCGCGCCACATTCTTTCTTAAACCGGATGATTTGTGCCTGGAACAGTGAGGCCGTTTTCTCCTTGTATCCTTTTGTTTAATCAGCAAATTGTTCTTTATTTATCACAAATTCCCCCCTTCTTTTATTTACCAGTAATTTGCTGATTAAACCTGTTCAAAACCTCATGAGCAGCTTCTAACTCAAGACTATCATTTGGCAAAATTTTCATCTCTAATTCTGATTGTTTCAACACCATCAATTGTACTTTATCTAGTCAGTTCTTGACAAAGGTTACAAACTTGTTAATGATACAGGGACCAAAGGTTAAGGCTAATAATAACATTATGACAGGTCCTGCTAAAGTAGAAATCAAAGTGTTTAGCCAGGGAGATTGGTTAAACCAAGATTCATACCAGGAGGCCTGAGTCTCCCGTTCCCGTTTTCTCTTTTCTAGTCCTTCTCTCAGTTTAGCTAGCGAGTCCCTTACAACTCCAGTGTGGTCAGCATAAAAACAACATTCTTCGCCTAGGGCCACGCACAGCCCTCCCTGCTGCAGGAATAATAGATCTAATCCCCGTCGGGTTTGCAAAACAACCTCAGACAAGGAGGTTAGTGATTTTTCTAAATAAGAGATAGACTGTTCTACTCTCGCTAGATCCTCGTCTACTGCAGCCCTTAAAGATGTTAGACCTTGCTGTTGTTGAACTAAGGATGCCACGCCAGTAGAGGTCCCAGCAACTCCTAAACCGAGTAGGGTGGCTATAGTGATGGCTGTTATTGGTTCCCTTTTGCTAACCCTATGTCCTGTATTACCCCAATGCAAATACATGGCTTCTTCTCCATGTAGGAGAATTCGGGGCACCACCGTGATTTGAACACAAAATTCTGATTCATTCCTCTTAAGGATAGCGGTAGACACGCAAGGAGTTAATCCAGTCAGGGAGCAAATCCACCAGGCTCCATCATTAGGTATCACCCATTTAACATCTGATGCAAAATTTTGGGTAGAGTTTGTACACAGAGCCTTTTTCCGGATTAAGACTAGGACAAAAATAAAACCCTTTTAAGTTCAGGCGTGGTTCTATAGGTACAAGTTCACATAAGGTTAGGGTAAAACTTGGACTCCCAGATGCAGTAATTGTTTGAATTGTCTGCTGATCTTCCCATCGGATCAAGCTCCATTTAAATGGTTGATGGGGGCTTTCATTCCCATGAATTAGAGTGGCGGTAGATAACTCTACCACTAAAATAGCAACCTTCATTTTCCCCACTGTTGATACCTCTCTGCCTCTCCTCGTCTACTCTTTTGCAGAGAGCAATGGGATATTAATATCTTCTCGGCAGCAGTAGGTAGCCTTCAGGGGAATTTTCTGGCTGCTATAAAGATAGGAGTTTGTTCTATGACCGGGCACCCTTCCAGGCGAATTTCTTAGCGCACTTCTCTAAAACCTTATGTCAGTCTGTTTCATATATGTCCCACATCTCAGGTATCCACAGCTCCCATCCACAGAACAGTTTACAAATTTCTGCCCACTTTCTTTGTCCAAAATGGCAGCAACACTTGATACGATAAGATTGTTTTCTAGGAAAAATACAAGCCCACCTTTCTTTACAATTGAAACATTCACATACAACCCAACATAAATGTCCAGAGAGAGGGTGTTTTATACAGGGTATTCTCCACATTTCTTCTATCCCCGGGATCTCGGAAACCTCAGTTTCTATGTCACAACAAAAGGGAAGCACTTTAGGAGTTCCCACAACTTTATATAATCCCGCCTCCCCAGTCTGGTTGGGTATCCTGTCTTCCCTCCAAGGTGCAAAGAATGTCTTTCTTAATGTGTTTCCGGTTGGTACCTGGAACCACCGATATAGGCTAGCTTTTACTTCCCCTCTGGTGTAATTCATTCACCGGTTCTGTCCCTCTTTATCTTCAGTCGAAGGTCCCCTGGCTCAGATGTCACAGTCCATCCTTCTGGTGGGAGAGATCCCTTAACTCAACTGGCGTGTGTCCATCCTTTTTCCGCAGTCCGTATTGCTGCGTCTGTAGTAAGTAAGACAACAAAAGGGCCTTCCCACTGAGGTGTCAAAGACGCTTCTTTCCAGGTTTTTATCAGTGCTTGATCCCCAGGCTGGATTCGGTGTAGGGATAAGTCTAAAGGCGGCCTCTGGACCACTAAGCCCTTCTTTCTTAATTCCTGTCTCCTCCTAGTGAGTTCTAAAATATACTCAGTCAAAACTTTATCTGTAACTTTTGGATGTTCTATTAATATCCCAAAATCATAAGGCATTCCATACAACATTTCAAAGGGGGATATACCAGTATCTGTTCTTGGTTGAGTCCTAATATAAAGCAAAGCTAACGGTAAACATTTGATCCAATTAATTTTTGTTTCCACCATAAGTTTGGTTAAATGCTTTTTTATTTCCCCATTCATCCTTTCTACTTTTCTCGAGCTCTGTGGATGCCAAGGGGTATGATACTCCCATTTTGTGCCAAACAATTCGGCTGTTTCTTTAATTATTTGGGAGGTAAAATGCGGTCCCCGATCTGAGTCAATTACAGTAATGATTCCATATCTAGGGATAATTTCTTCAAGGAGAATTTTAATGACTGTTTTTGCAGTGGCCCTCACTACCGGGAAGGCTTCTACAAAATGCGTAAGATGGTCCACCAAGACTAGTAGATACTGATCTCTCCCTACCCTCGGCAATTCTGTAAAATCCACTTGTATTTTCTCAAAAGGTCTTTTTGCTAATTCCTGTCCCCCTTGTACTTTTTCCCTGAGTTGTCGTTTATTGACTTTGTGACAAGTCAAACAACCCTCTAAAATCTTCTTAGCTAAACCGTATACTCCCCCACAAGTATAATTTATTTCAAATTGATCCACTAAGGCTTGAATCCCCCAATGAGTTTTGTGGTGCAATTTGCTCAATATCCATCGAGCTAACCCCTTTGGAAGGATTTCTCGACCATCGGGCAAGAGCCATTTGTCCCCCACTCTTTTTGCCCCAGTTTGTTTTAATTTGTCCAGTTCTTGGAGGGTAAAGCTTTTGTCTAGCTTTAACCTCTCAGGTTCTTCTCTTAAAGTTAATAACGCAGCTTGTTTGGCCGCGACATCGGCTAAATTGTTTCCTCTTATCGTATGGGTAATTCCCTTTTGATGTCCCTTTACATGAACAACCGCTATTTTTAACAGACCCCTTAACGCTTTCAGAACTTCCAGGATTAGTTTCTCATGGACTAATCCTTTCCCTTGGGTATTAATTAGACCTCTCTCTTCCCAAATTTTCCCAAAGGTATGCACTACCCCAAAGGCATATTTTGAATCTGTATATATAGTTCCAATTTTATTTTCTAAGAGCTTTAATGCTCATAACAGGGCATATAATTCACATGCTTGTGTGGACCATGTTTTGTTTAGTGGTCCTGCTTCTTTTGTCTGTAACGTATGTCCGTCTATAACTGCATATCCCGATTTCCGTTGTCCTTCAATTACTCGTGAGGACCCGTCGATAAATAATTTTTCACCTTCACCTAATTCGTCTTCCTCTAAATCCTCTCTTATTTTAGTCTGTAAATTTATTAGTTGAAGGCAGTCGTGTGTCAATTCTTCTTTGGGTTCCCCATACAGGAACTGGGCCGGATTCTGGAGGGAAGTAACTTCGATCTCTAATTTGGGAGAATTAATCAAAATTCCTTCATACTTCAATAGTCGGCTGTAAGTAAGCCACTTATCAGCTCGTTGTTGCAATACTCCGCGAATATTATGGGGAGTATATACCTTTAACTCTCCCCCTAGGGTAACTCGTGTGACTTCTTCTACTAACAATGCGGTAGCCACGATCGCCTGTAGGCAAGTGGGCCATATTACTAGGCACAGTTAACGATAAAATTCCCCTTACTCTTTCAGGATCTAATTTCTTATGCCCCTTTGTGAGCCAATGTCCCAAATACCTCACTTCCAAGAGGTAAGAAAGAGCCCAGTGTGACTATTTAAAATGAGATGCCAAAATCACCTAAAGTACTTTTAATATGCCTGGAAATAAAGCTTGTTCCCATGGGAGGTAGACCATCCTTAATAACTACTGATATCAGGTATAGCTTGAAAGTGAAGGAAGCCACTTCAGGAATCAATACACGATCTTCATGGAAGTATGGTATTGTTCCCATTTATTGCCAAGATAGCTCAGATTATATACTATTTTGCCAGAGTACACGCAGCTAAGCAATTATTATGATTGGTTACAATACAGTGTCTACCCGCCTAACATAACAATATAATTGGTCCAGCTAGACTACTCACCCGCAAGCACACTTTACAGCCACCCCCCCCTCCTTGCAATTAAGCCTTGCATTCTTTGCATTCTTGTTCTGTCCTTATCGCCTGTGAAACATCCTGGTTCCTCTTCCCAGCTCTATCCAAGGACGGTTCTGAGGCCACTCTCGCCGTAATCGTAGGCAGGGTTGTGCACACAGGCTTCTTGTAATATTCCATGGCCTTGCGCTGCAAGAAAATCCCCTACAATTCCCCCTTTTTCTTTTTGCACAACCCAAACTCTACTGATACTTTTTTCTATCATCTTCTGTAAACAATTCAGTATACAAGGCAATATTAATAATAACAAAACCACAGTTGTCAGTATCAATAGTCCAAACTTTTTCCAACTTAAAAGCCATCCGGTTATTCCTCATCCTTGAAACAATCCATTCAGACCATCTGATACCTGTAACTGTTTTGTTAAGTCATGCAGCTGGTTGATCTGTTTGTGTATAGAAACAGAGTGGTCAGACAGATTCATACAACACATGCCTTCAAATTCATTACAGCCATGACCTTGAGCTAATAACAAAAAATCAATAGCTGCTCTATTTTGCAATGTAGCATGGCGAACAGAATCTACATCTAACAATAAGGAGGACAGTGCCGCAGAAGTAGCATTAGTTTTGCAAGCCAGCATCCTAACCTACTCAGTTGCGTGAGTGCCCCAGCTACACCTACTTGAGGAGCTAAAACAGATGCTGCAAATATTTCTCCAGGTGACCAAAACTCTACATTATCTTTGCAATCCTTTGTGTACATGTGTATTGCCCTTCTCCATCGATGATGTGAACGTGCCTTGGCCAGTATCATTGTGGTGTTAGGAGTCAATAAAGTTAATCGTCCTAATGAACAGAGTCCTCCTCTTAATTTAGATGGAATACCTGGCCAAGCACGATCACCGCAGACTAAAAACAAACCTGTTGGTAATTTCAAAGGAGTATTGGTCGATTTTGAGATAGTTAAGCTAGTATAATTACACCACGCACTGCTGTTGCGATATACACTAAGACTTGAATTAACATTTACAGCTGATTCATTTTTTCCTGGCCAGTTAAAGTATAAACAGAAATCCATTTTTATTGATCCCAACAATTCTATTTCCTGAGGTTCTAATAATGCATGCAGAAAGGTCCAAGGAACCCATAGGTCCCAAGCATCCACTCTATCTTTATCTCGTTTAATAAAAGGAGGTTTACAGGGCCATTCGTCTATGGGGACTGCTACTAAACAGGTAGAAAAGGGGTTTTCTGGTGAGGCTAGTGACAAACAGATTGTGTCCTGACCTGTTAGGTTAGCTAAGGTTATCCATACATTCTGTTTCGGTTGTGGTACAATGTACGCAAAAGAGATTTTGCACAAGCTTACAATAACACACAGCTCAATCAGGTCCATCACTGTCCTTGGCCGAGACCACGATCGCTGTGGCAGGCATGGTCCATCGACTAGGTACCCAGAGAGGTCCGTCGTCTGTGGAGACACAACTATAACCCCGACCATTAAACAACAGAGGCTTAGGACCGCCCCACATTCCAGTTTTAGGGTCTTTATAATGGACCTGAATCTCAGGTACAGATTGCATTTTCATTTTACTGTGATGAGTTATTACTGGAGGTTGTTCTGCATCACCTGCTAAACTCAGAAAGTTCAATGTAAACAAAACTTGGTTTAGTCTGATAATTGGATCTGTTATTTCTGTTGGTTTTTGTTTGTTAAGATATTCTTTTATTGTTCTATGGGCTCTTTCTATAATGGCTTGGCCTGTTGGATTGTGAGGAATTCCTGTTACATGCTTAATTCCCCATGTCTGCAAGAATCTGTTTACCTTTTCTCCAACATACGATGGTCCATTATCAGTTTTTAATTCCTTTGGAACACCCATTATAGCAAAGCAAGCTGTTAAATGCTTAATCACATGTATGGCTCGTTCTCCTGCTTGAGCAGTAGCCCATATCATTCTTGAAAATGTATCAATATTTACATGTACATATTTTAATCGGCCAAATTCTGGTATGTGGGTTACGTCCATCTGCCAAATTTCACAAGCTTGTAAACCTCTAGGATTAACTCCTACTCCAAGACTACTGCCATGTTTACTACACTGAGGACAAGATCTGACTATACCTTTGGCATCAGAAAGGCTGATGTTAAACTGTCGACTCAATGGTTTTGCAGCTTGATGAAACAGAGAATGACTGTTTTGAGCTGCTGAAAATGAGCTCCTTGGAGCTTCAATGGTAATGCTAACAATTGAATCTGCTCTTGCATTACCCTCTCCAAGCCCTAACTCTGTTTTATGGCTACGAATGTGAATAATACAGCATGGTTTAGTTCAAATTAAAACTGCTCTTTTTACTTTTTGAAATAGATCAAATAGTCTGCGATTATTTGCTTCTTTAATTATGGCATCTTCAATTCGCTGTACTACTCCCACTACATATAATGAATCTGATACTATGTTCAAATTTTCTTGTGGCCAATGTGTTAAGGCCCAATAGACTGCTGTGAGCTCTAGTGTCTGCAAAAATCCTGTATATCTCCTTGGATTACTTGTTGCTGCCATTCTGCCTGATCTTTACAGGTACATACTGCTATTTTTCTCCTTTTCCCTGCGTCAGTAAACACCATAAGACCATCCACTGGTTGGGAAACAACTTTTGGTGCAGCGACCCAATTTTGTTTCATTAGAACCTGTAGCCTGGGATCTTTAGGTTGTCTGTTGTGGATAATTCCTGAAAAAGACAGAAGTGCGGTTTGTAAGGGTCCTGAGCGCTTTAAAATCCATTCTAGATCTAGACTCTTAATTGGAAGACTGATATGTTCTGCCTCACGTCCCCATATACTACACACTCTTGTTCCTGCTTTTCGGATCAAATACGCTATAACTTCTGTTCTAGGCCAAATACTCATTGGGGCTGTATGTGGTGTGAATATCCATTCTAATATAGCTATCGCCTTTTCGCCTTTCATTTCCTCTTGCTTTTCTGTTTCTGTTTCACCTCGCTCACTCCCCATTTCTCCCCCTTTTTCTTTTTGGAAAGCCGGCCACTGGTATATTACTGCAAAAGGAGCATCAGATTGATTACAGATCCAAATGCCGAAGGGAACGTCTGAATAGCAAGGATCTACTGCAGAATCTAAAATTTATTGTCCCAATGTTTGTAAACATTGTTTTTGTACTGTACTGAGAGTCACTGCCTGTGCAGGGTTTGTACCACGCAGCAGAGACATTAGTGGCTGCATTTCATTGTTTCGAATTCCACTAATTGTACGAATCCACTGTAAATCACCTATTAATTTTTGTGCATCATTCGATGTTTTGATTTTAGTAGTGATTGTTAATTTTTGTGGCTGAACAGTTTTGTCAGTGATAAGGCACTCAAGATATTTCCAAGGTGGATTCTGCTGAATTTTCTCAGGTGCAACCACCAAGCCGTTCTCAGGAAGCATTTCTGTAATTGTCATTAAAACATCTTGTGTAAATGGATTAGGCTGGCAAAATAAAATATCATCCACGTAATGGTAAATGATAGTTTGTGGTAACATTTTTCAAATAGGTTCTAATGCCCAATGGACATACATTTGACACATTGTTGGGGAATTTTTCATTCCTTGAGGCAAAACTACCCATTCAAATCTTTGTGCAGGAGTTGCCTTATTTACAGAAGGCAATGTAAAAGCAAACCGAACAGTATCCTGTGGCTGCAAAGGGATTGTGAAAAAACAGTCCTTTAAATCAATTATCAATATAAACCAATCTTGTGGGAGCATCGTAGGAGTAGGTAAGCCTGGTTGTAAGGCTCCCATAGCCCACATCTGATCATTGATTTTTACGTAAATCATGCAACAGTCGCCATTTGCCAGATTTTTTTGGTATCACAAATATAAGGGGTGTTCCATGGACTGACTGATGTCTTAATATGTTTAGCAGCCAATTGTTCTTGTTCCAGCTGATGAGCTATTTGCAGCCGCTCTTGACTTAGTGGCCACTGCTCAACCCACACCGGTTCATCTGTTTTCCACTGAATTGGTGGGATGGGCGGCTGCACAGCAGTGGCGGTTAAGGAAAACACAATGTGGCTCCCAACTGACTGAGTACATCTCTACCAAGTAATGCTTGGAGCCCCCCGGTAGATTCATTACATAGGGCGACACAGCTACTGTTTGGTTTTCTGGAAAAACAATTTGAATTGGAGTTACACTGATTTTTGGAGAAGATCCTCCACCCACCCCTTGCACTGCATCTAAGGCTTGTCGAGTTCCCCAATTGGCCGGCCAAACTGTTTGATTAATTATTGTAACGTCTGCGCCGGTGTCTAACATGGCTTGGATTCGGTGTCTCTGTTGATTTAAAACTAACACTACTGAAATTAATGGCCGTTGTTTCATATTTTGCACCAAACTAACTACAGTTTCCCCTGTCGATCCAAAGCCACTCACACTGCGGTGTGGTCTTGGAATGTTTTCAAGTTAATGCAAAACCTGTTGAAAAAGGACCAATTGGGCAATTCGAGTGCCTTGCTTTATGGCAAGTGGTGGGGTCAATGTATACGCACACACCATAATTTCCCCAGTATAATCTGCATCAATCACTCCCGGCAATACAATTAAACCAGCAAGCCCAGAAGATGATCTTCCGATTAACAATGCACCAATAATGCTATGTTCATTATATGTCGGACCTGTAATTCCTGTTGGTATTTTTTGTACCTGCTGGTCTATTAACATCTATTGCTGCTGCCACATCGATTCCAAGACTCCCTCTTGTGGCTGGAGGAGGGAGTTGTTGGATTGCATTATACTGGCTGCCTGAGTTACCGGGCCGGCCACTTTTGTCTGAGCGCGGGGACCCTTTGCGCTCTTGTTCCCGTTTTTTGAAAACCAGCATGTTGTTGTAGTATGATTATCCTTTTGGCATCTATCACACCATACAGCAGCATGACAGGTTCGCCGATAATGGCCTTTGCTACCGCATCAAAAACACAATCCTTGAGTGCTGTCACCTTTTGACACTGATTTCTGAAATCTCTGTACCGCAGCTGCTATAAGTGAGGTAGCTGGCTTAATAGCTTCTGCTACCGCATGAGCTACAACCTGGCCTTGTTGCTGATTTTTGGCTCGTTCTGCAATTTCCAACATCTCTCCCACTCCAGCACCTTTAGGCAATGTTGCTAGTATAGGTTTAGTCTTTGCATTCGCATTTTCAAAAGCCAACAATTTAAACATTGATTGTTTAGATTCTTCAGACATTTCAGTTTGAACGCTTATTGCATCCCATAATCTGTCAACAAAATGTGCGAACGGCTCTGAGAGACCTTGTCTAACCGCCGTAAAACTAGGCTGTGGTTTGTTATCTGGAACAGCATAAAAGGCTTGTCTTGCTAATTGCGCCGATAAATGATGTATTGCAACAGGATATTGTAACTGAACGTGAAGGTGGCTGTAAATCCCAGCCCCAACCAACATTTCAGGGTTAATTCCATCTAGAGGGTCCCCTGCATTATGTGGTCGGCTCGCCTCTTGTTGAGCAAGACGTCTCCATTCTCTTTCCCAGACTAACATTTGTGATGGAGTTAAGAGCAAGCGCGCTAAGTTCATACTATCAGCCGGAGAATTAACATCTGCTGAGTAAATCCAATCTAAAATAGTACGCGCCGCTTCTGATTTTATCCCATGCTCTGTCACTGTCTTTCTAGCTTGTTGTAAAATTTTCCAATCATGTTGCTCATATCGTGGCTGATTTTGATCAAACACTACTGGGCATGCTATAGCCCCCGCTGTTTGCCAGTCACCCTCTATTATTGCATCCCTTACTATACTTGACCACCGCGGTTGTATTTGTGTTAATGTTTTATCAGAGTGATGATACGGAGGAGGACGCAGCTCCAGGCCACCAGAAGTCTCGTCTCTCATCGGCAACAGTGAACGGTGCAGTTCTTACACCGTTGTGGCCGGTCCTTTCGCTGCTGGCGCTGATGGGGTGACGTGCGACCATTCCGAAACTCTTGACTCGATTTGCTGAACTGATTGCTCGATCCGATCTTCTAATTCGATCATTTGATCTCGTAATTCCTGGAACTTAAGAATCTTCTCATCTTGGTTAGGCATTAACTCATCTCCATCCTCCTCAGGAGGCAGCGGAGTTTGTTCAGGGGGAGAGGGATATATCTTAGGTCTACAACTAGGTCCTCCCATTTCCTCACCCTTTGCTTTTTGGATATGATCTCCAGGGGGTGAAGCTTCTGTGGTTTCCCTAAGGGATTCAGAATCTCTCAAAGTTTCACTCTGTGCTCCCTCCACTTCTTTCACCATTTCGGCTACATTCTGCCATACCTTCTGTCCCACCATCCCTTTCACAGGGCGAGCGTTATTTAACCCCAAAAATGTACTTAACTGACTTTCGACAGGCTTTTGAAGCGGAGGGTCACCACCAACAGTCTTTTCTGGCGTAATTGAATGTACTGCCGCAGCAGCTACCGTTGCCTCAGCACGCATTTCCTTTAAGGTATTAATCACAACTCTCCAGATTGCACCCAACACTGACATATCTTTTTCTTTACCATTAATAACACAGTCCCACATATAATCTCCAATACTGCGCCATTCTTCGGTTAGAAACAGTCTAGGAGGTTCCTTCAAAAATCCCTTTTCCCTTGCCCAATTTATGAGCTTGCCTAATTCTTTGTCTTTAACTCCCTCTCCTCGCCGTGCAAGGATACCTAGGAGCAGTTTCTGAGCAGCAGCAAACTATTAACTCCATTGCTGTGCTCCAATGCGGGGGGAAGGTTGCGCAATTCCTTCCTACCTCAACATTCCTTTTCCGATGTCAGTGGACCCTCGGCCGCGTTGAGCTCTCCTCTGGCTCCAGTTTCTCCTGGTCTCCTGGGTTCCCTGAAGAGAATGTCGAGCCACCACCGCTTTTTGGTCCCTGGATTGGGCGCCACTTGAAGGAAGCCACCTCAGGAATCAATACACGATCTTCATGGAAGTATGGTATTGTTCCCATTTATTGCCAAGATAGCTCAGATTATATACTATTTTGCCAGAGTACACGCAGCTAAGCAATTATTATGATTGGTTACAATACAGTGTCTACCCGCCTAACATAACAATATAATTGGTCCAGCTAGACTACTCACCCGCAAGCACACTTTACAGCCACCCCCCCCTCCTTGCAATTAAGCCTTGCATTCTTTGCATTCTTGTTCTGTCCTTATCGCCTGTGAAACATCCTGGTTCCTCTTCCCAGCTCTATCCAAGGACGGTTCTGAGGCCACTCTCGCCGTAATCGTAGGCAGGGTTGTGCACACAGGCTCCTTGTAATATTCCATGGCCTTGTGCTGCAAGAAAATCCCCTACATGAAAGTATTTACAACTTTTGTTGGGGGACAACGCCTTTAAAGATAGAACTGTCCCTGTCTAGAAAGTTTGGTTTGGTCTGTGTTATACCATGAGGAGTGCGTGATGTCATGGACCTCATTTTCCTGATGTTGACCTTACTGGCAGATGGGTAACCGTGGGTCAGCCATAAATGAAGCGAGCAATGAAGGTGGTAGGTCCTGAAAAGAAGGAGGGGAGAAACATGTCTACAGCCCAGTTCCAGTCCCAATGCTCACCGTATGCGCAGGACTTGGACTTGCAAGCTTTAATAAACATTAACCCATCAAAAATCTTTTCAGGTAACTGCCTGGTTGTATGCAATTGTAGGATACACACAACGAATAAAGCCTTTCTGAGCTCTATTACTCTGGCACACTGTGGGTGAGCTTGTCTTCTGTTCTGGACAAAGCAATGGCAGGAGTTTCTTGGCTCCAGACTCCCAGTCTAGATTGTAGGATTCTTTTTTATTATTTTTTTTTAATTGGCTTCTGTATCATGCTGGTATTTTTGTTAATTTTACCCTAGTTCTGTGGTTTCATTCCTCTGAAGTGTTGTATATTAGTTCCAAATTTTTATATATACACGCACACATATTTTTAAATATATACTACTGCTGTCAATCATCATATCTGCTATTCTTTCACTGTAGTCATTAATTAACACAACACGCTGTATACCCTGGCTTTGCTGAAAGCAATTCACCTCCAGTTTGAACTAATTGACTTTAAACAGTTAGATGTTGGATGAATTTGGTTATTTATACTTTCCTTTTGATAATGCTGCTGTCTGAAGGTTATCGGTTACAGTGATTTCATAATCCTTTTAGGTCCCTTTCATATCTACAAAAAACAGGAAATAGATTTTTTTACCTAGTCAAGAGCCACTTGTCTTCAGGTAAAGAATTTAACAGCTTGTGGGAGCGCTACTTACTGCCAGCAATGTGTCTGATCTTTCTTGGCACAGAAAAAATGCTTCTTAGGAGCCACATTGTTAAAAGCAAAAATGGAGATATTTTCTACTAGGAACACTTAATACACGAAAATAAATACCTAGCATTGAAAGGGGGCCTGTCTGCATTGATTTCTGTGGCAGAATTTAATTGTTTGGGACTTTTTGGTTTTTGGTTTCTTTTTTGTTTTGTTTTGGTTTGGTTTAAGATCTGGAATAGAAAAAGAACAACTTGTTCAAGGATTTTCCAATTTAGATGTTTGTGGTAGAAAAAAACTGTTTAAAGTTAACTTAATTTTTTTTTTTAGGACAAGAGGATTTAAGAGCAAAACACAAATTGCATAGATTGTTGTATGACATGTATTCAGATGGTTAGGCTGGCTTATCTTTATTCTGGGATTTATATGTACTGAGCCCCTTGTACAACCGAAATAAGGGAAATTAGGGGGTTGTAACAGCTCTTGTATGTGATTTTGGTGTGTATCTCGCTATATTTGCATTCACATATACCTGATGATCTCCTCCTTGTGTAAGCACTGGCAGCTATTTCTCTCATGCTTCAGGAGCTGTACTGTTTTATCTCAAGGCCATGTTGCTGCCTCACATGAAGTGTTCCCATCTCAGGCATGCAAAAATAGGCAGAAGCACACAGTCAAAAATAACTGAAGAGAAATGATAGCTGCATTTGATCTGATTTGCTTAAAATAACAGGTTGATGTTGATAGGGTTGGTCCAAAAGAACTAACATAGCAACATAGCATCAAAGAGTTGTGGTGAATGGAGTTAAATCCAGTTGGCAGCCAGTCACATGTGGTGTTCCCCAGGGCTCAGTCTTGGAGTTGGTTCTGTTTAATATCTTTATCAATAATGTGGACAAGGGGATTGAGTGCTCCCTCAGTAAGTTTACAAACAACACCAAGTTGTGCGGGATCTGGACAGGCTGGATCAATGGACTGAGGCCAACTGTATCAGATTCAACAAGGCCAAATGTCAGGTCCTGCACTTGGGTCACAACAACCCCATGCAACGCTGCAGACTTGGGGTTGAATGGCTGGAAAGCTGCCTGGTGGAAAAGGACATGGGGGTGAACATGAGCCAGCAGTGTGTCCAGGTGGCCAAGAAAGCCAAGAGCATCCTGGCTTCTATCAAAAATAGTGTGGCCAGTGGGAGTAGGCAAGTGATTGTCCCCCTGTACTTGATGCTGGTAAGAATTAAGCTAATGGCTAAATTCGGTCCATCCAGAAAAATAAATTAAATTAACAAGAACAATTTTATGAAGGGTAACTTTAGTAACATTGTTATTTCACACGCACTTGCAAAAAATACAGATGAAATCATAGTGATAGTCTTCACTGATTAGAAACATTACACAAGAATGTTTGAATAAGTTTCTCATATGGCTTTTGGTCTCCCATTGTAAAAGGTTTTGGATTTTGGAGTTGATTTTGTCTGGCAAATGACTACTTAATGTTGGAAATCGGCTCAGAGAGCAAGGACACGGGTCTTCAGAGGAGCTGTGCAAGGCAGGGTCAGAAGATTATACGGCCGTGTAGGCCAGGGATAGAACTTGTCAAGGCAGCATAACTTGGCAAGTCGGCAAGGACAGTCTGCCCTTGAGAAGGAGATAAACAACTGAAGAGGAGCTGAGATCCGGGTATAAGAGAAAATAACATAGAAGCTGTAACCGCAAGTAGGAGGAGTATGTTAATGTTACCTTTAGAGCTTGGCCAATAAGATAATGACTAGTAGGCATAATTAACTGATTGTGTATATAAGTGATGATTTGGAGCAATAAAGTTGAAGCTTGCTTTATCACTCATATTGAGTTGACTGCCTGCTTCCCCGCGCCGATCTGTTAAAGGGTTACTCTTGGACTCGGCGGAGGGGTCCCCTCCACAACTTAATGTCTCATCTTCCCACACAACAGAAAAACAAATAAATTACTCCTGTAGATCAGAAACCTTTTTATGGATAAGGATGTCTACTAACAAGACATGGAGTATGGACTTTCTTTCAAGAGAAGATACAGGGAGGTGGGAGCACACTGGGATGGGGGCTTTTATCCGAGGGCTGGCTTATCCTTCCTTTTGTGAAGGAAAAGGGCTCCTGAAGGGTAATCCCTCCTGGAGCTGTGAGCCAGATTAGTTGACTTCATGAGCTTCTTTCCAAGCCTCATTTTGTGTTTAGTTTCCTAAGAAGAAATGAGACTCCTATTATTTTGGTCCAATGTTCTCATCAGCATGAAACTTACAATGTGAAAATATTTGCTAATTATTTTCTTCTAATTAAAACCAATAAAAAAATATATTGTGGGTGGGTTTTTTTGTTTTGGGATGCGCAGTCTGGATTTGCTTCTACCTGCCAATGTATCCCAACTCCTGTTAATAGTTTGAATGTGATGCTAGAAGAGAGCCTATAACAGGCAAATTGCAGCAACTTACTTACTGGCACAGCTTTTTCTAATAGTTATCTATCACCAGGTGATTTATACATTTAAGCTTGGGGATAATCTGTGCATATAAATGTTTATTTTAGCAAGTATAACTAGTATAGTTAGTAATAGTTTCATGTGGAAGAAGTCTGTAGTTCATCAGCTTTCTCTGCCATGCATTTTATTTAGGAAATGTAAGCATCTACCAGGGAATATTGTGTACAATGCTGCTTTCATTGCACAGCACTTAATCTACACATGCTTTATTTATTTTAGCAAATAGAGGAAAGCAAATAACCTCTGCCTATCTCACTTCAAGTAACTGCATTAATGCTGTGTGATACAGTGTTTAGGATGCTTTTTATCCTTCTTAAAAAAAAAAAAAAAGCAAAACACAAAAGCAGAAATCCACAGGCCCAAGCAATGCAGGAACTGAATCTATCTGGCCTAGCTTATCCAGGTACCAGACATGTTGGAGGGCAGTGGAAAAGCTCTTCAGCAATCAAAAAATACCGAATTCCTTACTAAAACATCTTCCTCTTCCTAATCTTGTTTTATGCAGTGAATCTGGAGAGACGTTCTCCACTTATATGTTTATTTCTGCTGGTATAATTAGCCAATGTTTTACTAGTAATAGTGCTTAGTAGTGGTTTCCTTTTAAAAATTGTTTTAAGCTGTGCAGATCTTCTTGGCTTTGTGTGCATACAGTGACCCTGATGTACTAAGGCAGTGCTGCTGCAGAAGTCCTATATCCTTCCATGATATCATTGGGAATTCACCCATACTCCACCCATACAGTTAACTGAGCCCTTGCTCAAGGCAAAAAAGATGATTTTTTTGGGAGAGTGAGTTGTAGATCCTATAGACTCAATTTACAGCCTGTAAGGATTTTATTCCCATATTATTAGCTTGGATAGCAAGATAATTTACATTTATTCTCACACGGAGAAGCCAAAAGCTTGAGCCCCCACAACTGCCACCATCGCATCACCCAGCAAAGCCCCTTAAAGCTCTGCAAGATGGCTGCAAAGACGGCACAAAATGTTGGTCTTGCGCTCTTGCAGAGGTTGCTCTATTGAAAAGCTCCGTGCATGCTTGGGGAAGACAGGGAACTGCTGTCAAACACCTGCTGGTAGTAATTCTGGGTTGGGCAGAGCAGAGGCATTTGCCTGAAGGATGCTCAAAATAAGGCTGACTGGAGATGCTCCCCCAAATCTGGCAGACCTGATAGCATGGGTAATGGTTCCCCAGGAACCTGCTCCCAGGAAACCTCAGTGCTAAACTGCTGCCGAAAATATGATTTTTTCCAAGGGAGGACTGCAGCAAGGAGATGTTTAGATCCTCACGGTGCTGGCATGTGTTGTCATGACACTGAAGTAATCGCCGTTACCTTTCTCTCAGTCTTTTAGAATTAAGTTACCAATTTTGCCAACACTCATCTGCAGGAGGAAAGCAATGTTCTGTAATTAAGTAAATAGATACATTATATCTACACTTTTACAACAGCAGAAAAGTATTTTTACTGTTCCTACTGTTTGCTAACATCTTGCAGTTTGCATTAGCAAATTGTGGAACTGATGGTAGAAAAGAACAAAATGCAATCTCAGAATTTTCCCTGAAGGACTATAAGAAGAGAACAGGAAAATATAAAGGTGCGAGGTGGTAAAATTACATCGAGACTGTCTGCCTTGAAAAGCAAATCCAGTTTCCTCTGGATGACTGCCTTCATGTTTGAGTTGCAGCTCTTTGACTTGGCAGACACTATGAGTATTCAGATTTACCATTTTTTACAACATTCTTGACCACACTCCTGACAGGGCCACCTAAATACTAAACTGCAGGACTCAGGCTCCATCTATCATGCTTTCACCTCAGCAAGGGCTGTTACATGAAAAGCTTGTTCTGGATAATCCAAGGTAAAAAGCAATTAACTAAAAACCAGACTGGATCAGGAAAAAATATAAACTGAGACTGAGAGAGCCCTGGCTTAGGGAGTGCAGGGAAACTTGATCTGGTTTAATGAGCATCCTGATCATAGAATCATATAATGGTTTGGGTTGGAAGGAACCTTAAAAATCATCCAGTTCCAACCCTCCTGACATGGGCAGGGACACCTCCCACTAGACTAAGCTGCTCAAGGCCCCATCCAACCTGGCCTTGAACACTTCCAGGGAGGGGACATCCACAGCTTCCCTGGGCAACCTGTGCCAGTGTCTAACCACCCTCATTTTGAAGAATTTCTTCCTAATGTCTAAGCTAAATCTTCCCCCTTCAAATTTAAAGCCATTCCCCCCTCATCCTATCGATACTTGCTCTTGTAAAAAGACCCTTCTCAGCTTTCTTGTAGGTCCCCTTGAGGCCACTATAAGGTCTTCCCAGAGCCTTCTCTTCTCCAGGCTGATGTCTGGCCATTCCTTGTTCTTGCAAGGAGTTGAGTGTGACCCACTGAATTTGGGTTTAACCCTATCTGTCTTCATGCCCAGGTCTTCTCTTGCTACATCGCTTCCACCAGCTCTTCCTCTCTCTTCTCTCTTGTGAGGTGGGGTAGAGCTCAGATGGAGGATGTGGATTGGCTGCAGGGACAGTAAGTTCTGCAGCCGAGTGCTAGATCGAGGCAGATAGATGGTCCCTGGAGCGAGGGAACCCCCGACAGGGAGCAGGGGCAGGTGAATCCTGACTTCTGGAAGCAGCATCTCTCATGAGGCAGGCTGACATGGAGATGTTCCTGGAAGCATCTGCAGGAGATTTAAACGGCCCCTAGGGAATGCGGGTGACCAGGATGCATGGTGAACAGGAGCGGGCAAACAGGGTGCAGTGCGGCAGAAGGGCATGGCGAGACAGTTTGTGCATCACTTCACACAGGCAGGATGAGCAGGCAAGGGCAAGCAGAAAGGGCACAGTCACCCTCCCATCCCAGGAGGTGAGGTTGATTGGTAGTCACCACCTTCTCAGAAAGGCCTCAACTATGGTATCCAGACAGCAGAAATCCAGGTCCTCTGCTGTTGCCAAAATGGATGTGGCTACCCAGATGGAGCCTCCAAGGAAACATGCAGCCATCCAGGTCTCCGGCTGCAGGGGGTGCCAGAACCTCTTGATACCGAAAATGCTTAAATATTTGTATCAATCACTCTCACTGGTAACCAGTGACAGTGGTGAGAAGAGCTGTTCAGCATGGTGGTAGCGCTGAAAGCAGAAGTGGAGCAGTTAAGGAGCATCAGGGAGGCTGTGAAAGAGATATGCTGGTGGTTCCGTGCTCTTCTCTCCCTGAGACAGGCACAGGAACAACCACTAAAAGAAAGACAGGAACAAGGGAATATCATTTCCTCCTCCTGCAAGCCCCCAGGCAGTAGCTCAAAGGAGACGAGTGAAGTCCGTACTTTGGGTGGCAGACGACTCCCCTCCTTGCCTGCCTTGCCCCCTCAGATCGCTCTGTGTAATAGGTTTGAAGCTCTGGATGTGCCAGATAAGTCAGTTCATGATATGGAAGATGGTTCATCTACTCCAGAGATGTCATCAAGGTCAGAATCACCTACTCTCCGCATTACAACCACCTCCATGTGGAAGAAAAGAGGGATGATAGTTGTAGGCTAGATAGCTGCAGACTCACTTCTGAGGGGAATGAAGGGACCGATATGTCGGACAGACCCTCCTCATAGGGAAGTCTGCTGCCTCTCTGGGGCCCAGGTAATGGACTTCACTAGGAAATTTCCAAGCTTGGTGCGGCCCTCAGACTACTACCTACTACTGCTCTTCCATGTGGGTAGTGATGAAGCTGCAACACGTAGTCTGAGGGCAATCAAAAGAGACTTCAGGGCCTTGGGACAGTTGATGGAGGAATTGGGAGCACAGGTTATTTTCTCTTCTTCCAGTTGTGGGCAGTGACACTGATAGAAACAAATGCGTGCAGTCTATTAATACATGGCTCTGTGGCTGGTGTCACTGCCACAATTTTGTTTTTTTTGACAATGGGAAGGCCTTCAGAGCGCCAGGCTTGCTAGCTTCAGATGGGATTCACCTGTCTCAAAAGGAGAAGAGAGTCTTTGCACAGGGACTTGCGAGGCTCATAAACAGAGCTTTAAACTAGATTGGAAGAGGGAGGGGGATAATATCAGGCTTGCCCACGACAAAATATGGGAGGACAAGCCAAGGCTAGAGGGATGGGGTGCTAGTGAGGACCCTCAGCCTGTTGCTCAGAAATGTACTGAGTGCACTGCAGAACGCCTGAAGCAAGGGGATGCTGAGGTAGTACGAGTCAACAGGGAAACAGTGGGAAAATACATCAAAAGAACAAAGTGCTCCTCTAAGAAGGAAAGTTATGCTGCTGGAAAGTTATGACCTGGTTGCCATTACTGAAACTTGGTGGGATGAATCCCATGGCTGGAGTGCAGCTATTGATGGCTACAGGCTGTTCAGAAGAAAAGATAACAGTTCTTAGCTACAAATATATGTATATACAGAACAGAATTAACAACAATCGTAATGAAAACCTTAAAATGAATCAAGTCCTGTACCCAAAATCTTGCAATGCAGGTCTTTTTAAGAGCAGCAATGCTTTGCCGTGCTGCTGCACTTCTGGCGAGACTCTGCTCCGGGCGCCTCCAGGAGAAGAAGGGGTGTGTGCAACTTCTCCTTAGTGTGGGTCCTGCAGGAGTTTGTGGCAGATCCAGATGACCAGTGATCTTTCCTTCAGAGACTGCATGACACACACGCAGAAACTGCATTACCATGTTCTTTGGCCCAGGTATCTATGAGACTGCTTTTGAAATGAGTACCATTTTCCGACTCACTTCTATCTGGAGTGCCATGCCTTCACAGAACTTGCTTTTCAAGGCCCAGGACAGCGTTACAGGCAGTGGCATGGGGCGTTTCTAGCCATCCAGTGGTTGTTTCCACCATTGTAAGCACATTGCGCTTACCCTGGTGGGTTTGAAGGAGCATGATGTAATCAATTTGCCAGGCCTCCCCATATTTATATTTCAGCCATCATCCCACATGCCACAAAGGCTTTTTTTTGTTTGTTTTATTGCGGCGCATGTTTCACAATCGTGGACAACATGCACAATAGGGTCCATAGTTAAATCCACCCCTCAATCACACACTCATTTATATGTTGCATCCTTTCCTTGGTGACCTGAAGTGTCATGGGCCCATTGAGATAGAAATAGGTCACCTCTATGTTGCCAATCCAAATCTGTTCGGAACACTTGAGCACCCTTGTCCACTTGATGGTTTTTTTCATGTTCTTCAGTGGCTCGGCTCATGGATATGTGAGCATCTACGTGGCATACCTTTACAACTTTTCTGGGCTGAAACCAATCGGATGAGGTTCAACAAGGTCAAGTGCAGAGTCCTGCAATTGGGACACAACAGCCCCATGCAGCGTTACAGACTTGGGGAAGAATGGCTGGAGAGCTGCCTGGCTGTCTTAGTTTAGATGAAAACTAAGATATGTTATCAGATATTAAAGATCTTTAATCAGAAACAAAAAAATTGTATAGAAGAGATAACAGTTCTTAGCTACAAATATATGTATATACAGAACAGGATCAACAGTAATCACAACTAAAACCTTGAAGCCTTAAAAATAGATTGAGTCCTGTACCCCAAATCTTGCAATGCAGGTCTCTTAAAGAAGAGATGGCGATCAGTCGCTGCCCTGCAGGGGGAAGCGACCGGGGAAGGGCAGGGGAGGGAGACGGAAACTTAGTGTGGGTTCTGCAGGAGTTGTGGAAGATTCAGATGACCCGTGATCTTTCCTTCAGAGACTGCAACCCGTAAACACGCAGTGGCTGCCGCTGCCATTGCTACCGCTATCATCCGAGAGGAAAACGGATGTCCGGGCACGACCTCTGTCCCAGTTTCCCCGGAAACGTCCTCTCCCCATCCCCCCTCACGTCTGCTGAAATTCCCTTTATTGGCAAGAGGAAGAAAAATTCCTCGGAAAAATCCCAAACCACAACATTATCCACCCCGAATATTTCTTCCATGCCAACTATCAGAATTAAACTTATACATAGTAAAAGTATAAACTTATACTTATACATTTTCAGCTATATACATATACAGATAGGTACATAGAATATGGACAATTCGTCCAAAAATAAGGTCCCCTCGAGGTATACATCGTGTTTTTCCATCTTCCTGCATCACCCACCAAGTGCAACCAGATCCTTGAGCAAAGACAATCCCACGAATGGGTTTGCCTTTGCTCGAGACAGGTTTAACCCAAATGGTTTTACCTAACATACCTCTCAGGTGGATCACAGGGACTTTATCTCCATCTACAGTATGAAGGGATTCTGACTGGGCAGGGTCGGCTCGACTGACTGAGCCTCTAGTGTTGACTAACCATGTGGCCTTTGCTAAATGTTGGTCCCAATGTTTGAAAGTCCCCCCACCCAATGCCTTCAAAGTGGTTTTCAACAATCCACTACACCGTTCAACCTTCCTGGCAGCTGTTGTGTGGTAGGGGATATGGTACACCCACTCCATGCCATGCTCCTTTGCCCAGGTGGTAAATAAACTGTTCTTGAAATGAGTTCCATTATCTGACTCAATCCGCTCTGGAGTGCCATGTCGCCACAAGACTTGCTTTTCCAGACCTAGGATGGTGTTCTGAGCAGTGGTGTGAGGCACCGGATATGTCTCTAGCCATCTGGTAGTTGCTTCCACCATGGTGAGCACATAGCGCTTACCTTGGCAGGTCTGCGGCAGGGTGATAAAATGAACCTGTTAGGCCTCTCCGTATTTATACTTATCCCAGCGTCCACCATACCATAGGGGTTTCACTCTCTTAGCCTGTTTGATGGCAGCACATGTCTCACAGTCATGGATAACCTGGGAGATAATGTCCATGGTTAAATCCACCCCTCGGTCTCGTGCCCATCTATAAGTGGCATCTCTGCCCTGATGGCCTGAGGCATCATGGTCCCATCGAGCCAGGAACAACTCTCCTTTATGCTGCCAATCCAGATCTATCGGTGACACCTTGACTTGTGCAGCTCGGTCTGCCTGTTCGTTGTTGCGATGTTCCTCGTTGACTCGATTCTTGGGCACATGTGCATCCACATGGCAGACTCTCACAATCAACTTCTCCACTCGGGCAGTGATATCTTGCCATATATCTGCAGCCCAGATGGGTTTCCCTCTGCGTTCCCAGTTGGCTTTCTTCCATCGATCTAACCATCCCCTCAGTGCATTTGCCACCATCCATGAATCAGTATAAAGGAAGAGTCTTGGCCACTTCTCTCGCTCGGCAATGTTCAGAGCCAATTGGAAAGTTTTAAGCTCCACGAATTGACTTGACCCTCCTTCACCCTCAACAGCTTCTGCAACTTGTCGTGTGGGGCTCCACACGGCCGCTTTCCATTTTCGATTTGTCCCCATGATGCGACAGTGAAAAGCGTATAGCATATTTCTTCTTTTGGAAATTGATTGTATGGTGGAGCTTCCTCTGCCCGTGTTACCTGTTCTTCTTCCGCTTCATCTGCTAAACCAAAGTTCTCACCTTCAGGCCAGTTCGTAATAATCTCCAGGATTCCAGTGCAGTTTAGTTTTCCCATACGGGCATGTTGTGTGATCAGAGCAGTCCATTTGCTCCAGGTAGCATCAGTAGCATGATGTGTGGGGGCAGCCCATCCACTGAACATCCACTTTAACACTGGTAATCGGGGTGCCAGGAGGAGCTGAGCTTCTGTTCCAATTACCTCTGAGGCATCTTGAACCCCTTCATAAGCAGCGAAGATCTCTTTCTCTGTCGGGGTGTATTTGACTTCTGATCCCCTGTAGCCTCGACTCCAGAATCCTAGCAGTCGGCCTCGTGCCTCGCCAGGCATTTTCTGCCAAAGACTCCATGAATGACCATTATTCCCAGCTGCAGAGTAGAGCACGTTCTTCACATGTGGTCCTGACCTGACTGGTCCAAGGGCTACAGCATGAGCAATCTCCCGCTTAATCTGCTCAAAGGCTTGCTGTTGTTCAGGCCCCAGTGGAAATCATTCTTCTTACCAAGTAGAGGCGGGTTACGATCTGACTGTATTCTGGGATATGCATCCTCCAGAAACCTATGGCACCCAAGAATGCCTGCGTTTCCTTCTTGCTAGTTGGTGGGGACATTGCTGCGATCTTGTCGATAACTTCTGTTGGAATCTGGCAGCGTTCGTCTTGCCATTTCACCCCCAGGAACCGTATTTCTCAGGCAGGTCCCTTAACTTTACTCTGTCTGATAGCAAAACCAGCTTCCAAGAGAATCTGCATGATTTTCTTTCCTTTCTCAAAAACCTCTCCTGCTGCCCCCCCCCCCCGATGATGTCATCGATGTACTGCAGATGTTCTGGAGCCTCACCCTTCTCTAGTGCTTCTTGAATTAGTCCATGACAGATGGTGGGACTGTTTCCACCCCTGGGGCAATTGGTTCCAGGTGTATTGCACGCCCCTCCAGGTGAAGGCGAACTGTGGCCTGCACTCTGCAGCTAGAGGAATGGAGAAGAACGCATTAGCAATGTCGATAGTGGCATACCTCTTCGCTGCCTTGGATTCCAGTTCATACTGGAGTTCCAACATGTCTGGCACAGTGGCGCTCAGCAGTGGGGTAACCTCATTCAATCCACGATAGTCCACAGTCAATCTCCATTCTCCATCAGACTTAGGCACAGGCCAAATGGGGCTGTTGAAGGGTGAGTGAGTCTTACTGATCACTCCTTGGCTCTCCAGTTCTCGAATCATCTTATGGATGGGAATCACAGAGTCACGGTTCGTTTGGAATTGTCGACGATGCACTGTTGTGGTGACAATTGGCACTCGTTTTTCCTCAACCTTCAACAATCTGACAGCAGAAGGACTCTCTGAGAAACCCGGCAATGACTTTAACTGTTTAATCTCTTCTGTCTCTACAGCAGCTATCCCAAAAGCCCATTTATGTCCCTTTGGGTCCTTGAAATATCCATTTCTGAGGTAGTCAATTCCCAGGATACATGGGGCGGCCGGACCAGTAACAGTGGGGTGTTTCTGCCAGTCTCTCCCGGTCAAGCTCACTTCAGCTTCCAGCACAGTCAGCTCTTGAGATCCCCCAGTCACCACAGAAATAGCAACAGTTTCCTGACCGGGGAAGGGCAGGGGAGGGAGACGGAAACTTAATGTGAGTTCTGCAGGAGTTGTGGAAGATTCAGATGACCACTGATCTTTCCTTCAGAGACTGCAACCCATACACACGCAGTGGCTGCCACTGCCGTGGCTGCCGCTGCCGTTGCTGCCACTGTTGTCCGAGAGGAAAACGGATGTCTGGGCACAACCTCTGTCCCGGTTTCCCCGGAAATGTCCTCCCCGCATCCCCCCTTGCATCTGCTGAAATTCCCTTTATTGGCAAGAGGAAGAAAAATTCTCAGAAAAATCTCAAACCACAACACTGGCAGAGAAGGACCTAGGGGTGTTGGTTGACAGCCGGATGAATATGAGCCAGCAGTGTGCCCAGGTGGCCAAGAGGGCCAATGGCATCTTGGCCTGTATCATAAACAGTGTGGCCAGCAGGATCAGGGAAGTGATTGTGCCCAGGTACTCAGCACAGGTTAGTCCTCACCTCGAATACTGTGTTCACTTTTGGGCCCCTCACTACAAGATGGACCTTGAGGTGCTGGAGCATGTCCATTGGAGGGCAACGAGGCTGGTGAAGGGGCTGGAGAACAAGTCCTACGGGGAGTGGCTGAGGGAACTAGGATTGTTTAGCTTGGAGAAGAGGAGGATGAGGGGAGACCTCATCACTGTCTATAACTATCTGAAAGGAGGTTGTGAGGGGTTGGGTACTGGTGTCTTCTCGCAATTGACGGGTGATAGGATGAGAGGAAATGGCTGCAAGTTGAGCCAGGAGAGGTTTAGACTAGAGATTAGGAAAAATTTCTTCACTGAAAGGGTGGTCAGGCATTGGAACAGGCTGCCCAGGGAGGTGGTGGAGTCGCCATCCCTGGAGGTGTTTAAAAGACAGGTAGATGAGTTTCTTAGGGACATGGTTTAGTAAGGGGACAGGTACCGTTGGACCTGATGATCTCAGAGGTCTTTTCCAACCAGATGATTCTATGATTCGGTTCTATGATTAGTTTTTCTAGCTGGGTTGCAATACCTTGCTACAGTGTGGCAGCCCAAATGGGTTTACCTCTATGCTGCCAGTTTTTCCGTTTCCATCGCTTTAACCACTCCCACAAAGCATTTGCTACCATCTATGAGTAAGTATAGAGATAAAGTACTGGCCACTTTTCTCGTTCATCAATGTCTAGAGCCAGTTGTATAGCTTTTATTCCCGCAAATTGGCTCGATTCTCCTTTTCCTTCAGTCAGCTCTGCGACTAGTCGTCTAGGACTCCATACAACAGCTTTCCATCTTCAGTGATTTCCTGCAAGATGGCAGGATCCATCAGTGAACAGAGCATACTGGTTCTCATTTTCTGATATCTGATTATATGGTGGAGCTTCTTCAGCACGTGTCACCACCTCCTCTGGTGGCATTCCAAAGTCTCTGCCTTCTGGCTAGTCCATGATCACTTCTAGGATTCCTGGATGATTAGGACTTCCTATACGTGCTCGCTGATTGATTAATGCGATCCACTTAATCCATGTAGCATCGGTGGCATAATGAGTAGAAGAGATGTAGGGGCTCATAGCGTGCCGTGGATCCTGAATAGGAGATGGTTAACTTCGACCTCAGTAATATCAAAGTATTCCCGTAAGAAGAAGACCATGAGAAAGAAGAAAAGGAGGGTTGTAGGTGTACAGACTAGAGGAGCTGGGAAAGCATGAGGGAGGAAGTCAGCACAGAAGAATGTATACACAAGTAAAGCAAGCTAATTAGCAAGTAGAAGCTATGTATTCACAGCATGTGGATAAGACTATATAAGAAAGCTTGGCACAAGCAGTAAAGGTCGACTGCACATCAGATTGGTGTCTGAGTCATCCATTCCCTGCGGCGCTGCAGGCAGGTGCAAGATAACTGTGCTGCAGGCAGGTGCAACAAAGAGATTTTACCCTTGAACATCTAGCCCAGTACTGCTAACCAGGGTGCTAAGAGGAGCTGTGCTTCAGTACTGATTACTTTTGAAGCAGCTCTAACTCCTTCATATGCTACTAAGATCTCTTTTTATGTTGGAGTATAATTGGCCTCAGAGCCTTTGTATCCTCGACTCCAGAATCCTAGGGGTTGACCTCATGTCTCTCCTGGTGCTTTCTGCCTCCAGGTAGGACCATTGTCCTCAGCTATGATACAGAGCATGTTTTTAATGTCTTGTCCTGTTTGAACTGGCCCCAGGGCTACTGCATGCACAATTTCTTGTTTCATTTGCATTAATAATGTATTGCAGGTGTTCTGGAGCTCCACCCTTCTCCAGTGCAGTCTGGATCAGTCCATGGCAAAGGGTAGGGCTGTGCTTCCACCTCTGGGGCAGCCGATTCCAGGTGATGACACTGATTTCAAAGGACCTTTTTGTCGTGAAGGACTTGACGGTCATGATGGACTCAGCAATCGTAAAGGACTTGGCGATCATGAAGGACTCTTTGGTCACTGTGAAGGACCCTCTTCTGGGTCTTCCTCTTGCACTGGAATAGGAGATGTTTCTTCACCCTCATCATCATCTTCATCCTTGCTAACTGCCTTTTCAGGCTTTTTCTCTTCTTCTTCTGAGGTTTGTTTGTATTTCCTCTTCTTCACAGCAGCAACTGGCACCAGTATGGATTCAGTAGGAGTGTCTGTAGTCTGCATAGCTGTAGTATTTGAGACCACTGGAACCAGTATGGGTTGAGTAAGTCTATCCACAGTAGCTATCCAAGTACTGCCTCAAATGGATCTAGTTCATATTGAGTGACTGATTCTCTGGTAGCCCTTGACATAGATATGGAGTTTGTGGCCACTGACACAGGTTTAGATCGAGTAGCTGTCTGCATAGCTGCTGTGCTTTTGATGGCTGGTGCTGTCTGAGTAGTTCCAGTGCTCATGAGGGCTGGTGCTGGGTACTGGTGGGGTGGCTGTCTGAGTAGCTGCTGTGCTTGAGGTGGCTCGTGCTGCCTGTGTAGTTGCAGTGCTTATTAAGGCTGGTACTGTCTGTGTAGCTATGATTCTTGCTTTCCGAGATACAGTAGCAGCCATCTTAGATATTCATTTTGCAGGGCCTCTTAACGAAGCAGTACATTCGCTGGAAGCTGAGGCAATTGCATAACTCCTATGGTAGTACTTTACTAATCTAATCACATATCCCTCCTGAAACACATTAAATAAATTCATTAATAAATTCAGAAACATTTTTAACATCACAATGCTATTTTGCTTGAAATCTAGTGGAATCAGCTCAGTATAATATGAGGAAGTGTAGTTCCTCCAGTTTAGCTCCTCTGGCTGGCAGCCAAAGTGAGTGTGCTCCTTATCCCAGAAAAGGCCAAAAGTGTAATTAAAAATAAAGCTCACTAAATAACATCCAAGATTCTCAGGTAAGGCCAAAGCTATACATATCGTGAGGTATATTACAATGAGGCCACAAATAATGAATATCACTTTTATGCAATGCTTAAAATTGATAACTACCATAACAGATCTTCTGTCTCACATGCCACATTGAGGAAATCACCTGTAAACAAAATTTCACGGGAACATCATATGGTATTTTGAACTCATAATTCTCAGGGAGATAGACTACTATAAATATATTACCAAATAGATCAGACTTAGACTATCTATGATGTAAATTGCCTTTTCCCAGCACCTACAATTGATAACATGCAAAATAAAACTGAGGGCCACTATGCAGATGACCACCACAAATCCCATGACCCATTTGTAAGCCATTAGCACCTGCATCATTGCTGCAGATGTTATCATTTTAATCAACAGTCAGGAAAGTTTTACAAGAACAAAACATAATAGTTTTTCTCAAAAGCAGCATAAACCAGCTGTCTGTCTTATTTCCAACCCTTCAGCTCTCAAGGAAAAAAATGCTGTAACACTTTCCAATTTTACTTTGCAAATCTCTCCTTGATAAGCTTCAGGCTTGCAGCGCTGGCAATCTGACAAGTGAAACTTATCAGTAGAGCTGGCCAAGACTGCTGGCTGAGCTGCTGCCTGCACTGAGATATGGCACAGACTTGTTTTTTCTGCAGTCCTGGCTGAACTATCTGCATGAGTTAAGTCAGCAAACGTTCCGGAGTGGTTCAGAGGGGTCCAATTCAGTTTGATTCGGCCCAATTCACAGCCCCATGTTTGGCACAATAATAATAATAATAATAATAATAATAATAATAATAATAATAATAATAATAATAATAATAGTGATTGTGATTATGAAGTAAATAATAGAAAGTAATAAAATATATACAAATATCTGAGATCACGCCCCCACCCGACCCGTTGATGACTATACATTACTGCAAATACTGTACAGCAGACACGAGGGAATGGGTCCACAGCTGGGCTCAGGAACTGGATTCAGGAACGCATGGATCTGGGATCAGGAGCAACTAGACAGATGAGGTCCTCACTGGACATCAACCATCACAGAAGAGAATGAGACCCTCATGATCTCTCATTTTTATACCGAGTACAAGGTATATGGGATGGAATACTCTGTTGGTCAGTTTGGGGTTACCTGTCTTGTCCGCCCCTCCCTGCAGGTGTGACCTTTTTTTGCCTCTTTGACTTACGGTATTCACCAGCTCGAGGATGGACTTGGTTACTATAGGAAGAAGTATAAACAACGGCCTTTCTGCATGCCAGTGCTCCGTGTTATCACTAATAGAGAGAAACTGTCTGAAAAACATGCGGTTAGCTTTCAGAAAATGAAATTACTTAGACAAGACTGAGTTATAGTCAGAAAACTGACTCAAATTTAGCTCAAATCGCAGTAGATGTACAGAGGAGCTGCTCAGTGAACTGAGGACAAACATGCTGTGCCAATGGCTATGCCAAAGCAGATAGCTTGCTCCCAGACAGAATGGCAGGACAGATGCTGATGTTTTATATAACATCACAGTAAATGCAGGGATGTAGAGAGGGATGGGACGACGTGCATGCCAAAGGGGGGATGTAGTGAAGGGCAAGTTAATGAAAGAATAGGTCTCCATATAACAGTCATGTCCCCTCACTTTCCTGCCCCCTAGGTTATTCAGAAACTCAGAGAAAATAAACTGCATTTTGCCATCATGTTTTCATGAGCAGCTCTCCCATCTCTCAGCAAGCCGAGTGCGTGGGGCGCACAGCTGTGAGTTTCACAGTGGGAAATGCAGCTTCTGCAAGGTGCAAGATTGTCTGGCTCCCACCACCCAGGGATATGGTGTGGCTCTTCCCTTGCCAGTGGAGGTCGCGGTCCTGGATCCAGATGTCCAAGGCTGCGCTGACCTTGTCCTGATTGTAATTAAGGTGTGGGCAATCACTTCATTCTAGAGGTTTACTTTTTAGACAGTTAAAATTAGGAGAAATGAATCCCAGCCAAAATGTACAACTTCTGACCATATAGGATTATGCCAAAGGCATAGGTAGGTTTCCTGTCCCATTGTTCCATATCCTCTCCATGGTCGACCAGAAAATACCACAAATCTGTTCTCGAAGCCTGTCCTCTCGTTCTAGCTGGGAGGTGTCTGACTGTGGCTCCAGAAGTCCTAATTCGTACTGGTGCCACTTGAAGACTTTGAATACTGTCCTTGATCTCTTTCTTAAGTTTCCTAATCTCCTCCTTTTGCTCATGCCTAAAATTCTTCTGTTCTTTGTTGATGTTCTGAACCAGTGTCTCCACTGCAGCGATACGGGCCTGCACTGGACCTTGGATTATTTTCTCATATGTTCTGAGTTTATTCACTGCAACGCCCACTATATCTTGGTCATCTGCCGAGTGTAGGGACGCCAAGTGATGGGAGTATACACTTGGTGCCCAGTATGAGAGGTTCCACCACATCTCCGGTGTACACCTAACCTTATCTGGATCATTGAGGGGTTTCCCTTCCGTTCCATAAAGTATTTCCAGTAGTGCCATCTTCTCCCTTAAGCGCAAAATTCCTTCTTCCATAGTCCTCCAAGATGTCTTCAGATGATGTGCCTGCAAGATATCCTTGTAGGCAAATCTTTCTCTTACACTGGCTAAAACTCGTGTCCAGAGTGAAAGGGGTTTTGGTTCCCTCACAAATGCCTGTTCGATACCTGCATTTCGAGCCAGGGCCTTTAAATACCTGGCTTCATGACCATCGACTTGTAAGCTTTCTCCCAGAAGGTCCCAAACTCGGATCATCCAAGTCAGAATAGGCTTATCCGGCTTTCAAGTAATGTCCTTCCGCAAGCTGCGAAGGTTGTCATATGAGAGGGACTCAGTGACAATCTCTGGTTCTGGGTCTGCAGTCTGTGAAGGACCCGCTTCCCCATCCTCATCCACTGGACGAGCCGACTTGGTCTTATATTTTCTTTTCTGAATAGGGGCAACTTTCAGCTCTGATTGTTCTTTAGGTTTAACTACGTCTGGAGCTATGATGGTATCAGACGTTTTGCTCTCTCCTTTACTAATTTCCTGCGGATGCTTCTGGGTGCATTCCCTACCAACCTTGTCCCTAGCTTCATGCATAAGATGGACACTAATGAAACCAACTTGCAGACAAATAACTAAAAGTAGGATATAGAGCAGGATATCCTTGATGTTTAGCAAGAGGTAAAGTTTCTCAAAGGCTGTTGTAGTGAACCTGAGAGATGACTGAATAAAAATTTGACATGAGACACTCTCCTGTGTCCTTCCCTGAGGATAAGTATCATTATCATTAACCCCCCAGACATAACAACTTAGGCTGGTACAGAAGTACAACCCTGAAAACATATTCCAGATAATACCAACAGGCACTGAATCCATGACACTATAAACCCAAAACAAGAATTCAATAACAATTACAGCCATCTGAGTCTTACTGGCTGAGGCACTGAGATGAATTAAACCTGCAAGACCTTTTGGCATAGTTCTATACCAACAGAAAGCAAAAATATAACACAGAATGGTCTGTATTGACCCCAAACTCACAACACACATCATGATGCTAAGAACTGTTATCTTTTTCGTTCCCCGTATGGGCCACCAAAAACAATGTCTTAGTTTGGATGAAAAAACAACCAAATCAACCAAAGTATGCTCAGTGATTTTAATCAGAGATTGTGAGATTGTGCAGAACAGATAACAGTTCTTTGCTCTAAGTGTATGTGTGCACAGAACAGAACAAAGTCAACAACAAGTGCGATTAAGTTGGCAATATGGATCGAGTCCCGTACCCGAGCTCTGGTGGTGCCATCACTTTAAGCTGCAGCTCCGCTCCGGGCAGCCCTGGCGCGGGGCGCACAACTTCTCCCAGGCCGCAGCTCCGCTCCGGGCAGCCTCCTCCTCAGCGCCGATCCAGATGGTTATCGGTCACACTCGCACTCACACACACACAGAGGGAAAGGAAATAAAGATGGGGAGATAGAGAATACAGCAACGCAAGCAGAGGTAGCAAAGCGCGACTATTCTCTAGGCAGCAAGATGGAGAAAGCGGCGGAGACCGGGAAGTAGCCAGTGAAAGGAAATGTCCGGGCAAATGGGACACAACCTCTGCCCCGGTCTCCCTGGAAATGGCCCCTGCCCCCCCCACTGCCAGCAAAGGAAGAAAAAATTCTCTGAAAGAGGAGGAAAAAAAAAAACCAAACCAAGCTGAAACTATAACAATAGTATTGCATCCCACCATGCTGTCCTGTGAAGGAGGGCTGGTTGATGATGATTTCTCCACCTTCATCACTCTTGGTGGCCACAAGGGACATGGACACACAGAATTTGGGTTACTCACTGCTTTGGCTGGACGACAGCATCCTGCAGCTGTGAACCGCTTTCTTACCCTTTCCTGATGGGACACGTGGTTCAGTAAGGACAGACTTTCTCAAGATGGGACAATAGTTGTTGGTAGCCGAAATCAAGTCAATTCTTTTAAATTTAAGGCCTGTTAGGAACAGCCCAGCCAAAACCTAATGTAGATGGAAATATAGGAGCTGAAAACTTGAATCCTTTGAGATCAGTGATAAAACTGCTGTTGTCTTCAGTAGAACCAGAGCACAAAGAAAAACCCAGCTGTGTTATAGGAAGTAATAGCTCATATGAAAGAGTGATTCCTGGCTGTAATCCCAACAGTATTACACTTGGAGAGAGGACTGAGACACTAATACCAAGGAAGCTTGATACTTCATGTCTTATTTGTTTGATGAAAAATTGAATGGGAAAAGTAGTTCTTTAATACATAAATGTTATTCCAGAAAAGAATTTCTCTTCCCTGTAATAAATCTTGGGGAGGAACTTCTCTGATGGACATTTCACCTCAGTTGTCAGCTCAGATAGATGTATGGGAAGATATAGAAACAAAGTAAGGAGATTTAAAAATAATCTAGATCCCTTTTCTCTATCAGACATAATTTAAACTGAGCCTAACCATTCACATCTCATTGCCTGCAGACAAAACAAGATGTAACATATCTCCCTTCAGAAGCACTTGAGATGATTAAAAGAAAGACTTTTATAAGAGCGCATTTCCTTGAATAAACACCAGCTCTCCTTCCCTGTTTTGTCACTAAATACCCCACCATAGTGATCTCAGCAGCTCACAAAATTAATTTCAGATGGAAAAAATAAACTGGTTGTGCAAAAATGCACCAAGGAAAGAGGATTGCCTCCTTAGGCAATGCAAGGTCTTCAGGGAGACCCACGGCCAGCCTGGTTTTCAAGCAAACATTAAATATCCAGCCCTGAATGGCCTCAGACACCCTCGGCCTGCAAAGCCCTGCTGAGGCAGAGCATCTTGCTTGTGTCACACTTTCATATGGATGCAAGCTTTGATTTTACCCAAAGCACTCTAATGCAAATTAAACACTTCCACAAGCAACTGCTCTATGGTGATATTAAGTGGAGACTGGATAAGGTTATCAATTTAGATTGAACTGGGGAAGTTCTGCTAATGCACTCAAACAACAAAGGTGCGTAGATGGCCACTGAAATGCTTAGGGATCTTCTTAAGAAAAAATCCAGCTGAGCTTTATAAACAAATGTCCTTTATAAAACTAGCATCTAAGGAGCACGTGAGGGAGACTCTGTCTGAACTACTTTAATTATTTTTTTTCCATCAGGGACCTGCCTGAAGTGTGAGATGTTTAAATTATCAGTACCATTGCAACAGCCACATGGCTGCAGGGAGTAAAAAGGGAAGACAGGATTTACATGTGGCCCATCAGTGCTTGTTAAGGAAACAGCAATTCTGTTTTTTCTAAAAAAGTGGGGTAAAGAAATCAGCGTTATACAATTCTTTCCCATTCATTTCTGTGGGGCAAGACTGTTTCTAAGTGTAGCACCTTGCTTCTATTCTTGAAGATGTCCAAACAAAAAAATTCAAGCTGAAGACCTGATGGATATTGCCTTGCTTGACACACACACACACATACACACACTCCCCACCAACAACTGAAGAAGGCAATGCAGCTTAGCTGATGGCTTTGAACTCATGTATATGCCTTCCAGTTATTTAAATGGCCTAATTAGATAAACATCAGCACCTAGGGATCACCATTAATAGGCACAAGAACAAACATTCAAAATTTTTAGCCCATAACTTATTCAGACAAGTTGGTTTGGGAATGGAGCTGTTGCACTCGTGTTGCCTTCAAACCCAAAGCCTCCCAGGGAAGGAACTTTCCAATTTTACTTTGAGCAAAGACAATCCCATGAATGGGTTTGCTTTTGTTCGAGACAGGTTTAACCCAGATGGTTTTCCCTAACATACCTCTCAGGTGTATCACAGGGACTTTATCTCCATCTACAGTATGAAGGAATTCTGACTGGGCACGGCCGGCTCAATTGAAGGAAACTCTAGTGTTGACCAGCCATGTAGCTTTTGCTAGATGCTGATCCCAATGTTTGAAAGTCCCTCCGCCCAATGCCTTCAAAGTGGTTTTCAACACTCCATTACACTATTCAATCTTCCCGGCAGCTGGTGTGTGGTAGGGGATATGGTACACCCACTCAATGCCGTGCTATTTGCCCAGGTGGTAACTAAACTGTTCTTGAAATGAGTTCCATTATCTGACTCAACCTGCTCTGGGGTGCCATGTCACCACAGGATTTGCTTTTCCACGCCTAGGATGGTGTTTCAGACAGTGGTATGTCTCTAGCCATCTGGTGGTTTCTTTCACCATGGTGAGTACATAGCACTTACCTTGGCAGGTCTGCAGCAGGGTGATATAATCAACCTGCCAGGCCTCTCCGTATTTATACTTATCCCAGCGTCCACCATACCATAGGGGTTTCACCCTCTTAGCCTGTTTAATGGCAGCACATGTCTCACAATCATGGATAACCTGAGAGATAATGTCCATGGTTAAATCCAGCCCTCGGTCTCGTGCCCATCTATAGGTGGCATCTCTATCTGTTCGTTGTTACGATGTTCCTCATTGACTCGATTCTTGGGCATGTGTGTATCCATATAGCGGACTCTCACGATCGGCTTCTCCGCTCAGACGACGGTATCTTGCCATATATCCGCAGCCCAGATGGGTTTTCCAGTTGACCTTCTTCCATCGGTCTAACCATCCCCACAGTGCATTGGCCACCATCCATGAGTCAGTGTAGAGGTAAAGCCTTGGCCACGTCTCTTGTTCGGCAATGTCCAAAGCCAATTGGACAGCTTTGAGCTCCGCAAATTGACTTGAACCACCTTCTCCCTCAGTAGCTACCACAACTTGTCGTGTGGGGTGGGGCTCCACATGACTGCTTTCCATTTTTGATTTGTCCCTACAATGCGAAAGGAATCATCCATAAAAAGGGCGTAGCGTATTTCTTCTTTCGTGAGTTGATTGTATAGTGGAGCTTCCTCTGCACGTGTTACCTGTCCTTCTTCCTCTTCGTCTGCTAAACCAAAGTTCTCACCTTCAGGCGAGTTCGTGATGATTTCCAGGATCCCAGGGCGATTTGGTTTTCCCATACGGGCACGTTGTGTGATCAGAGCAGCCCATTTGCTCCAGGTAGCATCAGTAGCATGATGTGTGGGGGCAGCCCGTCCACTGAACATCCACCTTAGCACTGGTAATCGGGGTGCCAGGAGGAGCTGAGTTTCTGTTCCAATTACCTCTGAGGCAGCTTGAACTCCTTCATAAGCAGCTAAGATCCCTTTCTCTGTCGGGGTGTATTTGACTTCTGATCCCCTGTAGCCTCGACACCAGAATCCAAGCGGTTGGCCTCGAGCCTCGCCAGGCATTTTCTGCCAAAGACTCCATGAAAGACCATTATTCCCAGCTGCAGAGTAGAGCCCGTTCTTCACATCTGGTCCTGTCCTGACTGGTCCAAGGGCTACAGCATGAGCAATCTCCCGCTTAATCTGCTCAAAGGCTTGCTGTTGTTCAGGGCCCCAGTGGAAATCGTTCTTCTTACGGGTTACCAAGTAGAGGGGGCTTACGATCTGACTATATTCTGGGATATGCATTCTCCAGAAACCTATGCCACCCAAGAATGCTTGTGTTTCCTTCTTGCTGGTCGGTGGAGACATTGCTGTGATCTTGTCGATAACTTCTGTTGGAATCTGGCAGCGTTCGTCTTGCCATTTCACCCCCAGGAACCGTATTTCTCAGGCAGGTCCTTTAACTTTACTCTGTTTGATAGCAAAACCAGCTTCCAAGAGAATCTGGATGATCTTCTTTCCTTTCTCAAAAAACCTCTTCTGCTGTATCCCCCTACACAATGATGTCATTGATGTACTGCAGATGTTCTGGAGCCTCACCCTTCTCTAGTGCTTCATGAATTAGTCCATGACAGATGGTGGGACTATGTTTCCACCCCTGGGGCAATCGGTTCCAGGTGTATTGCACGCCCCTCCAGGTGAAGGCGAACTGTGGCCTGCATTCTGCAGCTAGGGGACTGGAGAAGAACGCATTAGCAATGTCGATAGTGGCATACCTCTTCGCTGCCTTGGATTCCAGTTCATACTGGAGTTCCAACATGTCTGGCACAGTGGCGCTCAGCAGTGGGGTAACCTCATTCAATCCACGATAGTCCACAGTCAATCTCCATTCTCCATCAGACTTAGGCACAGGCCAAATGGGGCTGTTGAAGGGTGAGTGAGTCTTACTGATCACCCCTTGACTCTCCAGTTGGAGGTTCAGGTTCAGGTCAAGATTGTTTACCTTGGTGACAACAAGCAGTCTTTTTTGGTCTTGACCTGAACACAGGGAGGAAGGGGGCATATATATTCTTAATAGCATTTACAAATAAATGACTTAAAATTCCCCAACCTGAGCTTAGGGAGTTCTCTAGAACTTTCTGATTCATGTCCTAAAGACAGTCTTTAGTAGAATGGGAGTTCTTAATACAGTTAAGGTCAGGGAAGGCAAACAAATCTGGAAATATGTGGGGGTCACAGCGGGCCGTGGATCCTGAAAAGGAGACGGCTAGCTTCAACCTCGGTGATATCAAAGTATTCCCATGAGAAGAAGGCCATGAGAAAGAAGAAAAGGAGGATTGCAGGTGTGCAGATTTGAGGAACAGGCAGAGCATGGGGGAGGAAGTCAGCACAGAAGAATGTTAAGCAAACGGGGTTGAATATTAGTCAATAACATGCCTGTTTATATTATATAGAGCATATAAAAGGCAGCCGTTGTTTTTAATAAAGATGCTGCTTACTTTTGAACTAAAAAATAGGAATTATTGTCGTTCTTTGTCCGTCTCGACTACGACAGAAATACTGCATCTAAAGCATAGTAAAACAGGAAACAAGTAATTTTCGTGCATTGAAAGAGCAATTCACTTGAGGGACTTTTTCAGATTGAGGTGATTGTTTCATAGAATCATAGAATCATACAATGGTTTGGTTTGGAAGGGACCTTAAAAATCATCTAGTTCTAACTCCCCTGCCATGGGCAGAGATACCTTCCACTAGATCAGGTTGCTCAAGACCCCATCGAACCTGGCCTTGAATGCTTCCGGGGGGGGGCATCCACAGCCTGTGCCAGTGCCTCACCACCCTCACAGTAAAGAATTTCTTCTTAATATCTAATCTAAATCTCTCCTCTTTCAGCTTAAAACCATTACCCCTTATCCTATCACTGCACTCCCTGATAAAAAGCCCCTCCCCAGCTTTCCTGTAGGCCCTCTTTAAGATTACATTGGAAAAAAAGAAGTTTCACTATAGGAGAGTGCTACTATTTAAACTGGTGGCTTTAGGCTTCACCAAGCATACAGATCACTTTTTGGATTCAGTCAGCTCCTGACTCCCCATACTTAGCCATTCAAGGAGCTGCAGTTGTCTAGCTTCAAGACTCATAAATATGTTCTCCACCTTGAAGGAATCCTTGTCCTACTCATTATCTGTCATTACTTTCTCCCTCCTAAGTGTTACTTGTCCCTAGCATTGAAAAAGGCTTTTTTCCAGTAGCTAATTTGAACATGTTATCCCAACCTTCATGTCCTTTATGACTAGACTAGACTAGACTACAATAAAAATAGAATGAACAACCTAAAAATCCATTTCAGAAAAGACACTGGTTATATGTTGAGGTCAACCCTTCTTGGCTTAGGTCTGTCTTCTCAAGGCCTTCAGCATTAGACCAAATTAAAAAAAAAAAAAAAGCTGTGAAGTAGACATCTGAAAAATAAAGAGTGCAAACATCCACATTTGGCACCAATTCCTTGGCTTGTGGTCCCAGCAGAGATAAGCCTGCATTCTGTCACCATGTGCTACAGCTGGAGAGGTTTTACTGTCATTTCACATTTTGCTCCTCAAGACAAATAAATTGGATTTCCTGCATGTCACAGGCAGTGCTGCTCCTCTCATGGCATGATTTGTCTGTTTTAATGAGGCTTGAAATACTTAAGAAGGGAGTACATCTATCAGTGTGTACATTTTCCAGTTCAGGGAGATTAGGGAGCCAAAGGTATTACAGACTGGATAGAGGTGTTAGTATATCCTGAACCTCGGGCAGATAAGGGTCCACTTCCTAGGCTGCCCTGATCTGAGAGTTAAGAGTTGGTGACAGTGAGTCTGTCTCTGTTGTTAAATCATTTTTTGGTAATATTTACAGGCCTGACTCTCTCAGTTTAAAAAGTAAAAAAATCAAAAGGAGGTCTTCCTCCACGGGCACTCAGGGGAAGGATTTTTGGGCTTGGTGTGCTGCCCTTCTGCTGGGATGGGAGGGACCAGATAAGGATGTCTGCTCAGGCTTCATCTTTTTGGCTGCTGTTTTGTAAAAGTCAAAGCTTGTAAAACGAGCCATGAGGAGCCCTCTGCATGAGGAAATGTGTTGTAAATGTTAGTCTCTGCGAGGCAAATGGAAGGTATTAAACTCGGCAGTGAGAGGGGTCTTGTTTCCCTGGTTGATGCACAAAGCCAAAACCTACACGGTGTTTTGGACCCCTGTATGGTGACAATGAAGAGAAGCTTGGTCTCAGTTGTTCAGAGTAATGTTCTTTTTGACTTGGTGGGATGTTTAGGATGCTGCTGCAGCATTGCATCGATTTCCAGTGAAACCATGTCTGGGATCTCATCACTGGAAAAATATGTAAACTGAATCATGCTGCTCTTCTGCCACCTTTTGTGTTGGGTGAATATGTTCTGTGCAACTAAATGAGAAAACAAACAACTGTGACATTGTAGTAACTCTGAATTTTGGTTGAAAGAAGCAGGCAGGTAAAAACAGAGTTTTGATGTCTTGATCCTCTGCCTCCATGCTTCAACTGGATAATCTCAAGATTCTCTTAGGGCAGCAGAAAGGGTTCATATAGGTAGTTTCCAAAAGGAAAAATCATAGAATCATAGAATGACCTGAGTTGGAAGGGACCCACAAGAATCACCTAGTCCAACTCCTGTCCCTGCATAGGACAATCCCAACATTCACAGCATGTGTCTGAGCGCATTGTCCAAATGCTTCTGGAATATTGTCAGGCTTGGTGCTGTGACTGCTTCCCTGGGGAGCTGTTCCAGTCCTCCACCACCCTCTAGGTGAATAACCTCTTCCTAATATCCAAGCTAACACATCTTCCTGCCATTCCCTCAAGTCCTATCACTGGTCACCAGAGAGAAGAGACCAGCACCTGCTTCTCCTCCTTCCCTTGTGAGGAATCAGTAAACGGCTATGAGGTCCCCTCTCAGTCTCCTCCAGACTGAACAGACCAAGTGACTTCACCTGCTCCTCATATGATTTCTCCTCTAGACCCTTCATCAGCTTTGTGGCCCTCCTCTTGACACTCTCCAGTAGCTTGATGTCCTTTTTACACTGTGGCGCCCAAAACGGAACTCAGTACTTGAGGTGGGACCTCACCAGTGCATAGTAGAGTGGAACAATCCCCTCCCTCGACCGGCTGGCAATACTGTGTTTGATGCACCCCAGGACATGGTTGTCCCTCTTGGCTGCCAGGGCACACTGTTGGCTCATGTTCAACTTGCCATCAACCAGCATCCCCAGATCCCTCTCCTCAGGGCTACTTTCCAGCCTCTCCCTCCCCAATCTGTCTGTATATCCAGGGTTGCCGTGTCCCAGGTGAAAAAAACTGGCGTTTGCCCTTGTTAAACTTCATACAGTTGGTGATTCCTCAGCTCTACAATCTGTCCAGATCCCTCTACAGGGCCTCCCTGCCCTCGAGAGTGTCAACAGCTCCACCCAGTTTCGTGTCATCGGCAAACTTAGTAAACCCTTGAGTCCTGCACCCTGGTTGTTTATGAAGATATTAAAGAGTACTGGCCCTAAGATGAACCGCTGTGGAACCCTGCTAGTGACTGGTCACCAGCCTGATGCAACCCCATTCACTGTGACCCTTTGAGCCTGACCCATCAGTCAACTGTTCATCCACTGCATTATGTGTTTATCCAGCTGGATGCTGGACAGTTTGTTTAGGAGGATACTATGAGGGACAGTATCAAAGGCCTCACTGAAATCTAGAAAGATCACATCAACTGGTTTTCCTTGGTTGACTAGATGCGTAACCTTGTCATAGAAGGAAATTAAGTTTGTAAGGCAGGACTTTCCCCTTCTCCCGTGCTGTCTGGGAACCATGATTGCATTGTTTTAAGGTGTTTTTCAATAGCTCCCAGAATAATCTTCTCCATAATCTTACCAGGCACTGAAGTGAAACTGACAGACCTGTAGTTACTGGGGTCATCCTTGCTACCCTTCTTGAAGATTGGGACAACGTTTGCTAGCTTCCAGTCACAGTATCACAGTACCACAGTATCATAGTATAACAAGGTTGGAAAGGACCTTTGAGATCGAGTCCAACCTATAATCCAACACCAACACCTACTCATCATCTAAACCATGGCACTAAGTGCCTCATCCAGTCTCCTTTTAAACACTTCCAGGGATGGTGACTCCACCACCTCCACAGGCAGCGCATTCCAATGGACAATCACCCTTTCAGTAAAGAATTTCTTCCTAATATCAAGCCTAAACCTCCCCTGATGAAGCTTGAGACCATGTCCTTTTGTTCTGTCACCGGTCACCTGAGAGAAGAGACCAACCCCTGCCTGACTACAACCTCCTTTTAGGTAGTTGTAGAGAGCCATAAGGTCTCCCCTGAGCCTCCTTTTCTCCAAGATAAACAACCCCAGCTCCATCAGTCGCTCCTCATAGGGCTTGTGCTCCAGCCCCTTCACCGTCTTCGTCGCTCTCCTCTGGACACACTCCAGCATCTTGACATCTTTCTCAAACTGAGGGGCCCAGAACTGGACACAGTAATCAAGGTGTGGCCTAACCAGTGCCGAGTATAAGGGGATGATAACTTCTCTAGTCCTGCTTAGCCACACTACTCCTGATGCAGGACAGGATACTGCGGAGATCGACACACAGACTCCGATGCAGAATCGAAGACCTTTTATTGTCAGAAGGCTGCATTTTTATATTCTTCAGAGTTCTATCACGCGCTGGATGTTTTTACATGATTGGATACATACAGCTGTCCATGTGCCTAAGTTACACTTGTGATTGGTTACTTATACATGATCACGCACTGCTGCAAGAAGCAAGTTTAACATTCTTTTGCTAGATAACTTGCTCTTTATCTTACATTTCTTTGCAAACAATTCTATTTCTTCACCACCTAATCCCTCATATCTCACTGTGCAAGGCTCTTCAACAATACCATGCTGCTCGTTATTACAAAATGTCTCCAACAGTTTCCCCTTTTTTGTTTTCAATCTGCGCCAACACAGTTCCACTCATGGTGCCATCAATCATTCTCTGCAGACATAACACCACACACACCACACACATCAAAACACATATAAAACCCATTAAACACAACAAAACTAACATTAAAAGGCGTATCATCTAAGATTCTAAACCATTAAACCATCTTCCAAGAATATTTCACTTATTATATCATATGTGTTGTTTGCTTGCTTCTATGATCATGGTGACAGGTGAAGTTTATTATAGTTATATTTAGTGTTAGTATTAGTGTTAGTAAGGTTAGTAGGGCCTAAACTGCAGGGCTCTTCCCTTATATTAAATGGAACAATCTCCGACATGTTTGTCGTTGTACAATTACACCACTTACTACTATTTCTATATATCCCCAAAGATGAATTTACATTTTTTACAAAAGATTGATTTGTCCCACTACAATTAAACATTACACAGCCATGATGTTGGAAGAACACTTTCTGTAGTGACGTCGACATGGGCCACTGGTCTGTAGGCAGGCCATCCAGGCAAGTAGAAAACAGCTTTTCCGGGGATGCATATCGAGTCCTGTCCCGTCGTGTTGGCTAGGATGATCTACACATTTGTTCTCTGCTGCGCGAGCATCCAAAATGCTGCAGCTACAGCCTGAGTTAGGTTGAAGACCCAGCCCGCTGTAAATCAGTTGAGTCATTTGTGACTGCAGGCTTTACCCATTTTGCAGGTATCCACGTAGGCCCAGAACCTGTAATGACACAAGCATACCCTCGCCCCCACGTTACTAACTGAAATGGACCATCCCATTTGCCCTCTTTGTTTTTTATTAACACCATTAGCTTTTCATCAAACGCTGACATTCCTGTTGACGTGGTTTGCGTATGCTTCACAATTGGTGGTACTATATCTTCTCCTGCTAAGCGCAAGAAATTCAATACATATTGTACTTTCATCAATCGATTTGCTGGTGATTCCCCAGACTCCCCCTGTTTTTGTCTTTGTAAATATTGTTTTATCACTAGATGTGTTCGTTCAATAATAGCTTGTCCTGTTGGGGAGTGTGGTATGCCTGTAATATTTTCTATACCCCATTTTCTAAAGAAGGTTTCTGTTGAATGTCAGATATACGCAGGACCATTGTCGGTCTTTATCTGTAAGGGAACTCCTAGTGTTGCAAAAGCATGTCTAAAATGGCTTTGTACATGTCTGGAAGTTTCACCACTGAGTGTTGTCATACAAACTGCCATTGAAAATGTATCAATAGATACATGCACATATTTCAATTTTCCAAGTTCTGGGATATGAGTTACATCCGACTGCCATAATTGTAATGACTGTAGACCCCTTGGATTTACAGCTAAGGCGGGTCCTTTGGCTACCTGTTGACAATCGGGACATGCTTGAATTATTGCTTTAGCTTCAGAAATTGGCAATTTGAACTGTTTTTTTAAGACCTTTGCCGATTGATGGAAAAATTCATGGGAAATGCAAGCCTGTTGCCATAGATCTGGAACAGGGGAGACAAAAACTGTCTGAGTAAGTAAGTCTGCTCGTCTATTTCCTTCAGCACAAAATCCTGGCAAATTGGTATGACTGCGATAGTGGCATACATAATATTCATGTTCTCGAGCATTTAATAAAATCCAGAGCTCTTTCATTAATTGAAATAAAATTTTCTGATTCAGCTCTTTTAAATATGACCTTTTTAGATGTTGCACCACTCCAGCCACATAAATTGAGTCGTTAACAATATTCACTGGTTTATTAGGCCATATTTTAAAAACTTCGACTACTGCTCATAATTCTACTATTTGTGGAGATGCCTGTATATTTACAATTTGGGATCTCCACTGTCCATTATCTAACCATGTTAAAGCTGCTTTTCCAGTTTTCCCGCTTCCATCTGTGAAGACTGTGGGTCCGTCTACGGGAATGTTACTACATTTCGGTCTAGGTTCTAAATACTGCTGTTCTAAAAAAGTAATCAACTTATGACCCGGATGATGTATTTTTAACTGTCCTATAAATTCTGCTAACGTGATTTGTAATGCCTCACTGTTTTGTAAACTCCACTGTAAATATTGCTCTGTCATAGGAATAATAATGATTTCAGGTTCTTTTCCACTTAATTCAATAATTCGATTTCTGCCCTTTATTATTACTTGAGCAAACATTTCCAATCGAGTCACTATTGTCTTTTGAGGCTGATGAGGCAAAAATTGCCATTCTAAAATTTTCAATTTGTCTGCTTCTGGTTAATTTTCAATCCATTGCATTATTATTCCTATAGGTTGAACATCATTGTTAACAATCAAAAATTGTATAGGTTGTTCAAACACCATATGATGTGCCTGTCTTTTACTTAGCATTAGTTCTACTTCCTGTAAGGCTTGTTCAGCTTCCCTGGTTAAGGTCCTTGGAGCTGTTAATTCTGTATCTCCTCTTAACAATTCAAATAATGGTTGTAAATTCTGATTATCTATCCCTATTAAGTTCCTGATGCAATTAATATTGCCTAACAAAATTTGCATATCATTAAGTGTTTGAACAGTTACTCTGATTGATATTTTTTGAGGTTCAATTGTGCTGTCTAATATTTTCCATCCCAAATACTTCCATGGTGCTACACTTTTTACCTTTTCTGGTGCAATTTGTAATTTAAAAGTAATTTAAATTTGTAATGACTGACATAAGTCTTGTTTAACAGTTTCCAGATTCCCTTTTCCTGCTATCAAAATATCGTCCATGTAATGGTATACCAAAAGATGTGGATGTTTACTTCTAAAAGGTCTCAAAGCTTTATCTACATAAATTTGACACATTGTTGGTGAGTTTTTCATTCCTTGTGGTAATACCACCCACTCATAATGTTGTGCAGGTCCTTGTTTATTCACAGTCGGTACTGAAAAAGCAAATTTAATACAGTCGTCTGGATGAATTGGAATAGTAAAAAAGCAGTCTTTCAGATCTATCACTAGTATATTCCATTCTTTGGGTATCATTGTTGGTGATGGTAAACCTGGTTGCAATGGGCCCATATCTTCCATTACTTTGTTGATTCGTCACAGATTGTGTAGTAGTCTCCATTTTCCAGATTTCTTGGGTATTACAAATACTGGCGTGTTCCATGGACTAACTGATGGCTGAATATGTCCTGCTTGTAGTTGTTCTTGTACTAATTGGTTTAGAATAGTGACCTTTTCCGTTGTTAGAGGCCACTGATCTACCCAAACGGGCTTTTCTGTCTTCCAGCGCAGTTTGAGTACAGGCCGCTGATCAGTGACCATTATTAAAAATGTTTTCTCAGAGCGGTTGACAAAACACATTTCAGTTGGCCTAACAAATCTCTTCCCATAAGATTCATAGGTATTTGAGTTACATAGGGCCTGGTTGAACACACTAATCCATCTGGCATGCTAAATGTCAAAGTGAATTTGCTCATTTTAGTAGTTGCGTTGCCTCCTACTCCGGTCAAAGTTCCTTGTGGAATAACAACAGGCCATTCTTGTGGCCAGTCCTTTTCTGAAATGACAGTAACATCCGCTCCTGTGTCTACTAACATCTCTAACTGGTGTGATTGTCCATTTAAGGTCACCGTGACCATCATCTTTGGCTTTTGATTTTGAATTTCTAATGTCCACATTATTTGTTTTTCTTGACCTGTTGATCCAAATCCTCCACTTCCTCTTTTTTGATTTTCAGCACGAGGTGTGTTGCTGTAAAAAGGCACCAATTGTGCTAAACGAGTCCCAGCTTGAATTGTCACAGGTGGACTTGGTGTCTATACCATAGCTTTTATAGGTCCAGTATAATCAGAGTCAATCACCCCAGGTAATACAAAAATTCCTTGTATAGTGACACTAGATCGTCCTAACAATAAGGCACTAAGGCCATGTCCTAACGGACCATGCGCATTGATAGGTATTTTATGTACCGCTACTGTCCAATAGGGTGACATCTTGGACACTTATGACATCCATTCCGGCACTGCCACTAGTTCTTGCTGTGAGTTGATCCAAGCACCTGGAGTATCGCTTTCCTGTGACTGGGATTGGGTTGTGGGACTCAGGGTCATTTGTGTCTTGGCGTGACCCTGGCTCGCGCTGCGTTTCCAGTTTCCCTGCTTTTGCCCAATAGGGTTACCATCTTTATCAAGTTGAGATCGACATTGGTTGACATAGTGTCGACTTCTATGACAACGTGGGCAAATTCCTGGCATTTGATTTCCTGGGGGCCCATTTCTTCGATGTCCTTGCAAATTCTTATTACACTGATAGCTTAAGTGGCCTTGTTGCCCACAGTTATAACACCGTTTTGCCCCTAAAGGTCTCATTGCTGTTGCGAAGGCATCTGCTAATACAGGCGCGTGTTGTTCCATCGTGCCTACACGATTTGCTGCCTCTACCATTTCTACCAGGGTTGCATTATGAGGTAAAGATAGTAATACCTTTTTACGATCTGGATTTGCATTTTCTAGGGCTAGTTTTAGTAATAATGACTCTCTGGCTTCCGGATGCTCAATTTGCTTTTCTATCGCACTCCGCAGTTTGTCTATAAAAAGCATATAGGGCTTGTTGTTTCCCTGCCAAATAGATGTAAAGGAGACTGGCTGTTTTCCCACTTCAGGTAAAGTTAAAAGTGCTCTGAGTGCCATTCTTCCCGTTTCTCTTAAAATATCCAGCAACAGCCTCAATTGTGCCTGTGGGTCGGCAAACAGACCTGCCCCCGTGTAATGATCTGTTCCTACCCCATATAACGGGTCTCCTTGTGGGCGTCCTAAGTTTTCCACTGCCTTCACTTCTGCAAATTCCATAAACTTATCTCTCCATAACAATTTTTGTGTGGGGGTTAAAATCATTGATGCTAACTGCTGACAATCATACGGAGTAACCAATTGTCCACATAATACATTTTCCAACAGTGTTTGTGAAAAGGGCGAATGCAATTCATCCTGCATAACAGCTTTCCTGACTTCCTTTACTAACTGCCAATCAAAGGCTTGATATTGTGGTGGTTGATTCGGTTGTAGAATAACTGGAAATGCTAAATCCATCTTTTCTCCTTCCTTGAGTGCATCTAATTTTATCTTTGTCCATCTGTTCCTAATATTGTCCCCTTCATTATCACCTAAGGTTTTAACCTTTTGTCTTTTTTCTTCATCGCTGCTGCTGTTGCCATCACTTCCAGTTTTGCACTGAGTACGTTTAACTCTGTTTTTCTTTGATTTCTTAGAACTTTTATACGACATCGTAGTAGCACATTCAGATTGCTGCTTGGACAAGGACCGATCTTTTTCCTCATCACTAACATCTGTCTGAGTACCCTCTGAGATAAACCCTTCTTCTGTAGGCGCTAATGCCTTTTCATAAATTACCCCTGACAAACGCTTTTCGGGGGGGGTATAACCGTTCAAGAGACTGCTCTGTGTGGCTTGGGCTGCTTGTTTTTCAGGCTGTAAATCTTTTAAAGTCTCATAAATCAATTGCCACATTGTTAGAATTCGCATAGCATTTACATCTCCTTTTGAAGCCTTTTCAAAAAGCAAATCTCCTGGTTTTCTCCAACTTGAGATATCAAAAACATACGGAGATTCCACAGGCATTCCATTATTTTTAAGCCAGGCTACTAATAACTCTAGTGCGACGAGCGGAGGAAAGCAAGACGCGTATTCAATGTGAATCATAAGCAAGCTTCCAGTTTATTGATGTGACACAGCTTCTTTTATGCTCCTTTTCTTTAATTATGCACATGTGTTATAACATAATTGGCTACCTTTACTTTAATTATGCATACGTATTATAACATTACTGGCTACTGGTGACTTCACTTACCGGCCGCAGTTTGTTTCCCGGCCGCTTATCCTTTCCATGCTGGCTCGTTACCAGGAATGTTGCTTACTCCTTGCTCAAGGTTATCTTCATGGGCCTCCTGCATAGCTCCCTTATGCTAACCTAGCTCGCTTATGCTAACGGAGGCCTAGGCACACCAGCTCAGGCTTAACGCTGTTACATGCTGCAAACTAACTCGTCCAGGGACCCATGTCCCTGTTCCTTGAGCCATTCCCCAACACTCTAGAGCTTGTTTTTCGTATTTAATTCCTCTTTTCTTTAGCATATGCTTTATCATCTTAACTTCTTCTTTCTCTGACACTGACACCTTAATTCCCATCGCGTTTCTCGGCTGCTCACCTGATTCCTTTGTAGCAGGTGATTGAAGCCCCGGGGTCTTTTGTCCTGCTCAGGTCCACTGGCTGGGACGATTGTTTAGCTGAGATGCCTCCCCAGACGCAGCCTTTCTTGTAGGTGTGCTTTATGGATCCCAGGATCTGCCCGTCCTGATTCTTCAGACTTCTTCGGATCACGTCGGACTTCTTCGGATCACGTCGGGGTCACCATTTGAGGAGATCAACACACAGACTCCGATGCAGAATCGAAGACCTTTTATTGTCAGAAGGCTGCATTTTTATATTCTTCAGAGTTCTATCACACGCTGGATGTTTTTACATGATTGGATACATACAGCTGTCCACGCGCCTAAGTTACACTTGTGATTGGTTACTTATACATGATCACGCACTGCTGCAAGAAGCAAGTTTAACATTCTTTTGCTAGATAACTTGCTCTTTATCTTACACTTCTTTGCAAACAATTCTATTTCTTCACTACCTAATCCCTCATATCTCACTGTTCAAGGCCCTTCAAGAATACCATGCTGCTCGTTATTACAAAATGTCTCCAACAGGATATCATTGGCCTTCCTGGCCACTTGGGCACACTGCTGGCTCATGTTGAGTTTCCTGTCCACCAGCACTCCCAAGTCCCTTTCTGCCTGACTGCTCTCCAGCCACTCTGTCCCCAGCTTATAGCTCTGCATGGGGTTGTTGTGTCCAAAGTGCAGAACCTGGCATTTGGACTTGTTAAACCTCAACCTATTGGAATCAGCCTATCTCTCCAGTCTGTCAAGGTCCCTCTGTAGGGCTCTCCTACCCTCTAACAGATCGACACTTCCTCCCAGCTTGGTATCATCTGTGAACTTGCTAACGATGGACTCAGTCCTCTCATCCAGATCATCAATAAAGATATTAAACAGGACCAGGCCCAACACCGATCCTTGGGGGACACCACTGGTGACCAGTCACCATTCACTACCACTCTGTTGGCTCAGCCATCCAACCAAGTCCTAACCCAGCACAGAGTGCTCCTGTCCAAGCTATGGGCTGACAGCTTCTCCAGGAGACTACTATGGGAGACAGTGTCAAAGGCCTTGCTGAAGTCCAGGAACACTACATCCACAGCCTTCCTCTCATCCACCAGGCGAGTCACACGATCGTAAAAGGAGATCAGGTTGATCAGGCAGGACCTGCCCCTCCTAAATCCATGCTGGCTGGGCCTGATCTCTCGCTCATTCTGCAGGTGCTGCATGATTGCACCCAGGATTATGCGCTCCATAATTTTACCTGGAACCGAGGTCAGGCTGACAGGTCTGTAATTACTTGGATCGTCCTTACGGCCCTTCTTGTGGATGGGCGTCACATTGGCCAACTTCCAGTCATCTGGGACCTCTCCAGTGAGCCAGGACTGTTGATAAATGATGGAAAGCAGCTTGGCAAGCCCGTCTGCCAGCTCTCTCACCGCCCTAGGATGGATTCCATCTGGTCACATAGACTTATGAGAATCCAAGTGGCTCACCAGGTCTCTAACTTCTTCCTCCTGGATTACAGGGGGGCTATATTGCACCTTTACCCCATCCACCACGTCAGAAGACCAGTTGTCCAGTGAACAATCTGCCTTAGTGTTGAAAACAGAGGTAATGAAGGCATTAAGTACCTCAGCCTTTTCCTCATCTTTAGTTACTATATTTCCCTCAGTATCCAATAAGGAGTGGAGGTCGTTGCTGCCCTTCTTTCAGCCATCAATATATTTATAAAACCACTTATTATCCTTAACAGAAGTGGCCAATTTGAGCTCCAGCTGGGTTTTTGCCTCCCTACTTTTCTTCCTACACGACTTAACGATATCTTTGAACATAACCTGATTTACCTGCCATTCTTTCCAAAGGTGATACACCTTCCTTTTCTCACTTAGCTCCCTCAGAAGCTCCTTACTCATCCAGACTGGCTGTCTGCCCCTACAGCTTGTCTTACGGCACATTGGGACAACCTGCTTCTGCACCTTCAAGATTTCATTCTTGAAGTACATCCAGCTTTCCTGGCCCCCTTGCTTTTAAGGACTGTTTCCCAGGGTACTCTCCTGACTAGTTCCTTAAATAATCTGAAATCAGCCTGGCGAAAATCCAGTGTGGATGTCCTGTTTATGCCCTTCCTTGTTTCATTCAACTTCCAGCTACTTAAACAACAGTAGACCCACCTCTTCCTCCTGATCTGGCAGTCTATAACATACTCGTACCAGGATGTCAGTCTTGCTTGCCCCTCTTACTCTTACCCATAGGCACTCAATCTGGTCATCACCAATCTCAACTTCTACAGCATCAAGAGTTTCCTTAGTATACATGGCCACCCCTCCACCCCTTCTCTCATGCCTGTCTCTCCTGAAGAGTTTGTAGCTTTCCATGGCAGCACTCCAGTTGTGAGAGTCATTCCATCACATTTCCGTGATAGATCAGGCAGTAGAACTGTTTTTATGAGTTGAGCCAGTAGCTTTCTTCTTTCTATGTGTTTAAATCTTGTCTTGGTTAATTTTATTTCAATTTTAAAAATATTCCTAATTTTTGCCTTTTGTCATATTGAGGTTGTTCTTTTTTTTGCTCACATCTCATTCCTGTTCTTTCTTCTAAAAGGGCTCTGTATTTTCAAAGAATTATTGTTTCAGTTCTGAAATGGATGAAAGTTCTATTTTTAGATGGTACCTCATCTACTCATCATGCCTTCATACTGACACGTGGAGAAACGACTTCACAACCTGGTGGGTTATGAAAGGTATGTTTATTACAGCGCTGGGGACACATGGGATTGCTCCTCCAAAAATGTGCCCAAATTTCCATCAGCTCATTGCAGTTTAAATGCAATAAAGTGTTACATATTCATATGATTTCCCAATACGCCTATACATATGCATCACCTGTCCCCGCTTCATATTAAAATTAAGTCTCCTCCCTGTTGCGCTTGCGTAGTGCCTCCTAGTGGTGATCATCGGTGGTCATGAGGATGAAGTAAGTGGTCATCTTCAAGGTTGAACTTTTTACCTTTCATCCCTGCACAGGCTCAGTTGTTCCTTGACTTCCTGCCAGGCTGGTGACCCATCTTCAGCTGGTCTTCAGGGTCGAGAGTTCTTTCTTACCGGGGCTGATTCCTTACTTCAGCGATCTCAGATAATAGTCTATTCTTTGAGGATGCAGGTGCAATCTCCTACCTAGTTAACTAGTAACTTCTTGCCCTACCTCTAAAATCCAAAAATCTTAAACCCCTTCTCAATACTAAGTTTAAAGTATAATTACATATATCAGTCTCTAGTCTTTTTTTTCTTATTATTTGGCAAAGTCAGCATATTTGGGTTTTTTTTTTGCAGTATTGCAAATGTCCCTGTGATGTTCCTGTTGCAGTTCCCTGTTTCTCTCTGGTCTGGCAGGAAGTCGCAGCTTCGTCTTGCTCCTAGTTGTTGAGTTGTCATCTTGGAAATGTTCTGAAAATATATAGATCCATCTAGACAACATGATATATAGAACAATCCTGACATGGCAAGAAAATTGTAATTATAACTGTAAATCCCTGAATTGTGACTATATACGTATAATTCATAAAATGTTATGTAGAGGTCAATGATGCTTAACAGGAAATAATGTGTGAGTCCTGCTTAAGCCTTTCATCATCATCTTAATATTTTTTTCCCATTCTTAAATTTCTCCAAGTAGACACAATATCCACAAAGCTGAGCAGGGATCCCCTTGTTTTCTCAAACTAACTGCTTAAGGGATTTCCTCTGAATCAGCTCTTTAGGTGGTATGTGTTCAGCTGGATTTGCTGAAGAAGCTGCTGACCAATGGTCTGATTTATTTACTGTCCTGTCTAGAAGTAGCCAAGAGTCAGATGTTTCTGAGGTGGACCCAGGACAGCCTGAAGTGAGTACCTGGCCTCATCCAAAGCTCAAATTTATATTTTAGTGCAGTGCTTTTGGAAGTTGTACAGAGTAGAGATTCACTATGAAGAAAAAAATAATTTTCTGTGGCATGAATTGGAGCTATTGACATTTATTGGCAGTATTTCCTAGCTGTAAAAAAGGGAACAAGTGTGTATGGATGTGTATCCCTGGCTCTCTGGAAGGACTTTAAAGCTGTCATACAATCATAGAATCATAGAATAACTAGGTTGGAAGAGACCTCTGAGATCACCGAGTCCAACCGTGCCTGTCTCCTTACTAAACCACGTCCCTAAGAAACTCATCCACTCGTTTTTTTAAACACCTCCAGGGATGGTGACTCCATCACCTCCCTGGGCAGCCTGTTCCAATCCCTGACCACTCTTTCAGTAAAGAAATTCTTTCTAATGTCTAGTCTAAATCTCCCCTGGCGCAACTTGCGACCATACAGTGTTTGCCATGTCAGTGTTTGCCAACCTATCCTAAAAAGAAATGCGATCTTTTTCTTTTCAGCAATATGGTACTCTGCAAAGCTTTGCGCTCTGGCAGGGTTACTGCAAATATTTCACTACTTTAAATGATTGTGTCTTTACCAATAAGGCACAGTTGTGTGGCTGATTTTTCCAAAACTGACCTGGCTTCTCAGTACTCTATTAAAAAAAATATATAATTGCTGAACTCTCACTGGAGGTACATCTGCTTCTCTGGTGGTAGTTCACATCTTACAATGCAAATTTGCTTTTCACTCCCTGAGCATTTATTTTCCTATAGCTGTGATTGTACAAACCTTTGAGTGATCTGAAAATGGAGATTGCATATCAGTGATCCTAACTTGCTAAAGCAGTTGTCTATCGATAAACTTCCCTGCCCTTCTGGACCAGGAAGATTGTATCTCATTGGATGAGTATGGGTTACTTATTATTACTCCCTGGGGAAAATGTTATTTTCTACCACAGCTCATTTAATTGCTTAAACTAGGGATATTTAACCCATGTATAGATTGTTTTGAACCTCTTCTTGTCATCTTCAGTTTTCTATTTCTTTTTCAAAACCTCCTGACATGCTTCAAGCCACTGTTTTCTTCTCCATCTTTAAATTTGCATCTATTCCTTACACAGATCTTTGAACAAGATGTGCAGCTTGTGCTTAGTCTAGCAGATTTCCTGTTTACTTCTTTCATCTCCCCACCATCATCTTCAGCTGGGCTGTCTGTGCTTCAAACCTGAGAAGAAGACAAAGATGATATCAGGCAGGTGTGGTGTAGCCCACACACATATTTCACCAGAGCCACATAGACTTAAGTCAAAGAGATCAGTCATAGATCTTAAGTCAAAGAGAAGTGCTGTAAATGCATAGAGAACCAGAGAAAGATTAAATGGCATTATCTCCGCAGAAGTAGTAAATAATTGCAAAATTTCAATCTACCAGTATCTTAGAAGTAGTACTGAGAAATTTTCTTTCACAAATTGTACTCTAAGTACTTAAATGCTTATATTTATATAAAATTAAATATATCAATGTATATCTGTATATATACTTGTATATCTGTACCATGAACTTTTGAGTTCTTTTCAACATTATTAGCCATTAATTTGATTCAGATTAGGATTTTGGGGACCAGATTTCAAAGTGGTGTTGTGGATTTTGCAGACCAATATAAATGTTCTTCCCCAGCCCAAACTTCTTACAGGTTGATATGTTTGGTGCAAGGTGTGTTGTAGGACTAAAACTTGCTGGGGTAAATATTCATTATGGCACTTATAATGAAGACTTGGTGTGGTGCTGGATCTGAGCCCCCTTTTTTTTTTTTTTGCCAGTTTATGTATGTTGCTAATAAAGTCAAATCCTGCAGATGCTCCCCAGGCATTACTACTATATTTAGCTGAAGCAAGCCTTCTAGCTGAAATGCCACTGAGTTGCCTGAAGTTGTGCCAGGTGCTGTTGACTGGCTGTGATGCTATCTTCCTAATCGTTAACTGGATAATGTTGAACTTTTGTGGTAGGGGAGTTATTGCAGTTCAGTTCTGCATCTGTTCATCAGATTTCCTGTGGTTTTTCATTGACTCATATGATTGACAGCACAGACAATCTGCAAAGTTCTTGGTCTGTAGTTTATACCCTCATCCTAACCACTAAATCTGACTTCTGCTTTGTCTGGCAGAAGAAAACAAGATAGGGTGCTGTGGTAGGTTGATTCACCAGAGTTGATGTCTGCATTTAAATTGTGCAGTTCAAAGCCTAGTGTTAAATCCAGCTCTTGAGTTTTCAAGTACTGTCTCAGGTTAGTTTGTTTTAAACTAGCTGGGGTTGTCTCTGCTCTGGTAATGACTGGAGAGAAATGCAAATAATGACTCCGCTAGACCCATTTATGACTTAAAAAACTCAAATAGCAAATGGATAACAAAGAACTTACACATCTTTCAACACTATCCAGCTGAACAAATAGGGCTGTGAAGGAAAAAAGAGATGATTTATCCAATGCCGAAACTTTTCCTCTGTTATTAGGACTACGATTTAAAATGCCTTAGAGTGGTTCCTCTTTTCAGAAAGTGCTAAAAATCAGGTTCATTTGGGTGTCACCAGCTGGGGAGCAAATGTCTTTCCAGGATTAAGTTGGGCACAACAGCAGCAAAGCAGAAGAAAATGTTTTTCTACACTACTACTTTGACATGCCACTAAAACTCTCACCAGTGCTGACTGGGTTGTTTTCTGGGAGTGCCCTGAGACTCCTCTGACCTGGTTGTTTTACAGTTCTCCTAAAAAAAATAATTTGATGTCATCTCCTGTATGTCTGCAGCACATGATAAAGGTTCCTGATCACTTGGAAGTGGAGCATGCAGGAGATAAATGGCACAGAGCTGAATTTAAACATTCCTTGAACTACCACCTGTCAAAAATCTTAAAGCTTTATGCCACTGGTCAAGCTTTTTATGTGGTATTTAACCTTTGCTGTTATAAATTGACTTCAAGTCAGTCTGATAAGTAAGAAACATTGTGAGGTAGCTTAAATGTGACGATTTTGAATGTTAACAAATTTTACTTTCAGTGAATACTATAGTAGTGAAACAGTATGGGTAGGTTTATATCTTAACAGTGGTAAACCTTACAAGACAGTCTGGTGCAGAAGTTCTCTCCATGCTTGGCCTCTAGGATTTCTCATTTTTAATGAATAAGAAAACATGGCCACCACACAGCCATGGATCATTGCAAGATAAACCTGCAGAATGTTTAAGGCATATGTTGAGTGTGAGAGAGTCCAGGGTGATTGCAGTGAGTTATAGTCTTTAATATCAAATTGATTATTAAATTGCTACAGTATGATCACAATAGATGGGAACATTGATCAGTCTGAAGAAAGGCTTAATAATAAAATCAATGTATGACTGTTATTGCCTGAAAATATGGATGCTATCTGATTTATTTTATGCTGTCCTTCCAGCTGAGAGATGATGGGATAGCAAGAGCTGAGCATCTCAGATATAGCTATTGGAATTTCTAATACAATTTTACCTACTGTTTTAAAGCTTAAGATGTTTGCTTCATGAGAGTCCAGAATAGTCCCAGACCAGTGGGACCATCTGGACTCCCAGACTATCTGCAAAAACAGTAGATATAATCTGTGACCTTGAAGGTGAAAAAAGTTATCTGTGTTTAATTCAACTCAAATTAGCATCTTTAATCACTTTTTTTCCCTTCCCTCCCAGAAGGACTACTACACGCTGCAGTACTGGTGTGCAGTCACCTTTGGGGTGAAGAATGACAGCTGTGTAAGGGCTTTTCTCTGCTAGGAAATGTCACAATGATATAATCATGAGGTTTAACCATTCAGTCTGCTGATGCAATGCTGAACTGAACATATTCCTCTCTACACTGACCACAAGTTGGGAAGCATTTAGGAGGGAAGTGGGGAAGATTACACTGAAGGTAAGCAGAGTAGAATATCAGAGTTTTTTTAAAAAATAATTAAAATCTGCATGAGGGCTTGATTGGAGTGAGGTTAACCTGCTGAAAGAATCATGGTGTCCTGAGAGGAGGGATAGAGTGGCAGAGGGAGAAGGCAGGCATAGCCTGAGGACTTGGATCCAAGATGGGAAGAGATAGAGGATGTTAATGAAAAGGAGGATCTCACAAAGCTGATGAGAAAAAAGAAAACTTGGGGAAGTATAAAATAGAAAGATACACTAAAGAGAGACTACGAAGATACAGTGGAAGGGGTTTGGGGATGGATGTAGGCTAGAAAACAGGCAATTAGAGATAGGGGTAAGTATAGATGCAAGACACCTAAGAATGAGGAAACAAAATGATGTGGAAGATTAAACAGGCTGGTCAAAACAGACTTGGGGACAGAAGTTGTAGAGAGGTGGTAGAAAATGGTTTAGGGACACAAAAAGGTTATGGGAGAGCTTCTCTACCACAAACTGCATGTCTGACACAGGAAAAGAAACCTGCTGATGTACCTTTGAGGTTCTGGGCTTTGAACTCAATAGGAGTTAGATGCAGAAGTGCCTTTAACAGCCTTATCCCTTAGCTGTCTTAGTTCCTTAAACAGAGATAATAATGCTGGAAACAACAATGACCTCCTTCCCTCCCTGATTGCTATAAGGATGAGCACCCCACATGTTCCAAAGTCATCAAGTACAATAACGACAGCCACAATGATGGCCAAAATGGTTTCTTCCAGGCTAAATATTGTCATCCAGCTAAGTAGAGCTGTGGTGAAGGTCCTGACTCCCACATAAGCCAAACCACAGCAGCTCCAGAACGCTGGACCATACTGAAAAGTGACACTGATGACATCAGTCATAGAATGGTTTGGGTTGGAAGGGACCCTTAACGATCATCTAGTCCACCCCCCATGCAATGAGCAGGGACATCTTCAACCAGATCAAGTTGCTCAGAGCCCAATATATGAGATAGCATGTGGTTGAATGAAGCTGCCCATGGAGACATGTTCCTCGTAAAGCATAATGCAGGTGGCACTTTTGTGGCTTGGTGTAATTTTATGCTCAGCATCTGCACCAAACTGCTCTAGTAACAGCAGCAACAAAAGGAAAGAGTAGAATAGTTTCCAGGTTTTCTGACTCCAAGAATGCAAATAACCTGGATGTGTGAAAGTTAAATAAACAACTCTGAAAGCCAAGTGTCCAAGAAGTGCCCCTTAAAAGGAGACTGTTCCAGCCAGAAGGGTCTTGTGCCCTAATGCAAGGAAACAGGACACTGTGAGCTCATGAAAGATGATAGGCTATCCCTTCATTGATGTGTTATTGGTGTGCCATTGCTGTGCTTGTTCTGATCACATCACACCATAGAGTTTATTCTTAGTCTTAGCCACAGCCTTATAAATGATAAAATGAGTCATGTTTTATCTTACCCCAGTGATCATTATAATGCATCTTTTATGTGAAACTCTACCAAAATCTTGACATGGGCAATATTTAGAATTAGATAAAACGATTGAAGAGTGCAGTACAAAAGTAGGCTCAGCTCTTCCCCAAAACACATACTTACCAATAATGAACACAGTGGGTTTGCAGCGTACACTCTGCTTTGCAAGGGAAGAAATGAGAGAAAATTGGAAAACTGAGAATGCAGTATATCTATCCAGTTAGCACATGTGGTGCGTGTTAATTCTGTAAGTGCTTTGCTTAAAGCTGATACTGTAAAACAGGGCTTTTGTGGAAACTATATTGTCCAGCCTGTAAGTTCCAAGAGGGGGGGGAATATCTGCATGGATGGTCAATAAGGTCTATGTCAAAGGTGTCAAACTCACGGCCTGCAGGCTGAATCCAGCCCTCCACCTTGTTTTATCCAGCCCAGCATCTTGTTTCTACCCAGTGGCAGCGTCAGACTCCTTGCCCCTACGCTCCTGCCAGCACAGTGGTCACGTGTGCAGTATGTGTGACGTGCGTTACACTGCAGGAGCAGGAGCAGGAGCAGGAGAATGGCAGGAGCAGTGAGTTTGACACCCCTGGACTACATGCACAGGTCTTGTAGTTGCAGCCTTAGAAGCTGAAGTGGGATAGATGCATGATGCGTCGCAGTTGAGGAGCTTGCAGGTTTTTGCACTCTTAATTGCCACAGTGATGCCATTAGCATGCTCCTCAGCAACAGGAAAGCCAAGACACAGAGGTAATGACCTACTCAAAAGTCCAAAAGAACCTGTAGCAAAACTGCAAGTAGCCTCCTGGATCCTAGGAGCCCACCCACAGAGCCTAAGACAAGCTTCCCACTGTGCTTCCTGGATGAAGACCATTTCTCTCCTGGAAACTTCTACATACATGAAGTCTTTGAGAATTAGATGGAAAAAGTCAGTTTGCTGTAACACTGGGTTCCGGAAAGCATATCACAGACTGTGCTTATTTTTATGGTCTTTCCAAAAGATTGTCCTGCTAAGGAGCTGAGTATAATTATTAGCAAAATGCTTTTAAGGGAAAACTACAATAAACAGGCCTGTACATGTGCAAGCAAGAAGGCTTTTGTGAGGCTGCTAAAACTGACAGTTTTCCTTAAGACCTTTGTGTTTTGTAAAGGATTCACATATTTAGTCTTTGTTAACAGGCAAGTTGAGTGTGGCCAGTGATAATGGGTTGAATACAATATGCCAATGTAGTATTCAGTTCAAAGAAGAAATTCTAAGTTATCTCTTTATCTTGTAAATATTTTCCTTCAGGTCTAATGGTTCAGTTCCTTCCATTATTTTTTTCACCAGTCCCCTTTCTTCAGTGTTTACATGGACTGCATGTTTGCAAACTGACGTGCAAACCTTCCCTCAGCAGACTTTGGTTTCTTGTTGCACAAGTTCCCCAAGCTGAAGTTCAAGTATGTGGAGGAGGAGCAGCCTGAGGAGTTTTTCATTCCCTACATTGGTCCTTGGTCTACAACTCTGCTGTGGCCCTGCACTGGAACCCACTGACATACAGCTCTTCACTATGGACTCCAGCTGAAGGAGATGCCCTAGCCAAGCCAACTCAGTTCTGTCTTCTTACAGAAAATGAAACTCCACACTGCGTGTTAATGAATGACACCTTCCAGCATGCACCCTCTAACTCCAAATCTTGCGGAGAATGAAACTTGCTGTTCACGTACAGTCCAATGTCAATGTTTTGGAAGCAGATTGCTGCGGACATGCTGGCAACAGATTGTGGTGTGAGAAACTGATGGCTTGTAGGCAACTGTAAGAGTCGGTCCAAAGAACAGTATTTGTCTCAACATCACCATCAGAGACTTGAAGAAATACCAAGAAGCAAACACCCTGAGAGAAAGAACTGCGTGGTGCAGTGGGTACTGTGCTGTTCTCTGATATCTGGGACTGCAAGTAACAACCAAGATAAGGCCACATAGCTGCTGTCCAGAAGATGGATTTTACCTGCTGCCTCAGCAAAACTTGAACCTTTTGTGAACTTTTCTTCATTACAATATGAAAACACACATCTTGGTCAAAAGCTACCCGGAGGCAAACTCCTCCCAAAGCCACACCTACTGGGCCTGCGCAGTTAAGTTTTGGCAAGCAAAGCAAAGGTGGAGATTAGCAACAATCCATGGAACAGAGGTGATGCAAGGTGTGTTGCTTAGCATAAAAGATGACTTCTTAGCAACCGAGTTTGGAAGATCTTCCCCACCATGAATCATGACGTGGAATGACCAGCGGGACGCTGCCTCGACCTGGGACCATAGGGACACCTTGGATCCGTGGTGGTAGCTATAATCCTCTTTCCTCCCTTTATTTTGCCTTTTCTTTCCTTTCCTATCACTCTTCCTGTCTATCACATGCTGCTTTACAGGCAAAACAATAAAGCTGAACTATTTGATTAAAGCATAACCCCTTGGCATGGACACCTTGATTTTTGCACTTTGAGATCATGGTAAATGAACCATCACGCATCCACCAAGTGGACCGTGACATTAAATTGGCATCATGGACAGGATTCTGAGAGACAGAGGAGTACACGTAGTATGTGGTCTGTAACAGGGGAAGGACATTTTGCTCTAGCCGCACCTGGTCCTACACCCGACAGGGTGAGAGGTGTCCAGAAAGCAAAGGGGGCAATTCAAATTTTCCACACGCCACACATGCCTAGGTATAGAGCACTCCAAACTCGAGTTGAGGGCTCTTTCAAACCAAAAGACCTCGAAGTGCAAAAGGGGGAGCTTCTCTCATATTGATAAGAATTGTCTGCTCGGGAAAGTGAAGGGACAACCTTATAGTAACTAAGACGAGCCTTCCCAAAGCAGATTTTGGTCCCTCCAACCACTCAGGGAAGAGAAGGGTGACACAGAAGTGGCTCTGTGTGTGTGTAACTAAGTTTAACCTTCCTGAAGTGGATTTGGTCCCTTCGTAATAAGAATGAATGAAAAAGCTGATAATCAAGACTCTTTGTTAGTGAAAGATCTAGACTTGTTCTACACAATTCTGGCAAAGCATGGGGCGCGACCCTCTGTACCCAGGGAAGACTGAGCTTGTGATAATTGGGCTAACTTACAGAGTGTAGTGGACCAAGTGACCTCTCTGCAGACTGAGGCTAAGGTTAGATCAGGTAAGGGCAAAACTATAGTCTGTGCCATCTTAGGAGCCAGCCTGGTCACAGCTACTGAAGATTGCCTCAGGCGACATAATAATGAAAACAAAATTATAGAATCCCTTGAAAATTTGGTGCAAATTTTGCAAAAAAACAACCTTTAATTTAGAACAACAACTACAGAAAGAAAGGGAAGAAAACTGCTCGTTAAAAGCGACTCTAAATGAGGAATATTTAAAAAAACCCCAAAGTGCTGGGTGAGAGAGAGCTGGAGCTGGAAGAAAAGGGTATTCGACAAATAAATCAAATATATCCTCAGAAGGAACTGGAGGAGGCAAGAAAACGTTATGAGGAATACCGACACGTGAGACCCTTAGTTAAAACAGAATATACTTATCTAAATGAAGAGGATACTAACCCTCACATTACAACTAAAGAGACACCTTACACTGTCATCAAACTAGCCAAACTAAAGTGAGAGTGTGGGCACCTTCCTAAAGAATCCGAAACTGAGTACGTGTGGCGTGTATCCCTAACCAAAGGGGGGCAAATTCAGCTAAATGAAAAAGAAGCTAGTGGTTACTGGGAGCATGGAGTTTTCTTAACAACTGGTGACAGACGTGCCCCATGGTCCCTAACCCAGCGAGCTGCTTATTGGGCTGGAGCGTTGAAACCTTTAGATAGAGGGTATCCCCTGGCAATCACCGGCACAGCTGACCAAATGCTAGAAAGTGTACACAAAGCAATCTGTTTGCAAATAATACATGAAGGAAAATGAATTCCCGGATGTGAATCCCCAATGATGCTGCCTGTGAATCCTGAAATTATGACTCCCTTGATAAGGGGACTTCCAGAGTCGCTCAAATCTACAGGGATTAGTCTTCAAAAGACCATCACATCAGTGAGTCCAGTAGAAAGGCTGGAAGGTTTGATTAGAGGCCAGAGAAATGAAGCTGATGCTTCCACGGATTCAATCTTTACCTATATCCTGACTCCCCCCTCCCAGTCAAATAATAAAAAGGTGTGGACATGGGGGGAAGTAGCACAAGAACTGATTATAGTAGGAAATATGGTCCTGTAAAAATCCCAGAAGAAAGACTGAAAGGAATCCGTCAAATAGAAGTTAAGGATATGCCCCTCCCTACCAGTACAACTGCTGCTGCTGCCAATGCTCCAAGAAAGGAGCATCCACATATTAGAACAGGAAAGGGAGAACAGTCTATGACCTGAAAACAGTGATGGCTTTTGGGAATTAAAAGCGAAGTCCCCAGAGATATAATGGATGGTTTACCTCTTGATAAACTGAATAAGCTGGTATCCAGGTGACATAATCCAAAACAACTCTCACAGTACAGGAAAGGAGTCTCACTCGTTACACTCTCAGCTCCCCCCTGCTGAGAACGAGAGTAACAAAATAAACAAAGCTTTTTCCCAGAAGCAGGGAAACTAGAAACTCCATTCCCTAGTAGTGGGCAGGGGAATGGAATATGGATTTATATCTGACAGCTCATAAAGACAAAAGGAGGAGATTTATTGATCACAGCTATAACAGCTTCGAAGCGCGCACTAGTGACCTTTTTAATTTATACTGGTGCACAGATTTCTGCTCTGAGTGAGGAAGATGCTAAAAGATGTGGGGTTTCTCCCTTGAGGTGACGTTTTTGTGTCCTAAATGCCTTGGGGTCGAAAGAAGTTATGAATGTTGCTCCAGTAAAATTGATGTTGCCGGGAGAGGAGAGCAGTGGGAGGATTCAGAAGGATTGTTGTGGACTTTCAGAACACTGCAGCTGCATGTCAGGCTACTTCAAACTGCACACACACACACAACCCTCCCATATAGCCAAATTACTCATGTTAAGCAATATCCCCTTCCCCTGGGAGCAAAGGAAGGAATCAAATCAGTTATGCAAGAAATGCGAGAACAAGGAGTGGTGATAAATACCCATTCCCCTTCTAACTCTCCAGTGTGGCCACTTAGAAAACCCAACAGGAAGTGGCGACTCACAGTAGATTTTCAGTAGCTGAATGCTAACACTGATCCTTTAACTGCTGCAGTCCCTAATCTGGCTGAATTAATAACGATAATCCAGAAAAAGGCTCATCCAATTAGGGCAACAATAGATGTTAAAGACATGGTTTTTATGATACTTTTGTGATCAGAGGATAGAGATCATTTTGCTTTTATGTGGGAAGAGCAACAATTTACTTTCACCTGGTTTCCCCAGGGATCTAAACATTCTCCCACATTGGCTCATCATGCTTTAGCCCAGGAGCTAGAAAAAATACCAAAAACTGAAGGCATAGCTGTTTATCAGTATATTGATTATATTATCGGGGGGTGTGTGTGTGTGTGTGTGTGAGTGTGAATGAAATAGAGGAGGTGGGAGTAACCCAACAATATAATTTCACATTTAGAGAATCTGGGTTTGCATATTCCCCCAGAAAAGGTCCAAAAGCCATCACAAGAAGTAAAATTCTTGGGAATCTGGTGGAAAGGAGGGATGACGTATCCCGCAAAACACTCTTGCTTCCTTAGATCAGATTAAAATGCCTGAGTCAAAAAAGGATCTGCAGCATGGTTAAGGATTATTGGTATTTTGGAGGAAACACATCCCAGACTTATCTATCATTGCCAAACCTCTTTATGACTTGCTAAGAAAAGGGATTAAATAGGAATGGATTGCTCCTCAGAAAGAAGCTATGCGACTGTTAATTTTTGAAGCAACAGATTATCAAGCCCTTGGTCTAATTCACCTTACAGACCCTTTCCAAGTGGAATGGGGGTTTGCTTTGTCAAGGTTGCCAATACATATATGGCAGCGAGGCCCTGAGGATGTGGAGACATTTTATATTAACGAGGGGCATGATATCCTTGAAGATCCTTTATTATAGTTTCAGGTTTTTTTCTTTTCTGGGAATTTTTCTTTCTTTGTCAACAAAGGGGATCCGAGTGGGATGCGAGGGGGTGAGGGGAGATGTTTCCGGGGAAACCAGGGCAGAGGTCGTATCCCGTTTGCCCGGACATTCCTTTCTCTCACTGCATTTAGAGACTAGTCACATACTTTACTCTGCTCTGCTTGCATTGCTATAGTCTCTCTCTCTCTCTCCTGTGTGGGTGTGTATGTGGTCTCTGGGGAAGGGATCACGGGTCATCTGGATCTGCCACGAAATCCTGCAGGATCCACACAGAGGAGAAGCTACCCGCCTCACCCCCAGAGCCACGCAGAGCGGAGCTGCTGCCCTTAAAGAGATCTGCACCACCAGAGCTTGGGTATAGAACTCGATTCATATTAAGATCTCAGTTACAATTGTTGTTAATTTTGTTCTGTACACACATACATTTGTAGCTAAGAACTGTTATCTTTCCTGTGCAATCTCTGATTAAAATCACTTAATTTCTGATAATTTCTGATCTTGGTTGGTTTTTTTTATCCAAACTAAGACATTCTTGAACAGTGAGGTATGAGGGATTAAGTGGTGAAGAAACAGAACTGTTTGCAAAGAAGTGTAAGATAAAGAGCGAGTTATCTAGCAAAAGAATGTTAAACTTACTTTTTGCAGTAGTGCGTGATCATGTATAAGTAACCAATCACAAGTGTAACTTGGGCACATGGACAGCTGTGTGTATCCAATCACGTAAAAACATCCAGCGCATGGTAGAACTCTGAAGAATATAAAAATGCAGCCTTCTGACAATAAAGCCTCTTTAAGTCTGCATCGGAGTCCGTGTGGTCAACCTCCTCACCCAACAGCCTGAGATAATGTTAAGCAGGTGTTCTTTAATTTCGATGCCAGAGAAGCACTGGGGATATTCCTCCATGAGTGCCTCTGAAGAATGCATGCATGTTTAATGTGTCTCTACCAATAGTACATAGACCTCCTGTGCTATTGGCAGGAATATATGTAAGCTTTCTTTAAGGTATATCTGTTGTAGTATTGCATCTCAAATCAGAGTTAGCCATATCAACATATGACCTTGGCTCTGGCAGGCTCGAATGCCTGAAAATAAAACCATCTTCTGCTGGGGTTACTCCTCATAACCTAAAAGCATAAGCCTTGGATGATAATTTCTCAGTCACCTCTGCCATACTATATAAGCTGAACAATTGTAGTACTATTAGGGTGGGAACTCCAATATTAACTGACCTTCCTGCCAAACAAAAGAGAATAAGTTTGCCACCTGCTTTGCTAACCATATCCAGGTATTCACATAGGGTTCTGGATGCTCAGGCAAATCCACAGCAACTGTTACACTTATTCCTATAAGGACGAGCCTTAACATTTTCAGGATAACTTTAAATGAGTTAGTCCCAGTAGCTGAGCAGTCCATGATTGATTTGGTGCTTTCTTCACTCTGGAATAGTGGATCCACGCAGGCTGCTCCTTAATTTTAATAGTGAAGGTTGTCAACAGCACTTGGTATGATCCTTTCCACTTTCCCTCAAGAGGGTGACCTGCAAAACTCAACAAAACCCCATTCTCCGGGATTAAAAGGATGCATTGGTTGGTCTAAACCCTTCCCTTTTGTGGCTAAAGCTGATTTATTAATTTGGTTTGACTGTTTTCCCAAGGTAGTCATATATTGCTGTAAGTAAGTACCCCTCGCCTACTTGAGACATATCTTCTCCCAAATACAATGTCTGTTAAGGGCATCCATACAAAATTTCAAAGGGACTGAGGCCTTCCTTAGATCTCGGCTTAGTCCTAATTCTAAGTAATGCTAAAGGGAGAGCCTGATACCAGTACAAATTAGCTTCTTGACATATTTTAGCTACTTGCTGTTTCGATAAATGATTTATTTTCTCTACCTGTCCACTTGCCTGTGGCCCATACGGGGTGTGTAATTGCCATCTAAGTCCTAAAAGTCTGCTGACTTGCTGTACAACTTGGGCACAAAAATGCGTATCCCTATCTGATCATGTTACCTCAGGTATGCCAAATCTCAATATAATTGCATTAATTTTGGTCTTTGTGACCTCCCTAGCCTTATTAGTTCTGCAAGGTAAGGCTTTTGGGCATCCTGAGAAGGTGTCTGCCAATACTAATAAGTAGTGATATCCCCCTTTTCTTGGGAGTTCGGAAAAAAACTATCTGCTATTTCTGTCCTGGACTATTGCCTTTTTAAAATCAACAAGCAAGAACTTACCATCTGGAATCAGAGCAGCTACTACCTCAGCCTTTCCTCCCTGCCCTTTTGACTTCATAATATGCTAATTTATTTCCAGTTTCCTGGTCAGTGTTACCTCTCTGGTGTCCTTTACAGTGCATGATAGCTACTTCAGTAGGGAGATTCACTGCTTCTAATGATTTCAGAATTTCTGTAGCGTTTTTAGATATGTCTTCCCTGCATAGTGAGTAGTCCTCTCTCCTTCCAAATCGCCCCATGAGCATGTACAACTCCAAAGGCATACTTTGAGTCAGTCCAAACATTGATTTTCTTTCCCTTTGCCAGTTCCAGTGCTCAGGTTAGTACAATTATTTCTGCTTTCTGGGCTGATGTGCCTGGAGGTAAAGGGTTAGCTTCAATTACCTCTTCAGTGTTGGTCACAGCATACCCTACTTTACGGTGTCCATCTTTCACAAAACTGCATCCATCAGTCTCTATAGTCTTCAGGCAGTCATGTGTTACTGATTCCAAGGTAGTTACACTAAGGAAAGATGCTGGGATGACAACGTTAGTGCTGATTATATTTACATCATCCTTCACCTCTTTCCACTCTGTTCCCAGCTCCCGCTGTCCTCCAGAAAGCTCAAATCCAAGGTACATTACTCATTGTTGTAGAAGCTGTGCTTTTGACAGAGAGACTGGATACCCACTTAGTCCCAAAAAATTCAATAGACTTATGGTTCACTGAAGACAATCCCCTTCATTTTTGGTGGCTATTAAGAGGTCATCCACATACTGCAACAAAGTCTCAGTTTGTGAAGGCAGTTCCAAAGTCTCCAATTCTCAGGCCAGTCAGTTCCCAAATATCATGGGCTATTCTTAAATCCTTGAGGCAACACTGTCCAGGTTAATTGAGCTTTTCTACCAGTTTCTGAATTTTCCCATTCAAATGTAAATAGGTTTTAACTAGCCTTTGCAAGAGGCAGACAGAAGACAGAAAAAAAGGCATCATTCCAATTCAAAATGGTAAACCAAATTTGCTCATTTTTCAATTTTGTCAACAAAGTATAAGGATTTGTCACTACTGGGTGCAAGTCCTCTACAACCTTATTAACAGCTCTTAAATCCTGAACTAATCTATGACTTTTTCCATCTTTCTTAACTGGCAATATTGGGGTGTTATATTCAGTTCACATTCTATCAATAGTCCATACCTCAGTAATCTGCCTACTATTTCTTTAATCCCTTTTTGATCCTTGTTTTAAGGTTAAACTCCAAATCTCAACTAATTCCTCATTCTCCACCCTTCTCCACTAAATATTATTTCTGCCCCTAGCTGCCCTAACAAATCCCTTCCTAACAAAGGCGTAAGACATTTTGGGAAATATAAAAATTGATTAATTCCTACCTCGCTTCCTAACCTATATTCAATAGGTCACAAAAGGACTCCTTCTCAGTTTGGCCAATAAGAAGATAGCTGCCACTGTTGCCATTGCTATAGCCCTTCCTAATATTTTCTTTTGTTGTTATCTGGATTACGAAATACTCTCCAAGCTTCTTCAATCAGTTTTTCTATGTCTCAGGTCCTCCTAAAACCAAAGAAACTAACTGCTGCCTTCCAGCATCAGAAGCAGGGTCCAAAATGGTAAATTTTGCATTGCCCCCCCCCCTCAAGTTTATCTAAAAGTTCCATAGGAGACCCCTGCTTTATTGCATACAGGGCTGACCAATTAACAGGTTTTGGTATTGCATTCTCAAGCCAAAATTTTATTCAATCTTGGTATCTCTTTAACAGCTGGTGTTTTGCATTGACATTTGGATCCCATTCGGGGGTCAGTTACAGGTAGATAATGATCTACATCCCTTGGTAAGGCTCTGGCGGTGATAAGCCTGTACTTGAGTGCAAGCTGTTTTCACTACTAGCTGTCTCTCAGTTTCAGTTAGGGCTATACCCCTTCACAACTTCCCTGAAAAGGTGGGACCAGGTTCTCCACCTTTTCTTCCAGTTCTTTATCAGAACTTAGTATTAAGCATTTTTGCCCTATACTACAGGCAGAACATCACTTGAGTTTCCCCATTTCCTTTTGTTTCCTGGTCTTTTCCTTTTTATACCAAAGGGTCTTGGGGAGCTAAAGTAATTCCACATTTCCTTTGCCATTCAGGATGATTTCTCAATGTAAAAAAAACCCCAAACATTTCAGCATAGGTCACCTCATCCCATTTACCTTCCTGTTTCAAAACCAGCATTAACTGTAACAAAGTATCATAGTTAAAACTACCATTGAATAGCCATTTTTCTCCTGAACCCAGCTTATAAAGAGACCACCATTGATTACAGTATTTTATCAAGGTTCTTGTGGGGGGTTTGGGTTTGGGTTTTTTTTATCCATATTACCTCCAACTGGTCTCCCTACTTCTTTCCAGTGTTATAAAACACAACCCAAAAGACTTCTTCAAAATTTCTCTACTCTGTTTGCCTCTCATTTGACGTGCAAAATAACCCCCCACAACTTGCAGAGTTATGAAGTCAGGTATGTTTATTATGCCACTGGGCATTGGATATCTCCAAAAGAACTGCACAGAGAATAAAGGACAGGTGGATATTTATTGCCAAAAGACATACATATTCATTACATTTCTGGGAATAGGCCGGGTTATGCTGATCAGTTCCGAGAAATCATTAGCATAGGTGTCCTCCCCTTCGTGCTTGCGCACTGCCTCTTGGTGGTGGTCCTTGGGGTCTTCAGGGATAAAGCTTAGAGGTCACCTTTCTTTGCATAGGCCCAGTAGTTTCTTGAATCCCCTCCAGACCGCAGGAGAAGACAAAACCAGCTTTCTTGCTGTAGCCGCCGACCTCCTTATCAGTGCAACCTTGATGAGTCCATAAAACTGCCAGGCTCACAAAGTTCCCACAAAACTCCATTACGGAAACCCCCACTTGCAAGGTGTCCAAGGCTAACCAAACACCCAAGCTACAGCCCATCAAGCTAAACAAAGGCTTATCTAAAGTTCCAGATCACATTATACTTATACACGATATTCCAAAACCACACTTATAATAACAAACAATGCACACCACCATAATTGACGTGACAAATAATATTCCTGAGACTTACTTCGACATATTATCTTTACAATTACACCTTCAAATTTGTCCTACTCTCTCCAAAACTTAAATTTTCGGCAAAAAACTTTCCCCCCCAAAATCCAAAACCCAGCCAACACCTTTTCCCACAAAATGAACACCACATAAATGGGTTTACACTGCTCACATCTAGTACATAAAGATATTACAGCGGTTTCGAAACCCACCACTCTTTGCATTTCAGGAATCCAAATCTCCAGTTCCAAAAACATTAAACCCAAAATCTCATTTTGATATGCTTTCTGTAATCTATATAACCAAAGTTTCAATAACCAGGCAGAGACTCAAACCCCTTTAACAAAGTGGGGACTCAAACCCCTTAATTATAGCTTATAAATGGTGACAGTTTTAACTCATTCCCCAATTATCAGAAAAGAATACCTTTTATTAGATGGTCCTTGTCTACTCCCGCAAAGATCCAATTGAGGTGAGGAGTCCCTCCTGAGAAGGGATTTCTTAAGATTTTTGGATTTTAGAGGCAGGACAAGAATTAGTTACTAGTTAACTAGGTAGGAGATTGCACCTGCATCCTCAAAGAATAGACTATTGTCTGAAATCGCTGAAGTAAAGAAGCAGCCCCTGGTAAGAAGGAACTCTTGACCCTAAAGACCAGCTGAAGATGGGTCACTGGCCTGGCAGGAGGTCAACCGGCCTAGCAGTAAGTCAAGGAGCAACTGAGCCTGTGCAGGGATGAAAGGTAAAAAGTTCAACCTTGAAGATGACCATTTACTTCATCCTCACGACCACCGATGACCACCACTAGGAGGCACTGCGCAAGTGCAACGAGGAGTAGACTTAATTTTAATATGAAGCGGGGACAGGTGATGCATATGTATAGGCGTATTGGGAAATCATATGAATATGTAACACTTTATTGCATTTAAACTGCAATGAGCTGCTGGAAATTTGGGCACGTTTTTGGAGGAGTGATCACACGTGTCCCCAGCGCTGCAATAAACATACCTCTCATAACCCACCAGGTTGTGAAGTCATTTCTCCACGTGTCACTCCAGAGAAATCTCTGGGGATACCCAAGGGAGTCCTATTCTTAAAGGGTTTTGCAGCTGAGCAGAGCAGGTTTCATCTGGGGTGCCAAATCTTAAACAAAGAAAATAGCCCAACAGCCTGAGATACTGTTAAGCAGGTATTCTTTAATTTCGTGGATGAAGAAGCACTGAGGACATTCCTCCATAAGAATGCATGTAGGTCTCCTTATTTTATTTACTCAACACATACATATTCACTACGTTCCCAGAAAACGTTTAACTTTTCTCCTCCTGTTCCTGGAACTAATTACATATTACCTTGTGTCTGATTTACAATACAGCAGTACCCGCTTATTGCCCATTTAAGCCAATTCTGGCTATTCCCGGTGATCCTTTGTTGTCTTTCACAGGTGTCTGATTGGTGATTTCCTTATCTCTAGCAATTAGCAGTGGAGTATGTGATCCTTGATGTTATCATTAACTAAGATTAAGATCGAAGACGTTGAAGATTACAAATCTCCTTGTCTCATTCCATAATCGCCTGTTTGTCATTTGGGTGCGGTACCATACCAAGGAGGTGTCAGTATTGTAAAGAAATCCCCTCGGGGTGCATTTTAAATACATTGGAAGCAGTTAGGGGAGCCTCCAGGAGCTGTAACAAAAGAAAATTTTACTAAATACTGTAATCAGTCGTGGCCATTGTATAAATTAGATGAAGGAGAACGATGGCCTCTTAGTGGGTCACTGAGTTATAATACTTTGTTGCAATTAGTGCTTTTTCTAAGAAGAGAACCAAAATGGGATGAAACTATGTATTCAGATATGTTTTATACGTTGCAGAATCACCCAGAGTGGCAAAAGGATGTGGTATAAATTTAGCGATCCCCTTGTCTTAGCCTTACAAAAAAATAAGGGAAAGGCTTTGAAAAAAGTTGTAGTAGTTTGAAAAATGTTCTGCTGGTAGTATTGGGAAAAGATGTTTGAAAGTTTATGAACAACAAAAAAGACAGTGAATGTGAAAAATAAAGAACAATTTGCTGATCAAACAAAAGGATACAAGGAGAAAACGGCCTCATTATTCCAGGCACAAATCATCCTGTTTAAGAAGGAATGTGGCGTGGTCTTATCCCAAGGTTGTAGTGTTGTCTGTCGAGTGAAATACTATGTTACCATAACGTCCTTTGCCTTTGCTTTATCTTGCTTAAGATTAACAGATGTTGTTATCTTGTTTGTGTAACTGCCAAAACCAACAAGTCGGACTTCAAGAAGGGTATAAAAGACTGCCTAAGTTACCCAAACTTTTGCGAGCCTCGGTGAAGCTGCGACTTCCCGGCCGCCCAGCGCTGCTTTTGCTTTCCTATCTTAAATAAACTTTTAACGAACCATTTGAGACTTTGTTTGTCTTAATTCAACTATAACAATTTTGGTGCCGTGACTCGGATCCAGAAAGCTAACTTGGATTTTGACTCTGGGAGGGCGCCCCACCCTCGGATGGTCCCGGAGGAGAGTTCGACTTAGGTTTACCTGGATTTTCCGAACGGAGATAGGAAAGCAAAAAGAAAAGAAAGATACTGCAGTTCCCCGTAATTTTTGTGCACGAAGAGCCAGGTGAAGACTCCAGAGAGAGTAAGTATATAGTGGTTCCATCTGGTCGGGGATTGGGTACCCGGAGTGCGAGTGATTGAGACGTCCACCGGACTTAGTAGTCCACCGGGCGAAGCGAGTGTGGACCTCTTAGTAGTGCGGTTCCCATTGTCCGCAAGGATGTGGGCCACAAATAGAGGGAAGCAAATGATTTGAGAACGAAAGAAGGCACTCTCGGAAGATGGGCCAGAAGGAGAGTAAGACTTCTGGACCCATACAGGAGAAGCGGGGTAGGGGTGGGCTCCCCGATGTGAAAGATAAAGGTTTGTTCATTAAACCGTTTAGCATAAACCGTTTAGCATAAGCAAGGAGGAGCCCCGGCCCAACTAACTTACTTAGCATAAGTAAAGAAGAGCCTGGGGCCTAAAGAATGTGTAAAGTGAGGAAATACTTAGCTGAATGAGCACCCAGAACCGCTGAACAATGGAAATTTACCCCACAACGCAATAAAAAGGCAGAAGAAGAAGAAGAGGGCGCGGTCGTTGGCGGAGCGAAGACTCCCCGGCCGCCCAGCGCTGTTTTGTTTATTGCCTGCTTGCTAAATAAATTTGATTGGCTTTAATTGAACTGGTTCCTGTCAATTATTGGAACGCATTTTATGACACCCGATATACCCCCGGATAGCCCATTAGGATTAATGATTCAACATTGGGATGATTCCCCCTCCCTGAAAGGGAAATCTAAGGAAAAAAATGATCCATTATTTTATGGAGATTCGGGGAGGAAAAACAGATAAGAAAGGACTTATATTGGCCAATTTATGGATCTTTTGAAGATTGGATATGCCAACAATTAAATATATATGTCAACAATAGGCAGCCATTTAATAAGGAGGAGAGTGAATATGCCTTTTTATGGATCCTGGGTACGGCCCAGCCTGTTAATTTATTCCCATTGAAAGAAAAGAAAAATAACAGAAGAAGGAAGGGGGGTGAAGACGAGCTACCGATGCCCCCCCCCGCCATGTTCCACCTCCTCCGCCATTTCAAGATTCAGATCAGGATCTTCCTTCTACTGCCCCTCCACAATCTGAAGGGGGCACTTCTCCTCCTAGCCCAAGAATAACTAGAAGCCAAACCAGAAAAAGAGAGGAGGAAAATTTGTTGTACCCATTAAGAGAAACTGCCATGGGAGGACCACAACCCAGGGTGGGATTTGTCTCTGTGCCCCTTAATTCTGGGGACATCACAGATTTCAAGAAAGAAATGGAACGGCTATTAGAAGACCCATTAGGGGTTGCAAAACGTTTCGATCAGTTCCTCGGGCCTAATATTTATACTTGGGACGAAATGGAGTCCATCTTAAAAATCCTGTTTACAAACGAGGAACGAGGGATGATAAGAACAGCCGGCATGAGGAATTGGGACCAGAGACACCAACATGGCCCCGCCGGAGATGTTAAATGGCCCTTACAGCGGCCCAATTGGGACAACCAGAACCCAGCTCATAGAAATAACATGGTTGATCTCCGGGATATGATAATTCAAGGAATAAGAGATTCGTTACCTAAGGGTCAAAACATTAATAAGACCTTTAGCGAACAACAGAAAAAAGATGAGACCACTACTGAGTGGTTAGAAAGGTTGAGAAAAAGCTTACAATTGTATTCCGGGTTAGACCCTGATAGTCAAGTCGGTCAGGCCTTGCTGAAAATCCAGTTTGTCGCCAAATCCTGGCCTGATATACGGAGGAAACTAGAAAAAAATAGAGGATTGGCAGGAAAGGGGATTAGATGAGTTGTTACGGGAAGCCCAGAAGGTGTACATAAGAAGGGAAGAGGAAAGTCAGAAGAGGCAAGCTAAGATATTGATGGCAGCTGTAAAGGAAGGACAGAACCAGAGCAGGTGGTTTACCAGGACGGGAGACTTATGCCAAAGAAGGGACCATACATAAATAACGAAAGGGACGGACCCCAGAGGCACCCGGCAGACATGAGAAGGAGGCCCTGCTTGCCAGAAATCGAAAGTTTTTATTGTCACAAGAAGGGACATTTACAAAAAATTGCCGGAAAAGGTTGCAGGATGAAGAGATTTTTAAGGAAGACTAGAGGGGTCAGGGGTTCTATTGGCTGGGGACCCCTAAGATTACTGAGCCCTTGATAAAATTAAAACTAGGTCCCCAGCATGAGGTGTTCGAGTTCCTTGTGGACTCAGGCGCCAAAAGATCTACTGTCCAAAGATTACCTTCTGGATGTCTTGAGTCAAAAGATACGCTCCAGGTAGTAGGAGCAAAAGGAGAACCCTTTAAAGTACCGTTAATAAAGAATGTAAGTATAGAAGCCCCAAATAAATACGGGGTGGGAACATTTTTATTGGTCCCAGAAGCTGAATATAATCTTCTGGGGCGAGATCTGATGGTAGAGTTAGGAATCAATTTAGAAGTAGATCAAGAAAAATTAAAAGTTAAATTATGTTCATTAGCTTCAGAAGATGAAGCTAAAATTAACCCAGACACTTGGTACACTCCAGGATCGGTGGGGAGATTAAATATCAAACCAATCACAGTCTCCATAAAAGATCCAGATCACCCGATTAGGATAAAACAGTATCCCATCTCCAGGGAGGGAAGGGTTGCAGCCGGTCATTGAGAGGCTTTTGGAACCCTGCATGTCTCGCCACAATACACCCATATTGCCTGTAAAGAAATCGGATGGGACATATCGCTTGGTACAAGATTTGAGGGCCGTGAATGAGAGAACCATCACTCGATTCCCTGTGGTAGCCAACCCACACACTATATATACTTAATCAACTAAGTCCCAACTATAAATGGTATAGTGTCATCGATCTGAAGGATGCCTTTTGGGCTTGCCCTGTAGGGGATTTTCTTGCAGCACAAGGCCATGGAATATTACAAGGAGCCTGTGTGCACAACCCTGCCTACGATTACGGCGAGAGTGGCCTCAGAACCGTCCTTGGATAGAGCTGGGAAGAGGAACCAGGATGTTTCACAGGCGATAAGGACAGAACAAGAATGCAAAGAATGCAAGGCTTAATTGCAAGGAGGGGGGGGTGGCTGTAAAGTGTGCTTGCGGGTGAGTAGTCTAGCTGGACCAATTATATTGTTATGTTAGGCGGGTAGACACTGTATTGTAACCAATCATAATAATTGCTTAGCTGCGTGTACTCTGGCAAAATAGTATATAATCTGAGCTATCTTGGCAATAAATGGGAACAATACCATACTTCCATGAAGATCGTGTATTGATTCCTGAGGTGGCTTCCTTCAAGTGGCGCCCAATCCAGGGACCAAAAAGCGGTGGTGGCTCGACATTCTCTTCAGGGAACCCAGGAGACCAGGAGAAACTGGAGCCAGAGGAGAGCTCAACGCGGCCGAGGGTCCACTGACATCGGAAAAGGAATGTTGAGGTAGGAAGGAATTGCGCAACCTTCCCCCCGCATTGGAGCACAGCAATGGAGTTAATAGTTTGCTGCTGCTCAGAAACTGCTCCTAGGTATCCTTGCACGGCGAGGAGAGGGAGTTAAAGACAAAGAATTAGGCAAGCTCATAAATTGGGCAAGGGAAAAGGGATTTTTGAAGGAACCTCCTAGACTGTTTCTAACCGAAGAATGGCGCAGTATTGGAGATTATATGTGGGACTGTGTTATTAATGGTAAAGAAAAAGATATGTCAGTGTTGGGTGCAATCTGGAGAGTTGTGATTAATACCTTAAAGGAAATGCGTGCTGAGGCAACGGTAGCTGCTGCGGCAGTACATTCAATTACGCCAGAAAAGACTGTTGGTGGTGACCCTCCGCTTCAAAAGCCTGTCGAAAGTCAGTTAAGTACATTTTTGGGGTTAAATAACGCTCGCCCTGTGAAAGGGATGGTGGGACAGAAGGTATGGCAGAATGTAGCCGAAATGGTGAAAGAAGTGGAGGGAGCACAGAGTGAAACTTTGAGAGATTCTGAATCCCTTAGGGAAACCACAGAAGCTTCACCCCCTGGAGATCATATCCAAAAAGCAAAGGGTGAGGAAATGGGAGGACCTAGTTGTAGACCTAAGATATATCCCTCTCCCCCTGAACAAACTCCGCTGCCTCCTGAGGAGGATGGAGATGAGTTAATGCCTAACCAAGATGAGAAGATTCTTAAGTTCCAGGAATTACGAGATCAAATGATCGAATTAGAAGATCGGATCGAGCAATCAGTTCAGCAAATCGAGTCAAGAGTTTCGGAATGGTCGCACGTCACCCCATCAGCGCCAGCAGCGAAAGGACCGGCCACAACGGTGTAAGAACTGCACCGTTCACTGTTGCCGATGAGAGACGAGACTTCTGGTGGCCTGGAGCTGCGTCCTCCTCCGTATCATCACTCTGATAAAACATTAACACAAATACAACCGCGGTGGTCAAGTATAGTAAGGGATGCAATAATAGAGGGTGACTGGCAAACAGCGGGGGCTATAGCATGCCCAGTAGTGTTTGATCAAAATCAGCCACGATATGAGCAACATGATTGGAAAATTTTACAACAAGCTAGAAAGACAGTGACAGAGCATGGGATAAAATCAGAAGCGGCGCGTACTATTTTAGATTGGATTTACTCAGCAGATGTTAATTCTCCGGCTGATAGTATGAACTTAGCGCGCTTGCTCTTAACTCCATCACAAATGTTAGTCTGGGAAAGAGAATGGAGACGTCTTGCTCAACAAGAGGCGAGCCGACCACATAATGCAGGGGACCCTCTAGATGGAATTAACCCTGAAATGTTGGTTGGGGCTGGGATTTACAGCCACCTTCACGTTCAGTTACAATATCCTGTTGCAATACATCATTTATCGGCGCAATTAGCAAGACAAGCCTTTTATGCTGTTCCAGATAACAAACCACAGCCTAGTTTTACGGCGGTTAGACAAGGTCTCTCAGAGCCGTTCGCACATTTTGTTGACAGATTATGGGATGCAATAAGCGTTCAAACTGAAATGTCTGAAGAATCTAAACAATCAATGTTTAAATTGTTGGCTTTTGAAAATGCGAATGCAAAGACTAAACCTATACTAGCAACATTGCCTAAAGGTGCTGGAGTGGGAGAGATGTTGGAAATTGCAGAACGAGCCAAAAATCAGCAACAAGGCCAGGTTGTAGCTCATGCGGTAGCAGAAGCTATTAAGCCAGCTACCTCACTTATAGCAGCTGCGGTACAGAGATTTCAGAAATCAGTGTCAAAAGGTGACAGCACTCAAGGATTGTGTTTTTGATGCGGTAGCAAAGGCCATTATCGGCGAACCTGTCATGCTGCTGTATGGTGTGATAGATGCCAAAAGGATAATCATACTACAACAACATGCTGGTTTTCAAAAAACGGGAACAAGAGCGCAAAGGGTCCCCGCGCTCAGACAAAAGTGGCCGGCCCGGTAACTCAGGCAGCCAGTATAATGCAATCCAACAACTCCCTCCTCCAGCCACAAGAGGGAGTCTTGGAATCGATGTGGCAGCAGCAATAGATGTTAATAGACCAGCAGGTACAAAAAATACCAACAGGAATTACAGGTCCGACATATAATGAACATAGCATTATTGGTGCATTGTTAATCGGAAGATCATCTTCTGGGCTTGCTGGTTTAATTGTATTGCCGGGAGTGATTGATGCAGATTATACTGGGGAAATTATGGTGTGTGCGTATACATTGACCCCACCACTTGCCATAAAGCAAGGCACTCGAATTGCCCAATTGGTCCTTTTTCAACAGGTTTTGCATTAACTTGAAAACATTCCAAGACCACACCGCAGTGTGAGTGGCTTTGGATCGACAGGGGAAACTGTAGTTAGTTTGGTGCAAAATATGAAACAACGGCCATTAATTTCAGTAGTGTTAGTTTTAAATCAACAGAGACACCGAATCCAAGCCATGTTAGACACCGGCGCAGACGTTACAATAATTAATCAAACAGTTTGGCCGGCCAATTGGGGAACTCGACAAGCCTTAGATGCAGTGCAAGGGGTGGGTGGAGGATCTTCTCCAAAAATCAGTGTAACTCCAATTCAAATTGTTTTTCCAGAAAACCAAACAGTAGCTGTGTCGCCCTATGTAATGAATCTACCGGGGGGCTCCAAGCATTACTTGGTAGAGATGTACTCAGTCAGTTGGGAGCCACATTGTGTTTTCCTTAACCGCCACTGCTGTGCAGCCGCCCATCCCACCAATTCAGTGGAAAACAGATGAACCGGTGTGGGTTGAGCAGTGGCCACTAAGTCAAGAGCGGCTGCAAATAGCTCATCAGCTGGAACAAGAACAATTGGCTGCTAAACATATTAAGACATCAGTCAGTCCATGGAACACCCCTTATATTTGTGATACCAAAAAAATCTGGCAAATGGCGACTGTTGCATGATTTACGTAAAAATCAATGATCAGATGTGGGCTATGGGAGCCTTACAACCAGGCTTACCTACTCCTACGATGCTCCCACAAGATTGGTTTATATTGATAATTGATTTAAAGGACTGTTTTTTCACAATCCCTTTGCAGCCACAGGATACTGTTCGGTTTGCTTTTACATTGCCTTCTGTAAATAAGGCAACTCCTGCACAAAGATTTGAATGGGTAGTTTTGCCTCAAGGAATGAAAAATTCCCCAACAATGTGTCAAATGTATGTCCATTGGGCATTAGAACCTATTTGAAAAATGTTACCACAAACTATCATTTACCATTACGTGGATGATATTTTATTTTGCCAGCCTAATCCATTTACACAAGATGTTTTAATGACAATTACAGAAATGCTTCCTGAGAACGGCTTGGTGGTTGCACCTGAGAAAATTCAGCAGAATCCACCTTGGAAATATCTTGAGTGCCTTATCACTGACAAAACTGTTCAGCCACAAAAATTAACAATCACTACTAAAATCAAAACATCGAATGATGCACAAAAATTAATAGGTGATTTACAGTGGATTCGTACAATTAGTGGAATTCGAAACAATGAAATGCAGCCACTAATGTCTCTGCTGCGTGGTACAAACCCTGCACAGGCAGTGACTCTCAGTACAGTACAAAAACAATGTTTACAAACATTGGGACAATAAATTTTAGATTCTGCAGTAGATCCTTGCTATTCAGACGTTCCCTTCGGCATTTGGATCTGTAATCAATCTGATGCTCCTTTTGCAGTAATATACCAGTGGCCGGCTTTCCAAAAAGAAAAAGGGGGAGAAATGGGGAGTGAGCGAGGTGAAACAGAAACAGAAAAGCAAGAGGAAATGAAAGGCGAAAAGGCGATAGCTATATTAGAATGGATATTCACACCACATACAGCCCCAATGAGTATTTGGCCTAGAACAGAAGTTATAGCGTATTTGATCCGAAAAGCAGGAACAAGAGTGTGTAGTATATGGGGACGTGAGGCAGAACATATCAGTCTTCCAATTAAGAGTCTAGATCTAGAATGGATTTTAAAGCGCTCAGGACCCTTACAAACCGCACTTCTGTCTTTTTCAGGAATTATCCACAACAGACAACCTAAAGATCCCAGGCTACAGGTTCTAATGAAACAAAATTGGGTCGCTGCACCAAAAGTTGTTTCCCAACCAGTGGATGGTCTTATGGTGTTTACTGACGCAGGGAAAAGGAGAAAAATAGCAGTATGTACCTGTAAAGATCAGGCAGAATGGCAGCAACAAGTAATCCAAGGAGATATACAGGATTTTTGCAGACACTAGAGCTCACAGCAGTCTATTGGGCCTTAACACATTGGCCACAAGAAAATTTGAACATAGTATCAGATTCATTATATGTAGTGGGAGTAGTACAGCGAATTGAAGATGCCATAATTAAAGAAGCAAATAATCGCAGACTATTTGATCTATTTCAAAAAGTAAAAAGAGCAGTTTTAATTTGAACTAAACCATGCTGTATTATTCACATTCGTAGCCATAAAACAGAGTTAGGGCTTGGAGAGGGTAATGCAAGAGCAGATTCAATTGTTAGCATTACCATTGAAGCTCCAAGGAGCTCATTTTCAGCAGCTCAAAACAGTCATTCTCTGTTTCATCAAGCTGCAAAACCATTGAGTCGACAGTTTAACATCAGCCTTTCTGATGCCAAAGGTATAGTCAGATCTTGTCCTCAGTGTAGTAAACATGGCAGTAGTCTTGGAGTAGGAGTTAATCCTAGAGGTTTACAAGCTTGTGAAATTTGGCAGATGGACGTAACCCACATACCAGAATTTGGCCGATTAAAATATGTACATGTAAATATTGATACATTTTCAAGAATGATATGGGCTACTGCTCAAGCAGGAGAACGAGCCATACATGTGATTAAGCATTTAACAGCTTGCTTTGCTATAATGGGTGTTCCAAAGGAATTAAAAACTGATAATGGACCATCGTATGTTGGAGAAAAGGTAAACAGATTCTTGCAGACATGGGGAATTAAGCATGTAACAGGAATTCCTCACAATCCAACAGGCCAAGCCATTATAGAAAGAGCCCATAGAACAATAAAAGAATATCTTAACAAACAAAAACCAACAGAAATAACAGATCCAATTATCAGACTAAACCAAGTTTTGTTTACATTGAACTTTCTGAGTTTAGCAGGTGATGCAGAACAACCTCCAGTAATAACTCATCACAGTAAAATGAAAATGCAATCTGTACCTGAGATTCAGGTCCATTATAAAGACCCTAAAACTGGAATGTGGGGCGGTCCTAAGCCTCTGTTGTTTAATGGTCGGGGTTATAGTTGTGTCTCCACAGACGACGGACCTCTCTGGGTACCTAGTCGATGGACCAAGCCTGCCACAGCGATCGTGGTCTCGGCCAAGGACAGTGATGGACCTGATTGAGCTGTGTGTTATTGTAAGCTTGTGCAAAATCTCTTTTGCGTACATTGTACCACAACCGAAACAGAATGTATGGATAACCTTAGCTAACCTAACAGGTCAGGACACAATCTGTTTGTCACTAGCCTCACCAGAAAACCCCTTTTCTACCTGTTTAGTAGCAGTCCCCATAGACGAATGGCCCTGTAAACCTCCTTTTATTAAACGAGATAAAGATAGAGTGGATGCTTGGGACCTATGGGTTCCTTGGACCTTTCTGCATGCATTATTAGAACCTCAGGAAATAGAATTGTTGGGATCAATAAAAATGGATTTCTGTTTATACTTTAACTGGCCAGGAAAAAATGAATCAGCTGTAAATGTTAATTCAAGTCTTAGTGTATATCGCAACAGCAGTGCGTGGTGTAATTATACTAGCTTAACTATCTCAAAATCGACCAATACTCCTTTGAAATTACCAACAGGTTTGTTTTTAGTCTGCGGTGATCGTGCTTGGCCAGGTATTCCATCTAAATTAAGAGGAGGACTCTGTTCATTAGGACGATTAACTTTATTGACTCCTAACACCACAATGATACTGGCCAAGGCACGTTCACATCATCGATGGAGAAGGGCAATACACATGTACACAAAGGATTGCAAAGATAATGTAGAGTTTTGGTCACCTGGAGAAATATTTGCAGCATCTGTTTTAGCTCCTCAAGTAGGTGTAGCTGGGGCACTCACGCAACTGAGTAGGTTAGGATGCTGGCTTGCAAAACTAATGCTACTTCTGCGGCACTGTCCTCCTTATTGTTAGATGTAGATTCTGTTCGCCATGCTACATTGCAAAATAGAGCAGCTATTGATTTTTTGTTATTAGCTCAAGGTCATGGCTGTAATGAATTTGAAGGCATGTGTTGTATGAATCTGTCTGACCACTCTGTTTCTATACACAAACAGATCAACCAGCTGCATGACTTAACAAAACAGTTACAGGTATCAGATGGTCTGAATGGATTGTTTCAAGGATGAGGAATAACCGGATGGCTTTTAAGTTGGAAAAAGTTTGGACTATTGATACTGACAACTGTGGTTTTGTTATTATTAATATTGCCTTGTATACTGAATTGTTTACAGAAGATGATAGAAAAAAGTATCAGTAGAGTTTGGGTTGTGCAAAAAGAAAAAGGGGGAATTGTAGGGGATTTTCTTGCAGCGCAAGGCCATGGAATATTACAAGAAGCCTGTGTGCACAACCCTGCCTACGATTACGGCGAGAGTGGCCTCAGAACCGTCCTTGGATAGAGCTGGGAAGAGGAACCAGGATGTTTCACAGGCGATAAGGACAGAACAAGAATGCAAAGAATGCAAGGCTTAATTGCAAGGAGGGGGGGGTGGCTGTAAAGTGTGCTTGCGGGTGAGTAGTCTAGCTGGACCAATTATATTGTTATGTTAGGCGGGTAGACACTGTATTGTAACCAATCATAATAATTGCTTAGCTGCGTGTACTCTGGCAAAATAGTATATAATCTGAGCTATCTTGGCAATAAATGGGAACAATACCATACTTCCATGAAGATCGTGTATTGATTCCTGAAGTGGCTTCCTTCACTTTCAAGCTATACCTGATATCAGTAGTTATTAAGGATGGTCTACCTCCCATGGGAACAAGCTTTATTTCCAGGCATATTAAAAGTACTTTAGGTGATTTTGGCATCTCATTTTAAATAGTCACACTGGGCTCTTTCTTACCTCTTGGAAGTGAGGTATTTGGGACATTGGCTCACAAAGGGGCATAAGAAATTAGATCCTGAAAGAGTAAGGGGAATTTTATCGTTAACTGTGCCTAGTAATATGGCCCACTTGCCTACAGGCGATCGTGGCTACCGCATTGTTAGTAGAAGAAGTCACACGAGTTACCCTAGGGGGAGAGTTAAAGGTATATACTCCCCATAATATTCGCGGAGTATTGCAACAACGAGCTGATAAGTGGCTTACTTACAGCCGACTATTGAAGTATGAAGGAATTTTGATTAATTCTCCCAAATTAGAGATCGAAGTTACTTCCCTCCAGAATCCGGCCCAGTTCCTGTATGGGGAACCCAAAGAAGAATTGACACACGACTGCCTTCAACTAATAAATTTACAGACTAAAATAAGAGAGGATTTAGAGGAAGACGAATTAGGTGAAGGTGAAAAATTATTTATCGACGGGTCCTCACGAGTAATTGAAGGACAACGGAAATCGGGATATGCAGTTATAGACGGACATACGTTACAGACAAAAGAAGCAGGACCACTAAACAAAACATGGTCCACACAAGCATGTGAATTATATGCCCTGTTATGAGCATTAAAGCTCTTAGAAAATAAAATTGGAACTATATATACAGATTCAAAATATGCCTTTGGGGTAGTGCATACCTTTGGGAAAATTTGGGAAGAGAGAGGTCTAATTAATACCCAAGGGAAAGGATTAGTCCATGAGAAACTAATCCTGGAAGTTCTGAAAGCGTTAAGGGGTCTGTTAAAAATAGCGGTTGTTCATGTAAAGGGACATCAAAAGGGAATTACCCATACGATAAGAGGAAACAATTTAGCCGATGTCGCGGCCAAACAAGCTGCGTTATTAACTTTAAGAGAAGAACCTGAGAGGTTAAAGCTAGACAAAAGCTTTACCCTCCAAGAACTGGACAAATTAAAACAAACTGGGGCAAAAAGAGTGGGGGACAAATGGCTCTTGCCCGATGGTCGAGAAATCCTTCCAAAGGGGTTAGCTCGATGGATATTGAGCAAATTGCACCACAAAACTCATTGGGGGATTCAAGCCTTAGTGGATCAATTTGAAATAAATTATACTTGTGGGGGAGTATACGGTTTAGCTAAGAAGATTTTAGAGGGTTGTTTGACTTGTCACAAAGTCAATAAACGACAACTCAGGGAAAAAGTACAAGGGGGACGGGAATTAGCAAAAAGACCTTTTGAGAAAATACAAGTGGATTTTACAGAATTGCCGAGGGTAGGGAGAGATCAGTATCTACTAGTCTTGGTGGACCATCTTACGCATTTTGTAGAAGCCTTCCCGGTAGTGAGGGCCACTGCAAAAACAGTCATTAAAATTCTCCTTGAAGAAATTATCCCTAGATATGGAATCATTACTGTAATTGACTCAGATCGGGGACCGCATTTTACCTCCCAAATAATTAAAGAAACAGCCGAATTGTTTGGCACAAAATGGGAGTATCATACCCCTTGGCATCCACAGAGCTCGAGAAAAGTAGAAAGGATGAATGGGGAAATAAAAAAGCATTTAACCAAACTTATGGTGGAAACAAAAATTAATTGGATCAAATGTTTACCGTTAGCTTTGCTTTATATTAGGACTCAACCAAGAACAGATACTGGTATATCCCCCTTTGAAATGTTATATGGAATGCCTTATGATTTTGGGATATTAATAGAACATCCAAAAGTTACAGATAAAGTTTTGACTGAGTATATTTTAGAACTCACTAGGAGGAGACAGGAATTAAGAAAGAAGGGCTTAGTGGTCCAGAGGCCGCCTTTAGACTTATCCCTACACCGAATCCAGCCTGGGGATCAAGCACTGATAAAAACCTGGAAAGAAGCGTCTTTGACACCTCGGTGGGAAGGCCCTTTTGTTGTCTTACTTACTACAGACGCAGCAATACGGACTGCGGAAAAAGGATGGACACACGCCAGTTGAGTTAAGGGATCTCTCCCACCAGAAGGATGGACTGTGACATCTGAGCCAGGGGACCTTCGACTGAAGATAAAGAGGGACAGAACCGGTGAATGAATTACACCAGAGGGGAAGTAAAAGCTAGCCTATATCGGTGGTTCCAGGTACCGACCGGAAACACATTAAGAAAGACATTCTTTGCACCTTGGAGGGAAGACAGGATACCCAACCAGACTGGGGAGGCGGGATTATATAAAGTTGTGGGAACTCCTAAAGTGCTTCCCTTTTGTTGTGACATAGAAACTGAGGTTTCCGAGATCCCGGGGATAGAAGAAATGTGGAGAATACCCTGTATAAAACACCCTCTCTCTGGACATTTATGTTGGGTTGTGTGTGAATGTTTCAATCGTAAAGAAAGGTGGGCTTGTATTTTTCCTAGAAAACAATCTTATCGTATCAAGTGTTGCCGCCATTTTGGACAAAGAAAGTGGGCAGAAATTTGTAAACTGTTCTGTGGATGGGAGCTGTGGATACCTGAGATGTGGGACATATATGAAACAGACTGACATAAGGTTTTAGAGAAGTGCGCTAAGAAATTCGCCTGGAAGGGTGCCCGGTCATAGAACAAACTCCTATCTTTATAGCAGCCAGAAAATTCCCCTGAAGGCTACCTACTGCTGCCGAGAAGATATTAATATCCCATTGCTCTCTGCAAAAGAGTAGACGAGGAGAGGCAGAGAGGTATCAACAGTGGGGAAAATGAAGGTTGCTATTTTAGTGGTAGAGTTATCTACCGCCACTCTAATTCATGGGAATGAAAGCCCCCATCAACCATTTAAATGGAGCTTGATCCGATGGGAAGATCAGCAGACAATTCAAACAATTACTGCACCTGGGAGTCCAAGTTTTACCCCAACCTTATGTGAACTTGTACCTATAGAACCACGCCTGAACTTAAAAGGGTTTTATTTTTGTCCTAGTCTTAATCCGGAAAAAGGCTCTGTGTAGAAACTCTACCCAAAATTTTGCATCAGATGTTAAATGGGTGATACCTAATGATGGAGCCTGGTGCATTTGCTCCCTGACTGGATTAACTCCTTGCATGTCTACCGCTATCCTTAAGAGGAATGAATCAGAATTTTGTGTTCAAATCACGGTGGTGCCCCGAATTCTCCTACATGGAGAAGAAGCCATGTATTTGCATTGGGGTAATACAGGACATAGGGTTAGCAAAAGGGAACCAATAACAGCCATCACTATAGCCACCCTACTCGGTTTAGGAGTTGCTGGGACCTCTACTGGCGTGGCATCCTTAGTTCAACAACAACGAGGTCTAACATCTTTAAGGGCTGCAGTAGACGAGGATCTAGCGAGAGTAGAACAGTCTATTTCTTATTTAGAAAAATCACTAACCTCCTTGTCTGAGGTTGTTTTGCAAACCCGACAGGGATTAGATCTATTATTCCTGCAGCAGGAAGGGCTGTGCGTGGCCCTAGGCGAAGAATGTTGGTTTTATGCTGACCACACTGGAGTTGTAAGGGATTCGCTAGCTAAACTGAGAGGAGGACTAGAAAAGAGAAAACGGGAATGGGAGACTCAGGCCTCCTGGTACGAATCTTGGTTTAACCAATCTCCCTGGCTAAACACTTTGATTTCTACTTTAGCAGGACCTGTCATAATGTTATTATTAGCCTTAACTTTTGGTCCTTGTATCATTAACAAGTTTGTAACCTTTGTCAAGAACTGACTAGATAAAGTACAATTGATGGTGTTGAAACAATCAGAATTAGAGATGAAAATTTTGCCAAATGATAGTCTTGAGTTAGAAGCGGCTCATGAGGTTTTGAACAGGTTTAATTAGCAAATTACTGGTAAATAAAAGAAGGGGGGAATTTGTGATAAATAAAGAACAATTTGCTGATCAAACAAAAGGATACAAGGAGAAAACGGCCTCATTAGTCCAGGCACAAATCATCCTGTTTAAGAAGGAATGTGGCGCAGTCTTATCCCAAGGTTGTAGTGTCGTCTGTCAAGTGAAATACTATGTTACCATAACGTCCTTTGCTTTTGCTTTATCTTGCTTAAGATTAACAGATGTTGTTATCTTGTTTGTGCAACTGCTGAAATTAACAAGTCAGACTTCAAGAAGGGTATAAAAGACTGCCTAAATTACCCAAACTTTTGTGAGCCTCGGTGAGCTTCCCAGCCGCCCAGCGCTGCTTTTGCTTTCCTATCTTAAATAAACTTTTAACGAACCATTTGAGACTTTGTCTTAATTCAACTATAACAGTGAACCTGAGGACAAAACTGACTTATTGGTCACTCCTGGACGCTGTCTTGGAGGAACTCATGATGAGGGATCAGAAGTAGATAAATGAGAGAATAATTCTCGGCTTTTTAGATCGTTAGTGGGAGCAGAAGAGTTCAGTCTGATAGCGGGGCGAACGATAGGTAAAGAGACAGAAGTTATGCAAACTCCCTTATGTCAGGCTGTGGGAAATGAACAACTGGTGATTATAAAAAGACCCTTTTTCTATTACTGATTTGAAAAATTGACAGTCAATAGCTGGAAATTATAGAGACGATCCAGGTTGAACAACTAGCGCTTTTGAGATAATGATTAAAATGCAAAACTCTGACTGAAAAGATATTAAGGAAATTATGCAAATGTTTTTTAACTGAAAATGATTCATATGATTCATAAAACAGGTATCGGGAGTTTTGCAGGGAAGGAAGTAATCGTGCAAGAGGAGTATATAGGGAAAGGGGCAGAGGCTGTAGCCCCTGACCACAGAAAGTTCAGTTATAGCCAGGAGAAAATCGGTGTGCTTATTGCAAAAAGGAGGGGCATTGGAAGCAGGAATGCCATCTTTTGAATCAAAGTACCCTTCTGAATTCCCTATTCTCTGTAGAACAGGACTGAAGGAGACTGGAGTAATTTTAAGCAGAACCTTTTGTTAAAATCAAGCTAGGGGAAGAGGAAACTGACTTTCTGGTGGACACTGGGGCTGCATATTCTGTATTGAATACTTTGAAAGGATAACAATAATATATAAAATATATAATAAAATATAAATAGATATATAATAAAATTTAAGCATTATTGGTGAGATTGGATGTCAGGGAAAGCCGAACATTTTCTAAATCTTAGAGATTTAAAATAGGAAAACAGTGGGTAACTCATCAGGTTTTGTATTTGCCAGGCTTTCTAAAACTTTTGTTAAGAAAATGATTTTCTTGAAAAATTAGAAGCTCAAACAAAATTTGAAGAAGGGGAAGCTGAAGTTTTTCCTCAGTTTTTCCAGTTGAAAGGCGAATAGTAAGGGTTACCATTTAGTACAGGATCTTAGAGCAATGAATCAAATTGTTCAGGACATACATCCAGTGGTTGAGAATTAGTATATTCTTTTAACAACTTTAACTGAAAACCAGAGTTGGTTACAGTGTTAGACTTCTAAAATGCCTTTTTCTGCATTCTCCTTGAAAAGGGAAGTCAAGAGCTTTTTGCTTTTGAATGGGAAAATCGTGAAATTGGCAGAAAAACTCAGTATACGTGGACTGTTCTACCCCAAGGATTTCAAAGCAGTTGAATAATTTTTGAAAATCCAAAGAACTTGAAATATGGAAAAAGAAGATTATGCGGGAACAATATTACAGTATGTGGATGATATTCTCATTGCTACAACTACTAGAGAAGATTGCTTGCGACTAACTATAAGTCTTTTAAACTTTTTGAGTCTGAGTGGATACAGAGTTTCCAGAGAGAAGGCTCAGGTGGTACAGCGAACTGTGACTTACCTTGGATTTGAGATACAAGGACAGCGACAACTGGGAACAAAGAGAAAAGAAGCTCTTTGCCAACTCCCAGAACCACAGACAGTTCGTGAGTTAAATTTTTTTCTTGGGCTGGTGTCTGCTCTGGATTTCAAATTACTGACTATTAGCAAAGCCTTTGTATGAACTACTAAAGACATCTACTCCTGAGCATTTGGATTGGACTGATAATAGTAGAGCAGCCTACAAATATTTGAAATTGTCTTTAACGAAAGCACCAGCACTCAGGCTCCCGGACTTAACAAAACCGTTTGAGCTTTTTACTTATGAAAGATGTGGAATAGCCCTGGGAGTACTATCGCAATTTCTGGGGGAGCAGTGACGTGCAGTGGCCTATCTCTCAAAACAATTAGACAGTGTCGGCCAAGGATGGCCAGGCTGCCTGACAGCAGTCGCTGCTACAGTAATGCTGATCCAGGAAGCTCGTAAATTCACAGTGGGTCAGAAAATGACACTATATGTACCACATATGGTTATCACTGTCATGGAACAAAAAGGAGGACATTGACTCTCTCCTAGTTGAATATTAAAGGACCAGGTAATATTATTGGATCAAGAGGATATCCTTCTTAGGACCACCTCAGTTGTTAACCCGGCAGTGTTTCTTTCTACCGACCATGTATAAGGGACTCCTGAGCATGATTGCAGACAATTGAAGAGGTCTATTCCAGCTGCCCGGACCTTAAAGATCAACCACTTGTGAGTCTCGACGGGGAATAATTTATGGATGGGAGCAGTTTTGTGCGAGGAGGAAAGAGGTTGTCAGGGTATGCAGTTACCACAATAAGCTCCATAGTGGAAGTTTGTGCTTTGCCATCAACAACCTCTGCTCAGAAAGCCGAATTAGTGGTCCTAACCAGGGCCTTGGATTTGAGTCAAGACAAGAGAGTGAATATATGAACAGATTCTAAATATACCTTTGGAGCTGTGCATGCCCATGGAGCCATATGGAAATAGAGGGGGCTTTTAACAGCACAAGAGACTGGAATCAAACGTACAGAACAAATTCAAAAAATTACTAGTCATTATTCAGAAACCTACAAAAATGGCTATTATGTATTGTAAGACACATCAATCGGAGAAATTCAATATTGCATTGGGAAATCAATTGGCTCATAAAGCTGCTAAAGAGGCTGCAGCAACAGGCATCATGGCTTTAGTACCAGAAAAAGAAATAAAATTGCCAGAAACAGCTCCTAGATATGATAATAAGGATTTTAGATTAAGACATTACAGGCAAAAGAGCAAAAGAGTGGGTGGTTTGTCACACTCACTGGGCAGGTGGCAATACCTCCTTTTCTTTTAAGGGAATCGGCCAAAAGGGAGCATGATAAAGTACATGGGGGAACAGAAAATATTTTATAATACTTAAAGAAAGTAGTTGTAGGGAGAGCCATGACAGAAATTGTTCATTCGGTTACAGAAAAATGTGGGCTATGCCAAAGAAACAATCCCAATACCAATAATCGAGTAATACTTGGGAATATTAAGGAAGGAAATTCCCCAGAGATTATTGACAAACAGATTTTACTGAGTTAGCCTGAAAAGAAGGATACAGATATATTCTAGTTTTAGTAGATACCTTTTCGATCTGACCAGAGGCTTTCCCTGCTCGCACCAGTAAGGCAAGAGAAGTAGTAAAATTTTATTTAAAAATTTATTCCAAGGTTTGGGGTACCTTTAGGAATGTCCTTGGACAGAGGTCCTCATTTTGTGGCAGAAGTAATCAAACAACTAAGTAGTATTTTGGGAATATCCTGGGATTTGCATATGCCTTATAGGCCTCAGTCTAGTGGGAAAGTGGAAAGAATGAATTATACTTTAAAATTGCAGTTGAGTAAAATACGTCAGGAAACCTCTGTGACCTTGGTAAAAGCTTTACCTTTAGCATTATTAAGAATCTGAATACAACCTCCACGAGAAGGCCTTAGCCCATATGAGATATTATATGGGAGATCTTATCCGATGCTACATGTCCCAGGAGATATCACTAAAGGGAATTTGAACATTAATAACTATTTGATATCTTCAAGGAAAGACTTTTCAGGAATTGCAGAAATTTGTGACTGTTAAAAAATCCCTAAAACTTGATACACCAGCACATCCATTCCAGTCTGGAAATTGCGTGTATGTCAAGTCCTGGGACTCAGAACCATTAACTCCTAGGTGGAAAGAACCCTACCAGTTACTTTTAACTACATACACAGCCGTGAAGCTAGCTGGAAAAGGACCCTGGATTCATTATGCACAGATTAAGAAGTTTCCTGCTTCATGGACCCCAGAACAACAATCTCCAACTGCTCACCACGAGGGAAGTGAGCTGGTACCAAAGCCCGAGTGGAAAATCCAACGGGACTCAGGGAACCCACTAAAGATAAGGATTCAAAGAATTAGATCATGATGAATTTTGGGGTTATGTTTCAAATGACTATCAAATGACAATAATAACTGTGGGAAAAAGAGTGGATTGGAATGACAATAGCATATCGGAATTGATAAAAGGTTTTGGGAAAATGAATAGACTTTCTAATGTGTCAGCCTGCCTACCCATGCCATATTCCACCTCAGACCACAATGAAACGAAATAGTTAAGCATTTGGCTGTAGCTAGTAGAAGGCTGCTTCTGCAAGCATAGGAATGAAAGCCACTTCTGAAGGCATAGATAAGGAGAAACCTCAAGATAAGGGAGTACCATCTTCTGCAAACTGTGCTAATTACCAGCCTTGTAGTTTGGCAACGTGACAGAAGGAGACTGCACCTGTGCAAGATCCAGAGGTGAAAAGTTCAACAGCGAGAAAGACTACTTACTTCATCCTGATGACCACCAAAGACAGCAATGCGCAAGTGCAAGTGGGAGGGAATTTATGATAATGATTTCCCAGAACTAATTATCATAACCCAGCCTATGTTTTGAAACTTAATGAATATGTAGGCTTATGTGTAATAAATATCTAGCCTTTTGTTCTCTTGGGTGTGCAAGCTAGGCAGAGCTATCCCCCTTGCACCCACTGGCGATTAAACATACCTGCTTTATAACTCTCCGTGAGTTGTGAAGTTTGTTTCCGCAAGTCAGCATACCTTGGGGAATTATGCTATTAAATTGTATGGATCTTCAGAATTGGATAATATCACCAAAGCGTTAAAACAAACTAACACGAATTATTATTTAGACAGCGAAAACCAGTGCAGACAAAGAGGGAGTGACATACTGCAGGATGCAACACTTTGGAGGATGAGAAGAAACAGAACTGGTTTGGGGCATCATGCTAACACCGTTAGACCATCATTTCTTAGATTTGGTTGCAGGATAGAGTGAGGCACGAGTCACTGCTGGATTAATGATCCTGTGTGTTACCAACTGCAGCAGTGACATGACTGAATTACCTGAATGTAATATCTTGACAAAAGGCTTTGGAACTTGGGATTAAAAATTACAAGGAGAATGGAGGTATATTTCTACCCTGGACTGGTGCTTTAAATGGGAACTAAAGATAAGTTTGATTACCCCAAGTTGTTCTGGAACTGTACACAGAAAATCACGTGACTTTTTCGGGGCAGATATAATAATAACAGCCTTCCATTGATTGTAAAAAGAGCATTAGAATTGAGAGAAACCTGTATCAACACCTCCAACTGTCCACAGGCCGAAGTGTCAGGCCCTGGATACAGTGTATGGGTATTGGGAAGTCGGTCTTGGACTATCAGATTATCTTTTACTGAAGGAAATACACTTGTAACCTTAGACCTCCTGACACTGTGCCCTATCTGAAAGTGAAGCCATATAAACCATCGGCATTGAGGAAAAAACCAAAACAGCCACTGAGGACGATAATTGGTGAGGGCTGAGCACAACCACTGAGGTAGGATGGGGATTACAGAGGTTTTTACTCCCAGGACTGACTGCACTGGAAAACCAGATTCTAATTGAAAATCTTACCTGGCAAGTGGAACCACTGGCCAGTTCTGTTGCCAAAGGATTTGAATTGATCAGCCAATACTAAGGCAGTGTTACAGCACTGCCTGTTTTTCTATTTATTGCTGGCCAAAGCAGCATGGAGATTGTGGGTATTTGAATTTGGACACAGATCATTGTTGCACCCATATCCCAAATGTAACAAAAGATCTTAATAAGCAGATAGAACAAATCCAGGCTGTTGTCCTACAAGCTTGGGATCTTAGAGAAGATGCAGAAAACAACTTGCTGAATAAATTTTTAAACCATACAGGTCGGATATAGGTGACTGGGTGGCTTGCTTTGTTACAAACTTTAGTGTTAATCACTGCCATAATAGGGATTGTCTTTTTAGTATTGTGACAATAGGCAATTAAATTATTGGCTTTGCGCTTTGTTTAAGCTTGATGGATGAGTAGGGGGTCTGCAATGGAATTTTCTAAGAACTTTGTAAGGAGGCAGTTTTTGCAAGCTTGTGAGGGTCGCCTTGTCCTGATAAGGAGGCAGTTTTTGCAAGCTCATAAGGGTTGCGTTGTGCTGATAAGGAGGAGGCTCCAGGTACCCTTGGCAAGAATTTCCAGGACCCCATGGCAAGTTACCAACTGAGCCTGCACGGATGACAGAGGCTACTCGAAGTCAAAAGGAAGACCTCAGTCCCCCTCCTCACGACCCTCGCATGACCACTACAAAGGGAGACTGCACACGCATGAAGGGGAGGGAACTTTTGCTAATGATTCCCTGGAACTGATCAGCCTAACTTGGCCTACTCCTGGAAATGTGATGAATATGTGCATGTAACAAATATGTACCAACTGTATATAAATTCATGGCAGCTGAGACCGGGTGCGCCTCTGGCTATTCTTAGCTACGCGCCCAGCGCACTGCTACCTTGCTTTGCAAATAATTACATCACAACAAACAATAAAAGGATTACTTTTTTTTTTCAGTGGTTTCACTCGTTCGTTTTTGAAAATCTCTGGTGGCTCATCCGGGAGCCCTCGACCTGTCTCTCTCTGCTTCCCCCTGGGACATGGATGAACGGTGCACCCGAAAACAAAATTTCTTGGTTCACTGTGAACAGAGGGGAGTGAGTGGTCAGTGGCTCGAGGAATCCTGAATTGGGATTTACAAAGCAAGGTAATACATCCAAGGAGACTCCCTAAGGTTATAACCACAGTCGCCTGTAATTCTTGTGCACGAAGATCCGGACACGAAAACGGGCTGGTGAATATTGTCCAGTTTGGCGGGATTAGAGGTGAGCGGTTTTGGCCGCAAGACCCTCTGGGATTAGACGTGAGCAGTTTTGGCCACGAGACCCTCTGGGGTTAGAGGTGAGCAGTTTTGGCTGCAAAACCCTCTGGGGGAAAATTGGAGGTGAACGGATGTGTGTGATTGAGACCTGAACTGGTAGCCGGATTTGGGAAGTGCATGCGAAGTCCTTCTAAGTGCATTTCTACTCGCCCGCAAAGGACCTAGCCACTGAAGGGATGAAGTGAGTGACTGGTGGCCGTAGGAACCTCCGGGGAAAATGGGACAAGGGTCCAGTAGCATAGGTCCCGGGAAAAAAGGGAGTCAAAAGTTGCTGACAGGGAAACCCCCAGACAGCCCTTTGGGGGAAATGTTAAGATCATGGGAACAAAAAAAGGATACAAAGGAAAAAGATAAGTTAAAAATGATCAATTATTGCATGATCAAATGGCCCAAAGAGCCAATTAGATCTGACTCTTTGTATTGGCCTAAATTTGGATCAAGGCTTTGTCAAGCCTTGAATTTATATGTTAATGCCCAAGAACCCTTTTGTCAGGAGGAAATCGACTATGCAGCCTGTTGGAAGGGGATGCTAACCAGTCCTGCTCAAATAATGGCCCTTAAGGATGAGACAAGTAAAGCAGGGACAAAAAAGTGGGATCCTCTAGACCACCTCCCACCCCCGTACAATCCTGAAGATAATCCAGGGCAAAATGAAAACCAAGAAGCTAGAGAAGAGGAGGGGGAACAGCCCCAAGGTCTAGAAACCCAGGCAAGACGAAGGAACTGGAATCAAGATCCGGGATTATATCCCTTGCGGGAAGTCCCGCTGGGAGGAGCAGAAGTAAGGATAGGATTTGTAGTGGCCCCACTCACCGGTACTGAAGTCAGGCAATTTAAAGAGAAGTTAAAGGGGCTTTTGGTGGAGTGGGGGTCGCAGACCAGGTAGACCAGTTCCTGGGCCCCAATTTATATACTGGGAAGAACTATAATACATATTCTCCACCTTGGTTTTGCCTGAAGAAAGGCAGATGATAAGAGCAGCAGGGATGAGGATTTGGGAAAGAGAGCGTCAAAACCATCAGGGGGAACCTAATGGAGAACAAAAACTTCCCAATGTTGATCCCCAATGGAATCACGATACCCCGGAGGGCTGTAACAATTTAGGGGATTATCGTACTGTGAAAGGTAGAGGCCTACTTGTTTGTTCTCTAAACCGTCTGACAAAGGCAGGAAGACACTTAGGTCAAACCACATCCTAAGGAAATGGGTATAGGTTAAATTGTTTAACCAAATATGGTAAAGTTTGCTTACAGCGCTCGGGTTGTGCAACTGGATCTGCACCCAGTACAACCGAACAATAGAAGAGGCGACATGGCATCAAGCGAAGGACTGCCTTGGCTTTAGACTGTGCTATAAAAGAAGAGGAGCAAGAGAAGAGGGGCATGGTCGTTGGCGGAGCAAAGACTCCCCGGCCGCCCAGCGCTGTTTTGTTTATTGCCTGCTTGCTTAATAAATGTTATTGGCTTTGATTGAGCTGGTTCCTGTCGATTATTTGGAACAAAATTTATAACAAAATTGGTGCCGTGACTCGGATCGAGGCTACCTGGAGTGGATCCCGGGTAAGGGGGGCACCCCGCTGTGAAACGGCCCCTGCTCAGACATACCCATCCAGCCCTCGACCCGATGAACCTAAAACTTGGGCAGTAAACAAAAGAAATCCGGGAATCCCGTAATCTTTGTGCACGAAGCCCGAACGAAGACGCGTGGGACGTGTGAGTATGAGCCAGTTATCCGTTCGGTTGGCATTGGGTATCCCGAAGTGTGCTGAGACGTCCAATTGTGGACGAAGCGAGTGTGGACCCCCTAGTAGTGTGGTTCTCAGATCCCGTGAGGGACTGGGCCACGAGTGGGGGAACGCGGGTGAGTGTGTGAGTGAAGGCACCTCGGAAGATGGGACAAAGGAAAAGCAAGCCCTTTGGTCCCATGGGTGGGGTGGAGATAGTAAATCTTCCCAAGATTCCCCCAGACAGTCCCCTAGGTTTAATGATAACTTATTGGGATAATTACCCCTCTAGGTGGGGTAAGAGTAAAATGAAAATGATACATTATTGTATGGAAGTTTGGGGAGGTAAACAGAGTAGAGGAGATCACTTATATTGGCCGGTTTTTGGGTCATTTGAGGACTGGGTTTGTCAAGCACTGAATATATATGTGAACTCAAAGGAGCCGTTTAAGTTAGAAGAAAGTGAGTATGCGGCTCTCTGGATCGTAGCAGAAACAAGAGTAGGTCTCTTCACCTTAAAAGATAAGGGGGGAGTTAAAAAGAAGAGACACATAGGAGGCAAGCGAGGATGATTATAGCTGCGGTGCGAGAAGGACAAAAGATGGCCCCATCTAGAAATGGGAGCACCCCCTCTTGCTGGGAGACCGGGACTAGGGGACGAGAAAAGTCGGTAGAAGGAAAAGAGGGGAGAGGGTTGACGTGTTTTTACTGTGGGAAGCTCGGACACATAAAAAGGGAATGCCGACAACGAATAAGGGATGAGAAAATGTTTAAAGAAGATTAGGGGGGGTCAGGGGCTCTATTTGCTGGGGACCCAGAATGGGACAGAGCCCCTGGTGAAGCTTAAGGTAGGTCCCCAGCAACAAATAGTTGAGTTCCTAGTGGACTCAGGGGCGGAAAGATCTACCGTCCAAAGGTTACCTCCAGGATGTAAGGTATCCTCGGAGAATGTACAAGTGATTGGAGCCAAAGGTGAGCCCTTCGGGGTTCCCATAATCAAAAATGTGTTATTTGAGACAGATTCTAAGATGGGAGTGGGATCTTTGTTGTTAGTACCCGAGGCCAACTATAATTTGTTGGGAAGAGATTTAATGGTGGAACTAGGAATCAGTTTAGAGGTAACAGAGAACCGGATAAATATTAAATTATGCCCTTTAAGCGTAATCGATGAAAAAGAAATCAACCCTGAAGTATGGTATACTCCAGAAACGACCGGAAAATTGGATATTGCCCCGTTTGCAGTCACAATAAGGGACCCGGGGACACCAGTCCGGATCAAACAATATCCCATATCTGAAGAGGGAAGACGGGGATTGAAGCCTGAGATTGACAGGCTAATTAAGCAGGGATTGTTAGAACCCTGTATGTCACCATATAACACACCCATCTTACCTGTAAAGAAATCAGATGGGAAGTATCGCCTAGTGCATGATTTGAGAGAAATTAACAAGAGGATGGTGGCCAGATTCCCTGTAGTGGCCAATCCGCACACCTTATTGAGCCAATTAGGACCTGACGACCAGTGGTATAGTGTCATAGACTTAAAAGATGCATTTTGGGCTTGCCCCTTGAGGGCAGATTGTCGAGCTTATTTCGCATTTGAATGGGAGGATCCGGATACCCACAGGAAATAGCAATTAAGGTGGACCGTGCTCCCGCAAGGGTTTACGGAGTCCCCTAATTTGTTTGGACAAGCTTTGGAACAAATATTACAAAATTATGAGCTAGGGGAAGGAGTTACCCTAGTCCAATATGTAGATGATCTATTATTGGCAGGAAAAGACAAAGATGTTGTTAGAAAGGAAAGTGTTAAGTTGTTGTCTAAGGATAAATTGCAGTTTGTGGAGGAGGAAGTAAAATACCTGGGACATAGGTTAAGCAGAGGAAGCAAGAAGTTAGACCCCTAGAGGGTAAATGGGATCTTGTCGATCCCAGCACCGAAAACCAAGAGACAAGTTCGACAGTTGTTGGGACTGTTTGGGTACTGCAGACAATGGACTGAAAATTTCAGTGGGAAGGTGAAGTTACTCTACAGTAAACTATCAAAGGACGGGTTGTTAAAATGGACCCCCGAGGACAAAGAACAACTGAAAGCCTTAAAAGAGGAATTGGTGAATGCACCCATTCTTAGCTTGCCAGATTTAAAGAAACCCTTTTACCTGTTCGTAAACTCGGAGGAAGGCGTAGCCTTCAGGGTTCTGGCCCAAGAATGGGCAAGGAGCAAAAAACCTGTAGCGTATATATCCAAGCTTCTGGACCCCATAACAAGAGGGTGGCCGACGTGTTTACAGGCAGTAGTGGCCACCGCTTTATTAGTAGAAGAAGCTACTAAAATTACCTTTGGAGGAGAATTAAGGGTTTTGTCCCCGCATAACATCAGGGGGGTACTGCAGCAAAAGGCAGATAAGTGGATTTCTGATGCCCGACTTATGAAGTACGAGGGGATATTAATATCGTCACCCAAATTAACCCTCGAAACCACCACATTACAGAACCCTGCCCAGTTTCTCTATGGGGAACCCAGTGAGAAACTGGAGCATGACTGCCTCCAAAACATCGAAGAACAAACCAAGATAAGACCAGATCTCGAAGAACTAGAACTGGAAGAAGGGGAAAAATTGTTCATAGATGGGTCCTCTAGAGTGGTAGAGGGAAAGAGGAAGTCAGGGTATGCTATAGTCGATGGAAGGACCTTCGAAGTAGTGGAATCAGGTCCTCTCAGCCCGAGCTGGTCAGCTCAAGCATGTGAACTATACGCAGTATTAAAAGCTTTACAACGCCTAGATGGGAAGGTCGGGACAATATATACGGACTCTAAATATGCCTTTGGAGTAGTGCATATCTTTGGAAAAATATGGGAAGAAAGGGGGCTAATAAATTCCCAAGGAAAAGGGTTGATACACCAGGAGCTCATAATTAAAATTTTAAAAGCTATGAGGAAACCCGAGAAGATAGCTGTAGTACATTTGAAGGGACACCAAAAGGGATTAACCCCACAAGTTCGGGGAAATAACTTGGCTGATCAGGAAGCAAAAAGAGCTGCTTTGGCGTCTCTAACCGAACTAAGCCAACGTGAGACTCTGGGGACAAAACGAGACAGTCTCAATACGGAGGTGTGCCACATATTAAGCTTTACAGCACAAAAAAAAGAAAAATTAGCCCAGATGGGAGTCCAAGAAAAGGCACAGAAATGGGAACTGCCAGAAGGGAGAGAAGTCCTTCCCAAATCAATTGCTTTAAGAGTAATGCAAAGGATCCACGAGAAAACCCATTGGGGAACTCAAGCTTTGGTAGACCAGTTTGCAATCAAATATATGTGCATTGGGGTTTATAACCTGGCAAAACGAGTAACGCAGGATTGTCTTATTTGTCAGAAAACAAACAGGAGTCAGTTCAGAGAAAGATTGCATGGGGGGAGGGAGTTAGCACATAGACCTTTTTCACATGTCCAAATTGACTTTACTGATTTACCCAAGGTTGGGAGGTATAAATACCTCCTTGTGATAGTAGACCATTTAACCCATTTTGTAGAGGCATTCCCCACGGCCCGAGCCACAGCGCAAGCAGTGGTAAAAATACTTTTAGAGGAAATCGTACCCAGGTATGGAGTGGTGGAAGTGATCGATTCTGACCGGGGACCCCACTTCACATCTAAGGTGGCCCGTGATACACTCTCAGCTTTGGGAACTGAGTGGCAGCATCATACTCCCTGGCACCCCCAAAGTTCGGGCAGAGTAGAGAGAATGAACGGCAAAATAAAAGAACAATTAACTAAGTTAATGCTTGAAACTAGAATGTCTTGGGTTAAATGCCTTCCCCTTGCTCTGTTAAACATAAGAACACAACCTTGAATAGACACAGGGATCTCTCCTTTTGAAATGTTGTATGGCATGCCCTACGATATGGAAGCTCCTGGGGAGCATCCCCAATTACAAGACTCCCACCTGATGCCATACCTGGTACAATTAATGGCCAGGCGAGAAAAATTGAGAGCTAGAGGTTTACTTGTACAAAGACCCCCCTTAGACATGAAAATACATAAAATTAAGTCTGGGGATAAGGTGTTTATAAAGTCGTGGAAGGAAATTCCTTTAACTCCCCGCTGGGAAGCACCATATCTTGTTTTACTCACAACAGAAACAGCCATCCGAACGGCAGAACACGGTTGGACCCATGCAAGCCAAGTAAAAGGACCAGTGCAGGATTCATCCTGGACGGTCACGAACGCCCCTGGAGAACTGAAACTAACCTTCAGACGAAATTCGGCCCTTAAACCGGATGACCCATCCCTCGAGAGAAACTAGGCAAAGTTTATATGACTGGTTTCAAGTGCCCCCTGGAGAAATCCTGAAAAGAACATCGTTTGCCCCTTGGCATATAAATAGAATACCAAATCAGACAGGAGGAGCGGGGCTATACAAAACATCCGACGGAAAATTCCTTGCTCTTTGTTGTGAGGTGTCACCAGACGTTACTGATGAAAGGATAAATTGGGAAAATCCCTTTTGGGGAAATAGGATACCCTGTATAAAGCATCCGTGGTCGGGCCATGCATGTTGGGTAATTTATAAATGTGTGTGTTGTCAGGACACTTGGGCCTGTGTTTCAGATAGAAGACAACCTTATTGTACACATTGTAGACGGTTTTGGGGTGGGCGTCTGGATTCTAACGACCCTGTAAGCCTATTTTGTGGTTGGGAATTATACATCCCTGAGCAGTGGGAGTTTCGTGAGGTACATTGGGAAAGGACGATCAGTAAATGTGCTAAAAGATTTGCATGGAAAGGAGCCCGAGTATAAACGTGAATTTGTCAAGTCAGCCGAGAATGGTGGTGGACCTGTTGCAAAGGGAACATACCTTTAAAAACGGTTTAACCAGGACTCCCCGGAATCAGGGTCACCAAGGGTGGCAGTAGTATTTACCTGCGCTGGGAGCCAGTAAAAGATGACCTGGAGCCTCCTGAAGAGTGCCCTTGTTGCCAAGAAGATGGTTACCCCCGGGGTTCGAAGCACCCGAGTCGCCGAGTGGAGGCAAAAGGGTAAGACACAGTGGAGGAAAGGATTCCGGAGTCGGAATTGTACGCTGCCCAATGTTGATCCTAGCCCGGGAACTACCTTTCCAAGAACAAATCATACCAATTGGCTATCAAGGATATCAAAGGCTCAATTTCACCTCCAGCAAGGACTCCACCCTTCTTGGCTGACAATAATAATAGTTATCTTAGAAATGTGATGCAAACAAATTGAAGGAAGCCCCCACCAACCATTTAAATGGAGCCTGATTAGGTGGGAAGATCAGCACATAATCACCTACCTTGTGCCAGATTGTGCACATAGATTTTTGCAATGTGGCGGATCTAGCCAATGCAAAAGAATTTTATTTTTGCCCGGCCTCCAACCCCGGGCGAAGTTATATAATTATCAAAGTATTCAGAGCCACCATATACAGAAACGAGAACCGTTCACTGCTTTAACCATAGCCACTCTGATGGCGGCGGCTGCCGCAGGAGCAGAAACAGGGATAGCATCATTGGTCCAACAGAACGATAAGTTTAAGTCTCTAAGAATGGCTGTGGATGAAGACGTAGACCAATTTGAAAAATCAATCAGCGCACTAGAAGAATCATTAAGATCATTGTCAGAAGTAGTGTTGCAAAATAGAAGAGGATTAGATATGGTGCTTTTACAACAAGGAGGGTTATGTGCAGCACTAGGGGAACAATGTTGTATCTATACAGACCACACTAGAATAGTACGAGATACTATGGCTAAAGTGAAAGAAGGACTTGAACGTAGAAAGAAAGAAAGAGAGTCACAACAAAGTTGGTATGAAAATTGGTTTAATTACTCCCCCTGGCTAACCACATTACTCTCTACGATTGCCGGTCCGTTAATACTCTTGGTAGTAGGGCTCACATTCGGACCGTGCATTTTTAATAAACTAATTAGTATTGTAAGGAGTCGATTAGAAGCTGCACATTTAATGTTTATTCGCGCAAAGTATGAACCTATTGAAGAAGAGGAAGCGGGTATAGATGATGCGCTAGCCCTGAGCCATAGGAAGTTACAACGGTTTACTGAACAAAATATAGGAAAAGAAAAGGGGGGATTGTGAACGGTAGAGGCCTACTTGTTTGTTCACTAAACCGTCTGACAAAGGCAGGACGACGCTTAGGTCAAACCGCATCCTAAGGAAATGGGTATAGGTTAAATTGTTTAACCAAATATGGTAACGTTTGCTTACAGCGCTCAGGTTGTGCAACCGGATCTGCACCCAGTACAACCGAACAATAGAAGAGGCAATGTGGCATCAAGTGAAGGACTGCCCTGGCTTTAGACTGTGCTATACAAGAAGAGGAGCAAGAGAAGAGGGGAGCGGAGCAAAGACTCCCCAGCCGCCCAGCGCTGTTTTGTTTATTGCCTGCTTGGTTAATAAATGTTATTGGCTTTGATTGAGCTGGTTCCTGTCAATTATTTGGAACAAAATTTATAACAGTACTATCTTAGTTTAGATAAAAACTAAGATATGTTATCAGATATTAAAGATCTTTAATCAGAAAAAAAAATTCTATAGAAGAGATAACAGTTCTTAGCTACAAATATATGTACATACAGAATAGAATCAACACTAATCACAATTAAAACCATAAAGCCTTAAAAATAGATTGAGTCCTGTACCCAAAATCTTGCGATGCAGGTCTCTTTAAGAAATGGCGATCAGTCGCTGTCCTGCAGAGGGAGGCGCAGACCCCCGCCCCCCGCGGCCAGGGAAGGGCGGGGGAGGGAGATGGAAACTTAATGCGAGTTCTGCCGGAGTTGTGGAAGATTCAGATGACCCGTGATCTTTCCTTCAGAGATTGCAAAACGTACGCACTCAGGGACTGCCGCTGCCGTTGCCTCCACTGCCGTCTGAGAGGAAAACGGATGTCCGGGCACGACCTTTGTCCCGGTTTCCCCAGAAACACCCTCCCCTTCCCCTCTCGCGTCTGCTGAAATTCCCTTTATTGGCAGGTGGAAGAAAAATTCCTTGGGAAAAAAAAAAAAATCCCAAACCACAACACGTACCCTTATGATCATGTAGGTCTGTGAGCCTGTACCATGGGGAGTAAATGCTAGTAAAGTGTTTGATATTGAACAAAGGAGAGATGAGACCCCAAAAGAACGGTTAGAAAGATTGAGGAGAAATATCCAACAATATTCGGGGACAGATCCGGAGTCTGAGGCTGTGCAGTGGCTATTAAGAATGAACTTTGTGAATCACACTTGGTCGGATATCCAGAAGAAATTAGGAAAGATACCAGAGGGCTCAATAAATTGCTCAGGGAAGCCCAGAAGGTGTATGTTAGGAGGGATGAGGAGAAGGCAAAAGCCAAAATAATGGTAGAAACCATTCAAGAGGTAAATGGGAGCAAGCCCACCTCTACTCCTCCTTCATGGGACAGTCGGGAAAGGAGGGAAAGGGATAGGGGACGAGGCCATGGTGTAGACAGCCGGATCCTTAGGAATCCCCGATTACCAGGAAAAGGATCGGGATTGCCCTGTGGAGGAGATGGAAATTGTGGACAGTATGAGAGGGCCTGTTACTATTGTGGAAAGGGAGGACATTTCAAAAAGGAATGTCAGGGGTGGATTAGAGACCTACAGGTCTTCCAAGAGCAACAAAAATAGGAAAAGGAATAGAGGGGTCGAGGGCTTTATCTCCTGGGCTAAGAAAACCGACAAGAGCCCTTGGTAAACCTGAAAGGAGGACCTCAGGAGGAAGAATATGTATTTCTAGTTGATATGGGAGCAGAAAGAACATGTGTAGAGAAATTACCAAAGGGTTGTGTAATTAGTGGAAAGGAACTGAGGGTTGTTGGGGAAAAGGGAGAAGGATTCCAGGTGGCAATCACTGAACAGGTAAAGATGGGGGAGGGTAATAGGTGTCAGAGGGGGATATGTTATTAGTCCCAGAAGCAGGATGTAACCTATTAGGACAGGGTTTCCAAATTCAACTAAAGATAGGGGTAATACCGGAGTGTCTTAGTTTGGATGAAAAAACAACCAAATCAACCAAAGTATTCTCAGTGATTTTAATCAGAGATTGTGAGATTGTGCAGAACAGATAACAGTTCTTTGCTATAAGTGTATGTGTGCACAGAACAGAACAAAGTCAACAAGTGTGATTAAGTTGGTAATATGGATCGAGTCCCGTACCCGAGCTCTGGTGGTGCCGTCACTTTAAGCTGCAGCTCCGCTCCGGGCAGCCCTGGCGTGGGGCGCACAACTTCTCCCAGGCCGCAGCTCCGCTCCGGGCAGCCTCCTCCTCAGCGCCGATCCAGATGGTTATTGGTCACACTCGCACTCACACACACACATACACAGAGGGAAAGGAAATAAAGATAGAGAGATAGAGAATACAGCAACGCAAGCAGAGATAGCAAAGCGCAACTATTGTCTAGGCAGCAAGATGGAGAAAGCGGCAGAGACCGGGAAGTAGCCTGTGAAAGGACATGTCCGGGCATTCTCTGAAAGAGGAGGAAAAAAAAAAACCAAACCAAGCTGAAACTATAACATTATCTACCCCGAATTTTTTCTTCCATGCCCACAACTCATATCAAACTTAAACTTAACTCATCCAAAGATAAGGTCCCCTTGAGGTATAAATCGTGTTTGTCCATCCTCTTGCATTACCCACCAGGTACAACCAGATCCTTGAGAAAACACAATCCCACGAATGGGTTTGCCTTTGCTCGAGACAGGCTTAACCCAGACGGCTTTCCCTAACATACCTCTCAGGTGGACCACAGGGACCTTATCTCAATCTACAGTATGAAGTGCTTCTGATTGGGCAGGGCCGGCTCGATTGACAGAGCCTCTAGTGTTGACCAGCCATGTAGCCTTTGCTAGATGCTGATCCCAGTGTTTAAAAGTCCCTCCACCTAACGCCCTCAAAGTGGTTTTTAACAATCCATTGCACCGTTCAACCTTCCCGGCAGCTGGTGCGTGGTAGGGGATATGGTACACCCACACAATGCCGTGCTCTCTTGCCCAGATGGTAACTAAACTGTTCTTGAAATGACTTCCATTATATGACTCTATCCGTTCTGGAGTGCCATGTCGCCACAAGACTTGCTTTTCCAGGCCTAGGATGGTGTTCCGGGCAGTGGCGTGAGGCACTGGGTATGTCTCCAGCCATCCGATAGTTGCTTCCACCATGGTGAGCACATAACGCTTACCTTGACGGGTCTGCGGCAGAGTGATATAATCAACCTGCCAGGCCTCTCCATATTTATACTTATCCCAACGTCCACCATACCATAAGGGTTTCACTCTTTTAGCCTGTTTGATGGCAGCACATGTCTCACAGTCATGGATAACCTGGGAGATAATGTCCATGGTTAAATCCACCCCTCGGTCTCGTGCCCATCTATAAGTGGCATCTCTGCCCTGATGGCCTGAGGCATCATGGGCCCATCGAGCCAGGAACAACTCTCCTTTATGCTGCCAATCCAGATCGATCTGTGACACTTTGACTTGTGCAGCTCGGTCTGCCTGTTTGTTGTTGCGATGTTCATCGTTGGCTCGATTCTTGGGCACATGTGCATCCACATGGCGGACTCTCACAATCAACTTCTCCACTCGGGCAGTGATATCTTGCCATATATCTGCAGCCCAGATTGGTTTCCCTCTGCGTTCCCAGTTGGCTTTCTTCCATCGATCTAACCATCCCCACAGTGCATTTGCCACCATCCATGAATCAGTATAAAGGAAGAGTCTTGGCCACTTCTCTCGTTTGGCAATGTTCAGAGCCAATTTAATCTCCGCAAATTACTTAACCCTCCTTCACCCTCAATAGCTTCCGCAACTTGTCGTGTGGGACTCCACACGGCTGCTTTCCATTTTCGATTTGTCCCCACGATACGACAGGAACCATCAGTGAAAAGTGCATAGCGTATTTCTTCTTTTGGCAATTGACTGTATGGTACAGCTTCCTCTGCCTGTGTTACCTGTTCTTCTTCCTCTTCATCTGCTAAACCAAAGTTCTCACCTTCAGGCCAGTTCGTAATAATCTCCAGGATCCCAGGGCGATTTAGTTTTCCCATACTGGCATGTTGTGTGATCAGAGCAGCCCATTTGCTCCAGGTAGCATCAGTAGCATGATGTGTGGGGGCAGCCCGTCCACTGAACATCCACCTTAGCACTGGTAATCGGGGTGCCAGGAGGAGCTGAGTTTCTGTTCCAATTACCTCTGAGGCAGCTTGAACTCCTTCATAAGCAGCTAAGATCTCTTTCACTATTGGGGTGTATTTGGCTTCAGATCCCCTGTAGCCTCGACTCCAGAATCCTAGCGGTCGACCTCGAGTTTCACCAGGCATTTTCTGCTAAAGGCTCCATGAAAGACCATTATTCCCAGCTGCAGAGTAGAGCACCTTCTTCACATGTGGTCCTGACCTGACTGGTCCAAGGGCTACAGCATGAGCAATCTCCCTCTTAATTTGCTCAAAAGCTTGCTGCTGTTCAGGGCCCCAGTGGAAATCTTTCTTCTTACGGGTTACCAGGTAGAGAGGGCTTACGATCTGGCTATGTTCTGGGATATGCATCCTCCAGAAACCTATGGCACCCAGAAAGGCTTGCGTTTCCTTCTTGCTGGTCGGCGGAGACATTGCTGTAATCTTATTAATAACTTCTGTTGGAATTTGGCGACGTCTGTCCTGCCACTTTACTCCCAGGAACTGGATTTCCTGGGCAGGCCCCTTAACTTTACTCCGTTTGGTAGCAAAACCAGCTCCCAGAAGAATCTGAATGATTTTCTTTCCTTTTTCAAAAACCTCTCCTGCTGTGTCCCCCTACACAATGATGTCATCAATGTATTGCAAATGTTCTGGAGCATCACCTTTCTGTAGTGCTTCATGAATCAGTCCATGACAGATGGTAGGACTATGTTTCCACCCCTGGGGCAATTGGTTCCAGGTGTATTGCACGCCCCTCCAAGTGAAAGCGAACTGTGGCCTGCACTCTGCAGCTATGGGAATGGAGAAGAACGCGTTAGCAATGTCAATCGTGGCGTACCACTTCGCTGCCTTGGATTCCAGTTCATACTGGAGTTCCAACATGTCTGGCACAGCGGCGCTCAGTGGTGGAGTAACCTCATTCAAGCCAAGATAGTCCACAGTCAATCTCCATTCTCCATCAGACTTACGCACAGGCCAAATGGGGCTGTTGAAGGGTGAGTGAGTCTTACTGATCACCCCTTGGCTGGAGTTCTCAGATCATCTTATGGATGGGAATTACAGAGTCACGGTTTGTCCGGTATTGTCGTCGATGCACTGTTGTGGTGGCAGTTGGCACTCGTTGTTCCTCAACTTTCAACAATCCGACAGCAGAGGGACTCTCTGAGAGACATGGCAATAACTTTAACTGTTCAATCTCTTCTGTTTCTACAGCAGCTATTCCAAACGCTCACCTATGTCCCTTCGGATCCTTGAAATATCCATTCCTAAGGTAATCGATTCCCAGGATACATGGGGCAGTTGGACCAGTTACAATAGGGTGTTTTTGCCAATCTCTACCAGTCAGGCTTACTTCAGCTTCTAACACAGTCAGTTCTTGAGACCCTCCTGTCACACCAGAAATAGCAATTGTTTCTGAGCCGACATGTCTTGATGGTATTAATGTACACTGAGCACCCATATCCACAAAAGCCTTGTATTTTTGTGGGTTTGATGTGCCAGGCCACCGGATCCACACAGTCCAATAGACATGATTATCCCGTGCCTCTACCTGGATAGAGGCAGGGCCCCTATAACACTGGTTTTCATTGTAACAATCACAGCTCTTTCCTGATGGATGCATTCTAGAGGTTTCCTCTAGTGGGTCAGATCCTTGGGGAACTGGCACCGCACTCACTTTTGATGATTTTCTTCTCTCTTTGTCCTTCAATTCCTGTACCCGGGCTGCCAAGGCATAGGTAGGTTTCCTATCCCATTGTTCCATATCCTCTCCATCATCGACCAGAAAATACCACAAATTGGTTCTCAAAGCCTGTCCTTTCGTTCTAGCTGGGAGGCATCTGACTGTGGCTCCAGAAGTCCCAATTCGTACTGGTGCCACTTGAAGACTTTGAATACTGTCCTTGATCTCTTCCTTAAGTTTCCTAATCTCCTCCTTTTGCTCATCCCTAAAATTCTTCTGTTCTTTGTTGATGTTCTGAACCAGTGTCTCCACTGCAGCGATACGGGCCTGCACTGGACCTTGGATTATTTTCTCATATGTTCTGAGTTTATTCACTGCAACGCCCACTATATCTTGGTCATCTGCCGAGTGTAGGGACGCCAAGTGATGGGAGTATACACTTGGTGCCCGGCATGAGAGGTTCCACCACATCTCCGGTGTACACCTAACCTTATCTGGATCATTGAGGGGTTTCCCTTCCGTTCCATAAAGTATTTCCAGTAGTGCCATCTCCCTTAAGCGCAAAATTCCTTCTTCCATAGTCCTCCAAGATGTCTTCAGATGATGTGCCTGCAAGATATCCTTGTAGGCAAATCTTTCTCTTACACTGGCTAAAACTCGTGTCCAGAGTGAAAGGGGTTTTGGTTCCCTCACAAATGCCTGTTCGATACCTGCATTTCGAGCCAGAGCCTTTAAATACCTGGCTTCATGACCATCGACTTGTAAGCTTTCTCCCAGAAGGTCCCAAACTCGGATCATCCAAGTCAGAATAGGCTCATCCGGCTTTCAAGTAATGTCCTTCCGCAGGGTGCGAAGGTTGTCATATGAGAGGGACTCAGTGACAATCTCTGGTTCTGGGTTTGCAGTCTGTGAAGGACCCGCTTCCCCATCCTCATCCACTGGACGAGCCGACTTGGTCTTATATTTTCTTTTCTGAATAGGGGCAACTTTCAGCTCTGATTGTTCTTTAGGTTTAACTACGTCTGGAGCTATGATGGTATCAGACGTTTTGCTCTCTCCTTTACTAATTTCCTGCGGATGCTTCTGGGTGCATTCCCTACCGACCTTGTCCCTAGCTTCATGCATAAGATGGACACTAATGAAACCAACTTGCAAACAAATAACTAAAAGTAGGATATAGAGCAGGATATCCTTGATGTCTAGCAAGAGGTAAAGTTTCTCAAAGGCTGTTGTAGCGAACCTGAGAGATGACTGAATAAAAATTTGAGATGGGACACTCTCCTGTGTCCTTCCCTGAGGATAAGTATCATTATCATTAACCCCCCAGACATAACAACTTAGGCTGGTACAGAAGTACAACCTTGAAAACATATTCCAGATTATACCAACAGGCACTGAATCCATGACACTATAAACCCAAAACAAGAATTCAATAATAATTACAGCCGTCTGAGTCTTACTGGCTGAGGCACTGAGATGAATTAAACCTGCAAGACCTTTTGGCATAGTTCTATACCAACAGAAAGCAAAAATATAACACAGAATGGTCTGTATTGACCCCAAACTCACAACACACATCATGATGCTAAGAACTGTTATCTTTTTCGTTCCCCGTACGGGCCACCAAAAACAATGTCTTAGTTTGGATGAAAAAACAACCAAATCATCCAAAGTATGCTCAGTGATTTTAATCAGAGATTGTGAGATTGTGCAGAACAGATAACAGTTCTTTGCTCTAAGTGTATGTGTGCACAGAACAGAACAAAGTCAACAACAAGTGCGATTAAGTTGGTAATATGGATCGAGTCCCGTACCCGAGCTCTGGTGGTGCCGTCACTTTAAGCTGCAGCTCCGCTCCGGGCAGCCCTGGCGCGGGGTGCACAACTTCTCCCAGGCCGCAGCTCCGCTCCGGGCAGCCTCCTCCTCAGCGCCGATCCAGATCGTTATCGGTCACACTCGCACTCACACTCACACACACACAGAGGGAAAGGAAATAAAGATGGGGAGATAGAGAATACAGCAACGCAAGCAGAGATAGCAAAGCGCGACTATTGTCTAGGCAGCAAGATGGAGAAAGCGGCGGAGACCAGGAAGTAGCCAGTGAAAGGAAATGTCCGGGCAAATGGGACACAACCTCTGCCCCGGTCTCCCCGGAAATGGCCCCTCCCCCCCCGTCAGCAAAGGAAGAAAAAATTCTCTGAAAGAGGAGGAAAAAAAAAAACCAAACCAAGCTGAAACTATAACACGGAGACAAACCAAATGGCAGTGAAATAGATGCAACTAAGAGAAGAAGATGGAAAGAAGATTAACCCAGCTGTGTGGGCTGCTGAGGGGAATCGAGGTAGCTTAGATATTCCCCCAATAATAATATACATAGAAAATGAGGGAAAACCAATTAGAGTTCGACAATATCCTATTTCAAATGAAGGAAGGAGAAAACTAAAGCCAGTGATAGAGGAACTGATCAAGGATGGAACTTTAGAACCTTGTATGTCACTACATAACACCCCAATTTTGCCGATCAAAAAGGCAGATGGGACCTACCAATTAGTTCAGGATCTGCGGGAGGTAAACAAATGGACCCATACTCAATATCCAGTGGTTCCAAATCCTTATACACTCATGAGTAAGGTCCTGAGAGATCATAGCTGGTTTAGCATGGTGGATTTAAAACATGCCCTTTGGACTTGTCCGTTGGCAGAGGGAAGCCGAGACATTTTTGCCTTTGAATGGGAAGACACGGATATGGGGAGAAAACAACAACTAAGGTGGACCAAATTGCCCCAAGGGTTTACTGAATCCCCGAATTTATTTGGGCAAGCACTGGAAACTGTTATGCAGCAGTTCCAATCGGCTCCTGGAACACAAATTTTTGCAATATGTAGATGATCTGCTTCTCTCGGGGGAATAGGAAGAACAACTAGTCCGAAGAGAATCAATTAAGCTTATAAATTTCCTAGGAGAACAGGGTTTGAGGGTATCTAAGGGAAAACTGCAATTTGTAAAACAAGAGGTTAAATATTTGGGGCACATTCTCAGGGAAGGACAGAGGAAAATTAATCCGGAACGCATTTCAGGTACTATTTCGCTACCACCCCTAAAAACAAAGAGGGAAATCAGACAGTTTTTAGGATTAGTTGGATATTGTAGATTATGGATAGAGGCGTACGCACAATCTGTAAAATTCCTATACGAAAAGCTGGTAAACAACCAGGAAGGGGTTTGGACTCCTGAGGACAAAGACAAGTTTCAGACATTAAAAGATAAATTAATATCTGCTCCGGTCCTGAGTTTACCGTCCCTAAATCAACCTTTTTCCCTGTTTGTAAATGCAGAAAAGGGAATTGCATATGGAGTCCTTGCCCAAAATGAGGGAGGACAAGAAGAAACCAGTGGCCTTCTTATCTAAAATGTTAGACCCCGTGAGTCGGGGATGGCCCATCTGTATACAGGCAGTGGCAGCAACCGCCCTGTTAGTGGAAGAGAGTAGGAAATTAACCTTTGGGGGGAGGCTGACAGTGTTTACATCCCATGCATTTAGAAATATTTTGAACCTGAAAAATGCTGAATAATGGCTAACGGATTCTAGAATCCTCAAATACGAAGCCATACTAATAGATAAAGAGGATTTGACCCTAGAAGTAAGTCAAAAAACATAAATGCCTCCCAGTTTCTCTAGGGAGAACCAGGGGAGAACCTCCAACATGACTGCCTAGTTGTCATTGATTACGAAAAGAAAGTTAGGGAGGACTTGGAGGAAACCCCACTCCCGGGTGGGAAAGAGATTTTTGTACACGGATCCTCCCGGTGTGTGTGGGGAAAAGGGTTATTGGGATATGCAGTCATTAACGGAAATACTATGGAGACCATCGAGAAAGGTGCCCTGCCACCCTCTTGGTCTGCCCAGTGTTGTGAATTGTATACTCTGAAACAAGCTCTTGACAGGTTTGAAGGAAAGAAAGGGACTCTCTTTACTGACTCAAAATACACTTATGGGATAGTACATACATTTGGGAAAATATGGGAGGGAAGGGGACTTTAAAAGTCTAGGGGACAAGAGTTGGTGCATGAACAATTAATTAGGGAAATATTAAACTCAGTGAAAAAACCTTTAGAAATAGCTGTGGTTCACGTAAAAGGGCATGAAAAAGGAGTAACAAAGGAAATAAGGGGCAATAACTTAGCCGATCAGACAGCCCGGGAATCAGCCCTGGGACAGGAAAACAGGATAATGTTGGTCCTGACCCCTAACGAGGCTATTTCTGAAGTCCCAACCTTTACTCAGAAGGAGAAGGACCAGCTAAAATCGATGGGAGCAACAAAGACTGAGGATGGGATATGGAGGTTAACTGACGGTAGTTAAATCTTGAACAAACAGTTGACCTGAGATATCCTCCTCCAAATTCATGGAAAGGCCCATTGGGGAACCCAAGCACTATGTGACCAGCTTTTGAGAGAATGTGGGTGTGTTGGGATTTATGAAATAGCCAGGCAGGTTACTGACAAATGTCTAACTTTTAAAAGGGTAAACAGAAAAATAACGAGAAACCAAGATTTAGGGGGGAGGCCCTTTGCAATAAGACCCTTTCAAAGCATACAAATTGATTTTACCGAGCTACCACGAGTCCAGAGATATAAATATCTTTTGGTTATAGTAGAACAGTTGACCCATTGGGTAGAGGCTGTTCCTACTGCCAAGGCTACTGCACAGACAGTGTCAAAATTTTTGTTAGACCAGATCATTCCAAGGTATGGGATAAGTGAGAGGATCGACTCAGACAGGGCAATGCATTTTACGACAACACAATACTACACAGTTAGCGAGTTCTCTAGGTATAAATTGGGAATTTCACACCCCTTGGAATCCCCAGACCTCTGGTCGAGTTGAATGGATGAACCAAACTCTGAAAAGAACCCTGGCAAAGTTAATGGTGGAAACAGTTGTCTTGGATACAGTTCTTGCCTCCGGCCCTTCTTCGAATCAGAACCAAACCCAGGTCAGACCTAGGTGTATCCCCATATGAGATGATGTTTGGGTTACCTTACTTAACCCATACAAAGGGAACACCAGAGCTCATAGAAGGACAGGATAAAATACAAAAATACATTATGAACCTAGGGGAAAAGTTAGCAGACCTCCGATCCCGAGGACTGCTCTCACAAACGGCCCCATTAGATTTTAAACTGCATTCCACAAACCAAGGGGATTGGGTTTCTGTAAAAACATGGCACAAACAATCACTAACACCCTAATGGGAAGGTCCATTTCAGGTACTCCTGACAACAGAATCGGCAGTTCGAAACAGAGAAAAAGAGTGGACACATGCCTCTCATATAAAGAGTCCAGTGGATGATCCAGCTCCGTGGTAGGAAATAGAGGAAGCTTCGCACCCCCTGAAATTAAAGCTGCAAGGACAGACTGGCATAACCAAATGAGTCAACGCTCCTTCAGTGGTTTGGACTCGAACTTTGGGAATTTTTAACTGGGGTAGGGGAGGGGGTTAAGGACAGGGGGGATGAGAGGGTTCATCTCAGAGAGGTCTATAAGAGTCTTGCCGGGTGGACAGTAGCTGTAGACTGAGAACAGCCCGTCTGCGACTCCTTCTCAAACCCCAGTACTGATGGTTAAGTCATTCAGACGATTCTGGGCCACGACCAATTTGACAAACCTGAACCACACTCGCTGCAGGTGGAAGGAGAGAGAAGGGACATCTCTTACATCCTGTGGGGAATGAAAGTCACATCTACTTTCCGAATATTACTAAGGAGGATGTTTTCCCTGAAGGAGTTGATACATTACCAGGGCATTATTGGTTATGTGGGCATTATGCTTATATTCAGCTCCCTGCAAAGTGGAGTGGGTGTTGTTATCTGGGAATAATAAGGCCTCTCTTTTTCTTGGTAGGGGAATGAGGGGGAGATGTGCTGGGGGTACAAGTTTATGATCATTTGGAGTGAGCAAAGAGAGGTATAGATACAAGCCTGACAGTGGGAAGTACACAGACATGAGGAAAGTATGAGTGAACTCCCCAAAGAATTATCAAATATTAATGAGCCTGTCACATGGAATCCGCATGAAATTATCAATGGAGCTCGGGAACCAATATATAACTTAAATTGGATGATTAGACTTCAGGCAGTTCTAGAAATAATTACTAACAAAACGGCTGAAGCAATAGACCTTTTAGTTGATCAGGTTACTCAAATGAGAACAGCTATCCTCCAACACCGTATGGTGCTCGACTATCTTTTAGCCGAAGAAGGTGGAGTGTGTGGAAAGCTAAATGACAGCAATTGCTGCCTAAAAATTGATGATAATGGACAAGTAGTGAAACAGTTGACCAGGGAATTAGGAGAATTGCCCATGTACCCATTCAATCTTGGAAAGGAGTGGATGTGTACTTATTTTCTTGGTTGCCTGGTGGCCCGTGGGTAAAACATATTTTGTTCTATGCACTGATTATTTTTATATTTTTATTAATTTTACCCTGCTTGATTCCATGCTTTATAAGGTTAGTTACACATGTAGTTGAAGGAATGCAAATAACCAGTATGCCAATGAACCCAAGAGCTGCCACAGTTGGACCCAATCCAATACCCCAGAAAATAATGAAGACAAGACAAGGAAAGGGAGCAACGGGATAAAGAACTGCAGTTAATCTTAAACAAACTTGAACAAGGGTATGGGTCTCAGTCAAATAGTAATATTAATTAGGCGGTCGGGAAAAAATGTATACATCGGGTGTGGGATAGATGTCACCAGTGAAGGTAGTAGAAGCTCAAGCCAAATCTGACCAAAAGAGAAGAGGAGGGATTGTGACAATAGGCAATTAAATTACTGACTTTGCGCTTTGTTTAAGCTTGATGGGTGAGTAGGGGGTCTGCAATGGAATTTTCTAAGAACTTTGTAAGGAGGCAGTTTTTGCAAGCTCATAAGGGTTGCGTTGCGCTGATAAGGAGGAGGCTCCAGGTACCCTTGGCAAGAATTTCCAGGACCCCATGGCAAGTTACCAACTGAGCCTGCACGGATGACAGAGGCTACTCGAAGTCAAAAGGAAGACCTCAATCCCCCTCCTCGTGACCCTCGCATGACCACCACAAAGGGATACTGCACACGCATGAAGGGGAGGGAACTTTTGCTAATGATTCCCTGGAACTGATCAGCCTAACTTGGCCTACTCCTGGAAATGTGATGAATATGTGCATGTAACAAATATGTACCAACTGTATATAAATTCATGGCAGCTGAGACCGGGTGCGCCTCTGGCTATTCTTAGCTACGCGCCCAGCGCACTGCTACCTTGCTTTGCAAATAATTACATCACAACGAACAATAAAAGGATTTTTTTTTTTTCTCCAATGGTTTCACTGGGTTTGACCCTGCATTAGTAGTGGGTCACACTAGACCATCTATGCATGGAGCTTTTAAGCTCCAAGATGCTGATTTAACCTGTCTGGATTAGGTGTCAGGATATCTGAATTCCCACTCAAACCCTCCTACAAACCTTTGCAGTGACTGTGAATCAGTAGCAACATCCCTCTATGCCTCAGTTTCTCCAAATGAAGCCAATGTTGCTGCCCTTGCTTGTAAAGGACTTTGGGATCCCTCTGGGAGGGCTCAGCTCTAGTATTCCCATGTGTGATGAGTCAAGCCAAACTATTTCCTTGTCAGCAAATAGCACCTGCAGAATCACACCCAGGAGAGTGATGGGGACTGCAGGATGGGGCTAGCCAGGTGGTCCCTCCAGCTCAGAATGAAGTCACACTCACTGGACTGATCCCATCCTGCTCCTCCCAGCAGAGCCTGCCTATCCAAAGGTGACGACCCAGCACTAGCCTGGGTATGCAGCACCAGCAGGAACTGGATCCAAATTCCTGCAGGCAGAAATTAGCACCAGGCAGTGGCCTTTCCCTGCAAATACCAGAGTGAGCTGGCTCACGTCACATACACCCACCGAGGCATGATACCCTGCATTATAATACAGTGTCTACTGCGTTAATGGAGTGGAGCATGGAAATTTATTTTAAGGTCAAATCCTCATCATCTACATAACTTCCACTTGAATATTATCACAGGGATGGGAGAAGAAAAGACAGTCTGAATGCAGGAGCACCTCAGGTGTCTGGCCATTGTCAGGAGCTCCCCTTTGCCTACTGTGCATATTATTTTCCTCTGGTTTGCTTGCCCCAGCTTAACAGGGCTCTCTCTCACATACAGCCAGGAGCTGAAATACCGTGCTCCTGTCAGAAAGCTTTAATATTATGGTAAAGATTGTATTCATTAGATATTAATTATACCCAGCAAGAGCAGGTCCAGGAATCTATTTGTCTGCTCACCGATTAAATTTGCCCAGCTTTTCAGAGAAGGTTTGCAAGCTGTAGCATTAGATTCACACAACCTGCTCCAATTTATTACCACCAAGGGCTTGGCCAGGTTGCAGAGAGGTGCAAAGGTCGGGACTATAAGAATACTGGTACCAGGGGTGGATCTGGTTAGTCAAATCAGCCTTGGAGCAGCCCATGTTGGGGCTGGTCTCACTTAACTTGAGAGAACTAAAAGTTCGGTGCCCTAACCTAAGCCCCACAGGTTATCTTTCTGGTCAGGGATGACCCCCTGCTCATCCTCTTTCCTCATCTACCTCTGAGGGTGTTGATCTCTTTCCACTGACCATGAAGGGAGTCAAGATGCCAGACTCTTGGGTGGCCAATGTTCAGTGTGATAAATCATAGAATCATTTACTTCGGAAAAGAACTTTAAGATCGTCGAGTCCAGCTGTTAACCTATCACTGCCAAGTTCACCTCTAAACCATGTCCCTAAGCACCACATCTACATCTCTTTAAATACCTCCAAGGATGGTGACTCCACCACTTCCCCAGGCAGTCTGTTCCAATGCTTGATAACCCTTTCGGTGAAGAAATTTTTCCTAATATCCAATCTAAACCTCCCCTGGCACAACTTGAGGCCATTTCCTCTCATCCTATCACTTGTCACCTGGGAAGAGACCAGCCATCCCATCCATCTGTAAGATGTTTCCTCTTTCACATGGCTCCAGCAGCCCTTCCACATGACAAATCCCAGAAAAGGAGAGTAACTTTCTCCAGCAGACGATGAATACATTAATCCCATCACACACATGTCACGGTCCACTCAGTGGACTCGTGATGATTCATTTACCTTGATCTCGAAGCACAAAATTAAGGCAACCAAGATGCCAAGGGGTTATAATTCAATCAAAGAGAAACTTTATTATTTTGCCCGTAAAGCAGCACGTGATAGACAAAGTGGAGAAAAGGGGAGGAAAAAGGAGGAGAGAGGATTATAGCTACCAACACGGGTCCAAAGGCGTCCCTATGGTCCCAGACCCTGAACAGCATCCTGCCGGTCCTCAGTCATGACTCGTCATCACAACAGGCGTGATCCATGATCCAGAGGTGGGGAGATCTCACCGGGGTTCGGTTAGGAACCATCTTTTATGCTCAGCAACAGCACCTCGCACCTCCTCTCTCCCATGGATTGTGGCCAATCTCCGCCTTCATTTCACAATCCAGGCTGAACTGCGCAGGCCCCAAAAGTTCTCGCTTCACTTGCCAGAACTTGTCTGCGCATGCGCCACCTCGTGTTCGGGGGTCTTTTAATTCCTCACCTCATCTTCCTCTCGTGACCGCTAGGTGACCTGAAGACCCTCCGCGAGTCTCTGCACATGTTCTTCTTTGTTGGCTTCAGGTCAGGGAGGAGGTGGGGCAATTTTGGCTGAGGCAGCAGGTGAAATCTATCTTCTGGACAGCAGCTATTCAGCCTTTTCTTAGATGTTACTTGCAGTCCCTGGTCACAGTGACTGCTTGTACCAAGCAGTTCTTTTCTCTCAGGACGTTTGCTTCTTGGTCTCTCTCCAAGTCCCTGATGGCGATGTTGAGGCAAATACTGTTCTTCGGACCGACTCTTACAACACAGAATACATCAAACAGCCAGAATAACTTTGAATACACTAACCCTTTGTAAACCCCCAGGACACAGACCATATGTTCATGCAGTGTTACCTCTATGAGTCCTAGCTCACGCATCCACTGCAGGTAGATATTCAGTTCACAGCCAAGCGGTTGATCTCCAAGAGAGCCCAGAATACACGAGTAAAACTGCAACCCCACTTCAGCTCCTTTTGCAAGACTGAGACCATCAGGCTGGTTCCCAGTCCCACCCCATGCTACATCTGCATCTCTCCTGGGATCCATTGCCACATCTTGGGTGTCCTTCCTGTCTTGGTTTCTGGCCATGATGACTCCAGATCTCCTTCCCACCAGCTGTGGGGATCTGGTCTGCCGCATGGTGTGGAGTTGGCTCCAACCCTACCATCTGCCTCCAGCCCTCGGGGATGGAAAGAGTCTAGTCTGATGGAAGTTGTCTAGGGAAATCCTTGCTTCACCCTGGTCAGCAAGCCAGTGACCCTTGAGGGAGGCTGATAGCCATAGAGGGGATTGGAGACTGCAGCAAACATTCCTGTGGGAAGATAAACACCATTTCCCTTCTCCTTCCTCCACAGGGTCAGTCTCCAGCTGAGATCTAGCAGATATCTCCCCCACACCTAATCATTGCTGCCAAACACTCGCCACATGGGAGCTGGCAATTGAAGGCCTTGGGAAGATGGTGCAACCTAGATGGAGCACACCATGACAGGGAAAAAACTGTCCCTGAGCTAGTGAAGCCTTGGGGGGGCTGGAGCAGTCCTCGCCATGGGAAGCCCTCTTCTCTCTCCCCTCCACATCCAGAGATGGGGAGAGGAACTGGGAATTACACCACTCCAAACCCCTCCTCAGCTCCAGCAACCAGTGTTTTCACAGCTGAGGGACGATGCTCTAGTCCTGCATCCCCGGTGTGCTCATTAGCTCCACACTAATTATGTCTGTTGTTTGAAACAAATTGATTCATTACAATGTTCTATGCTTAACCATGTTAACTAGCTACGCTCCTCTACCAGCCCGATTGGCTCTGTATCAAATCTTCCTTGAAAATCACTGTCAAGTGAAAGTAAATCCCATATGTTCTCCAAATGGAGTGTAAGATAATAAATAACCTCTGAGCCAGGAAGGAAAAGACAACTTCATTTTTAGGGCTTTGTATCCTTGATAATTAACATGAGCAATTCAATTGCTATTGCTATATTTATCTTCTACTTATTTATTTTTGTTTGGAAGGAGCTTTAGTGTCAAAGGAGCTCCTTGCATGTCTTCCTAAGAATCTATTTTGATCTTTTATTGTCAGTTCACCCTAAGTGAAAAAGATTAGAACAGCAGAATATTAGACTGCCCTGACAATTACTTTTATAGAGGTTTTTTCCAGATGCTAAACTCCATCCTCCCTAATTCATTAATTATTCATTCAGCAGCAAGAAAGTAAGAAAAAAATGGAATTAGGAGATCAAGGGTAGGGATGTACTGCTCATTTGGTGGAAATGGACTACTTTTCCTTTCTTTTCCCCTCCTAGTCCTCTTGAGGTGCGGTTCTGTTGACCGAAGCACATAAGCAAGCCAATAACTTTACAGGATGCCAGCAAAATTGAAGCTGATTTATGTCACTTAAATGGTGGAGGAGAGGAAGAAACAACACATTCATTTGCATACATTTGCATTTTTTAAAACTCGCAGTGTAGTTTGACAGCTCTGGAGCTCAGTGAGCCTGAGAAATGACCTTATATAGTTCCCATGCCCCCAGGGAGGTTGATGGCCACATGCTGGAAGTTTGCTGAGGCTGATGTTTTCCTTTCTCCCCCTCTCTTCTCCCTCCTGCGCTCCCCCCTTCCCCTCCCTAAGCCAAGGGTGGGGTCCTCAAGAATAACAGGCCTAAAAATAGCATCTGATAGTGACAAATGTCACTAGTGCATACACACACATGCAAATGTTGAACAGACTACATGGAGTTAAACAGAAAAATACCTTTTTAAAAAGTAAATTGCAGCATTGTTAAAATAAACTGGGAGGTGTGTGGTGGTGGGCACCTAAAAAAATGTATTCTGCAGATGACGTCTCAAAACATTTCATTAATCGGCATGCTTAAAACTCATTCATTGCTTTCTTGCCATGAAAACCCCATGTATAAAAGAATGATCCTGGGAGATGCTATTTGGATACAGGACCACTTCCCCCTGTGCTGCCCTTGGTGGGCTCTGCCAGCTATTGAGTCACTTGAGGCTGCAACAGGAGAAAAGGGGGATTGGGGAGAAGTTGAGCTTTGTCCCCTTTTTAGGTGAAAATCCTTCCTTTTTTTAGGAAGGCTTCGCCGGCTTGGGATGGTGACTACCGCACCAACATGATGGAGATATGTAAGCAGATGTACACAGATGCAGGCACAAGTCTCAGCTGTGATGCTGAGGTCTAACCTCACTGCCTGACTGAAAATGAGTGATACAACCCAGACACAAGCCAGAGACTGCAGCAATATTACAAACCACCTGCAATGTGCACTCTCTGGGTGATCCAAAGCTCATCCAGGCCACTCTGTTGCTCAAAAGCCCCTTCTATTTTTCATTTTTATTTTTTGGTTGCTTTATTCTCATGTCTGCTTTTAACTTCAAGCCTCCTTCAGTATAATACAGCCTCTGAAAACCAATAATATACCAGCATAAAACTGAAATATTAGAGAGGGAGAGAGGCAAAATGCTCATTTAGCATTGTGATAAGTAAAAAATAGAAGTATACTCCATAGATTATAGAGATATATTGATAGAAAATAGATAAAGTAAACTAATATCGCTTATATTCATTTATATGAGTAGAAATGGAGGACTGTCACAGCTCAGAGGAACCCTGGGAAAGATGTGCCAATCCTGAGGTGGGTCAGGATCCTGCCCCTGGGCAGGCTCAAAGCCAGGAGCAGGAGACCTGTGAGGACTCCTCATCAGCATGTCCCTCTCCCATCTCCTTCCCCATCTCTGGCAACAATGCCCTGTGAAGCCAGGCTCCTGGAGGAGATAAAGGCTGCCAGGAAGAGCCCAGGCTTGTGCAATGCGTGGCTCCTGGTTCAGGGTTACAGCAGGGCTGGGGATATCCTATTCTCATCCGCTCTATCCATAGGGATAACACTTCATAACCTGAGTCTTAGCTGTGAGATTGCAATTTTGGCCTTTAATTGTATGCTGGTATCATTATAATTATTATAACATGCAGCTTTTAGATATTTTAATATTTGTATGTTTTCATATATTTATATTTTTACATTTTTATATTTGTATAGAGAATCTTGGAGCATTTCATCTTAAGTTGTGCATTACTTGTCCTTCTCTTTGCTATGATTTTCCCCACAGGAAGGAGCTGGCTCACGACCACATTTCTTTTCAGTGTACAAAGCACTGGGCTCTCCCTAGGAGTGCCACTCTGATGATATGGGAGTGCCTCAGGAAAGCTAGGGAGTGCAAAGCAGCTGCCCTCCATGTTGTGCTCATTCTGGATTCAGTGTGACAGAGGAAGGTGCCTGAGGCTCTGACTGATCTCTGCCTGCTACTAGTTTCAAAATGACATTTTTCCAGGCAAAACAAATGGTATCTCCGATTCTTTCCTTCACCCAACCACAGAGCGGGGAAAGGCTTGGGGTTGAGCATCCCCCCCATGGCCAAGTCCTACCATCCAGACACACCATCCCTCACGCTCGGTCCTTGCCGGTACAAAAACCCCAGCAGGGATTCAAGCTCTACATCTGATTCATGAGGTCATCCAGAAAAGCATCCCTGAGGTGATTGGACCTGGATTTGGGATGCTGAGCATCCCTGGTCACCCCAGCCTGCTGCCCATGGCAGGAGAGGGAGTCATAGTCATAGAATGGTTTCAATTGGAAGGGACCTTTAAAGACCATCTAGTCCAACCCCACTGCAGTGATCAGGGGCATCTTAGATGAGATCAGGTTGCTCAGACCCCCCGTCCAACCTGACCTTGAATGTTTCCAGGGGTGGGGCATCTACCACCTCTCTGGATAACCTGTGCCAGTGTTTCAGCACTCTCAGCGTAAAGAATGTCTTCCTTCTATCCAGTTTGAATCTACCTTCTTTTAGTGTAGAACCGTGACCCCTTCTCCTATTGCTACAGGCCCTGCTAAGTCTGTCCCCATCATTCTTATAAGGATTTTAAGTACTGAAAGGGCAGTATTGAATTGGCAGGTTTGAACAGCTTTCCCCATCCCGATTTATTTTCTACTACCAACTCCTTCCCTCCCCTGTCCAGGTCACTAGGCACCCTGAGAGACAGCTGCTTTGAATCTGCTGCTTTGCTCCCTGCACCTCTTTCCCAGTCCCCGTTCCAGGCTGTGGGAGCAGAAGCAGCACCGAGGGTAGGTTGGCAATTCTTCCTCTGCATCTACCCATGGTCCCCTGTATGTAGACCTGCCTGCTACATCCATCCAGCCCATAAATATATGTGGGTTTTGTTTTTCTTCCAGGTTTATTTGTGCCTTGTCATAATAAGGCAATTAAGATGAGCATGTGAGGTTACCCTAATCTGTCAAAATATTACAACTGCTTTCTATGGGATATGCTGACCAGTGATTGATAGCTCCTGCTCCTTAGCCATGTTGTTATTTTGTGGGTATAGGGATGCTGGGGCGCTGTTCCTACATCTACAGATGGCTCTGTAACCTTGAGCATCTCCCTTGTGTAAGGGTCTCTGAGTGAAGTCACTTATGTTGACACCCTACCCAAAACCACTGCCTTGGCCAAGCGCTTGGCTAAAATTTGGAAGATGCCTCTTCTTTCATACCAAGAAAAAGCTTGGATCCCTAAAAGCCTATTTGAAAATCAGAGAGGTGTTTTCTTTTTTTTCCCTTTGTTTAAAAAAACCCAACGAGGCCTAAACCCCCCCAAAAGGCAAAAATTTCCTTAAGCACAGCTCCCCTCTGAACATTTTGTCTCCAGAAGATCGTGTTATTAAATGGCCCACCCTAGTACCTAGTGTTTCTCCCTTCTGGCGGGAAGGTGGGGCAGAGAGTTCTCTTCCTCTTTCAGTCACTTCCCTTTGAGATGCCTGAAACAATGAGGAAAACGTGACACCAACTGCTGCCTTCCTTGCAAGGAAATTATCATGTTTTTTAAAGGAGATAAGCCACTTTGCACACCCAAAGATGATGCTGTGGGAGGGAACTGGCTCACTAGCAATAGCACTAGGGTTTTAATGCCAGGCTAGGCACTTGCCCAAGCCTCTAATAACTGAGACCAGCCTTCCCTTCGGGACCAGTCTTGCTTGGGGAGTAGGGGGTTGAGATGGGAAAGGTGGAGGTGTTTGGGTTTTAAGAGGTATGTGTTACGGTCCACTCGGTGGACGTGTGATAGTTCATTAACTGTGATCTCAAAGTGCAAAATCAAGGCAACCACACCAAGGTGTTATGCTTCAATCAAAAAGTGCAGCTTTATTGTTTTGCCTATAAAGTGGCGCACAATAGACAGGAAGAGTGAGAGGAAAGGAAAGAAAAGGTGAAGGGAGGAAAGAGGATTATAGCTACCACCACAGATCCAAGGTGTCCCTAGGGTCCCAGATCCAGGCAATGTCCCACTGATCCACGGTGGGGAAGATCTTCTTCTTCTTCTTCTTCTTAGCACAGTGACTGAGGAGTCATCTTTTATGCCAAGCAACACACTTTGCTCCTCCTCTGTCCCAGGGACTTTTGCCAATCTCCACCTCAAAAGGTTCTAGCTTTGCTTGCCAAGACTTAACTGTGTAGGCCCAAAAAGTTCTCAATTCGCTTGCCAAAACTTAACTGCACAGGCCCAGTAGATGTGGTTTTGGGAGGAGTTTGCAAGTTTGGCTGAGGCAGCAGGTGAAATCCATCTTCTGGACAGCAGCTATGCAGCTGTCACGGTTGTTACCTGCAGTCCCAGATATTGGAGAACAGCACAGTACCCCCTGTACCACACAGTACTTTCTTTCAGGGTGTTTGCTTCTTGGTATCTCTCCAAATCCCTGATGGCAATGTTGAGACAAACACTGTTCTTCGGACCGACTCTTACAGTATATAATAAGCTCATCCACCCAAAACTGAGGATCCCTTCTCAAAAAAAAATGGATTTTGCTTAGTTCTGGACAAAGTGGGCAGAGGCAGAGATGCCTTGGCGATGAAGGGTGCAAAGAGGGTCACATTCACTTGCAGCATGGATGAGGATAAGGCAGAGGTACTTAATGCCTTCTTTGGCTCAGTCTTTAATAGTAAGGTAAGATATTCTCTGGGTACTCAGCCTCCTGAGCCAGAAGACAGTGAGGGAGAGCAGAACAAAGCTCCAATGATCCAAGAGGAAATGGTTAGAGACCTGCTCAGCAAGTCTATGGGGCCAGATGGGATCCACCCAAGGGTATTAAGGGAGCTGGCAGAAGTGCTTGCCAAACACCTTTCCCTCATCTACCAGCAGTCCTGGTTGACTGGGGAAGTGCCACTAGACTGAAGACTGGCAAATGTTAAACCCATTTACAATAAGGGTCAGAGGGAGGATCCCAGGAACTACAGACCTGCCAGTCTGACCTGGGGAAGGTCATGGAGCAGATCATCTTGAGTGCTATCATACAGCACGCGCAGGACAATCAGGTGATCAGGCCCAGTCAACACAGGTTTATGAAAGGCAGGTCCTGCCAGACCAACCTGATCCATTTTTCCTGGCCTCAGCTCCTCTATGGGCTTGTTGCTCAAGTTGGTCCTTTCATTGGCACGTGATGATGAACAGGTTGAGCTCCTCTCTCCCTCCTTTCTCATCAAAGCAGGCACCAATATCCCCTTAGATCTACCCCAAGGTATCCCACTCTGGCCTGACCTGAACATGGTTTTATAAAGAGACTCTATTATGGCGTTTGATGGATCAACACCCAGCCTTTGGCCATTCAGCAGCTCTGCACGCCACGGGACTAACACTAGGAAGATGCCATCACACCACCAGTACCAAGACCCTTGGCTCTCTTATTTTCTGGAAACCACTTCTTGGGCCCCAGATAAATGCAAACAGGAGCTCTGTCAGGGCCAGCATAGAGTTCAATGCCTCCTATAAGCGAAGTGCCACGTTTTCCCTTTGATTTCTTCTTTCCGGCTTCTTTAAATTACTTAGAACAGTTCCCATTTTCAGAGTTTATATAAATCTCCAAAATCAGGAGCTTTGGGTCACTTCTGGGTGGCAGCTTGATTAAGTCTGCATGCCACATGACAAGTTCCATCTGATGTGCTGAACAGGTTTTGGCAAAGGGGGATCCCAGTGATAAATGGTCAAATAAACATAAACAACGACTGGAGCTACATCGAAGGCACAGCCCAGCTCCAGATGGTGTTTTGAGGGTTACATTTACGCAAAAAGCAGGGGCAAATTACTTAACCACAGTTTCTAGGCAGGTACCATGGGAGGGGACTTTATAGGGTGGTCATATCTGACCACAACGTTTCCTTGTAGCCTTGTCCCCGCCCATCCAAGCAGCTCCTGGAGGTCTGGAACTTGAGGGGATGGTGCTCTGGGCATCAGGTCTTTTCTGCTCCTCTCTGCTGTAGTTTCTGCAAGGCTGGAGGTGCTCAATATCCAGTTAGTTATGGGGGTTTTTTCTTGGAAACCCTCAGAGGTCCCTCTCTACATGTCTCTCTGTTAGCCCTGATGCTCTCCTGGCCATGCTCCAGCATTTAGGGACTTTTAAATGTGATGTCACTGATACAGGAAATGATCCTGGATGACTCTCTCTCCTCCCTATGTATCTATATGCATACACATACATATACATTATACAAGTGTGTGCGCATGTAGAAATCCCATGGGAGGGGGAATATGTCAAGCAAAACAAAAGTTTCCAGTCATCCTGTGCAACCACCCAACTCTCATGGAAACTCACTCATACTTCAAGTGATGCATCCTCCCTCCCACACCATTTTCTGAAAGAAAAAAACAACAAACAACTCCAAAAGCCAAAAAAAAGAGGAAAGAAGGAGGGGTGGAGGCATTGCACTCTATATCAGGAAATGGATAGAGTGAAGATTTCGATGAAGGCATTGAGTGTACCCTTAGCAAGCTTGCAGATGACATGAAGCTGGGTGGAAGTGTGGATCTGCTTGAAGGAAGGGAGGCTCTGCAGAGGGATCTGGACAAGCTGGATCGATGGGCTGAGACCAACGGGATGAGGTTCAACAGGAACAAGTGCAGAGTCCTCCATTTAGGTCACAACTCCATGCAGCGTTACAGGCTTGGGGAAGAGTGGCTGGAGAGCTGCCTGGCAGAGAAGGACCTAGGGATGTTGGTTGACAGCTGGCTGAACATGAGCCAGCAGTGTGCCCAGGTGGCCAAGAGGACCAATGGCATCTTGGCCTGTATCAGAAACAGCGTGGCCAGCAGGAGCATGGAGGTGATTGTGCCCCTTTACTCAGCATTGGTGAGGCTGCACCTCGAGTACTGTGTTCAGTTTTGGGCCCCTCACTACAATAAGGACACTGAGGTGCTGGAGCATGTCCAGAGAAGGGCAACGAGGCTGATGAAGGGAGCTGGAGAATAAGTCCTATGAGGAGATACTGAGAGAACTAGGGTTGTTTAGCTTAAAGAAGAGGAGGCTGAGGGGAGATCTCATCGCTGTTTACAGCTACCTGAAAGGAGGTTGTGATGGGGTGGGTGTTGGTCTCTTCTCCCAAGTGACAAGTGATAGGACGAGAGGAAATGTTCGCAAGTTGTGCCAGGGGAGGTTTAGACTAGACATTAGAAAGAATTTCTTTACTGAAAGAGTGGTCAGGCATTGGAACAGGCTGCCCAGGGAGGTGGTGGAGTCACCATCCCTGAAGGTGTTTAAAAAACAGGTAGATGAGTTTCTTAGAGACATAGTTTAGTAGGGAGACAGGCACGGTTAGACTTGGTGATCTCAGAGGTCTCTTCCAACCTTATGATTCTATGATTTGTCCCTGAAGAACAGGCACGAACAAGTTGAAAGCTTATGGGTGAGAATAAGAGAGTGAGGCAACAAAAGGAACCTTGTGGTTCGTGTCTACTACAGGCCACCTGATCAAGGGGAGCCTACCGATGAAGCCTTCTTCCTCCAGTCACAGGAGGCTTCACGCTCGCAAGTTCTCATCCTACTGGGTGACTTCAACCACCCTGACATCTGCTGGGAAAGTAGCACGGCGAGCTGTAGGCAATCCAGGAGAATGCTAGAGTGCATAGATGATAACTTTTTAACCCAGGTAACAGACATCCCTACCCGAGGGGATGCAATACTGAACCTGATGGTCACCAATGCAAGTGAGCTCATCAGTGACGTCAAGACCGGAGGCAGCCTGGGGTGCAGTGATCATGCACTGGTGGAGTTCAAGGACCTGAGGGATATGGGACAGGCAAGGAGTAAAGTCAGGACTCTAAATTTTATGAAAGCCAACTTCCAGCTCTTCAGGGACTTTGTCGGTAGGACCCCCTGGGAAATGGTCCTCATTGACGAGGGAGCAGAACAGAGCTAGCAGATCTTTAAGGATGCTTTCCATAGAGTGCAAAAGTGCTCAGTCCCCAGATGTAGGAAATCAGGCAGGGAAGGGAAGAGACCAGCGTGGCTGAGTTGAGACCTGCTGGTCAAACTGAAGAGCAAGAAGGAACTGCACAGGCAGTGCAAGCAGGGACAGAGAGCCTGGGAAGAGTGTAAGGATGCTGCCCGGTTGTGTAGGGATGGGGTCAGGAAGGACAAGGCATGGCTGGAGCTGAACTTGGCAAGAGAACCAAAGAATAACAAGAAGGGCTTCTATAGGTACGTCAACCAGAAAAGGAAGGTTAAAGAAAGTGTACCCCCCAATGAATGAAAATGGTGACCTGGTATCAACAGACAAGGAGAAGGCTGAGGTATTCAACAACTGTTTTGCCTCAGTCTTCACTGGTGACTCCTCTCCTCAGCCCTCCTGGGTAAATGGACAACAAGATGAGGACCAGGGTGTTACAGCCTCTCCCACTGTAGGGAAAGATCAGGTTCATGATCACCTGAGGGACCTGAACATATATAAGTCTATGGGACCTAATGAGATGCATCCCAGAGTCCTGAGGGAATTGGCTGATGTGATTGCCAAGCCAATCTCCATGATATGTGGAAAGTCATGGCAGTCAGAGGAAGTCCTTGGGGACTGGAAGAAAGGTAACATTGTGCCCATTTTACAAAGAGTACAAAGGAGGACTCTGGGAACTACCAACCTGTCAGCCTCACCTCTGTGCCTGAGAAGATCATGGAAAAGATCATCCTAGAAGCTATGCTAAAGCACATAGAGGACAGGGAGGTGATTCAAGACAGCCAGAGTTCAGTGCTGGGTCCAGTCCTGTTCAATCTGTTTATCAATGATCTTGATGAAGGGATTGAGTGCACCCTTAGCAAGTTTGCGAATGACACTAAGCTGGATGGAAGTGTATATCTGCTTGAAAGAAAGGAGGCTCTGCAGAGGGATCTGGACAGGCTGGATCGATGGGCTGAGACCAATGGGATGAGGTTCAACAAGACCAAGTGCTGGGTCCTGCACTTGGGACACAACAACCCCATGCAACAATACTGACTTGGGGAAGAGTGGCTGGAGAGCTGCCTGGCAGAGAAGGACCTGGGGATGTTGGTCGACAGCTGGCTGAACATGAGCCAGCAGTGTGCCCAGGTGGCCAAGAAGGCCAACAGCATCTTGGCCTGTATCAGAAACAGCGTGGCCAGCAGGAGCATGGAAGGGATTGTGCCCCCATACTCGGCACTGTTGAGGCCACACCTCGAGTACTGTGTTCACTTTTGGGCCCCTCACTACAAGAAGGACATTGAGGTGCTGGAGCATGTCCAGAGAAGGGCAACGAGGCTGATGAAGGGACTGGAGGACAAGTCTTATGAGGAGTGGCTGAGGGAACTGGGGCTGCTTAGCCTGGAGAAAAGGAGGCTGAGGGGAGACCTCATCACTGTCTACAATTCCCTGAAAGGAGGTTGTAGCGAGGTGAGTGTTGGAATCTTCTCCCAAGTTACGGGTGATATGATGAGAGGAAATGGCCGCAAGTTGCGCCAGGAGACGTTCAGACTAGACATTAGGAAGAATTTCTTCACTGAAAGGGTGGTCAGGGATTGGAACAGGCTGCCCAGGGAGGTGTTTGAGTCCCCATCCCTGGAGGTATTTAAGAGACGAGTAGATGGAGTGCTCAGTGATATGGTTTAGTAGTGGACAGATGCAGTTGGACTGGATGATCTCAAAGGTCTTTTCCAACCAAGCGATTCTATGATTCTATGAACCCAACCTAACAGATTTGCTGGGCTAAGCTCTGATGAGGAAAAACACCGTTTTCTTAAAAACTCTCCATCCTCCAGCCTTGCAGTGATCGACAACTCAAAGATATCCTCTCACATCCCAATACCCTGCCATCTTCCCACCACAGAAGGTCTCACTGAAACAGTAGCCCCAGCACCAGGAATTTAATGATGAGGAGAGTGAGTTTGATTAATTTGGATGCAGAGCTGAGGTTATAATCACTCACAAGGCCAGTGGGAGATTTGCTGCCTCCCCACTGCCCATCATCCCCATCTCTGTCCTTGTCTAGCCCCAGTGACCTATTAATATCCCCTTCTTCTTGTAAATATTGCCCAAGCACTCCTGCCTGCCCTCCTGGCCTCAATTAATCATGGCCTGGAGGAGAAGCAGGCAAGAAAGCTTGATGTGACAAGCGTGGGCAGTGGTGACAGGTGGTGCCAGGGGAAAGCAGGGTCTCAGCATGCTCCCTTCCTACCTTGCCAGGAGGTGACCCTGAAGACACATCATTCCTTCACCTGGTGTGTTCTTGCAGTCAGAGGAGAGGGACAGGCTTCTAGCTCATCCTAGGGTAGATGTCCAAACTAGATCAGACATAACAAGGGCTAAAAACACCCTCACTTGCTCTAAAGGGCCTTTATATTGTTATATGTCTGAAGAAGAGTCTTTCCTGAAGCCCCTTCTCATCTCTTCCTGTGTCACCTTCTTTGGCCTCTAAGCTCATATCTATACTGAGCTGAGGTGAGTCTTAAAATCTGCATCTCCCCATGATCCACCCACCAGCAGCACCACTCCTGCACGTCCACAAAGTCCAGGCTACAGCATAGACCCAAGAATAGATAAAAGGAAGAAATTCTTTATGAGGGTGGTGAAACACTGGCACAGGTTGCCCAGAGAGGTGGCAGATGCCCCATCCCTGGAAACATTCAGGTTGGATGGGGCTCTGAGCAACCTGATCTAGTCAAAATGTATGGGGGCTTGGACTAGATGACCTTGAAAGGTCCCTTCCAATCTAAACAATTTCATGATTCTATGATAACCCAGCACCAAGATGCTCCTCAGCACCTGTAACGTCTGCAGTGCAAGGACCAGGGAAGACATAGGGATTCGGTTCCTGATGGATGGGGACCCATGGGGACTCACAGCATGGCTCTGCTAAGGGTTTGGCCAGTGCAAACCATGCTGTTGCTCATGAGATGATGGTGTGAAAAGACCAGCCTCCTACCCAGTGCAATGCAAGGTAACTCAGTTCAGCGACATCAACTCAGGATCTGGCTCTGGAGTATCTGAACCAGCTTAGATAATAAAAAAAAATAATGCTCCTTTCTTCCCATCTTAGACCTCTAGGTAAACACCCAAGACACAACCTCCTGCATAACAGCTGCAGAAAAAAGGTCTGGAGAGGACTTTGAAATGTAACCCAGATCACAGTCCTATGTCTGGGTCTGCAACAGGGCCAAGCACAACAAAAGCCAAAAGCACTCCAAGCATTAACAAATGTTGCTCAGCCCACTCCTGTGCAGCTGTCAATGTATCTGCTGCCTGCTCTTTGCAGCACTGCAACATGGAGAACACAGATATTTATGAGAGTACCTTGTAGGGATTTACAGAAGGAGCAATCAGCAGTTCAGTTGTCAACAACAGCAGAAAATCATGGTGGTATTAAAGCTGATTTGTGCTGACCCATCCACACTGCAAACTACCTCCTCTCCCGCAGGAGTCCCCAGTAACTGAAGGGCAGGATTGACGTGCGGAATAAACCCCCACAACTCAGAGAGTTATGAAGTCAGGTATGTTTATGATGCCGGCAGGCGACAGGTGGATAGTTCCAAAAGACCTGTGCACTGAACAAAGGACAGGTCAATATTTATTGCCAAATGACATACATATTCATTACATTTTTGGGAATAGGCCAGGTTATGCTGATCAGTCCTGAGAAATCAATATCATAGGATGGAGCTCAGAGGTGAGGTCACCCTCTTTCTTTGCACAGGCTCAATAGTTTCTTGAATCCCCTCCAGGCCAAAAGACAAAATAAACTCTTTTTTGCTGCAAGTTGCCAATCTCCTTATCAGCGTAGCCTTGATGGATTTACGGAAGTTGCTAGGTCTACAAAGTCCTTATCAACAAAACCCTGATGGATGAGCTCACAGAACTGCCAGGCTCGCATAGTTCCCACAGAATTCAGTTATGAAATCCCCCACCTGCAAGACATCCAAGGATCTCTAAGTTACAGCTCTTCAGGCTAAACAAAGGCTTCTCTAAAGTCTCACATCATTCCCCCCCCCATCATCCTAGGCAATTTCTTTTGCCTTCATACATAATGTGTCTCTCATGGGTAATTGTATGGTGCACAGCATTAAGTACTAATGTTAAGTGTGCCACTCGTTTCATCATTCTCCAATTCAAAACATATAATACTGCAGACAAAACTAAACAAATCAAAATTAACATCAAGAGAATGACAATAGGGTGATACAGTCTGTTCAGGATGCTGGTAGCCGTAGGGGACCATCCGAAAATCATGTCCCACCATCTATTTTCTCCGTCCTTTTCTACTCGTTTCAAAACATGGTGGATTTCTTCTACACTGTGGTGAACAGTTATCAGAGTCTTTTGTCCGTTTTCTCGGATCTTGTCCAAAATCCCGATCAAATCTGGATGCTGTATCAATTGATTCACTAAAGAAAGTTTCATTCCAATAGAGACAGGTAATAGTTCGTGAAACAGTGCATAATTAGATTGTAAAAGCTGGTGAGATGTGACCAGTACTGAATAAGAGAAATCACACCCTTGGATTGTAACAAAATTGCAAATACAAAAATTGGAGTGGTTCCTAATTTCTACCCTTATCATATCTACTAAAATAACGTTACACATAGTCCTCAAACACGCGTAGCCCTTACCGATATATATAAGGACCGTGGTTAAGGTTAGGACGAATCTCAAAATGACAAACCTTCTCTTCAGTATCTAGACAAACGTCTTGAGCACTGAGTGTATTACCTTATCAGAAGAACTCTTGTTCCCGCACGATGCAGGATTCTAAATCTACAGTTTGCCATTTCCCATCCACTTTTCGGGCCCATACTCTGTTCTTGGTAGGATAGAGTATAGCTCCGTTGTGGTTCAACCCTAATGCAATGATGGGATGCACTACATATATTGAGGCATTATGTATGGTTAGCACAAAGGCCATGGCTGTGTTAGTGATGGGGTTATAAGTAAAGTTTACAAATTCCATCAGGACTGGAGTTCTCTCTCAAAGTCAGAAGCATTGTCCCAAATGATTTTCTGAATTTCGGTGGGGAAAGTACCTTCCTCTCCCTCTCTTATGATTGAGGCGACCACTGGCTGAATCCATAACTGTGCCTGAATGCAACTAAGAGCTAAAGAAAGGTTATTTTGGACCACACTGAGTACACTTATAATCAGTTTGTGGTCCTTTATATTCACTTCTTCCCATTTTGGTAAAACTTTTGTTAGCAGCCACTGATTCATTCCCAGAGCCATCAGGGAAGATCACAGGGGCCATTGTAATTTTGACAGATCACTTGATTTAGTGGCTAGTTTGTTCATCAGTACTTCTGCATCAATACTATTTAAAACTCCCAGTCCCATCCCTAACACACCAATTAGGTCTTTCTGTGTTTGTTTCTTAGAAAGTTTTCACTTCCACAGCCAGGTCGTCTATCCCTTGAATGAAGTTTCCAGGAAAGGAGAACAGCCTGACTGAATCTCAGAAATATTATTTTGCATCAACAACTCAACACGTTTGAAAGACCATTCTGGATTGAACAACAGCTGCTGTTGGCCTATATCCTTGACTACATAAGGTCCTATTCCAAAAAAGTTCGGATTAGATACAGCTATTGGTTAGGTGGTGACTGGTATGGTAGGTGGTAGTGCCGTAGGTGGCAGTATTGTGTCAATTTTAACCCTGTAGGTTAAAGCCTTTTCTTTAGATTCCTGCCCCAAGCACACTACAAAGATTTGCTCTATTAAAGTAAACTTATGCCAACACTCCAATCCAGAACAGGAAGTTATATTTCTAGGGGAAGATTCATCTGTCTTTTTCACAGTAATCTGGGTGCCTCCTGGAATTCAGGTCTTATCGTCCTCATGATATGTTTGACACCCCACTTCTATCTCATCGCCCATCTTTCCCCATAACTGGGCAACTCTGTCCTTATTATCCCAGCCTCACTCAGTTCCCTGGTATGTTATATTTTTGTGGAGAATCACTATAGCCAGCTTCATCTTTGGGTCTACATTCCCCATCATTCCAGTGTGGCCTTTCAGGGCGTGATTCCAAGGTAAATCGTTAGGCTCTTGGTTGCAGGCAAGAGAAAAGATACAAAAAGTACTAGCAGTCCAAACCCACTACTGATCATTTTAAAAGTCAATCTAGGTTCCCACACACACACTTTGCCTGAGTCGGAGTTTCCAGTTTCCGTTGACTCCCAGCGTTGTTCAGGAGCTTTCTTCACCCTGGTGTGATGTATCCATGATGCTTGTTCCGTTATCTTGATAGCTGTGTATGTTGTTAGTAGAACTTGAAATGGTCCATCCCACTTCAGCTCTAATGGTGAACCAATCTCTTGGTCCGTACTTCCCTTTTGATGAGCCTTGCAGTGCATGACGGCAACCTTTTCTGGTAGTTGAATTGCTTCCAACAATTTAAGTATTTCATCAGCATGTTTTATATGTTTCCCTTGAGTGGATAAAAGTCCCCTCTCCTTCCAGACCGCTCCATGAGCATGAACCACCCCAAAGGCATATTTAGAATCAGTCCAAATGTTGATCTTTTTCCCTTTTGTCAATTGTCCTTTAAATCTGGCTGATTTGAATATACTGCTCCAGACAGTCGTGAGTCACCAGCACTCCCGTCACTCCAGTGAGAAAAGATGCTGGATTGACAATGTTAGTAACCATTATTTGGACATCATCTTGCTCCACCATAATGGCTTGGCATTTCAGGAATCTTTGTGGGGATAGCCAGTGTCCCCCTTTTGCCTCTAACATGGCAGAGACAGTATGTGATACCAGTACAGTCATCTTTTGGCCCATGGTGAATTTGCGGGCCTCTTGGATGTTAGTTACTACTGCAGTTACGGCTCTGAGACAGCTCGGCCATCCCTTGCTTACTTCATCCAATTGCTTGGAGAAGTATGTCACCGCCCTTCGATTTGGGCCGAGGTTTTGAGCCAAAATTCCTAATTCAATGTCTTGCTTCTCAGGGGAAAACAGCCAAAAGTGTTTTGTAGGATCTGATAACCCTAGGGTCAGGCTCTGCATAAGTTCTCATTTTAAATCATGGAAAGCCCGTTTAGCTTCCCCATTCCAGGTGAGATTCTTTGAATTGGTTTTAATAAGATCATAAAGTGGTCTTACCAAGAGTCCGTAGTTGTAGATCCATAAACGACACCAACCTGTCATTCCCAGGAAGGTTCGGAGCTCCTTGACTGTGGTTTAGGGGTTTGACAGATTGCTTCCTTTCTTGCTGTCCCCAGGGTCCATTCACCAGCTGCAATTTCATATCCTAGATATGTAACCTTCCGCTGGGCTTTTTTTGCTTTCTGTTGAGAGACTCGGTAACCATTTAGTCCAAGAAAGTTCAATAAACTCACTGTCCATAGTACATTTTACTCTTTTGTGTCAGTGGCTACGAGGATGTCATCCACATACTGTAACGCCATTCCGGTTCCAGGTGGTGATTCCCATTGTTCTAAATCCTTGGCCAGCTGGTTGCCGAAAAGGATAGGGCTATTCTTAAAGCCCTGTGGAAGTACAGTCCATGTTAGCTGTGTTCTCCTCCCAGAATCTGGATTTTCCCACTCAAAGGCAAATAAAAGTTGGCTCTCTGGACTCAAAGGTATGCAAAAGAAAGCATCCTTTAAATCCAGTACGGTAAACCAGGCCAATTCAGGCGTCAATTTGGTTAATAAGGTGTATGGATTAGCCACCACAGGTTATAAATCCTCAGTTATGTTATTGATGGCTCTGAGATCCTGAACTATCCTGTAGGTTCCATCTGGCTTTTTCACTGGTAAGATATTTCAAAAATCGTTGTATGATTGGACAAATTCCTTTCCTATCTTCTAATCTCAAGGGATATTGTTTCACCCTCACCGGTCTCAGATTTAATTCCAACTGTTATGGGCAGGGCTGTCTTTGCTCTGCTGGGTACCTCCGTAGCCCATACCCCTGGAAATATTTGGTCCTGAACCTCCTTTGGTACCTCTCTTTTTTCAGAAGGACTTACTAAGGCTAAACTTATAAGCTCAATCAGCTGGTCACTCCCCACCTTAAATTCTATCCCTTCCTTTCCAAATTATATTTCTGCCCCTGGTTTTTCCAATAAGTCTCGTCCCAATAAAGGTTTCGGTGAATTTGGCATATATAAAAATTTGTGTTTTCCTAATTGTTTTCCCAATTTAAATCTCAAAGGCTGGAGGAAATATGCCTTTTTGCTTTGGCCAGTAGCCCCCTTTACCGTTACAAAATCATTGTCCATAGGTGTTAAAGCCTGGTTTAAGACTGAAAATGTCGCTCCGGTATCTACTAAAAATTCCACCTCCCGTTGTTTTTTTCCTATCTTCAATAGAGCCAGTGGATCCACTAGGATAGATTCCCCAGGTCCCTGTCAGTCTTCTGCTGGGGCCTGGATTCTGGGAGGCCTTCTTTCCCCTCACTGTAGTAGGGGACAGTTTCTCCTCCAACGTCCCATTTGTTTACACCAAGCACACTGATTTATTCTCTGCAGGGGTCTTTGAACATCCCCCACCTTCTAAGGTTCCCATTTCCTTTTTTGCTATTAACCCTCCTTGTTGTAAAGCCGCCAGTAAAGCCCTTCTTTCTTTCCTCTGATCTTCCTCCTGTTTCTTTTCTTTTTCTTCTTCCCGATTGCTAAATACTTTCCAAGCCTCACCAAGAAGTTTTTCTAAATTCCGTCCCTCTGGCATTCCCAGTTTCTGTAAATTCTCCTGAATGTTCCTGGCTGATTGCCCAATGAAAAGGTATCACTGCTTCCCTGCAGCCCGCTGTGCCGCCCTGCCTGCTCCTCCCACCCCGTGGGCAGTTCTTCCTCCACATTCTTTGATTCACATACCTCTGACCTATACTACATGCAGAACAATATCTCTTCAACTTGCCCTTCCCTTTTTTTAGATTTTCTTTTTCTAAAGCTAACACCATGGGGTCCTGCGGAGGATTTAAGCCACAATCTCTCTGGTCAGCATATCCCTCCCACTTTCTCTCTGCAAAAAAAATGCCAGCTGTAAAAGGGTATTATAATTCAAAGTGCCATTTTTCGGCCACTTCATCTTCTAGTCTGTACAGCAGCCACCACTCATTACAATATTTTATCATTCTCTTCTTACTCATTCTCTTCTTACTCATTCTCTTCTTATTCTCCTTGCCCTGTCAGTTTATTCCAGTGTTTCAATATACAACTGGGCATTCCTTACTCTGTTTGCTGCCCATTTTTCTTAAAAATAAGTTCTCACTAACCTCCTGAGCGAACAATGGTTAATCCCACGTTCAGTAAATCCCTGACCTCTGACCCTCCTGTCTGGGATGGAATGTGGTGTCCGGCAAGGAGTACAAAAGATTTTCCTAAAAGTTTCCTCCTGTGGAATCTGAAACCATTGACAATAACAGCGCCTGCACCTCTCCCTACACATCAAACAAACAAAACACAAAACCAACAGCCTTTTGCCTCAGTTCATCTCTGGCTGTCTCCCTAGTGACACAGATTAGGGCTCCCTTTCCCTTTGCGCTCAAGTGCACTTTTCCATCTACATGCCCCAATCACACCAGCACACACTCTTCTTGAAATACAAGTGCTTTCACTGAGCTCAAAGCTTACATGCTACCCAAATTCTCACTTTGCAGCTAATAGCTATTACAAAGATACATATTACAATTGTCACACTTGCTACCCCAAGTTGTTGTTCCCTTAAATTCCCATGGGTTTATAGGATTAAAACGCGTTCTTACTGTTAAAATATGCACAGTACTGGTATTGAATACTTACAACAGATATATAAAATGATAGCTATCACACACATCACTCCTGCTATCCTAGCTAGGAGTATCTATGCAACCATACCTCACGACTTATAGGGTCTCGGGTTCCTCCTCACCACTCGTGAGCAACTCCAGGAATTACCAGGTCTTGGCAAGTGCCTCACCACACCTGGCCTTGCTAGGTGTTCGTTTGCCTCACCTAGCCCACAAACTAGAAGTGGGCAAGGTCACTTTTGATGACCTGACCCCTCGCCATAACACCGGGTGCCCCCTGGGACCATCCAAATTACAGGCTCTTCCCCTATTCCACCCTGCAGTTATTCCTTAATTTTCCCAGTGTTTCCCAATTCACATACCTGCTCCACTCGTATGCCAGTCCTTGTCTGCCCTTGCAGCAGCTGGATGAGTGTCAGAGATCCTCCAAGAAATTCTTGGGGCACGCCTAGGACGTCCTCTCCCCAACCACTTTGCAATCGGGCAGAGAAGTCTCCTGCCTGGCTCGCCAAAATTGACGTGCGGAATAAACCCCCACAACTCAGAGAGTTATGAAGTCAGGTATGTTTATGATGCCGGCAGGTGACAGGTGGATAGTTCCAAAAGACCTGTGCACTGAACAAAGGACAGGTCAATATTTATTGCCAAATGACATACATATTCATTACATTTTTGGGAATAGGCCAGGTTATGCTGATCAGTCCTGAGAAATCAATATCATAGGATGGAGCTCAGAGGTGAGGTCACCCTCTTTCTTTGCACAGGCTCAGTAGTTTCTTGAATCCCCTCCAGGCCAAAAGACAAAATAAACTCTTTTTTGCTGCAAGTTGCCAATCTCCTTATCAGCGTAGCCTTGATGGATTTATGGAAGTTGCTAGGTCTACAAAGTCCTTATCAACAAAACCCTGATGGATGAGCCCACAGAACTGCCAGGCTCGCATAGTTCCCACAGAATTCAGTTATGAAATCCCCCACCTGCAAGACATCCAAGGATCTCTAAGTTACAGCTCTTCAGGCTAAACAAAGGCTTCTCTAAAGTCTCACATCAGATCAGAACCCCAAGACCCCAGAAAGACATCTGGACAGCCACTTTGTACTCCTTAACTCACATCCTGCTTGTGAGCAGCCACCAGTTCTTCCCACAAAGCCACCAGCTCAGCGCACCCGAATGCGTACTCACCAGTACCCTTGGCTTTTTTTCAGATCTCCGGCGATGCTCCCTTTGCTCCTCTGATCATTTCCTAAGGAAAAAGGGAGGAAACAAAACAAAACAAAAACCTTCATCAGATCCAGAACAGAGCTTCTGATTAAGGAGGGACAGCTCTGGAGAAACCTTCTGTGAGATGATGAGGAACCACTGAACCAAGCCTGCTCCTGCTCTCCTACCATCCTTTTCCAGTCAATTCAGCCGTTTCTCTGCTAGTCACCCTTTCCTCATACCTGTATCACAAAATCACCTAGCAACACTGTGCCATGGAGGTGCAAACCCAACCTATCCTAACCTGTCTCCTCCTGCAACAGCTGAGAGATGAGCAGTCTGGAAACAGATCTCATCAAAGCAGTGTTGGCTGCTTCATCCATTCTATCTCCCAGCTAAATGTTACATCTTGGTCCCTTTGGGAGTATCAATTTCCCACATCTTCCTATACCCATAACTTGATTGTTGGTGGTAGCTTGGTGGTACCAACAGTGGCACCCACAACAAACCTATGTCCCGCAGGTGATGGGGTGCAGAGGAGGAAAGCGAATGACTGATATCCACCCAATGCTGCCTGTACAAGTCCTTCGCCCCTCTCAGCTTGGGAAAAACTTGGCCATCACTTTGCACTTTCAAATGATAGAGACAGTGGGCTGTCATTTCTGAAGAGGGAGGTGACACCTCCACACAGGAGGTGTTGGGTTAGTAGGACTGTCACCAGAGTGTGCCAGAGGAGATAATGTAACACACTGATGGTCGCTAACCCAGGCTATGGGGCGGCTGGTAAGGGACTAGGTTGCCAGCAGCTGGGCTGGAGGTGGACAGAGCTCAGAGGGCTGACGAAGGAGATCAGCATGGGCAAGCTTTGGGGGACCTGACTCCGCTTCAGCACAACCTCAGGGTGTGAGACTCCCACTAGCAGGCAGCCATCATATTAACAGGATCCAGAATACCTCTAGTACAGCTAGGGGTAGCGGCCCAGGTCTCCTCCTGAGTAAGGACAGAGAAGAAGACCACTGCGACCATTACAAGACCAGCATGCAGCTGGGCACACATGCTATAGGAGTGCATAGATGGGAATTGTTCCTGTGGTTTGGCAGTCAGCTGGAGAAGGTTATCTGCATGCAAAATAAATTATGAGCTCACGGTCTGAGGCATTTTGCCCAAAATGGCACCACCAGCTCACAACTGTCCTTAAACCTGGCTTTATACCTGAGTTTTGGCTGGAGTCAAGGGGTTCCCACCAACTAGTGGAAGCTGCAAGGGAAAAGGGATCTCTCTGACAAGGATTAGTGGTGTGCAGTCAACTGGGAATCACTCAAAGCGAGGAAATGCCCATTTATTGTGTGCAGTCTCTGAATTTGCCCTGTGACACGGTCAAAGCCAACACAGTGCATTCCCATTTGGTAAAACTTACATGAGAAGGTTGAAATCAAGGAAAGGAGACACTTGTCATCATGGATCAGCTGGAGATGAAGACACTGTCTCCTCTTCCTGGGGTCCCCAAGGAGTTCCTGACTGAATCAATCACCTGAGCACCTCCTCCTCGCCTTCTCCAGACAGCCCTTGGCACAGGTTTACTGGGGCAGGGTCCACCAGCACTAGTTCCCACTACCCATGACACAGGCAAGCAACTGGGAACTCTCTCCCACCCTCTCCCTGCTTTTAGACAGAGGCCTCAATCTTCTGTAAGCCTTTGTAGGATTCTCTGTCATGGGAAAGTGCCCCTGGACCTAGGAACCAAGGGGCTCTGCCCCCCCTACCCATTTTATTAAACTGGTAAGATAATCGCAGTGCATGCACACTCAAGAAGCAAAGAAAAAACACAACGGGTAACCTTTGTGATGGTCTGTATTTTTCCTTTTCATGCTTCTACAACCATCAGTATGAGGACATTTAGGCAGTAAGCAATGCATGGAGCACAAATGACTAGTAGAGCACACAGAGGCTGCAGACCAGCCTGGTGACTGCAACCATGCAAGCTGGCCAAGCTCTGGGGCCATGATCAGCCGAAAGAGGGAGAATTATAATGAGTCCATCTGCTTTTGAGAGCACCCAGCTGCTCTGACCTTGTGCACTTAAGAGCAATCTCCCTCCTTAGCCCCAGCCCCAGTTCAGATCATTAGTTGATGAGTAACCACCACTGTTGACAACTAATGGCTCTTTGCCACTCAACAGTCAAAAGTGATCAGCAAGGGGGTAAACAGCTTAACGTAGGCCACTGTAAACATGCCCACATGGGTGAGTACTGTTGTCTTTATTTTGGGCAAAATTCCCAGGAAAAGCTGCAAAAATCCTGCAACGTCCTGGCTTCATGCAGGAGCTCATCAGCTCTGCTGAGGTCAATGCACATCCTCCTGCTGACATCAGAACACCATCTTGTCTCCTGATGTCCTGGAGAAACCACATGGACATCTCTTGGATAGATGTTGAATTCTGGGTGAGTAGAAACCCCTTTGAGAGTTGCTCATTTCTCGTCACCAGATGCAGCAAGGCAAGTACAACAATAGCTCAGGAGCATGAAGTGAGATGGGATGAGTGCAGGTCAGAGGTTTGCAGAGACAAGGGCCTGATGGAGGGATACCACTGAACATGCCAGACTGACCTGACATCCAATCTTTTATTCCCATTACAGACAATATTGTCAATTAAATGATTAAACTCAAAACTTGATTTCTTTCCCAACACAGTTGTCATGGGTAATGTGATTGATAATATCCAGAATGAAACCAGTTTAGGTGCCTCCCATCAGTACCCTGACCAAAGAAATTTCAGTATTTAGAGCCACTATAAGCTGTTTAGTATTTTTCTTCCAATATCTGCCCTCCCTCCTGTTGCTGTGGCATTCAAGGGGAAAAAGCTCATGCTAGGAGGCATTTAAAATCCCAGCAATACCACTGTGTACCACTAAGTGAAGCCATATAATAATAGAATGATTTGAGTTGGAAGGGATCTTAAAGATCATCCAGTTCCAGCCCCCCTGCCATGGACATGGACATTGTGGAGACATTTCATATTAACAAGGGGCATGATATCCTTGAACAGTGAGATATGAGGGATTAAGTGGTGAAGAAATAGAACTGTTTGCAAAGAAGTGTAAGATAAAGAGCAAGTTATCTAGCAAAAGAATGTTAAACTTGCTTCTTGCAGCAGTGCGTGATCATATATAAGTAACCAACCACAAGTGTAACTTAGGCGCGTGGACAGGTGTATGTATCCAATCATGTTAAAATATCAAGCGTGTGATAAATTCTGAAGAATAAAAAAAATGCAGCCTTCTGACAATAAAGGGTCTTCAATTCTGCATCGGAGTTTGTGTTGTCAGTCTCCTCAGGACATCTCCCACTAGACCAGGCTGCTAAAGGCCCCATCCAACCCGGCCTTGAACACTTCCAAGGAGGAGGCATCCACAGCTTCCCTGGGCAACCTGTGCTAGTGCCTCACCACCCTCACAGTAAAAAATTTCTTTCTTATATCTAGCCTGAATCTCCCTTCTTTCAGTTTAAAACCATTCCCCCTCATCCTATCACTCCACTCCTTGATAAGGAGTCACTCATCTTTCCTGTAGGCTCCCTTTAAGTACTGGAAGGCTGCTATAAGGTTTTCGCAGCCATGGTTGGTTGTGCTTATGGACTTGGGCAGTTTGCAGAAATTGACCCCAGTATGAAAGCTTCTTGGTTTGCCTCAGGTTTGGAAACCTGGTCAGAAAGAAGGTGGTGTTTTGCTGGTAATGCATTAACCTGGGACATGTAAAATCTCTGGTCAGTTCTCTGTCCTGGCCAGACTTTTCAACACGAGCTGTCCACCTACAGCAAATGAGGACTCTGATCTGGCCATGTGGTGTTGGGTTGACTTGAAAATGAGGCTGGACCATTTGAGCTCATTGCTGTGGCCTCCCCAGGTAGTCACTACAGATTAAGCAGGCACTTTTAGGGCATGGTTCCTCTTATTTTCCTTTAGATGTCACCAATGGTTCATGCCCCAAAGTGCCTGTGGTCCTTCACTGACTATAAAGGAAGCCCAGAGTCTCTAGCTCAAGTGCAGGTTTCCTTACTAAAATACTTAAAATCTGGGGTAGATGGATCCCACATTCTGTAGACACCAAAACTAACCCTGGTTTCAGATAGTGAATCTAGGTGCTATGGCAAAATGAACAGTCCTTAGTAAAAGAACTGTAGTTCAACTTCAACCCTGTCCTTTGCTTCAGCTCAGGACCCCTGTGAAGGGGTGTAAAGTGCTCACTCTGGTTTGCATGTCTGAGGGGCTGCCATGGGAGCCATGCAGCTGGGGCAGTTTGCATTTTGAGCTCTCCTCCTGTAAATTAAAGAATCTAGCTGGGCAGCACTGTGAACATGTAAGCACCAGCCCTGCCGATGTGAGAGACAAAATCCATCCAAGTCTTGAACTTGATCAAAGCAACAAGACAGAGCTGCAGTTGTCTCTGCTGGTGCAGAGCTTATGACGATGTGCATGTTGTCCTCCAGTGTCTTCGTAATTCATCATGGTATGTCTGGAATAAGCTTCCGGCAATGTGATTTTGTTACTGCCCTTAAAATAGGATATGGAAGGAAAGGTTTATGGGAGATAATTCATTTTTTTGGCTTTTCTGCACCAGAATTAAATTCAGCCATATTTATTGTTCAGGCAAGTAGAGATGAGGTAGATAATGGAATGTCTTTTTTTAAGGCAATGAATAGTTTATGTTGTAAATTCACCAGAACCTTGAAATTTGAAGGACTGATTTTGCTTCCTTCTGTGTCCAGGGAGTGAGACTGAGCCTTAACCCTTGCGTGTGACTGATATTTTATGACTTTCCTGTCACTGTGATCATCTGCTCAGCTCTTCTAGAACACTAAATGTAGAATTTCCCCATGTAGGTTGACTTGGGCTACCTATAGGGTTGGCATCCAGGCTACTTTAGTGTGCAGTGGTGAGTGGTGTGTTCAAGGAATAACTCATCCTGTCCTATGACAAATGTCTAAGGCAGAATAAAACATACAACTAACTAACTACAAAAGGAGCTTTGACATACAGCTTTGATGGCTAATTTCCCATCTGCTAGGACAGGGATTACATGTCTGTCACAGTTTAGCCCTGGCCTGGCCTGGCCTAAATCAGCAGCTAAATGTGAGCAGTTGTGGTGGTCTCAATTCCCTTCCCCTCCAGGGAAAGGGAAATGAGAGGAAAAGACTTGTGGGTTGGAAACAAAAACTTAAACCAGCTTTAATGAAACTATAATAATAATGAGGAAAATACTATTCATAAGAAAATAATATATACAGAATTCCTGCCCCCCTCAATGTCAATATCACCACAGATGCTGCAAAGCAGGCACAGGGAAAAGATCCCAGGCTGGACTCAGTGGCAGGAGGGAGGCTGGGCTCAGGAACTGGATTCAGGAATGCATGGATCTCGGGCAAACAGACAGACAAGGTCCTCACTGGATGCTCGCCATCGCAGAAGAGGATGAGACCCTCTTGATCTTTCAGTTTTATACCGAGTATGATGTATATGGGATGGAATACTCTGTTGGTCAGTTTGGGGTCACCTGTCCTGTCTGCCCCTCCCTGCAGGTGCGACCCTTTTCCTCCCCTTTCACTTACATTACTCCACCAGCTCAAGGATGGCCTTGGTTACTAGAGGAATAAATATAAGCAAAGGCCTTTCTGCATACCAATGCCCCATATTATCACTGCTAGAGAGAAACTGTCTGAAAAACATGCAGTTAGTTTTTCAGAAAATGCGGTTACTCAGACAAGATTGAGCTGAAGTTAGAAAACCAATTCTATTTAGCTCAAACCAGAACATTTATCCCTTATTCCATACCATTTACGTCATGCTCTGGTAATTACTATTTATATTTTCAAATATATATACACACATACATTAAATATATATATATATACAAACACAGAATACACACACACACATAGATTGCTAATCCATGATTTATCTACACAAAAGTTCATTAGGTTCATGGGTCAGGTTTCCTTGAGGTACACATTGAACTTCACCATCTTTCAGCAGTACTCACCAAATATGTCCAGGCCCTTGAGCAAAAGCAACCCCACAAATGGGTTTACCTTTGCTTGAAGCAGGAGAAATACAAACAGTTTTCCCCAACAAATTCCTTTCATGCACCACAGGGATTTTATCCCCTTCTACTTTATGTAGAAGGTCTGATTGAGCAGGATCAGCTTGATTGGTAGATCCTCTGGTGTTAACTAACTAGGTGGCTTCTGCCAAATGCTTATCCCAGATTTAAATGTGCCACCCCTCATTGCTTCCAGGGTAGTTTTTAATAGTCCATTATATCACTCAGTTTTCCTCGAGGCTGGTGCATGACAGGGGATACAATATATCCATTCAATACCATATTCTTTGGCTCAGGTATGTATGACACTGGTTTTGAAATGAGTACCATTTTCCGACTCACTTCTATCTGGAGTGCCATGCCTTCACAGAACTTGCTTTTCAAGGCCCAGGATAGCGTTACGGGCAGTGGCATGGGACACAGGATATGTTTCTAGCCATCTGGTGGTTGATTCCACCATTGTAAGCACATAGAGCTTTGTCAGGGCCCGCTCCCCCCTCCTGGGTGGCCCCCCCCCAGACCTGCTCAATCGGGGGCAGGACAGGACACACACAGATCCTCTGATGTCTGCGTGGCAAATTGGAGATGACAAACCTCCCAGGGTAAATCCAAATAGTGTTTACTTTTGGCACAGCCAAAACAACAAATCAGTACTTATCTTAATCACAGCCAAAACAGCAAACCAAAATTCTGGACACAGCCAGAACAGCAAACTCAGTATTCGTTTTGGACACAGCCAAAACAGCAAAAGTTGCTAAAAAACGGATCCCAATCTGTTCAGATCCCAATCTGTTCAGATCACAATCTGATACCCTCAAGGCAGCTGGACAAAACAACACAACTTGGAACTGATCCAATGCACAGTAGTGCCATGGAAAACAGAAGAAACGAAAAAAGAGAGAGAGAAAGAGAGAGAGAGAGAGGAATAAGAGTGGGGGAGGGGGGAAGGAAAATAGTCACTACTCCATGGGCCTCTGAAAAACGTGGTCTTCAGGACCATGTGGTCCTGCAGTTCTTATGTAGCATCTTCTCAGGCAGTTTCCATGGGATGGCGGTGCCTGCCTTCTTGGTGGGCTTCTATTTATAGGGCAAGTCATGCCCCTTCCCTAGCATGAGGGGTGGTCTTGCTGCGAAAGTTCTCGAATTGACGCATGCGCAGAGGCTTCTTTGTGAAGGTTCTGGAATTGGGTCTGGGGGCTCCAGGGTAGTTCAACAGCCCCTTGCCAGAATAACCTCTGCCTGAACCCTCTGGGTCTGCATGCGCAGTCAAGTGTGTGGGGGCAGCACCTGCTTCTGCACCACCTCCCTGTCCTCTGCAGAATCACAGTCAGCCCATCAGGAGCCATAGGACTCAAGAAGTTGTTAAAGAAAACAATACAAGTAGAGTCAGAAGATGTTGAATACAATACAAGTAGAATCAGTTGATGTTTAAGACAACAACAGAAGTAGAGTCAGTCTCTACATTCCACCCCATGGCTTAAACACGAACTCAAATCCTCTAAAGTTGTCTAAAGTGGAGCTATTGTGATGATCCTTATACAGAGAGGATAAGGAGAGTAAGGCTGACAGAGAGAAGGAAGAGAAAATGATGGATAGAGGGAGAGGGAAGGAAAGGAAAGGAAAATAGGAGCTGGCACAAGTGTTCGTACACAGATCAATAACTAACTCAACCAGTACAAATATGAACCAGCAATCAAGATTAGTATAGCAATAGCTAAGTAAACCAGTCAAAATAGTATTTTCACAAATAGCTCAGAAGGTTGATATTATACTTCTTATCCTTGTTTTCCCATCCCTTGGATGAGTAACCTTGGTAAACACACAACTCCAATCAGAATCCATAGAACACTATTTTGGAGCATTCAAAAGGGTGCCCCTTCCTGGCTTTTAGGTTCTCCCAAAAGTTAAGGTTGAATTTTCTGACCAGAATCACACTGGATTTTTTTTGGGGGGTGGCTCAAAATCAGAGTATTAGGAAACTTGATGCTTAATCACATACTAAGCCTCATAATAATCTGGTCCCTCCAAAGGATGGAATTTCATATCTCAAGGATAGAATTCACAAAACTGTGAGGAACTCTTGTTAACATAGGTAAAGGAAGTTACATTGGTTGTATTTGTCAAAAACGACTGAGTGAAACCATTTGAAAAAAAAATATTTGTAAACCTTTTATTGTTGGTTGTGAGGTAATTATTTGCAAAGCAAGTTAGCAGCGCTGGGCGCGTATCTAAGGATAACCAGAGGCGCATCGGGCCTCAGCCGGCATGGGTTAATATACAGTTGGTACATATTCGTTACATGCACATATTCATCACATTTCCAGGAGTAGGCCAAGTTAGACTGATCAGTTCCAGGGAATCGTTAACATAAGTTCCCTCCCCTCGCGCGTACGCAGTGTCCTTTTGTGGTGGTCATGTGAGGGTCATGAGGAGGTGGACTGGGGCCTTCCTTTTGACCGCGAGTAGCCTCTGTCATCTGCGCAGGCTCAGTTGGTATCTTGTCATGGGGGTCCTGGAGATTCTTGCCATGGGGGTCCTGGAGATTCTTGCCAAGGGTACCTTAAGCCTCCTCCTTATCAGCACAATGGAACCCTGATGGGCTTGTAAAAACTGCCTCCTTACAAAGCTTTTACAAAATTCCATTGCAGACCTCCTACTTGCCCATCAAGCTTAAACAAAAGGCAAAGCCAATAATTTAATTGACTGTTGTCACAATCCCTCCTCTTCTCTTTTGGTCAGATTTGGCTTGAGCTTCTACTGCCTTCACCAGTGATATCTATCGTACACCCGATTTATACATTTTTTCCCGATTGCCTAATTAATATTACTACTTGATTGAGACTCATACCCTTGTTCAAGTTTATTTAAGATTAATTGTAATTCTTTATCCTGTTGCTCCCTTTTCTTGTCTCGTGTTCAAAGGATCATTAATTTCTGGGGTATTGGATTGGATCCAGCTACGGCGGCTCTTGGGTTCATTTGGCATACTGGTTGTCTGCATTCCTTCAACTACATATGTAACTAACCTTATAAAGCATGGAATCAAGTAGGGTAAAATTAATAAGAACATAAAAAATAATCAATACATAGCCCCCTTTTTAAATGTATATTTGCACTTGCTTTCCCCCACTAACGTTTCTTCTGTGTTCCCTGTTGTGGACACTTTATCTTCCACGGATTCCCGTAATGGTTTATTTGATTTGAAAGGTCAGTATAATTACTGACTATTTTACTGGGGATGATTGGAACTGACGTCCAAGGCTATTCTGGGAGACCAAACGGCCCTCCACATACCCAACATTCAGTCAGATTATACACCTCGGCTATACCTTCTGCTAGAACCATGAATGAATTCTCAAAGGGATCTGTCAATGTTGTGGCACTATTTTCTCCCCATGGCATTTCCCATAGGAGTATTGCCAACAGCGCCAAGAGGTCTGGTATAACATGTCCCTTCATCTCTCAACACCTACTGGGTTGCAGCCAGCAGTGGAGTATTCTGATGACAGGGACAGAGGTTAATCCAGTCTTGCCCTCTCTGAGCTTGGCTTCTCGGGATGGCCACAACCAGTAACTAATCCAGTTCAACCCTTGACCTATTCCTCAGAGTTTGTCTTTGCTGCCTCCTTTCCTGTTTCCAAGTGAACCTCTTTTTTACAAGCCTGGATAGTTCGTTCCCAATCACTTTCCCAAACGTCCCAAATTTTGGGGACTAGCTTGCTTAAAACTGAGGAATTTGTGGGAAACACTTACTGCATTCAGCTCTTCTTTGTCTTCACTATACAATACCATTCTGAGCCACAGGTTTTACATTTAATAAGAACCCGAGCTGAGTGTCAATTGGTTAGCTTCCTAGGGCCACACACTATTCCACACAGGAAACATGGTATAGCCCCCATGTGACCATCAATACTGGGGTTTGAGAAGGAGTCTGGGACGGGCTGCTCCCACTCTAGAGCTACTATCCATCTGGGAGGATCCGTGTACAAAAATCTCTTCCCCATCCAGGAGTGGGGTTTCCTTCAAGTCCTCCCTAACTTTCTTTTCGTAATCAATGACATCTAGGCAGTCATGTTGGAGGTTCTCCCCTGGTTCTCCCTAGAGAAACTGGGAGGCATTTATGTTTTTTGACTTACTTCTAGGGTCAAATCCTCTTTATCTATTAGTATGGCTTCGTATTTGAGGATTCTAGAATCCGTTAGCCATTTTTCGGCTTTTTGGTTCAAAATGTTTCTAAATGCATGGGATGTAAACACTGTCAGCCTCCTTTCCAAAGGTTAATTTCCTACTCTCTTCCACTAACAGGGCGGTTGCTGCCACTGCCTGTATACAGATGGGCCATCCCCGACTCACGGGGTCTAACATTTTAGATAAGAAGGCCACTGGTTTCTTCTTGTCCTCCCTCATTTTGGGCAAGGACTCCATATGCAATTCCCTTTTCTGCATTTACAAACAGGGAAAAAGGTTGATTTAGGGACGGTAAACTCAGGACCGGAGCAGATATTAATTTATCTTTTAATGTCTGAAACTTGTCTTTGTCCTCAGGAGTCCAAACCCCTTCCTGGTTGTTTACCAGCTTTTCGTATAGGAATTTTACAGATTGTGCGTACGCCTCTATCCATAATCTACAATATCCAACTAATCCTAAAAACTGTCTGATTTCCCTCTTTGTTTTTAGGGGTGGTAGCGAAATAGTACCTGAAATGCGTTCCGGATTAATTTTCCTCTGTCCTTCCCTGAGAATGTGCCCCAAATATTTAACCTCTTGTTTTACAAATTGCAGTTTTCCCTTAGATACCCTCAAACCCTGTTCTCCTAGGAAATTTATAAGCTTAATTGATTCTCTTCGGACTAGTTGTTCTTCCTATTCCCCCGAGAGAAGCAGATCATCTACATATTGCAAAAATTTGTGTTCCAGGAGCCGATTGGAACTGCTGCATAACAGTTTCCAGTGCTTGCCCAAATAAATTCGGGGATTCAGTAAACCCTTGGGGCAATTTGGTCCACCTTAGTTGTTGTTTTCTCCCCATATCCGTGTCTTGCCATTCAAAGGCAAAAATGTCTCGGCTTCCCTCTGCCAACGGACAAGTCCAAAGGGCATGTTTTAAATCCACCATGCTAAACCAGCTATGATCTCTCAGGACCTTACTCATGAGTGTATAAGGATTTGGAACCACTGGATATTGAGTATGGGTCCATTTGTTTACCTCCCGCAGATCCTGAACTAATTGGTAGGTCCCATCTGCCTTTTTGATCGGCAAAATTGGGGTGTTATGTAGTGACATACAAGGTTCTAAAGTTCCATCCTTGATCAGTTCCTCTATCACTGGCTTTAGTTTTCTCCTTCCTTCATTTGAAATAGGATACTGTAGAACTCTAATTGGTTTTTCCTCATTTTCTATGTATATTATTATTGGGGGAATATCTAAGCTACCTCGATTCCCCTCAGCAGCCCACACAGCTGGGTTTATCTTCTTTCCATCTTCTTCTCTTAGTTGCATCTATTTCACTGCCATTCGGTTTGCCTCCGGTATTTTCCCTATCCTTAGCTGAATTTGGAAATCCTGTCCTAATAGGTTACATCCTGCTTCTGGGACTAATAACATATCCCCCTCTGACACCTATTACCCTCCCCCATCTTTACCTGTTCAATGATTGCCACCTGGAATCCTTCTCCCTTTTCCCCAACAACCCTCAGTTCCTTTCCACTAATTACACAACCCTTTGGTAATTTCTCTACACATGTTCTTTCTGCTCCCATATCAACTAGAAATACATATTCTTCCTCCTGAGGTCCTCCTTTCAGGTTTACCAAGGGCTCTTGTCGGTTTTCTTAGCCCAGGAGATAAAGCCCTCGACCCCTCTATTCCTTTTCCTATTTTTGTTGCTCTTGGAAGACCTGTAGGTCTCTAATCCACCTCTGACATTCCTTTTTGAAATGTCCTCCCTTTCCACAATAGTAACAGGCCCTCTCATACTGTCCACAATTTCCACCTCCTCCACAGGGCAATCCTGATCCTTTTCCTGGCAATCGGGAATTTCTAAGGATCCAACTGTCTGAGCTACTGCCTTGTCCCCTACCCCACTCCATCCTTTCCTGACTGTCCCATGAAGGGGGGAAAGAGGAGGGCTTGTTCACATTTACCGCTTGAATAGTTGCTACCATTATCTTGGCTTTTGCCTTTGCCTTCTCCTCATCCCTCCTAACATACACCTTCTGGGCTTCCCTGAGCAATTCATTGAGCCCTCTCATGTGCCAATCCTCCATAGAGAAGGGCTGATGGGTGATGTTGTGGTTGGAGGCTGTCTAGGCTGCAGTGACCACGAGATAATTGAGTTTTCCATTAACAATGGAACAAGGAAGAGCAAAAACAGGACCACCATGTCGGACTTTCGGTGTGCTGATTTCAAGTTATATAAGGAACTAGTAAGGAGAGTACCCTGGGAGATAGTTCTTAAAAGCAAGGGAGTCCAGGAAGGCTGGTCGTACTTTAAGAATGAAGTCTTCAAGGCGCAGGAGCAGGCTGTCCCAATGTGCTCTAAGATGAGCCGCAGGGGCAGACGGCCGGCCTGGATGCGTAAGGAGCTTCTGAAGGAGCTCAGTGAAAAAAAGAGGGTGTATCGCCTTTGGAAAGAAGGGCAGGTGAGTCAGGTTGTGTTCAAAAATATTGTCAAGTCATGTAGGAAGAAAATTAGGGAAGCAAAAGCCCAGCTGGAGCTTAAATTGGCCACTTGTGTTAAGGAAAACAAGAAGAGCTTTTTCAAATATATTAACGGCAGAAAAAAGGGCAGCGACAACCTTCAATCCTTATCCATCACTGAGGGAAATATAGTAACTAAAGATGAGGAAAAGGCTGAGGTGCGTAATGCCTTCTTCACCTTGGTTTTCAACAGTAAGGCAGATTCTTCTCTGGACAACTGGTCTACTGAAGCGGTGGATAGGGGCGGGGTGCAATACAGCCCCCCTGTAATCCAGGAGGAAGAAGTTAGAGACCTGCTGAGCCACTTGGATCCTCATAAGTCTATGGGGCCTGATGGGATCCATCCGAGGGTGATGAGAGAGCTGGCGGACGAGCTTGCTAAGCCGCTTTCCATCATTTATCAACAGTCCTGGCTCACTGGAGAGGTCCCAGAAGACTGAAAGTTAGCCAACGTGACGCCCATCCACAAGAAGGGCCGTAGGGACGATCCAGGTAACTACAGACCTGTCAGCCTGACCTCGGTCCCAGGCAAAATTATGGAACGGATAATCCTGGGTGCGATCATGCAGCATCTGAGGAATGAGGGAGAGATCAGGCCCAGCCAGCATAGTTTTAGGAGAGGCAGGTCCTGCCTGACCAACCTGATTTCTTTTTACGACCGTATGACTCGCCTGGTGCATGAGAGGAAGGCTGTGGATGTGGTGTACCTGAACTTCAGCAAGGCCTTTGACACTGTCTCCCATAGTAGACTACTGGAGAAGCTGGCAGCCCGTGGCATGGACGGGAATGTACTGTGCTGGGTTAGGAATTGGTTGGATGGCTGAGCCCAAAGGGTGGTAGTGAATGGTGTCCCATCCAGCTGGCGGCCGGTCACTAGTGGCGTCCCCCAGGGTTCGGTGCTGGGCCCGGTCCTGTTTAATATCTTTATTGATGATCTGGATGAGGGGATCGAGTCCTTCATCAGCAAGTTCGCAGATGACACCAAGCTGGGAGGAAGTGTTGATCTGCTAGAAGGTAGGAGGGCCCTACAGAGGGACCTTGACAGGCTGGAGAGATGGGCTAACTCCAATAGCATGAGGTTTAACAAGTCCAAATGCCGGGTTCTACACTTTGGACACAACAACCCCATGCAGAGCTATAGACTGGGTGCAGAGTGGCTGGACAGTAGTCAGGCGGAAAGGGACTTGGGAGTGCTGGTGGACAGGAAACTCAACATGAGCCAGCAGTGCGCTCAAGTGGCAAAGAAGGCCAATGGTATCTTGGCCTGCATCAGGAACAATGTGGTCAGCAGGACTAGAGAGGTCATCATCCCCTTATACTCGGCACTGGTCAGGCCGCACCTTGAGTACTGTGTCCAGTTCTGGGCCCCTCAGTTTAAGAAGGATGTTGAGATGCTGGAGTGTGTCCAGAGGAGAGCGACGAGGATGCTGAAGGGGCTGGAGCACAAGCCCTATGAGGAGCGACTGAGGGAGCTGGGGTTGTTTAGCCTGGAGAAGAGGAGGCTCAGGGGAGACCTTATTGCTCTCTACAACTACCTAAAGGGAGGTTGTGGTGAGGCAGGAGTTGGACTCTTCTCTCAGGCAACCAGTGACAGAACGAGAGGACATGGTCTGAAGCTTCGCCAGGGGAGGCTTAGGATTGACATTAGGAAGAAATTCTTCACTGAGAGGGTGATTGGCCATTGGAATGCGCTGCTTAGGAAGGTGGTCGAGTCACCATCCCTGGAGGTGTTCAAAGAGAATTTGGATGAGGCACTTAGTGACATGGTGTAGTTGACAAGTAGGTGTAGGTGTAGGTGTTGGGTCATAGGTTGGACTTGATGATCTCAAAGGTCTTTTCCAACCTTATGATACTGTGATACTGTGATATTTTCTAATTTCTTCCGGATATCCAGCCAAGAGTGAGTCACAAAGTTCATTCTTAATAGCGACTGCCCAGCCTCAGACTCTGTATCTACCCCCGAATATTGTTGGATACTCCTCCTCAATCTTTCTAACCATTCTGTTGGGGTCTCATCTTTTCTTTGTTCAATCTCAAACTCTTTACCACCATTTACTCCCTGTGGTACGGCCTCACAGACCTACCTGATCATAAGGGCACGATAATCCCCTAAGTTGTTACAGCCCTCCGGGGTATCGTGATTCCATTGGGGGGTCAACATTGGGAAGTTTTTGTTCTCCATTAGGTTCCCCCTGATGGTTTTGACACTCTCTTTCCCAAATCCTCATCCCTGCTGCTCTTATCATCTGCCTTTCTTCAGGCAAAACCAAGGTGGAGAATATGTATTATAGTTCTTCCCAGTATATAAATTGGGGCCCAGGAACTGGTCTACCTGGTCTGCGACCCCCACTCCACCAAAAGCCCCTTTAACTCCTCTTTAAATTGCCTGACTTCAGTACCGGTGAGTGGGGCCACTACAAATCCTATCCTTACTTCTGCTCCTCCCAGCGGGACTTCCTGCAAGGGATATAATCCCGGATCTTGATTCCAGTTCCTTCGTCTTACCTGGGTTTCTGGACCTTGGGGCTGTTCCCCCTCCTCTTCTCTAGCTTCTTGGTTTTCATTTTGCCCTGGATTATCTTCAGGATTGTACGGGGGTGGGAGGTGGTCTAGAGGATCCCACTTTTTGTCCCGCTTTACTAGTCTCAACCTTAAGGGCCATTATTTGAGCAGGACTGGTTAGCATCCCCTTCCAACAGGCTGCATAGTCGATTTCCTCCTGACAAAAGGGTTCTTGGGCATTAACATATAAATTCAAGGCTTGACAAACCCATTCTTCATAAGATCCAAATTTAGGCCAATACAAAGAGTCAGATCTAATTGGCTCTTTGGGCCATTTGATCATACAATAACCGATCATTTTTAACTTATCTTTTTCCTTTGTATCCTTTTTTTTTGTTCCCATGATCTTAACATTTCCCCCAAAGGGCTGTCTGGGGGTATCCCTACCGACAACTTTTGACTCCCTTTTTTCCCAGGACCTGTCCTACTGGATCCTTGTCCCATTTTTCCCAGAGGTTCTTATAGCCACCAGTCACTCACTTCGTCCCTTCAGCGGCTAGGTCCCTCGTGGGCGACTAGAAACATGCTTAGAAGGACTCCGCACTCACTTCCCGAATCCAGCTACCGGTTCAGGTCTCAATCGCACATATCCATTCACCTCCACTTTTCTTTTCCCCAGAGGGTCTCGCGGCCAAAACCGCTCACCTCTAATCCCAGAGGGTCTCGCAGTCAAAATCGTTCACCTCTGGTCCCAGAGGGGTCTCGCAGCAAGAACCATTAACCTCTAGTCCCAGAGGGTGTCGTGGCCAAAGTCGCTCACCTCTAGTCCCAGAGGGTCATGCAACCAAAACCGCTCACCTCTAATCCTGCCAAACCGAACAATACTCACCAACCTGTTTTACTGTCCGGATCTTCGTGCACAAGAATTATAGGCGACCGCGGTTATAACCTTAGGGAGTCTACTTGAATGTATTTCCTTGCTTTGTAAATGTCCATTCGGGATTCCTCGAGCCACTGACCACTCACTCCCCTCTGGTCACAACGAACCATGAGATTTTGTCGTGGAGTGCACCATTCATCCGTGTCCCAGGAGGAAGCAGAGAAAGACAGGTCGAAGGCTCCCGGACAAGCCCCCCAAACCCGTCAAAAACGAACGAGCGAAACTATTGGAAAGAAAATATTTGTAATCCTTTTATTGTTTGTTGTGATGTAATTATTTGCAAAGCAAGGTAGCAGCGCTGGGCGCGTTGCTAAGAATAGCCAGAGGCGCACCCAGCATCAGCCAACATAGGTTTATATACAGTTGATACATATTCATTACGTGCACATATTCATCACATTTCCAGGAGTAGGCTGAGTTAGGCTGATCAGTTCCAGGGAATCGTTAACATAGGTTCCCTCCCCCTCACGCGTGCTCAGTGCCCTTTTGTGGTGGTCATACGAAGGTCGTGAGGAGGTAGACTGGGGCCTTCCTTTTGACTGTGAGTAGCCTCTGTCATCTGCGCAGGCTCAGTTGGTATCTTGCCATGGGGGTCCTGGAGATTCTTGCCAAGGGTACCTTAAGCCTCCTCCTTATCAGCACAATGCAACCCTCATGGGCTTGCAAAAACTTCCTCCTTATCAGGACAAGGCAACCCTCACGAGCTTGCAAAAACTGCCTTCTTACAAAGTTTTTACAGAATTCCATTGCAGATCCCCTACTTGCCCATCAAGCTTAAACAAAGCGCAAAGCCAATAATTTAATTGCCTATTGTCACATTTCCCTTCTCCAGCCCTAAATTTCCTGTGTGAAAATGAAAATAATGTTGGCTGTGCCTGGAAAGGGCTTTGAAATCTACAGATGAAAAGTGGTAGATAAGATGGTGCTGCAGTGTTCTAGTAACAGAGGGAAAGGAAAGTCGGTAAAGGGGAAAAAGCTCCACATAATAAATAATAGTCTATAAATAACATAATTTGAATGCATAAAAATCCAGTCCTCTAAGAAGCAAATGCTTCATTCTTTACTGTTGATAGCATCAATATAAGAGAAATTGCTACCTTGTATTCTGCAAAACTTCACATCAGTTTCCCCAAACTCTAATGTCCCCTGATTGCAAAATCAATTTAAAATTTACCATAAAACACAGAATCTCATAAAATTTACAACCCCAATAACACTTGTTCAGTGCTTTCACCCAGATTAAACACATAGGTACATGCTTCGCTCTCTGTCACAGTTATATGACGACATGCTGCAGGTGGTAGACGGGAGAGCAGACCAGGGCATCATAGTGTGGATCTACCTGTCCTGGCCAGCTGGTTGGAAAACAAAAGAAGTCAGGCTGGAAAACAAACTGGTAAATGGCACTGTTGGAAGTACCCTCGTGTAGAGACTGACTCTACTTCTATTGTTGTCTTAAACATCAACTGATTCTACTTGTATTGTCTTCAACATCTTCTGACTCTACTTGTACTGTTGTCCTTAACAACTTCTTGAGTGCTGTGGCTCCTGCTGGGGTGACTGTGCTGCTGCAGACGAGGAGGAAGAGGTGCAGCAGCAAATGCTGCCCCCCAACACCTGACTGCGCATGCGGGACTCCCAAAGGGTTCAAGCAGAGGTTATTCTGGCAAGGGTCTATTGAACTGCCAGTGACCCTGGAGCACCCAGACCCAATTCCAGAAAATTCACAAAGAAATTTCTGCGCATGCGCCAATTTGAGAACTTTCACAGCAAGACCATTCCTCATGCTAAAGGAGGGGGCATTGACTTGTCCTATAAATAGAAGCCCACCAAGAAGGCAGGTGCCGTGCGCCCACCACTCCGTGAAAACTGCCTAAGATGTGCTGCAGAAGAACCGCAGGACCACGTGCTCCTGAAGACCATGTTTTGCAGAGGCCCATGGACTGGTGACTGTTTTCCTCTTCTCCCCCTCCTCCCCCAACTCTTATTCCTCTCTCTCTCCCCCTTTATTCCTTTCTTCTTTTTTCCATGGCACTACTGTGCATTGGATCAGATCCAAGTTGAATTGTTTTGTCCAGGTGCCTTGAGGGTATCAGATTGTGATTTGAACAGATTGCGATCTGTATTTTGTAACTTTTGCAAAGTTGTAACTTGGAGTGCACCCAAGAATTTGATTCCATATTTTGGCTGTGCCCAAAATATTGGTTTGCTGTTTTGCCCATGTCCAAAATAAATACTGATTTGTTGTTTTGACTGTGCTCAAAATAAACACTTATTGGATTTACCCTCGGAGATTTGTCGTCTCCAATTTGCCACGCAGACACCAAAAGACACATCCCCCCCAACTGAGCAGATCTGGGGTGGGGGAGAGGGGGTGGGAGTGGGCCCTGACACCTCATATCTCCATGTACCAGAAGGATGAAGGGTAGCCAGAACTGTGATTTTCGATGAGCGTGGTAAAACACTAGAGCAGGTTGACCAGACAGGTAGCACATGCCCCATCCCTGGAAACATTCAAGGTCAGGTTGGGACGGAGAGTCGGAGGAATCTGGGCAGGCTGGATCAATTGGACCAGGTAAATTGTATGAGGTTTAACAAAACCAACTGTCGGGTCCTGCACTGAGGACACAACAACCCCATGCAGTGCTACAGGCTTGGGTAAGAGTTGTTGGAAAGGTGCCTGGCAGAGAAGGACCTGGGGATGTTGGTCGACAGCTGGCTGAATATGAGCCAGCAGTGTGCTCAGGTTGCCTAGAAGGCCAACAGCATCCTGACTTGTATCAAGAAGGCCAATGGCATCTTGGCCTATATCAGAAACAGCATGGTCAGCAGGACCAGGGAAGTGATTGTGCCCTTGTACTCAGCACTGGTGAGGCTGCACCTCAAATACTGGGTTCAGTTTGGGGCCTCT